>CM062297.1:78412326-79115598 GCA_031216915.1 Pictodentalium vernedei
GCCAAAATCTGACAATCAATATAATTGTATTTCCAATGATCCATTTTTCAAACTCTCTTTTCACCAGGCCTGTGGGAATTACATTGACAATGTAAGTATTTCCATCACAATAACTTTCAATTTTTATGATTACGATTAACCTTTCAACATTGGAAGGTATCATTTCAGTCAATACTGTCAACAACGAAATGGGCGAAACCATCCTTGTTTGTTGGGAAGTTCATTAATAATTTAAATTATTACCGAGACTCGCTCCAGGTTTTTTGCTCTTTATATCGTCTGCTCGCCCACTACCATTTTTTCTTCAAGCAAACATTTAGGTACACCAGGTTGAAAAGGTAAATCCACTTCTTGAAAGTAGTGATTACGATTACGTAATCGATGACATTTCTGATCAATTTCCGTTTTCGATAGGGTCTAGTTTATTTCTCAGCTCTAAATTATTTGCAGGACAATCACAAACGTAAAGGGAATGTTTATGCTCGAAGCCCTCTGATTTTGGAGTTTTTCTGCCCTTGATGCCTTTTCCGTAGAATATTAGTAGCTACAATACAGGTGAAACCTCCATTCTGTGGATGGAGTTGCAATGATCCGCTGGGCGTACTGATAAGATCCCTCAAAACAACTACTTCCCAGTCCAAAATTGCATAGCTGGACATCTGACCTCCCAGCAAAATTGTTTGCTGTAGATGTGGTACATCTTGGGTATTTGGCGCCTCCACGTTTATTTATCTTCCTTCCCTCTGACTACTAACAGCACTGGTGTGTAAGGAGGTATGTGTTTTCAGTCAGTGTATATACCACTCACATGCTGCTAAGGATCACCTCGCCCTATTCATCGAGATAATTTGTACATAGAAGGAAAATGTGTACATTGTTTGTTTGTTCATTTATTATGGAGCAATGATACTTTTAACAGTATGGGTCATATCAGATTGTACAAATATACGGGTAGCACTCAGCAATGCCGAGTAACTGTAGTACTCTCTAATTTATTAGCATGCCACAAGAATGGTCAGCACTGGTTGAAGACAAGCGAGCCGTAACCAGACAGAACGTCGACCATAGATGTTATAGGTTAACCCTTTACCTAACGTAACGAAAAAAACCGGCCAGCGCTATTCTCAAAAATCGCCAAATAATTTTCATTATTTTTTTCATTTTTTGTCTCAAAAACATAGGTTATGACCCCTCGTTGGAACGAGCTCGCGAGCTCGTTCCAACGAGGGGATCATAACCTATGTTTTTGAGACAAAAAATGAAAAAAATTAATTATTCAAGAATTATTTTTGCAAGTGTCGTCTGCTTTTCATGTTAGGTAAAGGGTTAACGTAACACTTACCTTCAACCATTGCTAACGGCTTGTGATAGGATGGTATATTAAAGAGCCCGAAAGTTACTCACCATTGTTCAGTGGGTCTCTCCTGGCACTACGACTTCCTCCACTCGTATATTAGTCCGACATGATATGATCCAAGCTGTTGAAAGTGCCGCTGAAGAGAGAACATGGTTCATTATAAGTTATCTCCGCCAACATGTATGGTATATGGAGATTCAATACCTGGATGTAGGTTTTTAAACACTAAGCCAAAGACGAGGTATTAAAATGAGACTTGCAGGTATTAAATCTCCATATACCATACATGTTGGTGGAGATAACGTTTTTTTGTCCAAAACACAATGTAAACATAGTGGAAATAAATTTGTGGAAACATTTCTTACGCTCCGCAGTCACTTGGACCAAATTCGTGAATATTTTTTGTTTATATAAACGCAGAAGACAACAGATAGAGTTATCTCCCTTCGGTCGTTAAGGAAAGGAGTAAACAGTATTTTGTTGCCATATCGTCCTCTGAGTTCCAATGTGTTCTATGTGCCTCTTGACACATAGAACACATTGGACTTCAGGGGACGATATTTGCTTTTATTTTTCTCAAGTTGTTTCATTTAATTACTCAACTATTTAATTTGTAACTGCAAAATATGATCGAATTGTCGGGAATCTGTGTTAATATTTGTGACTATTTTCAGCTTCGATTTTTATACCGAGGCGAGTGAATGCGAAAAGCTTTCATTTAAACCATATACCCCCCCCCCCCCCCCCTTCCCCATGTTTCGCGTGCCCATTACACGCTCTCATATACCTTGGATGTTGGGTGTATCCTTTGCTGTGGCTATTTATCCAAGGCATTCTGACCAATCAAAAGACAAAATTTATCGGGATATAGGGACAAACATATTTGACCTTTTATGTATCAAATAAGTAGACGGACAGGAGAGATCCTTAGCAAAATGTCAGTAGCAGCTATAAGGTGTCATGTCACGAGCAGAACATGGTCCATCAAACTTTACACTATTCTACAGGTATGTGGATGGGTATATTACATTTAAAACTCAACGGAGTGGGCGTTTCTTTAATACTCAGCGTCTTTTATTTTATAACAAGTCTCTAACAGGCATTCAACTCATGGGCCAACGGGATACGCCGGGTTTATCCTCTGGGATGAACATTGTTCCCTGTGTTGTTCACTATTCATCCTTTGAAACAAAGAGTCCCCTTTCCTGGTTCATGGCCTTCATATGTCATCATTTCAGTTAGTAGGATGGCCGCGGAGTTAAAGTGTGAGGTTGATCAATCGATATTTTCAACGTGTAGTTCGAAGGCTGCACTTTGAAGATATTGATTGGTCTGCCTCCAAAAAATTAATACGGACTCTTCCAACTGCTGTTATTGAACCCACCTGGAATATACCATCCGAGTTCAAGGGGTTCAATTTTACATGCTTATTGGATAGAAACTGTAGTGTTAGTTACCTATAGCAACACATCAACGAACTCATTTTGAAAAACAAAACAGTTATTATTTATTGTCACTTCCATAACAGTTGAATTGACTTCCATTGCGAGAACAATGGCTGCTGTTAATTTCTTCAGTGGTTTTTTTTGACGTCCAAACCGGGGGGGGGGGGGGGGGGGGGGGGGGAGGGGGCACCAAAAACCTGCAAGACGTGACGTGGGGGTGGGTGGGTCTCTTAAGTGCGCCAAAAATGTGCATGTCCAGCTTGTGCAATTTTTTGAATTTTTAAAAATATATCAGCTAATATATACCATCATTTGTGTTTCAAAACTAAAAGATGATGTTGTAATCACACTCTTAACATAAATACAACATCAGAAGGCTTTATATGTGAGAATATTGGGCTTAATCTGGGAAAATGTCACACGTTAATAGGGCGTGGGTGTCTTGTTCAAAATGTAGAAAATGTGCAGAGAATATTTTGGGAAAATTCTCTCTGATGCACTAAATTCAACCCAAGTTATTTATTAGTCTGTGTGAAACACACAGACTATTGTTTTTGCACGGATTCTTTTTCTTTTTTTTTTTCTTCTTCTTCTTCTTCTTCTTCTTCTTCTTCTTCTTCTTTCTTCTTCTTCTTCTTCTTCTTCTTCTCATCACTTTTTTGTCCGCAAGATAACTCGAAAACGAATTGCCCTATCTCGTTGATTTTTGGCATGCTGATAAACAGCCACAAGTTCTTGGCCACCTATGTTTTTCAGATTCCTGGGATACCAGGGGTGTCTGTAGGGGTGTTTTGAAAGTGGGTCACGCCCATATCTCAGGCGTCGTATGGCCTACAGACCTGGGACCAACACCAAATGAGTCGATACTCGATGGAGGTTCAAAATATGGGTCAAGGTCACGGAGGTCATCTAGGGGTCATTGAGTGCATTTTTCAGAATTGCTGGAAATCACATTTTTTGACCTAAAGTATTCCTGACGTACACACATCATTTTTACGTAAAAAAGTGGGCGTGGCCAAAATTTTTGAAAGTGGGTCACGCCCATATCTCAGGCATGGTATGACGTATGGACCTGGGACCAACATCAAATCAGTCGACACTTGAGGGAGACTCAAAATATGAGTCAAGGTCATGGAGGGACACCTAGGGGGTCATTGAGCGCATTTTTTCAGAATTGCTGGAAATCACATTTTTTGATCCCCTAAAGTATTCCTGACATACACACATGCATTTTGACGTAAAAAAAGTGGGCGTGGCCAAAATTTTTGAAAGTGGGTCACGCCCATATCTCAAGCGTGGTATGACCTACAGACCTGGGATCAACACCAAATGAGTCGACACTCGATGGAGGTTCAAAATATGGGTCAAGGTCACGGAGGTCAACAAGGGGTCATTGAGTGCATTTTTATTAATTGCTGGAAATCACATTTTTTGCCCCCCAAAGCATTCCTGAGTCACCTAGGGGTCATTAAGTGCGTTTTTCATAATTTCTGGAAATAACATTTTTTGACCCCCCCCCCCCCCAAAGCATTCCTGAGGTCCATACATGCATTTCTATGTTAAAAAAGTGGGCGTAGCCAACATTTTTGAAAGTGGGTCATGCTCATATCTTAATCGTGGTATGATGAATGGACCTGGAACTAACACCAAATGAGTCGACACTTGATGGAAATTCAAAATATGGGTCAAGGTCACCTAGGGGTCTGCCTGAAAGTGGTCACCAAAGTCATCAAGTGCGTATTATTCAGAAATACTGGGAAATGAATTTTATTACACCTTAATGAATTTCTAAAGTTTATGAACGTATTTCATCACTCAAATTAGTGGGCAGAGCCAAAAATGTCCACTTCTGATTCGAGTATCGAACCCTTTGAATGCTGGTCACATGTA
The DNA here is from genome assembly GCA_031216915.1 of Pictodentalium vernedei. Taxonomy (NCBI): domain Eukaryota; kingdom Metazoa; phylum Mollusca; class Scaphopoda; order Dentaliida; family Dentaliidae; genus Pictodentalium; species Pictodentalium vernedei. The sequence continues at coordinate 78,417,019 of CM062297.1, forward strand.
TGCCTTTTCTGGTTTCTTATAAATAATTGTTCTGATTGCAGTATGAATATCTGTAATACTGTTAACGAAAACCCATTTCTGATTTGTTTAAAAATATTTTACTCCTGAAAATAAGCCTCCATAAATTCTCTTTCTGTATAGTTTATTCCTGATACTTTAACCCTTTTCACACAGACTTGAATTTACTGGGTGCAATGAAACGTTTTGAAAATTTTTTTTTTCAACTGCTGAAGTTGCATATTACGCGGGGGGGGGGGGGGGGGGGTGCGGCCGATTCGTTGGGTAAAGGGTTGACCAAACATACATATTCCTATGTTTCATGTACCATTTATGTCCTATCCATGAACAACGATATCGTCCCTTGAAAGTATAAAGGTGCCATTTAAATATATACAGGAAATCGTTTGAAAAACTGTCAATGAGATCATTAGAACCTCTTTTAAAATAATAACGCTTTAGTCTAACAACGTATACTTTTTGTAAAATTCCTGATGAATATTAGGCGCTAAGAATTCTGTTTCTCAGATTATTCCGCGCCAAAAGAGTTAGGCAACATTTCTCCTCCAATGCACAATGCATCGAATTTGAGTCCTCAGCTCATGAGCACTTGAACAAGACAGCTGTTGATATTAGTTTTGTGGAGGTCAGACACCCCCCCCCCCCCACCCAACGCTGCCACTACAAAAGTAAGTGCCTCGAAAAAATATTCTTCACAAGTAAATGTCTTAAATATTCAAATTGTTAAAAACAAAACTGCAACTCTCAGCATATATTCGTTATTGTATAGAATGCAGATGAACTGAAAATAAATCATAAACTAAAATTGCTAACCTATTTTACCCAATGTGATCTTTGGTAATTTTCTTCTCATTTTCTTCTGTTAAAATAAAATAAAAAGCGCAGTTTTGATTCCACGAAAATAGTTTCTACTTTATTTTAAGTTAAACTTTTTTTTCGAAATAAAATTCTACATGAACTCTGAAGTTTTATCCACTGAGGAAAACATGGACATTTTTTCCTTTGAAATAATTTTGTTTCTGTTAGCGATTTTCTTCCAATTTCGGGGGGTGCGGTGGCTCAGTAGGTAGAGGTGCAGGTTGCAAGCCGAGAGTCTCTAGGTTCGAATCTCCTGCGGCAACCGCGTTGTGTCCTCAGGCAAGATATTTCACCCCATTGCCCACGTGAATGCATGTGGCGTTATGTACTAAGGCGTACTGCACGTCAATGGTGCACTTGTCTTCAACCAATACTAACCCTGCATGTGTGGAGTTAGTATGTTGGGGATCTGACAGTTGCTCGGTGGTTCTCTCCGGTTATTCTGGCTTCCTCCACCCGCAAAACTGTCATGGTCATCATTAGCCATTCTGCAGAAATATGTGACCTTAAACACCAATAAAAAAACCAAATAAATATTCCCATTTCTCATTGTCATCCCTTAATCTCTATATAACTGGATTGCTGGAACAGTCATTCATCACACACAAAAAAGTGTCTCTCCACCGCCAACGTGGCGTTCTCGAATATTTTCAGTTTTCCTACTCCTCGCAATGTCCTATCGCTTTTTAAAGAATATACTTTGATGTGTGCAGAAATGAATATGTTGATACTTTGAACATTTAAAGTGGCAAAACAAATTGTACAGTACGTGGAGAGTGGATTGTAACTAAATCACCCGCGGAGTGGAGTTATCACCCAAACTATAACTTTCAAACTTTATACATATGGACAAAAAACACAACCATTGTTCAGCCAATGGACCTCCGGGTTTAACCCGGAGGTCCATTGGTTGAAACTTTGCCTGTGCTTGTTATGCTTTGCAACAAATTTGCAATTATTGCTTGAGTGGATTCTCCACTCTGCGGGTGATTTAGTGATAATACACTCTCCACGTACTGTATATTTACAACATATTTTAGTTATTGTCGATGGGAGCGCGGTATCTCAGTAAGTAGAGATGCAGACTGCAAGCCGAGAGGTCCTCGGTTCGAATCCCATCTGCAGCAACCGCAGTAGTAGTGTATGCACGTTTCAGGGATGGTTGGGGGGACCCCGGTGGGGGACCCCGGAAGTGACGTCATGTCACGTGACGTAGTGGCGCCATTTTGTGTTGTCATGGTAACCCGCGTGAGCGGCCTTGTTGTGACGTCATCTCCATAGTGATACGTGGTGTGAGTGCGCATGCGCAGCGCGTGTTGTTAGGGTGAAACGTGTTTCCGTCGTCCATTTTGTATACTGGAGGCCGCCATCTTGGTTTCTATGGTAGCACGTGATTGCTATGTTACCTAAAACCTTCTCATGGGATAGGGGTATGTTCGGAGGTATGTTCGATTGAATAGGAGTATTTCCCGATTTGTAGAATTACCACAAACAACCCGACAAGTTTTACTATTTCGAATTCTTTCAGATCCTTATTTAGGATCGCAAAACTTTTGGCTAATAATAGTAGCACGTAGTGCTATAGTACCAAGGGGGCCCCCGGGGGTGTGTTCGATTAAACTAGAGTATACCTAATTACCCAAATAGACCCGCCAAGCCTTACACACCACCAAAATCTCCACCAAACCACCCAAACGGACATGTGAAGCCCCATTTTGGGCATATAAAAATAACACGTTATGCTATAGTACCAAGGGGTACAGGGGGTATGTTCTATTGAATAGGCGTACAGGGACTGATTTTCCCAGAATCCCATTTTTAATGCCTATTGCATACGTTTCTCTATCACTAACAGTCTATCCAGTCCAAACTATCTCTGGTTCTCTCGTCCAAGTCTTACAATTACTAGTGCTTGATTTCCCATAATCTGTATGCAGAGTTATCTCCCTTCTGTATAATAAAAGCCTATATCAATGGCCATATCCCCAGGCATCCCTTTTTGGAAAACACCTCGTATTAAAAATCCCTCAATGAGGTGTAATTTACTACGACTCTTATCCTCATTTCAGAAAAAAGGTATTCTCCAGAAGGCACCCCAATTTCGGCACCCCTTTTTTAGGAATCCCATTTGTGGAATCCCTTTTTTCTGAAATGAGGATAAGAGTCGTATTAAAAATCCCTCAATGAGGTCTAATTTACTACGACTCTTATCCTCATTTCAGAAAAAAGGGATTCCACAAATGGGATTCCTAAGAAAGGGGTGCCGAAATTGGGGTGCCTTCTGGAGAATCCCTTTTTTCTGAAATGAGGATTAGAGTCGTAGTAAATTAGACCTCATTGAGGGATTTTTAATACGACTCTAATCCTCATTTCAGAAAAAAGGGATTCTCCAGAAGGCACCCCAATTTCGGCACCCCTTTCTTAGAAATCCCATTTGTGGAATCCCTTTTTTGGCAAATGAGGATAAGAGTCGTATTAAAAATCCCTCAATGAGGTCTAATTTACTACGACTCTAATCCTCATTTCAGAAAAAAGGGATTCTCCAGAAGGCACCCCAATTTCGGCACCCCTTTCTTAGGAATCCCATTTGTGGAATCCCTTTTTTGGCAAATGAGGATAAGAGTCGTATTAAAATCCCTCAATGAGGTCTAATTTACTACGACTCTATTCCTCATTTGACAAAAAAGGGATTCCACAAATGGTATTCCAAAAAAGGGGTGCCGAAATTGGGGTGCCTGGGAATACGGCCATTGGATATAGGCTTTTATTATACACAAGGGAGATAACTCTGCATACAGGTTATGGGAAATCAATGGTTAGTTATAATTTATATAAATGATCAAGATAAATTAAACAACAAGAGTACTTGGAATATGGTCAGAACTACTGCTATTACGTACCATCTTACCAGTAACAGGATGATACAAAGCATTTGGTAGGTTAATATTATCAACGGTTAGGACGGGACCTACAGGAGAATATACCTACCATACTCTGCTGCCGTTCTGTATTACCCGCCATTGACCCCACCCCAGAATACCGCTCAATAATATAAAGCACCTGGTGGATCAGTAGTACCAAGGGCCAGCAAGAGACCTACAGGGATATGTAGAGCCTATGCTATACTACCGTTCTAAACTACCAAGCATTACCCCCACCCCCACAAAATCACTAGGTTTACCATAACGTACAACATATATCAGCCATATAATAAAACAAAGCAATCGGTTGGTTAATAGTACCAAGCACTAACAGGGGCCTATAGATGTATATATCGCCCATACTATAGTACCGTTCTAAACTACCAGGCAGTACCCCTACCCACAATACCCCTATGCCTAGCATTGCATACTACCTATACCAGTCATAGGATAACATGAAGCATGAGGTGGATTAATAGTACTAAGGGCCAGCAAGAGACCTACAGGGATATGTACAGCCTATATAGTATCCTCAGATAAGTATCCTATAAAAGGTATCCTCGATAGGTATCCTCGAATAATACAATACCAGGCCATAGGTATCCTCAAATACTGAAATGAGGATAAGAGTCGTATTGAAAATCCCTCATTGAGGGATTTTTAATGGTCCTCATAACCTCAAAATTCAATGAGGCTATGAGGAATAATAAATGAGGACTCATTGAGGGCTTTTACATAGCCCTCATGGCCTCATATGACAAAAAAAGGATTCCATAGCCAGGTGTTTTCCAAAAAGGGGTGTCGAAATTGGGGTGCCTGGGGATATGGTCATTGATATAGGCTTTTTATTATACAGAATGGAGATAACTCTGCATACAGATTATGGGAAATCAAGCACTAGTAATTGTAAGACTTGGACGAGAGAACCAGAGATAGTTTGGACTGGATAAACTGTTAGTGATAGAGAAACATATGCAATAGGCATTAACAATGGGATTCTGGGAAAATCAGTCCCTGTACGCCTATTCAATAGAACATACCCCCTGTACCCCTTGGTACTATAGCACAACGTGTTATTTTTATATGCCCAAAATGGGGCTTCACATGTCCGTTTGGGTGCTTTGGTGGAGATTTTGGTGGTCTGTAAGGGTTGTCGTGTCTATTTGGGTAATTAGGTATACTCTAGTTTAATCGAACACACCCCCAGGGGACCCCTTGGTACTATAGCACTACGTGCTACTATTATTAGCCAAATGTTTTGCGACCCTAAATAGGGTTCTGAAAGAATTCGAAATAGTAAAACTTCTCGGGTTGTTTGTGGTAATTCTACAAATCGGGAAATACTCCTATTCAATCGAACATACCTCCGAACATTCCCCTATCCCATGAGAAGGTTTTAGGTAACATAGAAAACACGTGCTACCATAAAAACCAAGATGGCGGCATCCAGTATACAAAATGGATGACGGAAACACGTTTCACCCTAACAACACGCGCTGCGCATGCGCACTCACACCACATATCACTATGGAGATGACGTCACAACATGGCCGCTCACGCGGGTTACCATGACAACACAAAATAGCGCCACTACGTCACGTGACATGACGTCACTTCCGGGGTCCCCCAACCATCCCTGAAACGTGCATACACTACTACTAACCGCGTTGTGTCCTTGGGTAAGGCACTTCACCCCACTGCCCACGTGGGGGCACGGTGGTGTTGTGTACTAAGACGTGCTGCACGTCGATGGTGTACCTGTCTTCAACCAATGCTGACCCTGATTGTGTGGTGTTAGTATGTTGGGGAGCCTGACAGTTGCTCGCCGTTGCTCGGTGGTTCCCTCCGGGCACTCCAGCTTCCTCCACCCGTAAATGAGAGGAAACATTGGTTATGACCCCTCTATGGGCGAGCTCGTTCAAAGAGGGGTCATAACCAATGTTTTTGAGACAAAAAATGAAAAATAATAAAAATTAATTGGCGATTTTTGTGAATAGCGCTGGTCGTTTTTACCGTTACGTTGGGTAAAGGGTTAAGTAAGATAAATGCCATGGCGTTTGGTGAAGTGAAAGCTGTTACGCTACAGCGGAACAGCTTTCACATCACCAAACGACATGGATAAGTTATAACGTTGACTGGCTTGACATTTTTTTTGGAGGTGGGGGGGGGGGGGGGGGGTGGGGGTGGGGTGAGTTTGAGTGGCGACGTTGCAGACGCTGCCTTCTCTCATTCAGATTGAGATCCGGTCGCGATACAACCGCTCATCGGATCGTGATTTCAGAAATAAACTACTGTAAAATTGGGTAAAACGGAACAGTATGGTACTCGGCAGGTTATTTGAAAAATACCTAGTCTCTTTATGAGCATTTATTTCTGTTACATATAATGTACCCAGCAAATAATAACTGTTTCAGGTCCAACAATATAATATTCCTTAGATATTTTAATCCTTTTCGTGCTGTAAATTTAACATACTGAGGAATAAGAATCTCCATTTTGAAGTGAACTACAATGGGAGACACCCGTAATGGTTTAGGGTCAGTACTGTTAGTGGCCTGCTAACTCTTACCATTACTATACTGACTCTAATGATTTCTCCAAAGTGTTACCTTTGTTTTCAGCAGTACGTGGCGCTTCACAATGGAAGCAGAACACAGACAATAGGAAAGTGAGAATTTTGTCGTGCAGCCCACAAAATGGGCATTTACTGTTGTGACACCAAAGGGTGACATCCAATTTTTCTCTATCTATTTTAAGAGGACCATGTATCTTTTATTAAATTGCACTCCCCTGTTCTTCAGCTTTATCAAAAATTGAGGAAAAATCCGGAAAAACAAACGAAAATATTATATGCAATTCAATGTTCTTGCATTTATTTTTCGACAGGGGAGATTGTACATTGCTATACGGAGAAAAATGGACAAATAATTTCAGCTGGGGACCAATACTATAGAACTTTTACTGTTGTATTTTCTAGAAATGTATTTTTTAGTTATGACTTTAACCCTTTACCTAACCTGAAAAGCAGACGACACTTGCAAAAATAATTCTTGAATAACTAATTTTTTCATTTTTTGTCTCAAAAACATAGGTTATGACCCCTCGTTGGAACGAGCTCGACGAGCTCGTTCCAACGAGGGGTCATAACCTATGTTTTTGAGACAAAAAATGAAAAAATAATGAAAATTAATTGGCGATTTTTGAGAATAGCGCTGGCCGGGTTTGGCCGTTAAGTTGGGTGAAGGGTTAAATGGGTTAAAATGAACCATTAGCATTTTTAAGGATGTGGCAATTTGCCATCTGGAAAATTGCCATATGCGTTTAAAGTGCTAATGATTCATTTTAGTTAGTTATATTAATAGGTGTAAAATACAATTCTACAAAATACAATTGTAAACCTTTTTATAGGTTTTGCTCCAGATCGTAACCCAGTTGCGATCCGGCCGAAATTCACTTTCCACATTTGTGATCACAATTACGCATATAGGGTAGGTATTGCACTTCATCTATTGCATAAATGGGAAATCTGTGATTCCGTTCAGCTAGAAAATCCAGCTTTGATATACATGGGTGGGTGGGTGGTTGGGTGGGGGCGTGTGAGCTTTGGGCGGGCGGGCGTTACGGTCGGCGGGCGTTCGGGCTTTCTCTTCTTCCCCTCCTAGGGCGAGTGGGCCGCTAGTTATTTATAAACAAACATTAATGACTTTGCGTATTTTCGTTTCAGTACGTCAGTTGCAAAAAGCAATGGTTATATTTGTGATACATCGTGTCTTGAAAAAGAACCCCAAAATTAATTAGGCCCCCACAAAGTAGATCTTCTGTTTCTCGGGCCATTTTTCAGTGAAATTGCATGTGGGCGGGTGTTTTTTATTTTATATTTGTTTTATATTTGTAAATATTTCTTTGCCATCATAAGTTCATGTTCTTGTTTTGATTTATGTTTTAGGCCTCATAATCTATAGAATAGGGGGGGGGGGGGTATTTCGTCCCTTGTGTGCAAGAAGGCATTGCAATACTGAAGCATTACAAAGCTTTGTTGCATTCAAGGGGCACATTTATCCATTTTGTTAACTTGGGAAAAAATATCAGACATAAACCATTTAATTTTTAGTGTTTTAAGTTTGCATTGATTATAAAAAGAGATCATGCGGCAGCCAAAAGGACCATGTGGGGGAGCCTGAGAAACCGAGTTTTTACTTTTTAGACCATAAAAATGACAGTTGGTTGATTGGAATGTCGCTTTTGCATTTCTAACAGATATTGCAAAGAACCGAGGAGAATAAGGTTGTTTCTGAATTGCAAAAGCCAAAGGACCTCAGGGTTCTTTGATTAGAATCTTGTTTAACACGTTTCTCAAAAAATTTGTAGATCTTGCAGGGGGGGGTCGGAAAAAAATTGCCGGACCCAAGGCTGAAAAATTTTTTTTCCACCCCTCAGCCACCCACCCACCCCTTTTTTGAAGGAAAAAATTTTTTTTCCATTTTCCGCCAAGGGACCCACCCCCAAAAATCATCAAAAAGGCATACTGAGCGAACCTGACTGGAAACACAGCTTTATACACACTGCTAGTTCAGTTAGTGCTTAAAATGACATATATACATTAGTGCTATGTATTGATTAAGTGTTATTCATTTCCAAAATAAAGACTCAAAACAGCCCAAAAGTGAAGTATACACCTATCTCAACAAGACTTGTAGAGCCTGGTGTACTTGATTTCTGTAATACAGGGATGTGCAATTATACCTAGCCTGCTACAGTGTCATTTACATCTTCTACTCTCTGTATAGAGTCGTTTTCCATGAAATGATCTTCTGTCCTATTAAAGTAACAAAATGTCCAGTTGTAAACAAAACCATGCTGGCCAGCTTTGTGGCTGAGAAAATCATAACTTTGAATTAACATGTTGATGTATTGAGCAGATGTACTGACCAATATTAATCCATAATAAGTGTGCCTTGTTTTCAACTTATAACTTGGTGAGTTGAAACCTGCTTTGGTCTGCTGGGTTCTTAGCTTAGTTTGAGTTAGTTTAAGGTGGATGATCATCAATGCACTATCATAAAGATGGGGGAGGGGATGGTTGTAGAGCTGTGGGTTGAAACAACACTACCTCTTGTCTGGGGAGGTCTGGGGTGGTATAGGGGACCTATAAAATACTAGTAGGCTATCACCTAAGCCAAAGGTAATATAATCACTAGTTTACAGACTTGGCTACGATGGATGAAGATAAGCTGATAACTGATAAGGATTAGATAAGCCTACTCATGCGACATGATCATGTAGTAAGACATATCTGATTTTCATCTATCTTTTATGGCCAAGGCCCGTATACTAGCGGACAACAGGGTAAGGTCCCTGCGTCATAGGAAACAGGTCAATGAGGTTTGTATTTCTGAAGTGGGCAAGGACGTGAGTTCATTATTCACATTTTCTTTTTTATTTCTCCAGCGGAGATACCGCTGTTTTTTCTTCCTCTCATTTGACTCAGTTTTGTTTATTATTTCTATTTTGCTTTCTGTTCTTAATTATAATTTATCTTCTGTTTGTTTTGTTTAGTTCATTCTTTACTAGAAAGTCACATTTGACCATGTTGGACGCGAGATATTTGACCTGCCATCAGAGCGGAGGAACCGCTTTTGTTTATTTTTGAGGGATCAAAGATGCTTCAGGTGAGTACGGTAATCAACACTACAAACCCTTTTCTACATGTACCCATATTAATTGGAATGAAGTATAAGAGTTTGCCAGTTTCTTCGGGTGTCTCAGCTGGGTGTCTCAGTAATTCAATAATGTGAATCAGTGTGGGCTAAATGTTGAGTCATTGTATATCATATGTGCCGCATAGTCGGACAGTATTTGTACTAGTATTCGTGGGTTGAGATTGCCATTGGTAATTAACAGATGGAACTTGAACCAAATCTAATCCAGTTTTAACAAAATCTTTTTGAGAATCAAATTGAATGAATCAGTAGATTATACCTCTTCTTCTAGATCTATGCAATAATCACTACAATGTGTTTTGATGTGTGCTATACACATCGATGAGTTGAAAATGTTATATTCCATGAAGTTCTGCAGAGTGGTATAAACCATTTTCAACTTGTTGAAGTATACAGCATATATTAAACCAGAGTGTAGGGTTCACGTTGGACAGACAAATTACTCTGTTTTCAAAATGTCTTACTAATTTTTCAGATTCACCATTTTGAAGATGTCTCAATCAGGATCTGAAGGTACAGCAGCTGGAGCTAAAGTCTGCACCTACTGCAGAAGAGATTTCTCTAAAGATAACTTGCACAATTTTGAGAAACATGTCACAACATGTCGCAAGAGGCCACCTCCGAAGACAAAAACTCTAACTGATTACTTTTCCAGCAGCAAACACCAAAAGCTAGAAAAAACAACTACTGAAGATGACTCAACAGAAATAACCACTGTTGACGAAAGTGATCGTCCAGGAACTACAAGTGGACTTGCAGCCGTTGCGACAATATCTAATCCTGAGAACAACCCACAAAGTTTGCCAACACTGACGGAAGATAAAGAGACATCTGAGTCTGAAGCGAAATTCTGTACTGGTTTAAAGCTATTCACTGAAGAACAATTTTACAGAAAATATCCTTTTCAAGAACATTCTCAAACCGATAAGTTGGGTTTTGTACCGTTCAATGGTTCTGTATATTCAACAAACTGTGTGAAAAGGGGTTTCAGAGTTCCAGGTGACTCTTCAAATAAAAATGACACTGACACATGTCAGGACTGTGAGCAACTTAAGTATGACAACAAGCTTAGATCAATCACCAAGAGAAGTGACCAATCAGCTGATGAATTAAAGTTTTTGAATAATATCCATCTCAATTATGATCAACTTACTCAAAAACTTGACTATAAAACTCAAACAATTCAGAATGAGAAGTTGAACAAGCTTTCTTCTGCCAAGACGATGATTCATTTACAGGAAAAGTTTGGCCTATACAAAAAACTCATCTCTTTACTGGCAAACAACGATATTCCTCGCTTGAAACAGATACTAGCAGTATGTGTTAGACAGAAGAGGAGTGTCACTTTTATTGTTTCACAGCTGAGCAAAGCTATAAAGGGACTCTATTCACCAAAAGGATATTGTGAAAAAGACTTTGAACTAGCTGGCATGGTACTACTCATTGGTGGCCCAAGACTTCTGCACATTTTGCATCAGACATCAGGAATGCCAAGCATAGGCCATACCTACAGAATGTTAGGTCAAGAATATAAGATGCATGATCTCAAGTTGATCGTTACCTGCATCACCGACATACCAGTTCAACTGGAAACCAATTTGAAATCAGTGGTAGGCAGTGCAAGCTTCCAAACAGGATGGTCCATAAAGATAGATGAAATCGCCATTGAGAAGCGTCTTCGGTATCTTCATAATTCTAATGAAATTGTTGGTCTATGTGTGTCACATACTTCGAAAAGTGACATTGTGTTCAATAGCTTCCACACAGTTCAATCATTGGAGGACAAACTGACAGATGGATCATTACACCTTGCAACAGAAGCATGTGTTGTGGCAATTTCATGTGTTGGTGATCAAAAATATCATGGAAGACCTCTGCTTATTCTACCAATTTGTGATCATTCAACATACGCTGAGCAAAATGTTGTGTTTAACTCATTGATTGAAAACTGGAACACAGACGTTGGATTTTTGTTGAATGTTGGAACAGACGGTGACAGTGTCAGGAGGAAGGTGTTACATGCACTATGCGATAATAAGCTTTCGGAAAGTTCGACTATTCACAAAGAGTTGAAGGACTTGAAATTCATGGATTACAGTGTTGGCCAGATGGACCTGACTGTGAACTTTGATCCAAAACACATGGCAAAGAGACTCAGGAATCATTTAATTGGAGGTGGACTGAATATACTGAATTCCAAAATTGATTCTCATGTTTTATCTCCTCTCCTGTCAAAGCTTGGGTGGAAGCAATCGGAGATCCACAACACATTGAATCCGAGAGACAAGCAAAATGTGCCAGCTGCCGTAAATCTCCTTGAATGCATGGCAAACTTCGATGAATGGGATACAAAAAACTTTACGCCTGGAATGATTGACATGTTACCAAGTTTTAAGGCACTGAAGGTTATTTGTTCAGGGGTTCTGTCATTCTTTGCTAGACCGACCATGTCAATGGAGGAAGTACTTACAGAAGTCAGTTCAATGTCACATGTTCTACTATATTTATACAGACATGACACCAAAGTTATGCCAAACGTACTGTATCACGATATACAATCAACAGTTAAGGACTTGTATTTTGTTGCCGCCAAGTACAAAACCAACTTCCCAAACAGACCCCTGTATTTCTATCAGTTGGGGAGCGACCAGGTGGAACAATTATTCGCCACAGTGCGCACGCAGACCCACGACCGGTCATGTGATGTTTATCAATTGGAATCACGACTCCAAAGAGCAGAGATCCTTGAATCTTTTTATGCAAAACATCCGGAATGGAAACAAAAGACAAGTAGACTATCAGGGCCTGTAGACCACACTTCAACATCACATTGGTCATCGAATCTTAAATGTGGTCAAATAGATCTCAAAAGCACCTGGGAAACTGGCCACCACATTTCTCGTAACTCACTCCCAACTACAATTAAAAACATAGAAGATGATGATTGTGACATTCTTCATCCACTTGGACAAATTGTTGGTGTCTCCTCGAATCCAAGTGTTATGATAACCCATGATGAAGGTGGAACTACTGATGATACGCCTGAGAACAATGCCGCTTTAGTCGATTTCGAGGACTCACTGAATGAAGATACATCAACTGGAAGTTCACCCACGATCATGATTGACGGAAAACCAGTCTACAAAACAAGCATCTTGACAAAAATTATGACCAGTAATGTTGGATCGAAGAAATCGGCAGATCGTCTGAGGCGAGTACAAGGTGTTACAAAGTACCCCTCATCAGCAAGAGATTCTGATACATTTGGAAGTGAACAAACCGATCAACAGTTCATATCTATTAAAGATATTCTCGGATGTATCTCAATGACAAAATCCAATTACAGAGGCGACAGTCTTTGTGTATTTGTTTGTAATGATATAAAATCTTCCAATGGAAAAAGGGTTAGCTATGTTGAAGCTTGTGAAGATGCTGTATTAAGCGGAAGAATCCTCAAACTCAAGCAAAATGATAAAGGGTTATTCGTATGGCAACCTGGTGAATTCAGGCAACCAAGTTCTGCTGATAATGTGTCTGTGGAGTTGAAGTACTGTGTGCTTTTGACCATGGAAATGGAAAGAGCAAATGATGTTGTTGTATACACCTTCACGGAAAGTTATCTCGATGGTGTATTCTCTGATCTCAAAAAGCAACCACAGCCTCCAATATCAAGTATGCTGCCGTACATGAAGTTGAACGGTGATCCGATATTCTTCATTCAAACAGAAGAAATGCAGGATGTTCACGATCTTAATGAGGGAGAGTGTCAGTGCCCTGCCTGCAAGAAAATTGTGTCTGTGAAAATGAGTAGGCTTCATATCGGTGCTCATATCATTAAAAAAGAGCTTGCTGATATTGTGTGTGGATTCTGTGGGAGAAAAGACTGTTCGGTTGATCTTCAGCGTACCTCTCACAACACGTTCAAGCCTGTATCAAACTGCAGGATGTATGTCAAATTTAGCTTGAAACCTGCAGAGAAGTCTAAGGAGAAGTCTCCATGTACGAACAGACCATACAGATGCCCATTATGTGATGTGGTCTATTGGTCTTATCATATTGAGAGCCATTACAACTTGAAGCATCAAGGCAAAACTTGCCCGGTGGATGCTGCAGTCTCTGAAATTGAGAAGAACAGAATGATTAAGTTGTTAGGCTAGGCTAGGGAGTCTTCAAGTGCATTAACCTTTCACCCAACAACGCTTTCTGAAAAAATAAGCAGAATCTCATATTCTCACAAAATTTTCATCTGTACAACTCAAGGGAATCATGCAAATATGGGTACCATCGGAATCGGCTTCAACAGCCAATTCCAGTGGTACCCATATTTGCATGACTTTCTTGCAGTACAGTCAAGAGTCCAATGCTGTGGAAGCCTGTCACAGGTTAATTTCTGGGAGGATTTGGGCAATTTGTTGGGTCATGGGTTAAGCTTCAGATCTTGTTCTACTCAATGCTGTAGTCCAAGATAACCAGTAATCTTTACAGGCAGTTAAGATTGCGAGTTCCATAGATATCAGGCCTCTAAGACCATTTTGTGTTTTTATTCCAATTTCCTCATCCAAATATCTTCATGTGAATAAGCGGATTGCTTTATTGGTTGGTAGATACAGTACACCACTACATGAGGATAGTTAACCCTCTACCCAACAGAGCTTTTTGAAAAAAGAAACCTCATATTCCAACAAAATATTCACGAATATAACTCAGGGGAGTTATGCAAATATGGATATCATTGGAATTGGCTTGTTCAGCTGATTCCAATGATACCCATATTTGCATGGTTTAGTGGCAAAACAGTCAAGGTATTTTGTGCTGTGAAAACTTTGCCTAGGTTAATTTGTGGGCAGTTGTGGGCGGTTTGTTGGGTAAAGGGTTAAAGGAGTAGTTATACTTAGCATTTATTCATATCACCTTTGGAGTGAGAAACCCAAAGGTTTTTTTTTTGCATGCGATCAATGATGCAATCAACTGTGATCAACCTGGATTGACCCTCAATTAGTTCTCGAGTACCACTCAGTACTGTGTGTGAGATTTACATCTTACTAGTTGTAACGATTATACCTGATTATACCTTAAGTTTACTTACAAGGAGAATCATTCTGTTTGTTTCGATTTCAGGTGCTATTTTTTTTTATATGTTAAATCGCTCAATCAAGCCAACGGCTGATGCGAACATTCTGAGCTTTTTACCACTAGTCTTCATGTGAATAAGCAAATTGCTTTATTGGTTGGTAGATACACCACTGCACGAGGGTAGTTAAATGAGTAGTTATAGTTAACATTGGTTCATATAACCTTTGGAGTGAGAAACCGAAAAGGTTTTTTTCTTTGCATGCAATCACTGATGCAATCAACCGTGATCAACCTGGATTGACCCTCAATAAGTTCTCAACTATAACTGAGTACTGTTTATGAGATTTACATCTTACTAGTTGTAACGACGATACCTTAAATGTAGGTTATAAACCGAATGTCAATCATTCCGTGAATTAAAGTCGCGAGTCCGAAGGATGAGCGGGTTTAATTCACGTAAAGATTGTCACGAGGTTTTTAAACTAATTTATAACACCTTAAACGTCACAAGGTCCTCGGCGAACGTTGTCAGTGCGTTAGTTCTTACATTTAAAACACCATTGGGGAAGATATATTGCTATTTGTCATAAATTATAAGCAAAGTAGATCAGCATGGCATTGAATGCATTGGACTTTGCTCTTGGCTACAATGGTCTACGCATTTTGGCCTTTCCATTTGGGCCTCTTCTTTATGCAGTCATGGTACCCAAATTGCAAAATTATTTGCTTCATTTTTTGTGTTTTGTTTCATGTTCGCCATGCTTTGGAGTATATATTTATTTATCGATTTATTTCTGAATACCCAAATGTGGAACCACTGAGCAGTGACGGGCATTCGCCAGCTCCCGAACGTCATTATTTCCAGCGGGTAGGAGAGGTTGAGAACAGGTGCATTTCGACGCCCAGTACGTTTCAGCACACAGCATCACCGTGCACCCAAGTTGCTCTGAATAAGTTTGGAGAAACGTATTAAGCACTCTATGAAAAAGGATATGTGGGAAGGAGCGCCACCCCAGTGCCAAATGTAATTTTTTACAATTAAGTAATAGGCAGCTTCGTCCAAAATCGGGGTGGCTGCTCCTATCATGAAATTTGACTATTTTTATGACTGATAATAAATTAAAAAAACACTAATTGCCCCCTTTTGCTATTAAGTCATTTGGGGATTCTCTAATTATTATCAGATGCATTTTTATAAACCTCAAGTAACAGAAGCCTATCCCACAGTATTCCCACCAGTAAAGCATACCCATTTTCTCAAAACGAATAAACACCATTTTCACAGTCCTCACGAACAGAAGGGCCTTCTGTATGAAAGTACCGGTTTTCTCAATAATTACACATTTTTTGGGCTATTGTTAGTGAAGTGAAATAAATGTGTATTGTTAGTTTTCATTTGTCAACTGTGACTCTTTGTTTCCAGTCTCAGCTGAATGCGAAACAAATGGAGTGTCTAGAGGAAATCTTTAAGTGGGGAACAACAATACTCGTAATTACATGAGTATGCAGTCAGCAGCAGGCTACTCTCGGGACATTTATACCTTCAGGTGCACTCAGGAGACGAATGGTGATGTATTGACAATTCTATGATTTATGCTTATAGGATTTTTTATGACTTTGTCAATGTGACAACCTTAGCAGCAGAGCAACCACTGTTCACGTACAGAGCGGACACAAAACGATGACTGCTCCTGGTAGGAATATAGGTCTAGAGGGGTTCATTGATTGTTTTAATAGCTCAAAGTATCATTCTAATGAGTATGCAGGCTTGATTTGTAAGAAAAGTTATGCCAGGAAAAAAATATTGCCATGTGGAAAAAACGCGTTTCGGCCCTTCACAGGGTACCCACCCACCCCCGCCTTGGGGTTGGAAAAAATTTGCCGACCCCCCCCTGGATCTTGGAGATTTGTTTACTGGAATTTCTCTAACACTTTTGAAGATTTTCAAGAAAAGACGAATGGCTGTCTTTACACTGAAAACTCAACATAGTGGGTGTCTTCGTGGCTCCCTTCTCTACAGACACAGTCCACTCGTATTAACCCTTTTCCTAACATGAAAGGCAGACGACACTTGCAAAAAAAAATCTTGAATAACTAATTTTTTTCATTTCTTGTCTCAAAAACATAGGTTATGACCCCTCATTGGAACGAGCTCGTTCCAACGAGGGGTCATAACCTATGTTTTTGAGACAAAAAATGAAAAAAATAATGAAAATTAATTGGTGATTTTTGGGAAAAGCGCTGGCCGGTTTTGGCCGTTACGTTGTGTAAGGGTTAATTGATAAAACTGCCTGCAAAAAGATTTCCAGCTTGTGCGATACTTTCAACGGCCTGCACATCCAAAGTGGTATTTTTAATCGAAGCTCGAGGGAGCGCGGTGGATCAGTGGTAGACTGTTGGACTTCTATGATAGAGGTACCGAGTTCGATCCCCGTCCGGGACGACCCACGCTGTGTCCTTGGGCAAGGCACTTTATCCCGGTTGCCTACATGGGGGCTCGATGACGCTGTGTACTGAGGCGTACTGCACGTCGATGGTGCAAGTGTCTTCAACCGCTGTAACCCTGCTAGAGCGGAGGTTGAACAGAGTTAGAATGTTGAGGAACTGACAGTTGCTCGTCGATGCTCGGTGGTTCTCTTCGGGTACTCCGGCTTCCTCCACCCATAAAACTGTCACGGTCACGATTAGCCATTGTGCATAAATATGTGACCTTAAACACCAATAAATAAATAAATATAATTCGAAGCTCGAGGTGATACCGCTCCTCCACTAACATATGTTTCAAAATTCTGCTCTATCGTATTTTCTCTGTTTTCTCTAAGGCCTTTCTAGTCATTCTAATATTACTTTGTCAATTCGGAGCTAGATTTCAAAAGATTGGACCTTTAGGCACCCATTTTCCCCCAAAGATCAAAATTCATAGTGACGCCCCTTCCCCTAAAATATAAAATCATTGGTCCAAAAGTTGGGGGTGGGGTGGGGTGGGGTGGTGGTGTCAAACTTACACTTATCCTAGTGGCACGGTATTTGCCGTCATGCGCAGTAGTTATATCCGGTGATTCCAATTACTCATTAATGGCGTGTTTACAGCATATCCCCCTGCACATTTTATATGGTATTAATATTCTACAGAAAATAAATTTAATAAATTTAATACTGATTACTGTAAGCTGTAGCAGTCCCAGTTTAGGTACACATATCACATATAATAACTAACAAAAATCACATTTGCGTTATCTTCTTGGTTACCGCTGACGCATCAGCACCACTGCACGTTAACAACCTAGAAGTCTGAATATCCTTTTGCGGGTGGTGGAATATTCATATACTGGTGATCTTCTTCGTGATCAGAGTGGCACACATGTGTATTCAGAAACTGAAAATAATAGAAACGGCTTGAAGTCATAGAAGTAAATAAAAAATGCAAACAGCGATCCAAAGATCAACAATGGTACACCATACATGAAACTTGATTGATACATGTACCTCCGAATGCGCATGTCGCAGCAATCTTTCTCGTCCAATAATTTAAAATGTCTCCTTTCTGAATCAGCCAAATGAAAAATCTTGCCAAAAATTTTATTGTTTGTAACAGAAAATCGCTTTTGCCTAATGTGAATTGAGTTGTTTAAACATCAATCTCTTGTTGTTTTTTCAACATGGCTAAGAATTTTCGTCACAGGAAGAGATTCACAGGGAAGTTAGCTCCCTTTAATTTTGTAATGTTGTCAGGACATTTGACACTGAGGGGACGGGAATTTCATACAGAAATGGAATTTGATGTAAATGGTGTAGATGGGAATTTCATATAAAACTTAAAGATTCGAATTATTATTGAAGTTGTATCATCGATGTGCCCATCACTTCACAATTTTCAGGTATTTTCTTGTGGAGTAGTATAAAATATACAGAAACTGGTTTTTACAATTTTTTACCAATCGGTTTGAACGGTTATCTATCATTCTCTGCTAAAAACCCTTTAACCCTTTACCCAACGAATCGGCCGCATCCGCCCGCGTAATATGCAAATTCAGCACTTGTAAAAATATCATTTTTTTCAAAACATTTCAACAAAACCATATCATGTGACCCCTCGTTGGAACGAGCTCGTCGAGCTCGTTCCAACGAGGGGTCACATGATATGGTTTTGTTGAAATTTTCAGAAAAATTTGAAAAAAATTATATTTAAAATAATAAATTTTGATATCGTCTGCGTTGGGTAAAGGGTTAAAATTACGCAGATATCATCTTTTGAAACTTGCAAATTCCTGTAAAAAACACATTTACTAAACAAAAAAAAAACCAACTCCCCGCCCCCCCCCCCCCCCAAAAAAAAACAAAAAAACAAAAACAAAGTGGACACAAATGTAGTGTTGGTTGGTATGATACTGATAGATATTCTTAATGACGGATTATCTATGAAATAGTTGAATCAAATTAGCTTACCAAAAAAAAATCAAGTTTCCTTTTGTAAGTTTTAATGAACGAAAGGTCTCGTTTCCTATTAAAAGGTCATTTCCGAGGTTATTTGATATCCTCAGCCAAATGGCTATTTTGAGCTATAGTTTTAGTTTATGGTGGTGTGGATTTAGTAAATAATTCTCATTAATGGTGATATGGCCAAAATAATCTGTTGATGGTCTTGATTCAAACCGTGTGTTGTCAAGTGCATTTCAATTGGGGGTCAAGGTCACATGGAAGTGTTAAATGACTAACCTAGACCTGTTTGGGACCTGACAATTTGCAGTTTGCAAATGGGACAATTTTTGTGTAAAGTTGCTTTGAGAAAGCCTTCTGAAAAAAATGAATAAGAAACCCATATGTTTTTTATTTGACAGAATGATCATGTTATGCTGTGAAACCCTCAATGGAGGAATGAGGAATTCCTATAACACAGTTTTATCACTATCGATGCCCGAAAACTGGAGATTTATCCCCAAAATGAGAAAAGTTTGGCCAATTTGAGCCATTTTTTTAGCCATCAACTGTGTCATTCGGCTGAGTGTATTTGAGTGATATTGTAAGATTTTTGTTGTGTACAGTTGTCTCCAGAAAGGGCCATATTCAGAGCTTCCAGAAACTATATACATTGTGAGTATTGTGAACAGGGGAGGTAATTTAAATGCGAAATATCGTGACATATTGTAACAGTGATAGAAGACTATTGTACTGGGTGACCAGAAGTAATGATTCAAGGCAGCAAGAGTGGTAGAAGACTATAGCATTCGGTGACTGAAGCTATTGATAGGAGAGTTAGACCATAGACAAGTAGTGGCCTTGGAGCTTTGAAGATAAGATGGAAGCCGTTGGTAAGACTACCCGTGTAGGAGCTGTATAGGAGGCATATAGGAGCTGGTCATAGGTATCCTTAAATACCGAAATGAGGCTAAGAGTGATAGAAAATTGGACCTCATTGAAGGGTTTTCTCATAGGCTTCGTGACCTCATACAACTAAAAAGGGGTGCCGAAGGCCAGACGTTTTCCAAAAAGGGGTGAATTGCGGTGCCACGGGATATGGTTGTTAAATACCGACATGAGGCTAAGAGGGATAGTAAATTAGGCCTCACTGAGGGATTTTTTCATGACCTCAGACAAAATGAGGCCAAGAGGAATAGTAAATTAGACCTCATTGAGGGCCCTCATGGCCTCATATGACTAAACAGGGGTGCTGAAGACTAGACTTAAAAACCAAGATGAGGCTAAGAGAGATAGTAAATTAGGCCTCATTGGAGGATTTGTTTATGGCCTCATGACCTCAAACGAAATAAAGCTAAGAGGGGTAGTAAACAAGAACTCTTTGAGGGCTTTTTACATATCCCTCATGGCCTCTTATGACTAAAAAGGGGTGCTGAAGGCAACACGTTTTCTAAAAAGGGGTGCTGAAATTGGGGTGCCACAGTATATGGTTGTTAAATACCGAGATGAGGCTAAGAGGGATAGTACATTAGATCTCATTGAGGGATTTTTCATGGCCCTCATGGCCTCAAAACGAAATGAGGCTAAGAGGGATAGTAAATTAGACCTCACTGAGGGATTTTCACATAGCCATCATGGCCTCATACGACTAAAAAGGGGTGCCGAAGGCCAGACGATTTCCAAAAAGGGGTGCAGAAATTGGGGTGCCACGGGATATGGTTGTTAAATATCGAGATGGGGATAAGAGGGATAGTAAATTAGACCTCAGTGAGGGATTTTTCATGGCCTTCATGGTCTCAAACGAAATAAGGCTAGGAGGGATAGTAAATTAGACCTAACTGAGGGATTTTCTCGTGGCCCTCATGGCCTCATACAACAAAAAGGGATTCCTCAGAAGGTATCCTCCATAGGTATCCTCAAATAATACAATACCAGGTCACAGGTATCGTCAAATACCGAAATGAGGCTAAGAGTCGAATGTGTGAGTCACTCGTTCGAGTAAATACTCTATGGCTTATTTGCTCGATGGGATTCGAGTCGTTCGAGCAATGACTTATCGGTAACTACTCGATATATTCTTGGCTTTAGGAATGATATAGGCTTTCATGGAGGTTGTCTATAATCCAAATGGCCCTCAGTACTATAGCATTACGTGCTACTATTAAAATCCATGGTATGGCGGTCCTACAAGGGATTTTTGAAGAATCCATATCAAATAAAGTGGATTTTGGTGATTTGGAGGGATTGTCGGGTTGTTTGTGGTAATTAGATTTACTCTAGTTCAATTGAATTCACCCTAGGGGTCCCCTCGGTACTATAGCACTACGTGCTAAGCCGGTAAAATGGGGAATACAAGTCCGTTTCGGTAGTTTTGGATAGATTTTGGTGATTTGGAGAGATTGGCGGGTTTATTGGGGTAATTCTACGAATCGGGAAATTACTCTTGTATAAAGAAACATACCCTCCGAACATATCCCTGTCCTATTAGAAGCCTTTGGGTAACATAGCAACCACGTACTACCATAGAAACCAAGATGGCGGCCCCCAGTATACAAAAAGGATGACGGAAACACGTATCACCATAGCAACACGCGCTGCGCACGCGCACTAAGACCACGTATCACTATGGGAATGACGTCACAAGATGGCCGCTCACGCAGGTTACCATGACAACACAACACGGCGCAACTGGGTCACGTGACATGACGTTCCTTTCGGGGCTCCTGGACCGGGGTCCCCCAATTAGTGACTGTCCGGGTACATGACAACTACTCCCGTAAATGGAAGAAGGAACTGGTATCTGAATGGGAGATGCGTGAATTTGAGACTGCAAGATGGTAATTCAATTCAATTCAATTCACTTTATTTCACAGAATACAAATACAGTACGTTTAAGAGAAAATGATGTTACATGATTTGAGAAAAGAGTAGATGTATACTGTGGGGAATGGCATAGTCTTGCGACTGTCTTCCTGTCATCCCCTCGAAAAAAATAGAAACAAAAAACAGAAAAAAACATGGCATATAAAACAAAATTAAACAAAATATAAATGTCAAATACGGCGAATGACATTTTTTTAGAAGAAAGGTGGATCTGGACAATAGATGGTTAATTTGAATAGTTCAGAACAGTGTTGGTTTATTTTGACATTTTAGCTCCAATGTTAGATTAGTTGTTATATTCTGACCTTGTGATCAACTTTGTTTCCAACGCGAAAAATAAATTTCGTTATTCCTCCATTTTAGTAGTGCGGATTAGGATATGTACAGTTGCACAAACCATAGACATTTGGGGCGGGAAAAGTAAGACCCCCCCCCCCCCCCATAGGCGAACTAGTCATGTGAGCAGTCGGAACATCTCGGATTTGAGCAATTTATTAATCTTGAATTTATGTCATTCCATAATTTCGGGAAAGAGAAGTAGGGAAAAACGGCTGAGAACTGAGTGCGGGGTTTGTGCGTGGTTAGATTCCCACACTGTCTGGTATTTATACCTAAAGGGTTTTCGTACACTTGGAATGTATTATTAAAACTGACAGGGAGAGTTTTTTGAGTCCAATCGTAGATGAATAGTAGTGAATGTAATTTGTAAAGATCAGTGAATTTAAGAATTTTCAAATGTTTAAAGAGAGGATCGGTATGAGAGTTAAACTTTCTATTTGCTATTATACGCACTGCTTTTTTCTGCAAATTCAGAATTAGTTTTGTTGCAGGTGTGTTACCCCATACAGTGATTCCATAAATGAAGTGGCTTTGGAATAACGTAAAATAGAGTACACGTAAAGTGTCAACTGGCAAATTTTTTTCTCACTTTATTCAGGATATAAATAGCTCTAGACAATTTTATACGAACAGCTGCCACGTGGTGATTAAATTTGAGAATTTCATCTATGTTAACACCTAACAATTTTACTGATTTCATTTCGCGATCATTACCTGCTACTGTGATGTTTTTATTTTTTATTAGTATTTGTGTCTATACATGGCTATAATTATAATTATCATTTGGTGGATGAAGAAGTAAAGCAGTGGTTTTGTTAGCATTCAATGAAAGCTTATTGGCAAGACACCAGTCGCTGATTTTCGTTAATTCGTCGTTTGTCCTCTCAGTCAATAAGTTAAGATTATTTCCTGATGTATAAGCAGTTGTATCATCCGCAGTAGGTATAAAAGGAGAGTTTACTATCACTTGTACATGTACGTGTACAACATACGCACACGATGCGTTCACCAACGTGGAATTCAGTGTTAAATCACACGCTTGTTCACAAAAACTGTACATGAGCTTGAATCCCCCCCTCCCCCCATGTACAGTTGTGACTCCTAGATCGCACTTTTAACGTTCAAATACTCGTGGTGAACGCGCGTTTTTTAAAAAAAGGGTGAAATTGTACATCTTCACTTGTACCTTGTACGTAATTTTTCGTCGACGTTCGAATCGCAGATCAGACCACCGAACCATCGGCGGCGAACGCGAGCGAAAGCAAAAGATTCTGGCTCATCATCAAAAAACAGTTTTGGGGACTCTAAATCAGCGATTCAGAACCCGCAATTGCGTTGGTACAGATGGTCTAGAACCTGCAATTGTTTTGAGGCGGTGGGGTTTTTTTTTTCTCCCATTTATGACATTATTAGGAGAATTCCTCCGCTATGAGAAATTCTCAAAAAAAAAAAAAACACTCAGCTGATCGAGCGATCGGATCGCTCGATTCTCGTAATAAAACTCGATCTGAACGAAGAGTGTTGTTGTCGTCGGTGTGTGTTGGAAATTCGCGAATCCAGTCACGTCTTCCTGAAGTAAAAAACTAACACATGTTATCGTAATGAGTGAATGAGGTTTTTTGTTCAAAAAGAGTCGATTATGAATATTATTATTTTCTCGCGTTTCGAAGTATAGCGAGAAAAAGTTGTATTGTAGGTACGTGAAAGTATTTCTTTTTCGGTGGTGGGTGGTTGGAGAAGTAAAGGGTTATTTGTTACTGATTAATCGTTGGATGAGTTGTGCACGGGGTATTTGGTTTCTTAGTGATGGGAAGTGACCTCAATTGGTTTGTGAATTGACTGGAAGGTCATTCTAGCCAGCGCTTTCGTGTCGGTTGGACACAATTTTTACTCATTCACCATGACAGATTCTGGTTCTTTGAAAGCCACAATTTCATCTGAGGTTCAACAGGCACTGGTTGTGCACCAAAAAGACATGCTAACCCAGTTAGACTCTCTCATTTCTAATAGATTGTCAACTTTTCAAGAACAGGTTTCTAACAATCAACGACAGTTATCGGAATCCCAGCTTGAGAAAATACAGGATTTTTCACATAATACCTACACGTTCAGGAAAAGAGGTAATGAGGAACAACACAAAGTCAATTCCAAAGTTTTAACAAAACTCAGTGACGCGCAGAATTTGTTGGACAGTTCGCCTATACAGGATTCCAATGTGACGTCAGCTCAGCAGAAAGTAGTTGAAGGTATGGACATTTTGAATAAAAGACAAAAATTAATAAAGTTGGCAGATATGTCAGATTATGGTTGGAGCACGGTCGCAGAGTATGAAACACACACCCTCGCAGAAAATTCGGATGACGAAAAACGAATAATGAAGGCCGAGAGCCGCGCGGAACGTAAAATTAAACAGAAACGAAAATCTAATGTGAAGCGTTTCATGCCATACACTCAAGCCGTTCAGCCTACAGCACCTCAAGATCAGCAAAAAGAGAGGCAACCTATACCCACAACAAGTAGGAGCAAGCCTGGGCTTTGTTTCTCCTGTGGCAAAGCCGGTCACTGGCGGTCTGATTGTGATCTTCTGAAAGGATCCACTCACAATAAGATAAGTATTTGTGATGTTTATTCTGAATTATTACCTGAAGAGATTTTATTTTCCGAAGGGTCGGACACTTTGGTTAATTATCGTTCGTCACAGTTTTCAAAATCTGGCACGACAGCTAACGGCTGGGGAGAGAACAATAGTGTTGTTTTGTCTCCAGTTGGTAGACTGCGTGCACGAATTGACAACTGGAAAAGTATTCGCGCGAGTGATTTTATCATTGATGTTATTGAGAACGGTTACCAATTACCAATATGCTCTTTGCCTGAACAGACAAGTTTGCCAAACAATAAATCGACTTTTGAGAATAAAAATTTCGTGGAAACTGAGATAGCTGCTTTGTTAGATAGAGGGTGTGTCACGGAAGTATTTTCAGAGCCAATAATTGTGAACCCTCTTACCGTCGCGAATGACGGGAGGAAATTACGTTTGGTTTTAGATTGTCGGCATGTTAACCCACATTTGTTCAAGTTCAAAATTCGTTACGAAGATGCGAGTATAGCGCGGCATATGTTCCATAAAAACGATTTTCTATTCACTTTTGATTTACAATCCGCTTATCATCATGTGGAGATTTGTGTTGCGCATAGGCACTATTTAGGTTTTGCCTGGACATTTGGTCCGAAACGTAGGTTCTTCGTTTTCAATGTTCTCCCTTTTGGTATTTCCACGGCGGGATACATTTTCACAAAAATGACAAAATGTTTAATAAAATATTGGAGGGATGAGGGGATCAGAGTAATTATGTATTTGGATGATGGTATTGGAGGGGAGGTCGATGAGTTCTCAGCTCGTTTGGTATCAGAAAAGGTACACAGTGATCTTTTGAAATTTGGATTTTTGGTAGCAGAGCATAAAAGTTCTTGGTTTCCGACCAAATCCGCCTGTTGGCTTGGCATTGTTTGGAACACTAGCACTGGTATGATATCTGCTTCAGAGAAAAGAGTGGGAAAAATTTTGCAAACGTTAGAAATTGTCGCTGAAAAGATAAGCGAAACATCTATTATTGCAGCAAAGGAGCTTGCTTCTTTGATTGGACAAATAGTGTCTTTGCACTGCACTACGGGGAAATTAGTATTTTTATTCACCAGGGCATTGTATGCCTGTCTATTGTCAAAAGCGAGCTGGAAGGCTCCTGTGTTGATTAACACTGATGCGAAGGCTGAAATACGATTTTGGCAGCACAATTTGAGGCGATTTAATGGGCAGTTTTTTCTAGATACTGTAGAATTTGACTACACGGTGTACAGTGATGCCTCTGGAAGGGGGTACGGAGGATATGTAGTTGGTTCGAATGACTCTGAGGTATTAGGGTCTTGGAATGAGCCAGAAATGTTGATGAGTTCCACCTGGAGGGAACTAGAAGCGGTGAATAGAATTCTGAAATCCTCAGAATGTAGCCTGGAAGGGCGAAGTGTCAAATGGTACACTGATAACACTAATGTCGTAAGTATCATTGAAAAGGGAAGTAAAAAGATACACTTGCAGAAAATATCAAGAGAGATTTTTGGTATTTGTTCCAATCGGCATATTGTGCTTACACCTGTATGGATTCCCAGAAGTAACAATTGTAAAGCTGATTTGCTGAGTAAGACATGTGATTCTGATGACTGGGAGGTCAGTTCAGAGGTTTTTACGTATTTAAATAACACGTGGGGTTCTCATACAGTAGATAGGTTTGCTTCAACATATAATGCGAAATGTGTTAATTTCAATTCCCGTTGGTGGTGTCCACGGACGAGTGGGATTGACGCTTTTAACTTTTGTTGGGCAGGGCATACGAATTGGCTTGTTCCCCCGCCACGGTTGGCACTACAGACGGTAGAGAAACTCGTGGCTGAAAAAGCTGAAGGCACTTTGGTCGTCCCCCTGTGGAAATCGGCACCATTTTGGCCGGCGATATGGGGTCAAACGAAGTACAAAAAATTTGTTAAGAGCACTTATATTTTTTCTTCCAAGCTGTTAAAAAGAGGCCGAGGTCGAAATGGTATTTTTGGGGATAATATGTCAAATTTCAACATGATTGCTTTGCAATGCTCATGGTGATTTTAACATTTTTGTTTCAGGTTTTGGTTTAAATGAGCGGATTTTGTTTCATGTTGCAGAAAGTGGCCTTGATGTTAGCGACTCGTGGCTTCGTGAACTTGTTAGTCGGATGTCTTCTTATTTGATTTCTTCTAAGAGTGAAAATACAGTTAAAAGCTATTACAGTGCATTCATCAGATGGAAGTCGTTTATTTCTAAGATTGACGGACAGGCGTTGCCAGCTCAGCCAATCCAGGTAGCACTTTATTTATCTGATTTGATAGACAAGCATTGTTCACCAAGTGTAATTTTGAATGCTCTTTACGGTATCAAATGGGCACACATTGTTAACGGTTTTTCCGATCCTACAGACAATGGTTTTGTCAAAAGTCTTGTTGACACTTCTAAACGACACTTATCTAAGCCACCGCAACGGAAAGACGTCGTGACAGTTGATATGATAGTCGAACTTTGTAAAAAATATGAACATTCTCAAGATCTTCTGATTATCAGAGATTTGGTGATGATTGTTTTCAGCTTTGCAGGATTTTTTCGATTCGATGAGCTTAGTAACATCGTGTGTAAGGACGTTGAAACATTTTAAGATTATTTATCGATTACTGTACACAAAAGTAAAACTGATCAGTTTCGTAATGGTAGTGAAATTGTTATCAGTAAGGGTGTCACTAGCGCATGTCCCTTGCTTTTATTTCACAAGTTCTGCACTCTTGCGAATATTGATAAGGACTCCAGTGATTACTTGTTCAAGCCGATTTATCGGTCCAAAAATACATGCGCCCCTATCCGTAGAAATAAGCCACTTAGCTATACCAGGGCGCGAGAATGTATCATAGGGCGTTTGAAGGAAGTCGCACCTGATCTTAATTTCGGTTTGCATTCCATGAGGTCCGGCGGTGCCACTGTTGCGGCTAACGCCGGCGTGAATGACCGTTGTCTTAAAAGACATGGTAGGTGGAAAACGGATAGTGCCAAGGATACTTACATTCAAGACTCACTTGAGACACGTTTACAAGTTTCCCGGGAACTGCGTCTTTAATGTGTGTAGCTTTGTTTTCTGTTTTTAAGCCCGTTTTCCCGTTCTTTTGTGGTTCTAGCGGGCGCTCGGCACATTGCTTCAATTTTTGTTAAAATTCTTTGAAAATGATTAGCTTATGCAATACTATTATTTTCTCGCGTTTCGAAGTATAGCGAGAAAAAGTTGTATTGTAGGTACGTGAAAGTATTTCTTTTTCGGTGGTGGGTGGTTGGAGAAGTAAAGGGTTATTTGTTACTGATTAATCGTTGGATGAGTTGTGCACGGGGTATTTGGTTTCTTAGTGATGGGAAGTGACCTCAATTGGTTTGTGAATTGACTGGAAGGTCATTCTAGCCAGCGCTTTCGTGTCGGTTGGACACAATTTTTACGAATAGTAGGTTATGATGTGTGAGGCGGAGGTCGGCGCCTCGAGAATACAGACCAATTTTACAATGCGCCGACCGCAGGTTTCCAGAGTTTTTTCTATGTAAAATTAGTTTTTTATCTCTGGTTTTTCCTGGGCGGTAGAGTTGGTTTCTGAATGTATTCTAAACAGCTGTATTTTTATGTGAAGTAACATGTGTAAATCATTCTTCATTCTGTTTAATAAAAGTATTTAGCCACGCCAACTGACCATAGCGGGCGCTCGGCACATTGCTTCAATTTTTGTTAAAATTCTTTGAAAATGATTAGCTTATGCAATACAGTCTGTATTATAGACATTGATGTTTTCTGTTGATGGAACGGATAAAAATTGAGTTTTGAGGGTTTTTGAGAATTCCTCCACTATGAGAAATTCTCAAAAAAAAAACAAAAAACAAAACACTCAGCTGATCGAGCGATCGGATCGCTCGATTCTCGCAAAAAAACTCAATCTGAACGAAGAGTGTTGTTGTCGTCGGTGTGGTTGGAAATTCGCGAATCCAGTCACGTCTTCCTGAAGTAAAAAAACTAACACATGTTATCGTAATGAGTGAATGAGGTTTTTTGTTCAAAAAGAGTCGATTATGAATATAGTCTGTATTATAGACATTGATGTTTTCTATTGATGGGACGGATAAAAATTGAGTTTTGAGGGTTTTTTTGTTCGAAGGGGAGTTGATCTGTAATAGATATTCGTGTTTTGTCAAAAACACTTATCGGAATGTTTAAAACGCATTTTCCGCTCAATTAGGTTTTGAGTGGTAAAATTTTTTAATATATTCATGATAGCAATCGGAGAGAGATTTGTTAAAATCAGTTTTTCATTGTATGTTGAAACTGTTTAACAGTCATCAAAGGATTCTCTCTTAATTCGACACTCGATGAATTGATGTGTGAATGAATGAAGATCTTTTGACAAAATGTAAACACTACTGTCAAAATGCGTTAAATCAGAAACCGGTTTGTCATGTACTGTTTAAACGTATTTTTTTTTAAACTTCAATTAACACAGTCAGTTTGAGATGTGAATATTTTCAGATTATTATATTAAGACGGAAAGAGTTTTTTTTTTATTACTTAAAACACAAAAACATAAAAATATAATTAAACATTTAATTTTGAAAAATAAATAAAAACAATTAAAACGAAAGATGTTTTTCCAGATTGATGCTAGACGCCGAGATCGAATTTTAGGCGAGTATTTACGTGCTAAGAAGGCGATTCAGTCAGCTGAGAGAAGCAGACGTCTCGGTGAGATGGAACTCAGACGCGAAGCCACAAAAATATTTAAACCCGTGACGGAGGGTCAAGAGCGAAGCAGGAAGGAGATAGTTGAAGAATTGAGACCTATAAAGGAGAGTTCTTTGAGAATGGGTTCGTTGCCTCCTAGTTTTGGAAATCGGTATTCTGTTCAATCTACACCGGATTATGTTCCCACGGGAATTCAAACAGATAATGAGCGAGTCTGATGATACGGCTTCGACTATCACCACTAGTAGCATCGCATCGTCCAATGATGATGGCGGTAAGAGAGATCAGTCGTATGGAATTTATAAGGATTCTGAGGGTAGAACTTTTGTAGGTGATACGTTGGTGGAAATGGACGATGATGAATTGATTGTGGGTTCGAATAAATATAAAGTAACCGATGGTCTGCGGAGATTGCTCCTTTACGACAAGCCTGGAGATTTCACGGAACAGGATTTCGACAATTACGGCGACATTCTAGTTCAGACTCACGCCATGAAGAGAAATAACGATGCCAGAGAGACGAGACCCAAAGCCAACAGAGGTTACAAGTGGACGAAAGTGGTGAAGCCCATATGGGAGATGAACAAGAAGTTCGTCGAATCGGTGACCGGCAAAGGGGTGAAAACCACTTTTCTTCCGAGCGATTCCGACGCTCTGTCTCAGAGATTGAGTTTGTTGATGGCGAGCAGACGGGCTGGTAACACGGGATTAGATAATCAGATAGTTGCCGTATCTGACGAGTTGTTGAGACAGAAGGTTTTGAATAAAAACCAGTATAAAAGGCTGATGAACGAATTGAAGGATTGATGTGTATATAATAATAAGTAGAGAGAGAGAAACAAACAAACAAACAAACAAACAAAAATAAAACAGTAAATTCTTACACTAGAGTAATAAAAGTATTTAAACGGCAAAAACGATTTACCAGTGAAAAAAACAATAAATATATCATAAAAATAAAATATGTTGGTGATAAAGAACAGAGGATACGTCAGAACTTACGTTCAAGGCGGTTCTGGCATCGTCGATTCTATAATGCGAGCATTCACGAGCGATGCGGGTAGAAAACTCGCATCGACCGCATTTGAGGTCGGTAAGAAGACGGCTTTGGATGCTGGTAAGAAAGCCGCTTCCGAAGCCAGTGGTAGGATAGCTTTTGCGGCTGGCAAGAGGGCAGCCGACGCGTTGATCGACAAGTTGATCAGTCCGCCGGCGAAGCGAGCTGCGTTAGAGAGAACGTCGGAAAGTTGGAAAGATTTTAAGGATGCCGTGGTGCCCATACAAGATTTAGTCAAAATGACGAGTGGATCCGGATTGAAGAGAACTCGCGACAGTGCGATATAAATAAATAATAATAATAATAACATTAAAACAGAGTTTGAAAAACATAAAAAAATTGTGTTTGAAAAGAATCTAAAATAACAAACAAACAAAAATAAAACAAAGATGAACATTAAAGATATGTCTTGGAACGACGCCGCGACCAAGAGGTCGAATAACGAGTTCTTTCCCAAGAGCATAAGAGGCTTGATAGTGGGAAAATCGAATTGTGGAAAGACCAATCTGTTGATGAATCTGTTGTCCCGACCCGACTGGTTGGATTACGACAGATTGTTCGTGTTTGGCAAGAGCTTGTTTCAACCTGAATACAGATTGCTTCGAGAGTGCATGGATCGCAGATTGCCCAAGGACGTCATAGCCAGAATCTTTGACAGTAGGGAGGAATTCGACAAGAGTGGAGCTCCGCTCTCGACCATTTTGGACGGCGCGGCGACGGAGCTGATGAAGAGAATTGCATCTTCGAACGTCGAGTGTCGATTTTATGAGAACGCTAGCGACGTTCCGGATCCTAGAGAACTGAAATCGGAAGATAAGAATCTCATGATTTTCGACGATCTGCTTTTGGAGAGACAGAACCGATGCGAATCGTATTACGTTAGGGGTCGACACAGCAACGTGGACTGTTTCTACCTGTCGCAGAATTATTTTCGATTGCCCAGACAGACAATAAGGGAGAACGCTAATTTTCTATGTCTCTTTCGCCAAGATCTCAAGAATCTCAATCACATCTACGGCGATCACGTCGCAAACGACATGAGCGCTGCAGAATTCAGGAGATTCTGCAAGTGGGTTTGGGATGGTGGACTTTACAATTTCATCGTGATCGATTTGACGAGCGAATTTAATCGCGGAAAATATCGGTGTGGATTCGACAAGTTTTATGTTTCCGATGGTAATAATAATAAGATAGAGCGTGAAAATAAAAATTAGAAAAATAATAAATCTTCAAATAATTAGTTTTGAATAAAAAAATAAAATTAAAATATAATGTTCGAACATGGAGAATTGTTAGAACGGATAGCCGAGAATACGGCTGCGAAACAATCCATTCAAATCGTGGTGAGTGGCGATTCGACTCGATTCGCTACGAAATTCGAACCTTCCATCGAATTGAATAGAGAGAAAAGATACGAGATGGCTTTGGTGAATCTGGAGACTTATTATTCCTTTCCCAACATCACTGAAAAGAATAACTCGTTCAAGTATTCCGACGGAATGGATTGGTTGGAGATTCGAATTCCCAAAGGGAGTTACGACATAGACGATTTGAACCATTACATTCAGACGCGAATGAAGATGGATGGAAAGGGAAGCAACAAGATCAGACTCGCTCCCAATCCTAATACCTTACAGACGATGTTGGATTTGGAAGATAATTTTCGTGTGGATTTCAACACGGACGATTCTATAGGCAAGATGTTGGGATTCGATCGAAAGATGTATCGAGGTCACGCGGCATCTGAAAATACGGTCGACATTCTCGCTGTCAATAGCATTCTGGTGAACGTGGACGTGATTGCTGGAAGCTACGTGAATGGTAGCGCTCAACCGACGATCTATTCCTTCTTTCCAAACGTGTCACCGGGTTATAAGATCGTGGAGCGACCTCAAAATTAGTTTATCTACCAGTGATTTTAGACACGTTGTATAGTCTCAAAACCACGTTGACGGATCAAAATGGTGAACTGTTAGATCTTCGCGGAGAGAGAGTGACGATACGATTTCACATAAGAGAAATATAAAAGCAAAAAAAAAATATTATATATATAGATAACAAAAATAAAATAAACGGTAATATTAATTTTTACAAAATTATTTTAATATAATTATTAAACAAGAAACAATTGAAGTAAATATATTTAAAAACAAACAGAATTATGACAGAATACGTGGTTAAAAACGTGAACATATCCGCAGGACAGAGGAAGAAACTTAAGAGAGCGTTAACAACTCGAGGCGAGACGGTGAGATTCAAATTCACTCACGAAGATCTGACGAGAAGCGGTCAGGATTCGATCGCCTGGACCAGAAGTCAAATCAAAAGGATGGAGAAAGCGATTCGCGATGGAAGAGGGTTGACGGTGAGAATGAGTCCCACTCAATTGAGATACAATTTGAGAATGAAAGGTGGTTTCCTACCGCTATTGGCAGGAATAGCCGCAAAAGCATTACCCTTCACCGCAAAGGCACTACCCTTTCTCGGAAAGACTCTCGGCGTGGGAGCTCTCACAGGACTCGCTAGTTCGGCAGTTGAGAAATTAATGGGTGGCAGCGGACTGTTTTTGAAGAAGGGAGGAGCCGTGTGTCGCGTTCACGTAGACGATAGCAGTAAAGGATTGTATCTAGAACCTGTTAGAGGTGGCAACTCTCTGAGAGGAAACGGTCTCTATCTGAAGAGTGGACGGAACGTCGAGTGACTCGGCAAGGGTTTGTTGCTCGGTGAGAATTCGCCATTTAAGAACATACCAATTTTGAATATGTTATTATAAATATAAAATATATAAAATCATAGAAAGTATAAAATAATATATTTAAAATGGGTAAAAAGGTGGAGAAACAAATTTATCACCTGGATGAAAAGGTGGAGAAACAATTTGACGATAATGATGAACATCGCGAGCCAGAGAGTGAAAAAATAAAAAAATGGTTAGGCGCTAATGATGGATATCTAAGGAAAGAACTAATGAAAGAGATAGATGAAGCACGGGATAGATGGTTGAGAATGAGACAATGCTTTCCACGGTCACCACTACCTTCTGAAGAGAATGGTAATGATGCGAGTGTTACCAAGAGATGCACAACATTCGTTCATAATTATGATTCGGATAAACAAAAATGTTACCATAAATGTATCACATCACAAAGAAAAAGAAAAAAAGAAAAAGAAGAATCGACGCTGAAATTTGAGAGAAAAGGAAACGTTATTATAATATATTATGATGATAGTGAAGAAGAAGGAAAACAAAAAAAAAAAAAGTAAATGAGATCTAAAGATGATCTCATTACTTTTTTTTTTTCATTTTTCTTCGCTAAAAATCAATCACTCTATTGTTTATATTTCCAAGTCCGTTATTAGCATGCTGACGCTCGTGTCTTCTCCTTTTTCGAAAACGTGTTGAATGTTTATCTTTACTCTTTTGAGTTTTTTTACATCGGTCAACTCGCTCTCACCACCCAATTTCTTCACGAGTTCGAATGAGATGTTTGGAAATATGTAATTTCCATAGGGCAACGACAAATCGTCCTTGTCGAATTCTCTATCTTCGGTGATGACGATGTTCTGCAGATCGCTTTGGTACTCGTAAATCAAATCGAGCGCGGCTTCGTCCAATTTCAGAGGCATCTTATATTTCTCGTATTTGTGCTCTAAGCCCTTCGTCTTGACATCGTTCAATTCGATGGGATCATGTCATTGTAATCTATAGATTTTATGACCGAATTTCTTATACGTTTCGACTCGTTTCAATTTCAATTCGCATCTTTTAGGTGTTGTTGTCTTCATGATCGATTATTTGTTTTTTTGTTTTTACGAATTCTTGCAAATAAGGTATATTTCAAATTTTGTATTTAAATAATAATTTGTTAAAAAAGTTTGTTATTTTTTTTTTGCTCTTTATATATATATAAAAAAGTTGTTTTTTTTAATTTTTAATTTTCTTTAATGTAAAAATTTTTTTAGTAAAAGTCTTTTTTCTCTTTATATATATAAAAAAGTTAAATTTTTAATTTCAATCTCTCTATTGTTTATATTTCCAAGTCCGTTATTAGCAAGTTGACATTTGTCATTTTTCCACATACGAAAATGGTGTGAATGTTCATCTTTACTCTTTTGAGTTTTTTTTCATAGGCGAATGCACTCTCACCACCCGATTTCTTCACGAGTTCGGGTGAGATTATTGGATATATGTAACCTCCATAGGACAACAATAAATCACCCCTGTCGAATTCTCTGTCTTCGGCGACGATGATATTATTCAGCAGTTTGCTTTGGTACTCGTAAAACAAATCGAGCGAGGCTTCATCCACTTTCAAACACATTCAATATTTGTGGTAGTAGCGCTCTAAGTCCACCATCTCGACCTCGTTCAATTCGATGGGATCGTGTGGTTGTAATGTATAGATATTAAAACTGGATTTCTCATACCCTTCGTCTCGTTTCAATTTCAATTCGCATCTTCTAGGTGTTGTTGTCATGATCGATTATTTGGTTTTTTATGAATTCTTGCAAATAATGTATATTTTAAATTTTGTATTTAAATAATAATTTGTTAAAAAAAGTTTCTCTTTATTTCTCTTTATATATAAATAAAAGTTAAAAAAAAAATTCTTACAAACTCAATTTTGAGGTAAAAAACAATGATCAAGTCCAAACATTCAAATTATAGTCTAGAACGTGCAAGACTTCAAACGTTTAAAAATTGGCCTTCGCATCTCGCTCAAAAACCCAAAGATTTAGCCGCCGTGGGTTTCGTTTACGTGGGTAGAGGCGACAATGTCAAATGTGTTTGTTGTGACATACATTTGATGAATTGGGAACCTCACGATGTACCTTTACTAGAACACATAAGTAATATTGAAAAAGACGAATGCGATTATTTGAACAAGATCCTAACGTTGGGATTGATCAAAATCAAAGACGAAGAGAGGGATAGAGATAAAAACCAAAAATTATTGATGGATATGTTACAACTCGGATACACCGAGGAACAATTGTACGATGCGTTAAACATCGCGAACAAGACCCTGTCTCAATTCATAACTTTAGAACATCTCATCAAATTCATGGCGGAAGCGGACGAGTTATTGTCACTCGTCGAAAACAAACCGAGTAAAACGTCCACCACCAAGTGTCTGGTCTGCGAAGGTGTCGCAAACGTCTTGTTTCTACCGTGCACACACCTGCGTTACTGTAGAGAATGTCATTCCGAAGACAAGAAAACGTGTTCGGTTTGCGAGCGAGAAATAAAAGCGGTCTTAAATTGTTTTTGAATAAAAACACATTAATGAAAAAAAATTGAATTTAAAATTTAACTTTTTTTTTTTTTTTCTATTATATATATAAAAAGAGTAAAAAAGCAAAACTTTTTTAACAAATTATTTAATACAAAATTCCAAAAAAAAAAAAATATTCTTACAAATGAAGCAAACAGATAAAACAATGGTAAATTTAAATGAGAAAACCATACCTCAGTTAAACGAGATTTGTAAACTATTACAAATTTCAGATTCCAGAAAGCATAGAACTAAATAAAAAAAAACTGAAGTCATACAAGAATATTTGCGAAACGCTAGAAAGGCAAACAAAATGTCGATAGCAACGACGTCAAAAGATGCACCGGTTGTGAAAAATAGGAAGATGACTAAACGAAAAGCCGTTGAAGAACATCAAGTTTCCAAAGAAAAGAAAAGAAAAACTAAAACGAAAAACGAGTGATGCACTTCAGATTCAAGACAAACAAGATATATCGAGCAAAATTCAACGAGCAATCGACGAAGTGAAAGGAGAAGAATATGTAACACGACTCATTGCAGAACTATTCCAATCGAAACCCGTAGAACTGGAGAGGGCGATCGAAGACATTTTTAAAACTTTCGACGTGATTCCCTCGTTGAAGAAAGTCGATCCGAAATTGTTCATGGAACGGGTGAAGAAAGAAGTATTGGATTTGTTTCGCGAATACATGAACGTGGGATTAAAAATTAAGATGATACTCCATTGCATAATGAATAAAATCAACGTGAAGTTCGGCGAGAGCATTGTGAAAAATGCATATTTCAGATCTAACGTCGAACCCGTATTTCGAGGTTCAGATCTATTGGACGTTCTCGAAAAGATGAAATACAAGATGTTGACGTCTCTCGCGAATTATCAACATGAAGGTAGTAATTGGACGTTCGGTGAGGTGTTGAAACTCGAAATTCACATAACTAAAAACGAACCATTGAAAGGATCTTCCTACTTGGAATTACCGTATTTCTTGACTAAGAAACATGCCGTGGTCAACGTGAGAAATAAAGATGATCAGTGTTTTAAATGGGCAGTCACCTCCGCTTTATACCCTGTCGAAATAAACTCTGATAGAGTTTCTCGTTACGAGGAAACTTCTAAAAATCTTGATTGGACCAGAGTGACTTTTCCAACAGAGTTAAAACATATCGAACGTTTCAGTGGTTCAAAATCCCACCATAGCAGTGAACGTCCTTGGATACGACGGCGAAAAATGAACGATCTATCCTCTCAGACAGACTTTGTATCACGGAAGAGAAAAGACGATTATTTTATTATTGATTTCGAATGGTGACAATCGTCATTATTGTTGGGTTAAACATCCGACCCGATTACTGTCGAAACAAAATAATAATCATAACGGAAAGATATCTTTATGTTACAATTGCATGAACATATTTAAGACCGAAAAATCATTAGCAAAACATCAGAAATATTGCAACGAAAATCAAGGTGTCGCCATCGAAACGCCCAAACCCAACACCATCGTGAAGTTTGAAAATCGCAATAGAAGATTAAAAGTACCATTCGTCGTGTACGTCGATTTTGAATGTTTCACCGCGAAAAAGAGTTCCTGTCAACCCAACGCTCTTCAAAGTTACGTCGAAAGATATCAAAAACACATACCTTTGGGCTATTGCATTTATGTGAAATGCGCTTTCGACTCGCAACACGACATGGGTCCCTTCACCTACACGAAACAGTGCGAAGATGACGACGTGGCTCAAAGGTTCGTGGAAGAG
This sequence comes from Pictodentalium vernedei, assembly GCA_031216915.1. Taxonomy (NCBI): domain Eukaryota; kingdom Metazoa; phylum Mollusca; class Scaphopoda; order Dentaliida; family Dentaliidae; genus Pictodentalium; species Pictodentalium vernedei. Next base: position 78,454,678 of record CM062297.1, read on the forward strand.
TTAGAATCGAAAATTCAAATGTTATACGACAAATTCAAAACTCCGGCGAAAATGATCATCACGTGAGAGAAGCAGGACGAAAATAACAGAGCCACCGACTATCACATATGCAGACAATCGTTCGACGAGAATTCACAGGAAAATAAGAAGGTTAGAGACCACGATCATTACACGGGTCTGTATCGCGGTCCGGCTCACAGCAAGTGTAATTTAAAATATCGAGATGCCGCTTTCTATCCGGTGATGTTTCACAATCTCTCGGGTTATGACAGTCATCTGTTCGTGAAAAATCTCGGCACCTCACACGAAGAATTAAATTGCATCACGAACAGCGAAGAAAGATACATTTCCTTCACAAAATGGAAGCTCATGAAGAGGAAAAGAGTAATCGACGGAAATACGTTGAAAGAAAAAACGAAATCCATTCGTAGATGCATACGTTTCATCGACACTTTTAAATTCATGTCGACCGCTCTGGAAAAATTAGTCGATAACATGAGCAAGGATAAATTTAAAATCACGAGCGAACATTTCGGAGAACGAGTAGACGTCATGTTGAGGAAAGGAGTCTATCCTTACGATTACATGAACGATCTAAAGAGATTCGAAGACACCGCACTACCTTCAAAAGAAGATTTTTATTCGAAATTATACGAATCCGACATTTCCGACGAGAATTATGAACACGCCAAAAACGTGTGGAAATCATTCGATATGAAAACCATGAGAGATTATCACGATCTCTATCTGAAGACCGACGTTCTGCTCTTGGCAGACATGTTCGAAAATTTTCGAGACGTCTGTCGTCGAAATTACGATCTGGATCCCGCTTGGTATTTCACCGCACCCGGTCTGGCGTGGGATGCTCTGTTGAAGACCACCGAAGTCCAATTGGAATTATTATCCGACGTGGACATGTTGCTCATGTTCGAAAGGGCTGCGAGAGGTGGCGTCTCGATAATCTCCCACAGACATTCTGAGGCTAACAATCCCTACATGAAAGAAGGTTTCGATTCAAAACGGTCGACTAAATACATACAGTATTGGGATGCCAATAATCTGTGCGGTTGGGCTATGAGTCATCCTTTACCGATTAAAAATTTCGAATGGGTGAAGAAACCGGAAGAGATGCAAAAATGGAGAGACTATCCTTGCATTTTAGAAGTCGATTTGAACTATCTGGAAGAATTACATGGTCCACACAATGATTATCCGCTAGCTCCCGAACGAATGGAACCGAACGAAGGAGACAAGGAAAAACTCATTCCCAATTTATTTAACAAACGTAACTACGTCATCTACAGTGAGAATTTGAAACAGTACATCGATTACGGGATGAAATTAGTCGATATACATCGCATCATTCGATTCGACGAAGAGCCTTGGATGAAAAAATACATCGACCTCAACACGAATCTCAGAACTCGAGCCGAGAATGATTTCGAAAAAGATTTCTTCAAACTTATGAACAACTGCGTGTACGGCAAATCGAGGGAAAACATCAGGAAGAGAACCGACGTTCGACTCGTCATGTCTGAGAAAAAAGCTAAAAAATTAGTGGCAAAACCCAATTACAAACATCGAACCATATTCGGCGAAAATCTAGTGGCCGTTCACATGCAAAAGATGCACCTGAAGTTCGACAAACCGTATTATCTTGGACCGATCATCTTAGATGTCAGCAAGCGATTGATGTATGAGTTTCACTACGATTACGTCAAACGAAAATTTGGTGACAAAGCCAAACTACTGTTCACTGACATGGACAGTTTAGTTTATGAGATAAAGACAAAAGACGTCTACCGAGATATATCTCCGGACGTGGCCGAGTGGTTCGACACGAGCAATTATCCCTTCGATCACCCGTCCAACATTCAATCGAACGACAACAAGAAGGTGTTGGGTAAATTTAAGGACGAGAGCGGCGGTAAACAGATCGTCGAATTCGTGGGTTTGAGACCCAAACTCTATGCTTATCGTCTAGAAGATGATGAAGAGATCAAGAAGTGCAAAGGAGTTAAAGCGTGCGTGGTGAAGAAAAACATCTCTTTCCAAGAGTATAAAGATTGTCTGTTAGGAAGTGGTCCGGTGTATAAGACTATGAAATCGATTCAAAGCGAAAAATCACAACTTGTATACCGAAATAGTCAACAAGATTTCGCTAACGGCCGACGACGACAAGAGATTCGTGTTAGACGATAAAATAAGCACTTTGGCACTCGGACATTGGACTTTGGATCTAATTTTAGACGATATGAATGGGGATGATTGGATTCTAGATGCACTTGCGGATGATAAGATTCCAGATATGATTGTGGATGATAGGATTCCAGAAAATCAAGAAGAATTAGATGAACGCAAAATTATAGAAATGGATAGTGACATCGAGAAAGTTAGTTTAAAAAGAAAAAGAAAAAAATAGAAAAAAAAATGTCATTTTTAGTAAATTATAATAAAATAAATAAAAAAATATATATATACTTATTTATGAATAAGAAAATAAAGATATCCATAGAAGGTGTCGTCTTACCCAACGAACCCCTATCCAACATCGATCTGTTGAATGCGGCAAAGATTTTCTAGGAGTGTTTTCCAGAGATGCCTTGCCAAAGAGAAGACCTAGACAATCGGAATGCAGAATTTTAAATCTAGACGATTCATCGGGTGAAGGCACTCACTGGGTGGCATGGATGAAGAACGGGAAGAAGGAAAATTATTATTTCGACAGCTACGGAATCTCGCCGCCAAAAGAAATAAAGAACTATTTCAACAAATCGATGGTTCGTTACAACATGGATCAAGTGCAATCACCAGATCAAGTGTTTTGCGGTCACCTGTGTCTCTACGTTCTCAAGAGATGGTCTGAAGGAGATCAATTTCAAGACATTCTCAATGACTTACATTAGAGAGAGATTTTTTTTTTATAGTATATATAAAGATAAAAAATTATTTAAAAAAATTTTAATCGAATAAAAACGAAAAATAAAATAACATAGTTCATTTTTAATAAACTGCGTTTTGAACACATTTTTTCTAAACAACAAAAAAAAAAAATCCCACAACAACATGCCAGTCGATAAATTTGGTAGAAGTGATGACGAAAAAGTCAACTCGAGAAAGAAGAGGAAGACGTTCGAAGTCGACGATGGTTACGACGTTGCCAACTTGGACGAGCGTTACATTCGGAGATAGAAACCTCGAGAAGAACCTTTGAACATGAACGATAAGAAGCTCTACAATCTTCCCGAGCCGATAGATCTCGCAGATGCTGCAACTAAAAAATATGTCGACGGGGAACGCCGATTTCGAACGAATCCTGCTGGATAATTACGTGGATAAAACCATGACCGACGATCTCGATCTGAAATCCAAACGTTTGGTGAATGTCGCGAATCCCGTAGATCCCACCGATGCCGCGACCAAGAGATACGCGGACGACACTCACGCGAGATTCAGCGAACACCTGAGAAATAGATACGTTCAGAAAACGATGCACTCGGAATTGAACGCCAATTCTAACAAGATAATGAACGTGGCCACTCCCACGAATCCCAAGGACGTGGCAACCAAACACTACGTAGATCTGGAACAGAGAAAGTCTGACAGACGAGAAATGAAATCGGATCTGAATGCGGGATTCAACAAGATATTGAATCTGTCGAAGATCGACGACGCAGATGCGGACTGAACTGCGGTCAACTAGGGCTACGTAGATTCTGCCGTGATACAATCGCAAGAATACCTAGAATCGCAAGTGGATGATCTCTACCTGAACAAAGAATCTGGCGGAACCATGGAGGGTGGCATCAACATGAACGGTCACAATTTATTCGGTCTCGATCACGATCCCGAATTCGATTCCAGCGCGGTAAGCAGGAAGTACGTGGATGACAACTCGGTCTGGAGAAAGGGCGACATCATGGAAGGTAAACTAGACATGGGTGGACACACGCTCACGAATCTACTGGATCCCGTGAACATGACGGATGCCTGCACCCTGATTTCGGTGGTGAAGAAAGTCAAATATGCTAGACAATTGATCACCGTGTGGGCCGAAGAGGCTGGCGCCTTAGATGAGGGAAAAGCCGAGTGGTCTTTCAGAAATGGAGGTAGCGGATCGAAACATGGTCAGGTGGGATATCCCATGCCACTGGGAGGTGAAATCCTTCGAATGAGTCTGGCTTCCTCGGATTTGAATAACAGAGCGGTCGTCAATCTCATGGTGAATGGTGTGGAGAGCGATAAGAGATACAGCGTCGAAAAGACTGAGAATCAACATGTGAATGTTAGCATGTTTGGCACGCCTCTCAAAGTGAACGCCGGAGACAGGATTAATTTCGTCACGAAAACCAATAATCCCAAAGCCGCCACTTCCGTGGTGAGTCTACTGATCGAACTAGATCCTTTGAACAAACAGTGAAAACATGGAAAATAATGAATTAAAAAAAAAAAATAATGTGTGATTATTAAAAACAAAAAAAAAGTAATGAGATATAGAGAGATGTTCAATCTCTCTAGATCACATTACTTTTATTTATTTTTTTTTGTTTTTTTTGTTTTTAATAATGACTCATTACTTTTTTTATTTTTTTTTGTTTTTTATTTTTTATTTTTTCACACACTCGTCTCTCATCAAATGATCGACATCTTATTTCCATCCGATTCGAATTGTAATTCTCTGTCCGACAGGACCAGGGTGAAGGCTTCAGTTTTTCTCGGCACGTTCCTATCGAATTGCATCTTGATCTGAATGTCTGACATAGTCTTGAGTCATTCACTCTGTTTACTGACGTCGAACACGAACATGGGATACATCGACTTGTATTCGCCGGGAGATATGTTGGGATTGCTCATCAATTCGTCTAGACCGTGATACTTCTTTCTAAAATCAGCGGCGTCGCCGTATAGTCTGGAGAAATCGTTCCTGTCGAACGACGCGTTGTAATCGATTGGTGGATATCTCGTGGCGTTCAGAAACACTTGCATGTTTCTCAAATGGCAGTGATCGAACAGCGACGCATTCTTTTCCTGAGACCCGTCCCTATCGGTCTGAAACGCAACCACGATGAAATGCGGTCTCTCGGAAGCGGATTTCACCGTCAATCTCCAATCGAAGTGATTCGTGGAGGGAGGAATGCTAGCCGTGTCGCACTGTCTCATTCTAAATCCCACAGGTAATTTACTCTTGGATTCTATGATCTTGTAGAGATGCCCTTTTTCCACGATCGAAGGCTCCACGTGCGGAACGAACCACGATATCTTGTGTAGAGTTATCTTACCTGCATCGGTCGCAGTGAGTCTCACTATTGCATCGTCGTTTCCTTTTCGAATCAACGTCAGATTGTGTTTGAATCCGTACATGATCTTGTTGTAATCATCTGCAAATCCGAAGATGTGTTTCAAAGGTATCCTGAACGAAAACGTTCCTTTAGGTCTGGACGTCTTGACGACGTAGTCGAATATCAAGGCAGCACCGGCACTAGCAGGGCCTACAGTGTCTTTCACCCACAACTGATTAAGTCCTCTGGATTTCGAAAAATCATCAGGATACGTCAAGAGTCCGAACATCGTGGTGGCCTGACCAGGATGAAAAACAGATTCTATCTCTTGTCCGGATAGCATGTATTTTATGTTACTGAATAGATGCATGATGCCATTATTGGCAAGAGTAACCGTGTCGTCGTCGGCGTAGTTGCTCCCATCTTCCTTGGTGAGACGTCCCTGCACCACTATGTAACTCTCGCTAGGATGTATGAATAGATCTTAAGTTTCAACGTTGATTCTTATCTCTCCCGCATTGTTCAAACTCATTCCAGTTACCGGTTCGTATTCGTGAACCTCATATTCTTGAATTCTTTCATCTTTCACTATGCTTTGTGCTATATCTAGTATATTTGTCATTTTAAAGGATTTTTAGTTTTTTTTTTTTTTTTTGTTTATTAATTCACTTGCTTTCTTTATCTAAAAAAAAATAGTTTTTAATTATTTTTTATTATTATTTTTTTTCTCTCTTATATATATATATGTGTAAACAAGAAAATGTCAAAGAGAGTAAATGAAAAAAAAAAATTTGTGTTCTTCATCAAAACTTCGTCTTCTGTAATTGTTGTTTGTAAAACTTTCCGATGATCTCTTCTCCATCCAAAGCTTCGATTTTGTAAGTCACCGTATCGGTGTGAAATATTTTGATGATCACAAAAATTTCCGAGGTTCATCGAGGAGTATAACACTTTTTGAAGTGCTTCTTATAAGCGTAGATTCTCACTCCATCGCCGACCGCAAATTTCGGCGTTCTAGACTTCTTCCTGATCTTAGATCTCTCGGGATATAGATTCGCGTAGACCCGTTTTTCGTTTCGAGGATCGCTAGCTTCCGCTGGAGTCATCTTGATCGATCTGTGTCGCGTGTTGTTGTAATCTTTGACCAGACCGTTCAGAGCGTATATGTATTTCTTGGTCGAATTCGCCGTGAAGTATCTGTGCATCTTCTCCTTCATCGTTCGATTCCAGCGTTCCACCACGCTGGCTTTCTCTTCGTTTTCGATCGAGTAGAGGTCTACCAATCAACGAACGTCCTTGTTGTAGAATTCCTTTCCCTTGTCCACCCACAATTTACTTGGTTTTCGAGAAGACGAGTCGAACACGCTCTTCAGAGCCTCGGTGACACAAGGTCCCAATTTATTCTTCAAAGCTCTGATTCAACCGTATTTGGAAAACACGTCGATGACCGTCAATAGATATTTGAAGCCTCGTTCCACCTCGAAAACGATCTCATGTCGACCAAGTCGGCAGACCAAATGTCATCCAGACCCTTCACGAACACCCTTCTCTTTCGAAATTTACGCACTATGGGTTTGTGTAACTCCTTCGGCCAATTCGCTCGTCAATAATCGTTTCTTCTTCTTCTTTTCAGATGCGCTTTTTTTTTGAACGCCCCATCCGAATCGACGTTTTGCACCGATCAGATTGCCGACCAGCGAACGTTCCATCTTCTCTCTCCTGGTCGGATTCGATATGCCTCTCAATCTTCCCAACATGTTTTTATCGCAGACGTCGTTGCGAGTCTTGGTGTCGGGATGTCCGGCGTAGCACAGATCGTGATCGTACGCGGCCGCGTCCACCCTATTCACAGGTTTGCTCCAAGATTTGGGAGTCAGATCGGCGTTGAGTCTCTTGTTCAATTTCGTTCCGGGTCCCATGAAACTGTGACAGGGCAGATGCATTTCGAAAGGTAGATTGTTGATCGTTTTATTCACGATGCCTTTACCTTTGCTCACAGTCTTTTGTTTGACGAATCGAGTCTTGATAGAACCACACACATCGCAAATTCCACGAAGCATCCATCTGTCGTTTTTAGTTCGCACTTCTCTAGAATTACTCATCTCGGTAACTCTCTTACACTTTACGCAATACATTTTTTTAAGAGTTATTTAAATTAATTTCGTTTTTTTTATTTTATATATAAATTTAATATTTTTTTTTTTTTTTAAATTCTGTTCTTATTATATATATATTTTTTTTTTTCAATCGCTGCTCTTGAGTTCTATCATCTTACTGAATTCCTCCCTGACCTCTTTCCTCCCCTTTTCCACGAGAGAATCCTTTATCTCTTCCTTGATGATCTGACGAGTCTTGATTCTCACGGCTTCTTTCATGGCATCGTATTTCGTTTTCTCGCTCAATATCGCGAAGTATTCTCCGTCCGATATCCTACCGTCTTTCAACGCCATAGAGATCATTTCGGATATCGTGTCGATCTTGGAGTTGGCCAAGACGCGAATCTTGTCGTGTTTCCTCGCCTTCAGATATAATTTCCTACTCAAAAAGTTTCCGACCGTGCTAAACAATCCGGCGGCGAGAGCCACTCCTTCTACGGTCAACATGATCAGAATGCCGACCGCGGTCGACAACAATCTGATGCCGGCCGGGTGTAAACCCATGGAAATCGTGATGAGTATTGTGTCGATCGCGTTGACCAATTTCACGAAACGCAAATACTTCTTGAGGGAATGACGAGAATCTCTCTCTTGAGTCAGATACAATTAGATTCTACTGGTTTGATCGATGCGATACCTCTCTCCTCTTTCTCTTTCTTCTAGCAACGGCGCCATCGGCAAAACGCCATTCGGCTTCTCGTCCTCAGCATCCACTAACGTCAGATACAATTTATTTCTGGTTCTCATTTTGTGTTTTTTTCTTTCTTTTCTAATATTAGATAAAAAAATTTATGTGTGTATTTATTTTTTTTTATTTTCTACTCTCCCTTATTTTTATATCAACGAAAAAAAACTTAGACGTATGCTTCGTTCAGCAATAATTTCTTGATGCATCCCTTGTCTTCTAAAGTCAAACTTCTACGCGCCAATTTCAGTTCTTCCGAATCTGTAGGCCTGTCTCGATTCTTACAGAAGACTAATCTCTTCCAAAACGTGATCACATCGTTGAATTTAACGCGTTCGAACGCCGGTTCAAAATACATGACGACCATATCTTCCCTTTCCATCGTCAGACCCGAATGATTCTCATGATCGAAGTCTAGATGATCCCGACATCCGATGCATCGTTCTACAAGATGGGACGTAGTTCTTCGTTCACGCAGATTGCGTATGCTCTCATCAGCATGTTTAAAAGAAACCTCGCTCTAATAGTCTGAGAATCGCTCATGATTCACGTATTTTTTTTTTATTATCTATTCGATTTGATACATTTAATTTTCTAAATAACTATTATTTATATATATTTTTTTTCTCCCCTATATATATATCAATCAAAAACGTGACAGCGGGCTCGCGAATTTCCAACCACACCGACGACAACAACACTCTTCGTTCAGATTGAGTTTTTTTTTTTGCGAGAATCGAGCGATCCGATCGCTCGATCAGCTGAGTTTTTGAGAATTTCTCATAGTGGAGGAATTCCCCTAATAATAATGTCATAAATGGGAAAAAAAACCCACCGCCTCAAAACAATTGCAGGTTCTAGACCATCTGTACCAACGCAATTGCGGGTTCTGAATCGCTGATTTAGAGTCCCCAAAACTGTTTTTTGATGATGAGCCAGAATCTTTTGCTTTCGCTCGCGTTCGCCGACGATGGATCGGTCGTCTGATCTGCGATTCGAACGTCAACGAAAAATTACGTACAAGGTACAAGTGAAGATGTACAATTTCACCCTTTTTTTAAAAACGCGCGTTCACCACGAGTATTTGAACGTTAAAAGTGCGATCTAGGAGTCACAACTGTACATGGGGGGGGGGGGGGAGATTCAAGATCATGTACAGTTTTTGTGAACAAGCGTATGATTTAACACTGAATTCCACGTTGGTGAACGCATCGTGTGCGTATGTTGTACACGTACATGTACAAGTGATAGTAAACTCTCCTTTTATACCTACTATCCGCGAAGGACAAAACATTCATATCAGTCGATTGGGATAAGTCATTGATATATAGAACAAATAAGAGTGGGCCGAGTACAGAACCTTGGGGAACACCGGTCGTAACATTTTGCAGATCGGAGGATTCATTCGTAAATTGAACAAATTGAGACTTTCCGGATAGGTAGTTTTGAAACCAGGCATTTGCTATGCCCCTAATTCCGTAATGTTCGAGTTTACGCGCGAGTATTTCATGGTCAATGGTGTCAAATGCTTTCGAGAAGTCAAGGAATATGGATAAGGTGCAGTCCTTGCTTACTTTGTTGTTCGTTGTTGGAACGTAATTGATAAGATGCATTATCGGGTGAAAAGTTGAATGGCCCCTTCTGAAACCAAACTGGAAATTGCAGATTATGTCATTTGCATCTAAAAAGTCCATTAACCTTTTGTGCATTAACTTTTTCAGAATTTTAGAGAAAGAGGGGGGGGGGATACTTATAGGCCTGTAATTTGCAAAGGACTGCCTATCACCAGTTTTAAAAATTGGTATTACTTTAGCAATTTTCATTTTGGATGGTACAACTCCTGTTAAAAATGAAGCGTTAAAAATATGTGTCAAGGGAACGGCTATCTTATGTATTATGCCTTTAAGTAGTTTGGGGGAAATGGTATCCAGGCCAGTGGATGTTTTTGTAGGCAAGGATCTAACTACGGATATCACTTCATTGATAGATATAGGTAGTATATAAAATGAGTTGGAAACACTACTTTTAACCCTTTACCTAACATGAAAAGCAGACGACACTTGCAAAAAAAATTCTTGAACAACTAATTTTTTTCATTTTTTGTCTCAAAAACATAGGTTATGACCCCTTATTGGAACGAGCTCGACGAGCTCGTTCCAATGAGGGGTCATAACCTATGTTTTTGAGACAAAAAATGAAAAAATAATGAAAATTAACTGACGATTTTTGAGAATAGCGCTGGCCGGTTTTGGCCGTTACGTTGGGTAAAGGGTTAAGATACGCAGAGAAGTGGTGTGTTCGTCCTTCCATGTTTTGGGTTACTCGTTTAGCAATATTTATGAAATAGTTATTGAATTTTTCAGCAATCTGTTTGGGGTGGATAACTCCACGTTATTATCAATGAATGATGATGGTAGATGAGGAGGGGTGTCTGACTTTTTTATTGCCTTGCGAAGAATTTCCCAAGTTTTCTTATTGTTCCCCTTGTATTCTATTATGGACTGGCTATAATAGTTTTTCTTTTGTTTTCGTAAAAGTTGGTTGACGGGTAATATTCTCGTCAGTTGGGAATTTGTATTTCTTAGTAAGTAATTTCTGTTTGTTTATTGAAGATTGGAGAAGTCCGGAGGTCATCCAAGGTTCTCGTTTTATGTATCTGTTGGGGATTTTTAACGACGTCACTGGAAAGGCTTGATCAAACGCTGTGTTGAGGGTTTCGAGAAATTTCTGATAAGCTTCATTGGAATTGGACTCTAGCGATACATTGCTGAAATCTGATTCGGAGAGCAGATGTTTGAATGTATTCATATTCCTCGTGTTGAAAATTCTTTTAGGAGGACAGGTAATGTTTTTGATATGGGTCGTTTGGAGATTTTCGATACAGAAAGTGGCAAAGTGATCTGCAATGATTATTCCAGTAGTGTTATGACTTGCTTTACTGCAGAAAATATGGTCAATTATTGTTGCCGAGTGGCCAGTAACTCTCGTCGGTTTGGTTATCCTAGGGAGGAATCCAGTAGTAAATAACGATTCTAAGTATTGATTAGTTTTGGAATGTTGATTAAAATTGAGCAGATCAATATTGAAATCACCCATAAGATAGGTTGTTTTATTCTCTGAGTTAATTTTGTCAAGTAGAATTGAATATTCGGATAAAAACAAGTCTAAGTCAGCTTTTGGTGCAGTATTGGCCGATATATAATTCCTACAATTGATCTGTTTTTTCCAGTGAGTTCGATAAATAATGATTCGAACACATGCGGGATAAAAATACTCAAATCGGTTCTGATTTTGAAAGGTATGCAATTTTTAATAAACGCCCCGACACCTCCTCTACCGTCATCGCCATCAGGGCGAGAACGTAATACGAGTGGGTGGTAACCATTTAAGACGTAAGAAACGCCTTCCTTCACACTGAATGTTTCGGTCAACCCTATGATGTCGAATAAGTTTTCATCTTTTCGGAGGTCACATATAAGGTTCTGTAGGTGTTCAAAGTTAGCATTTAAGCTTCTGCAATTTATGTTAAGGAGGGCAAAAGACTTCCTATTCGTGTCAATTGTTGAGGAAAATGTTTCAGATGAGTAGTATTTGCAGCTGTTGCCATCGGACTGGAGTGGAGTAATGGGATCATTATCGGAAACACTGTTGATCACATGGTTAAACAGAGTAACAAAGTCAAATGTGACGTCATTTCGTACTTTATCGAGAGATACCACATTAGTCATCGCTAGAAATGACACTATGGGAGAATTAATCAACTGTATAAGTTTTCAGATCTACAGTTTTCTAGTAGATACTTTGTAGTACGATTCTTCTCTGCTGTCCAGTAGCTGGTGATTTGTTTGAATGAAAATATGCGGGTATGGCTAGGGTTAGGCGTTTTCTTTTTAGTGATTCGGGTAGAGACGCTCACGCCGAAGGGATTGGGTTCAGAGCATGTCGAGATTTGGGCAAGAGAGAGGTCTCAGTATTTGACTAGTTAAAAGAGTCAGTGATAATCGTATATTTTGTAGTGGGTCGGTTAAGGATGTTCACTAAATAGGAATGGTGTTCACAACAAGTAGAGGTTTGGGCTAGAAGGAGGTCACAATATTCGATTAGTTCACAGGGTGGTAAGACTTTTCTATTCAAATTTAGTATCTTAGCAATGGGCTGAACGGGCAACTAAAAAAGTAAACCAAAAAATGGGTTGGCCAATTTGTACGGTTAAGAGCGGTTAGGTCCTAGTCGCCCATTCATTCACATGTCCACCCAACAACCCAATAGATCGATGGGTGAAAATCTGAATGAGTGGATATAACCATGGCCAAAGGTTCAAACTGATGAACAATGTAGTTGATATGTAACGGTCTTTCAGCATTAGAATAATATGCGACTTCAACGCGAAAACAAAATTAATTTACCATTCGGTATCTGTGGTCGATAATGTGTGCATACTATCACCAAATGACAAAGAGAAAACAGGTGAATGGATTGACACATAAAAAGATTTGTTGGATGATGGATGATGGAAGGATGTGTCGTTCGATGGATGGATGGATGGATGGATGGACGAATGGATGGAATGAACTTTGTAACATGATTGAATAAATGGATGACTGAATGAATGGATGAATGAATGAATGAATGAAAGAAGTGAGATGTTCAGTAATTTGGATGCACAAAATGAATGAATGCATGATTGAGTAAATAAATGAAAGAACAAATAAAAAATGAGTGAATGAAAGAATGAATGTAGATGCACGTCGTACAGCATTACAGTGAATAAGTGAGCGAATGAATGAATCACTGGTCCTCAGCCCACTCAGGCCTGCACACAATCAAAGAATGAATGGATGGATGGATGGGTGGATGGATGGATGGATGAATGGATGATCCAGTTTGTCAGCCTCAGTTATTGGTTAAAGCCAATGATCACGGCAAGTAGGACAACAGGCGAATTATACCGATAATTGAATCATGTCATTTCTGGATGCGCTCGTTCATATGTCATCGAGATGAATAAGTGAATGGGTGGGTGGACTTGTAAAAGTCATAAACTCGTGTGGTATAACATACATTCAACATAAATATGATCATTCAATTCTAGTAAAGGATATTCAATTCTAGGGGTTTTGAGAGAGAGAGAGAGAGAGAGAGAGAGAGAGAGAGAGAGAGAGAGAGAGAGAGAGAGAGCTATTGTGTTTCTACTGTTCATCCATTCGATCAGACATGCACAAATTCTTGGTTGAATGAATGATGACTGGGTGAGTGAGTAGAATTGTTTAACGCTCAGATCGTAAAAAAAAAATAAAATATTATGCCAATCACAGACAAGTAATGGCTTGAATGTGGGTTACTCGCTGAGTCCCATTCCATACGAGTCGTTTTAGTCCAAAAAGTCTGGAAAGTGTGTGGATGAATGTTGTAGTATGGATTGAAAGGAGGATGAATGATTATTAGAGTCTACATTATACAGGGGTCATTATATGGAAAATCTGGGATGTATGGATTTATGGATGGATGGATGAGTCGATTGCAGTGTCAAATTGTACACGAATCGCAGAAATCGGAAATTAAGTTGATTGCAGACACACGTTATTTGAAGAGAAGAAGCACATTGAACCATGCAATCTATCACACAGGCACGCAAACATCTAAATGATGTTTGAATGGGTGATAGAATAGCTGGGTGGATGGGTGGAAGGATGGATGAAATGTTACTCTCTGGGTTCTATTTCACACAAATTGCATTTGTCCTTTCACACAAGTTGTGATAGTCCTATGAATGAATGAATAAATGAATGAATAAATGAATGAAGTTTGCAACATAATGAATGAATGAATGTAGTGAGAGGTATAGTAATTTGAATGCATAAAATGAATGACTGACTGAATGAGTGAACGAATAAACAAATAAATAGTTTAGTAATGTAGTTGATATCGAGAACAAAATTGCTTTACCATTCGGTCTCTGTGGTTGATAATGTATCCATTCTTTCATCACATGACAAAGCGAAAATAAGTGAATGAATTGATACATAAAACGATCTGATGTATGATGGATGGATGGATGGTTGGACGACTGGATGGAATGAAATTACTAACACGTGAATGAATGAATGAATGAATGAAGTGAGGAATGAATGAATGAATGAAGTGAGGAATGAATGAATGAATGAATGAATGAATGAATGGTAATGGACTTTACTGCCCTTTTCTCTGTCTTTTCTTCCTTTTCGGGAACTCCTTCAAGTGCTGGGCTTCTCGGGGCTTGCTTGATTTGTCTTTCTCTTCCTCTCCAGAACGGCTTTCATCTTACAAGGTCCACATTCCTTCGGGCGGGGCCAATATGAGAGGAGGTCCTGTCACAAAAGGTACTGCCCCTCCCAGAAAAAGGTGGTGGCGGGGAGTAGTTGACGTCACATAATCCAAGATTAGCTGAGCACTCTCGTCCTTTACTTCGAGGATCAAAGTAAGAAGATGAGTCGCGTTCAGTCACTTTGACGTTCACTCAATTCCTGCGATTAATTCGAAAGCTGTGGTTGGAGAGTGTTGTTAGAGCGACTTGCAAGGAGCGAATCAAACTGGAAATGATAATGGTAACGCACACGCACAACCTCACACACCCACTCCCGTCACCACCTGACCCCTGACCAGCAAACATGGTGTTTCGAACATACAGCTGGTGTATTCATATTTACATCGCCCAAGATGTGCGTAATGGGAGATAACTCCATGCGATGTTACCACAAGTCAGCAATTTTCCAAATTCCGGTTAGCAGCCTGTTTTCTGACATTTAGCATGCATTTTTTTTTTACGTTTGCACACAACAAGGATTTTTTGTCAGTGTCAAAACCTCACTCTGCGTGTGGTTTCGTGGTTGTCCATCAGTAAACTGTGGTATGACGGAATACCTGTGTGTCAACAGCCTGTCTATTTATCAAAAGAATCAACAGAACAATACCGCACAATGTTTGTTACTTTCTCACCCATGTTTCCAATTTATTTATTACTATTTAATCCTTTACCCAACACGATACAAAAATGTATTATTTTATATATTTTTTCAAATTCTTCAACAAATTTCAACAAAATCATATCACGTGACTCATTGGGACGAGCTCGTTCCAATGAGGGGTCACATGATATAGTTTTGTTGAAATTCATTGAAATTTTGTTTTCTGCTGATGAATTTGTTTATTACGCGGGCGGATGCGGCAGATTCGTTAGGTAAAGTGTCATGGTCACATATTTCTGCACAATGCCTAATCGTGACCGAAACACGGAGATAAAGTCAAGTTTTGTCAATCTTTCCTACCCATGTTGCCCATTTTAGAAGGCTTCCACCCTACACATTGGTAGCTGGGTCCTATGTAATCAGTAAAACAGAGCTAGTTTACCACAGTAAACTAGCACTGCTTCACTTCCCGTGGTTCCCACGAGAGTATGTTTCCAAAACGCAGTTTAATTCTACTCCCAAAAGTACTGTATTATGACCGTAAAAATGGTCTTTTCTTTGATGAGATTGTGACTCGCATGCGACACACTTACCTGAGTGCGTCAATGTTCAGTTGCTAAGGGGTCTCGGATGGGGTGTAATAATAACTCTTTGGCCAGCCGCTGATTTGTCGCGGTCCTCATAAGAGAAGGCCATCATTCCCCCTGCACCCCACCCCCTCTTCCCCTCCTCTCCTCCCAGCATTCAGATATAAACTGCTTAATAGTGTCCCTCACTTCCTCTTTTTCAATTTCTTCAATAAGCATTCCTACCCTCTCCCTCGTGTCCCCCTTCAGCCATCTATCCTTTGTTTCTTCACCCCACTTCTGCATTATTCTTCCAGTAAATTTTATTCTATGAGGTATATACTGTGGGCATTCCAAGAGAAAATGTTCCAGGGTCTCCACTACTCCAGAGTGGCACATTTGGCATCCCTTTCCCCCATCTCTCCCAATTTTTCCCCGAAGCTCCAGTGATCTTGATCTCAGTTTAAACAGCAGTGACCCTCCAAAGGTGCCATCTAGGTACTTCTCAAAAGCTGGCTTTTCTTTATATTGTAACCCCTGCAGTGATCTTTTCACGCTAACCCCTGCTCGCCAGTTTCGATTGCAATCTTCCATGACTCTCTCTTTGACAAACCTTTTGCCTTCTTTCATTCCTACTTCTATGTTTGTGACCTCTATAGAGTAATTGTCCATTAGTTCCCTCACATGTTTTGACCACCCCGTTTCTATATTAGAATTCCAAATGGTATCGAGCATCAATTTGCACCACCGGTTGTCAGGCAGGTTTCTCAAGTAGTTAAAGTAACACAGTTTTCCCAAATCTACCCTGTCCTTGATTTTCATCCACCCAAGCTTCCCCCTTACTGCTTCCAAAGCTGCAGCATTACTCGACCCTGTTATCCATCTGCCGGCATCATTCTGAGTACTTTCCAACTTCTTAATAACGGTTTGGTTTAATGGAATCACGTCCGTGCCATACGTTATACTTGGCAAACCCACCCTCTCCCACAGTGTTTTCCCCACAAAGACCTTATTGAAACTATTTTTCCCTAAAAGTTTTAGTTGGTTCAGAATTCTTTTCCCCTTCAGAATCAGTTTGGCTGAGTAATTTCTGTACACCCCTCTTCCCGTTATATTTATGCTTACCCCTAGATACTCATACTCTCCCGTTTCTCCTACAGTGATTTGTTTGCTTTCCCCTTCGGGGATTGAGAACTCCCCCACTCTCCATCTCTTCGTCATATATATACCTTGCGTCCAACGGGTATTACCTTGCTTTTAGTTTCATTTAGTTCGAGCCGCCAAGTGTTCCCATATCTACCAACAATTTCCAGCAGTTTCTCTAGCCCCTGTTCAGTTCTAGACATTAACACCATGTCGTCCGCAAAGAATAAGCCTGGTATCTTTATGTCTCCAACATTTACCCCCTCTGCACTCTGAATTAGTTCGTCCCCTAAATCTTTAACATACAATGCAAACAAAATCGGTGAAAAGATACACCCCTGCTTGAGGCCTATATCCATAGGGACTCGTTTTGTAGTGATACTTCCTAGACTGAGTTGGCTTTGCACATCTGTATACAGTGCTTTCATGATTCCCACAAAGTCACCCCCCAGTCCGATGCCCTCGAGCTTTCGCCACATACCTTCCCTCCACACTCGGTCGTATGCTTTTTTCACATCTAGAAATGCCAGAAACATCTTTTTCTTTTCAGCCTTTGTTGATTCTATCAGTTGGGTGAGTGTAAATAGGTGATCAGTGACTCTTCGTCCTTTCCTGAAACCATTTTGAATTTCTCCTAAAAAACCTTTCTCTTCAATAACTTCCTCTAGTCTACCGTATATGACCTTACAGAATACTTTTCCGATGTTACTACTAACTGATATCCCCCTATAGTTATCTAGAACTTCCTTATCCCCCTTTTTGCGTATGAACGACACCTTACTTTCCCTCCACTCTCTGGGGACCTCTTGCTTTCGCAGAGCCAGGTTGAAAAGGTTTGTCAGGACTTCAATAAGTGCCTCCCCTCCATTTTTGAGGAATTCGTTCGGAATTTCATCAGTCCCTCCCGCTTTACCATTTTTTAATTTCGAGACCACGTTCCGCACTTCTTCTGCCGTTATTTCGCTACAAACACGATTGGATAGGTTCTCCTCCACCAGTGTATTTCTTTTTGGTGGGGACCCACTGTCCCATCGCCTATCGTTTATCTTTTCCCAGTGCTTGACTAACTCTGAAGCGATACGGCCTTTATCTTCTGTACTTTCCCCATCCACTTTGATACTCTGTACACTACTTTTCCCCCGTTTATTTACCCAGTTCCAAAATACGTTTGAGCTCGAACCCCCCGTTTTCTTTATTGTTCTGGCAAGACTGCAATTGCGCTCCTTCCTATTATTATTCTTTATCTCATTCACCTTTTTCCGTGCCAGTTCATATTCTCCTTTCATTAGTCTCGTGTCATTGTTATCCACCCCTTTAAGCTTCCTACTTCTTCTGTAAGCAGCGCATTTTACCTTCCTTTCTTTTATAGCCTTTTTCAGTCCCTCGTTAACCCTGTATCCAAGCTCTCTCGTTGGGACCCTCACCCTTCCTATACACTCCTTCCCTGCCTCTGTTAGGCTATTTACTATGCCATCTGAAATACTCTGGACATTTGCATCCCTAGGTATACAATCAGGATTTGGTTTTAGTTTTTCCCGAAACTGCTTCCAGTCGGCTCCTTGTTTTAGTCCCCAAACTTCCTTGAAGGTATTTCTGTCTCTATTCGTCTTTTTGCCCATAATCTTAACTGTTATCAGGTTGTGATCACTACCCAAGTCATTTTTTCCCTCGTCATCTATTTCTACATCTATAACCTCCCTCCATACGCCAATGTCAGTGAGTATATAATCAATTATTGTTTTCTTATCGTTCCTCTCCCAGGTCCATTTACCCTTACATTTCGCATCCCTGTTCAGGATCTTTAAACCAAGCTCTTTTGATAGGTCCAACATCTTCCTCCCATTCGTGTTAATTTTCCTATCACCTCCCTGTATGCCCTCCTCCTTATCCCCGATGTGCCCATTGAAGTCCCCCATTAGGACAATACTGAACCCTCTGCTACCAAGCTCTGTGATATTCGATCTAAGAGTTGTATATATTGAATCATTCCACTCGGGCTTACTTCCCTCCACTGCTAAGTATACAACACCAACGGCAACACTCCTGCTTCCTAACTTGATTTTTGCCCATACTATTTCGTTGGATACTGGAATCTGAGTCCTTGCTTCTGTGAGATCTGTAATCAATGAGGGCTGTAATTCCTCTTTAGCGTAGATGCCAACACCCCCACCCCGTTTCTGACCCTCAGTTCGCCCAGCTCCTATCCACACGCAACCCTTTATCTGATCAACCCGCTCATCCCGTCGTATCCACGTCTCACTTAGACCCATTATATCGAAGTCTCCTTCGTCCATCATTGTTGATATTTCGCTTACTTTCTTGTGCAGACCCTGGATGTTGCAGTACCCAAACTTAATGAATCTTTGTTTTTTTGTCATCACTGGCACATTATTATAACCCTGGTATGTCCCTGTATTGTGCATGTTTGTTGTTCTTCCTATGTTCCCAGCATTTGTGCCCCTCTGGGTTATCGGCTGTGGTCCCCTACCCCCCTTTTCTCCAAAAAAGGTCCAGCCACCTGTAGAATTTTTTGGCCCAGCAGGTCTGTACCCATCCTACTTAAATGCAATCCGTCTCGCCCATACAACTCTCCTTGTCCCCAGAATGAATCCCAGTTGTCAATGAAATGTACTCCCAAGTCTTTGCAGTGCTCTTCCAGCTCCTCGTTTAGTGCCATAATCCGTGTGCTCACCTCTAGATTTCCAATTACACCCACCTACGGTAGGTAAATTTCCGACTACCAATACATAATTTCCAACAAGTGGGAAATTCCATCAGTACGCCCCTCACCAAAATTGTCCAAATCCAGGTTTTAATCCCTTACCCAACACACGTGATATCAAATTTTGTTATTTTAATTACTTTTTAACCCTTTACCCAACGTAACGGCCAGAACCGGCCAGCGCTATTCTCAAAAATCGCCAATTAATTTTCATTATCTTTTCATTTTTGTCTCAAAAACATAGGTTATGACCCCTCGTTGGAACGAGCTCGTCGAATTCGTTCCAACGAGGGGTCATAACCTATATTTTTGAGACAAAAAATGAAAACAATTAGTTATTCAATTTTAGTTATTAATTTAATCCATCGGGGGGGGGGGGGGGGGGGGGGCACATGATATGGTTTTGCTGAAATTTTCCATTTTAACCCCCCTCCCCACCCTGGACTGTGAATTATTCAACAGGGGCTCTTGGTAGTCACAAATCCTAACTACAAGTTTCAATTTGGGGGGTGGGGGTGGGGGGGGGGGGGGGGTTATTACCTTTCAATCGATATTTGTAGAATTTTCATTAGTTTTCAGTCCAACAACACCATATTTTGTCAAATTCTAAATTTGTTGCGAAAAAGACAACTTGCGTCCTGTTTGACATTTCCGACGTTTTCCAGTTCCGGGCTTCGAATTTCCAAGAATAGTAAATTTGACGAATCGTTGGCGGTGGTGGTCGGGAGGTGGGTGGGGGTGGGCATCGGGAGGAGCCTCCGAGGAGGGGAGGTTAGACACTTCATCAATAAAATGTTGTGAAATCTGGATCCAAGCTAAAGAAAAAGAAGAAGAGAAAAGAGGACCCCCTCCCCACCCCCCAAGAAAAAAAAACACCAACAAAAACGAATATAGTATCTTGGATTTAATGTCTTTGCATTTCCTTTTTCGAAAAGTAAGATTATAGCATGTTGTGGGGGTGGGGACAATGTGAACAGAGACGATCGACCAAATTGCCATCAGGTCGAGATTATTCTTCCGCTTCTGTGATCACAGTGATGGACAGTTAAAACTAGAAGACCTGTCATGAAATGCACACAAATAGCACGTCGATCTGCGCAATAATCTACGCGTTATGACCATAGTAAGGCTATCGAATTCTGTACATATGGCCTGTGCACAAGCAATGTTTTTGCCAATGGACGTCCGGGTAACCCGGAGGGCCATTGACAGAAACATTGCCCGTGTTTGCGATGAGTAACCAGGAGAACCTGCCGCGCTTTGGATGCCATTCGATATGCCAATTTCTACGCACAATTAAGCCCAGATAAGCGCACAGTTCGTGACAGGACTTCTAGTTTTAACTAATAATAATAACACTTTGGCCAGCCGCTGATTTGTCGCGGTTCTCGGACGAGAAGGCCTTGGTTACCCCTGTACTCCCAACTGCCTCCCTATTCCCAAGCTTCTCCTCTCTTCCCAACACTCGTAGATGAACTGCTTGATGACATCCCTTGCCCCATTCTTCCCAATCTCTCCGATTAGCATATTAACCCACTCCTTTGAGTCTCCCCCTAACCACATGTCATTCAATCTCCCATCCCACTTCCCCATTATACTCCCAGTGAATTTTATTCTTTTAGACTGATACTTTGGGCATTCTAAAAGAAAGTGTTCCAGGGTCTCCACCATGTCCAAGTTACACATCTGGCACTCCCTTTCACTGTCCTTCCCAATTTTCCCCTCAGCTCCAGGGATCGCGACCTCATCTTGAACAACAGTGACCCCCCAAAGGTGCCATCAAGGTACTCTTCAAAGCCTGGCTTCTCTTTATCACGCAGGCCACCCAAAGACCTCTTTGATTTGACCCCCTCTCGCCAATTACGGTTACAATCCTCCATGACCCTTTCTCTGACGATTTTTTTTACCCTGGTTTGCCCCAACGTCCAGGTTCGAGATCTCCAATGAGTAGTTCTCTACTAGCTCCCTCACTTGGACCATCCACCCCGTCTTTATATTTGAGTTGAAAATTCTCAGGAACATTATTTTACACCATCGGCTGTCTGGGAGATTTACCAAATAATTAAGATAACCGAGTTTCAACAGGTCTATCCTGTCCTTGATCCTCATCCACCCAAGATCACCCCTGATTGCTTCTTGCGCTGCGGCATTACTCGACCCCGTTATCCATCGGCCCGCATCGTTCTGCAGGATTTCCAAGTTCTTTACGGCCGCCTGGTTTAGGGGTACCACTTCCGTACAGTATGTGATACTTGGCAGACCCACCATTTCCCAAATGGTTTTCCCCACAAAAACCTTGTTGAAACTGTTTCTCCCTATAAGTTTCATTTGATTAAGGATTCGTTTCCCTTCAGAATCAATTTATTTGTGTGGTTTCGGTAGATGCCTCTTCCTGTAATGTTTATATTTACCCCCAAATACTCGTAATCACCTGTCTCCCCTACACTGAGAAGTTTGCTGTTACCTTCCGGAATGCAGAACTCACCCACTCTCCACCTTCGAGTGGGGTCCACTTTGCGGCCCACCGGTATAACTTTGCTCTTGCTTTCATTAAGTTCGAGTCTCTATTTGCTCCAATATTTCCCAACAATTCCCAGCATTTTCGCTAGCCCTTCTTCGCTTTCTGACACTAGCACCATATCGTCTGCAAAAAATAGCCCTGGGATCTTCAAGTCCCCAACTGCTACTCCCTCCTCGCTATGCAGGAGTTCATCTCCTAAATCTTTGATATACAATGCAAACAGGATTGGCGAAAGGATACACCCCTGTTTTAGGCCTATCTCCATAGGCACACGTTTTGTTGTAATGTGTCCCAGGCTAAGTTCACTCTGTACGTCTTTATATAATGCTTTCATAATTCCAACAAACTCGCCTCCTAAGCCCAGAGCCTCCAGCTTGCGCCACATACCCGCCCTCCATACTCTATCGTATGCCTTTTTGACATCCAAAATGGCCATAAACAGCTTTTTCTTTTTTGCTTTCGCGGATTCTATCATTTGGGATAGCGTGAAAAGATGGTCAGTAACTCGCCTTCCCTTCCTGAAGCCATTCTGGATTTCTCCCAAAAAACCCTTCTCTTCAATCACCTCCTCTAGTCTCCCATACAGGACTTTACAGAAAACTTTTCCAATGTTGCTACTGACAGAGATCCCTCGATAGTTATCCAAAACGTCTTTTCCCCCCTTTTTGTGAATAAATGTCATTTTACTTTCTCTCCACTCCTTTGCGACCTCTTGATTTTCTATGGCTAGATTGAATAGGGCAGTTAGGCTTTCCACGAGTTCCTCTCCCCCTTTTTTGATAAACTGTATGTTCGATTCCGAGAAGAAATCAAGCCTCTATACACAGTCCCAAACTGTATAACAGTAAAAATAAACCACATTGAATACTTACCGCGTCATGTTCCAAATTTTCTCTCTGCTCTCGTATACTCACAGGATGTTTTGTATTTTGGTGTTCTTTTGCTGATGTCTTAACAAATTCCTGAAACAATTGATATCAAACAGGTAGTGACGATGGTGTGAATTACAGCTAAAGGCACTTGGACATTCCATTACTACTAACTTCCTCGGTACATGCTTTGAAAATCCCTTTCTAACAGGAATGAATTAAAATCATTGGGGTTTATTGTCTTCACACTGCATAACATTTTGTACATGCAGTGAAGAAAGATTCAATGGGCTGTACAATACAAAGGGACGCCACTCTGGGAACAAACATTTAACCCTTTGAACTCGTGAGACCTATTTTACGTCCAAGTCATAATATCGTCGCATTTTTGTCTTATTATAAAAGGTCCATACACGGGGCATTAATTATAAAATAATAAATAATTATTATCCACCCCCCCCCCCCTATATATTGGTATTGGACCGATCCATTTCACTGTAAGTGTACACAAAGGCATTACCATTCCAGGAAACGAGCGTTCAAAGGGTTAACACAGGATTCCCATATTCAGATGTGACACTCTAGGGACAAAATTTGCTATAGGAATTCCCACAGACATTTTGTACCTAGAGTGTCGCATCTGGATGACTTATAGACCTAATGGCCGTCCTATGGGAAATCCTATAGTAAATTTTGCAATGGTCACTGCAAAATTTACTGTAGGAATTCCGATAGGACTGCCCTTGAGGCCACTGCAGAATTTACTGTAGGACTTCTGATAGGACTGTTCTTTGCCCTATAAGTTACCCAGATGCGACCCCCTAGGGACGAGATGTCTATAGAAATTCCTATAGTAAATTTTGTCCCCAGCGTATCGCATTGGGGCATAGTTGATCCTGTGTTAAATGCTTGTACTCAGAGTGACGGTCCCAACTACGCACGTAGATTTATAAATCTCAAAAAACTAAAGTAGGAACGTCTATAATCCTAATTAATTTGAACCAGTCTGGAAGTTCCACGCAACTGTTTTTCTGCTCAAAAAGCTCCAGAATATAGCTAGTAAACTCATTGACTATTGTGCAAGTTGATTGAAGATGATAGCCACAAGAAGACCAGAATAAATCGATCACGCACCGGGGGGAGGCCACCAAAAATTTGCAAAACGTGACGTGGGGGTGGGTGGGTCTCTTGAATGCTCCAAAAATGTGCATTTCCAACTTCTGCAATTTTTTGAATTTTTAAAAAATATATCAATATATCAGCTAATATATACGATCATTTGTGTTTCAAACCTTAAAGATGATGTTGTACATCACACTCTTAACATAAATACAACATCAGGAGGCTTTATATGTGAGAATATTGGGCTTAATCTGGGAAAATGTCACACGTTAGTAGAGGGTGGGTGTCTTGTTCGAAATGTAGAAAATGTGCAGACAATATTTTAGGAACAATTCAAATGAAAATTTGTTCCCGTATATGTACACCTGCTCTGGCCAAGCCTATAATGAACAGCTTGTCATTTGTAGATTGGGGCCCACACCAGCCCACAGAGGTTTAAATTGGTGGTACCAGTTTAACCCTTTATCTAACATGAAAAGCAGACGACACTTGCCCAAAAATGACTGAATAACTATTTTTTTTCATTTTTTGTCTCAAAAACATAGGTTATGACCCCTCATTGGAACGAGCTCAACGAGCTCGTTCCAATGAGGGATCATAACCTATGTTTTTGAGACAAAAAATGAAAAAATAATAAAAATTAATTGGCGATTTTTGAGAATAGCGCTGACCGGTTTTGGCCGTTACGCAGGGTAAAGGGTTAAGAACATTATGAAAACCCCCTAAAGACAGCTGTGCCTACTAAGTTTATAAGTTTATTTTGGATTTTAATGGGAGAGTGGGTGGGTGTCTGAGAGCGGTAGTAGAACATTTGCACGTAGGGGTGGGTGGGTGTAAAAAGGAGCCGAATAAAAAAATAGGACGTCACGTCTTGCAAATTTTTAGTCCCCCCCCCCCCCCTTCCTGCACGCACTGGAATATTTCCGAACAACCTCACCGGAATACTACAAATGTGTTCGTAATCTAGCATACCATAGAAGCCCGCTTCCTTGATCAGCTCTGTACAATTGGCACGATATGATAATTTGGCACATCCCACATCTTCCTTAATTCTTCCTCTATTTAAAAGTTCTCTGATTTGAATTATAGGATACATGTAATCGGCACATACGAAAGGTCCATTAAATACTCTGATGTAAGAAAAACACCTATGGAAATCACACTTATTAGAGCATATGTCAAAAATGCAGTGTACCCCCTCGCCCTAGCCCCCTCGAACCCCTTCCATTTAAAAGACAACGGCGGCACTATGGTTTTTGTTCTTGGATAAACAAATGAGGACATGGTCTCTATCGGGAGAGAGGTGACAGATTTAAAATTTGTTTTAACCCTTTACGTCCCACAAGTAACAGTCGATGCATATGCACAAGCATTTCATGAGTAACAAAAAGTTTTCATTTAAAAACATATCTTATGACGCCTAATTGGAGTTGAGCTCGTTCCAATGAGGGGTTATAAGCTATGTTTTCGAGGCAAGTATTGAAAAAACGAAGGATTGAAAGGCGAGGTTTGTGAATAGCGCTGGTCGGTTCTGGCTGCTATGTTAGGCAAAGTGTTAAAAGAAAATATAGCAATCGTGTGGAGTAGGGGAATGTTTGGTGGTGGCGAGGGTGGTGCTAAGCCTACTTGGATGTATCTCAAAACACCGAAAACATGAAAATCTGTGCCGGTGTGTTTACACAAGAGAACAATGGGTTTAAGGCTTTAGTCTACATCTAGTTAGTATCGGGTATTTTGTGGGAAGACTCAAAAATCGTGGGGAATAACCATGGGTGTCTGTTGTGTAATTCTCACTGACGTTTGAATGATTTGTAAAGATTGAGAATCGCGTCTTTGTTTGCTCCCCAATTTTTACATTTCAGACAATTGATATGGATACCAATGACTTGTACGTACATACAGTACGTGGGGAGTGTATTATCACTAAATTACCTGTAGAGTGGCGATTCCACCCAAGCAATAATTGCAAATTTGTTGCAAAGCACAAGCAAAGTTCCAGCCAATGGACCTCAGGGTTATACCCGGAGGTCCATTGGCTGAAACATTGCTAGTATTTTTGTCCACATGCACATAATATGAAAGTGATATTCCCGGGTGATTTAGTTTCAATCCACTCTGCACGTACTGTATATATCTTATTATTGTATATCAACTCAGTGAACTCTGTTCACCGAACACATAAAACCCACCGTCTGTATCTCTGATCTCTGAACGCAGAAACATCTCACGAGTGACAACTAATTAGATATAAGCTATAATTACTATCAAAACAAACTTACCCAGGTGTGAAGTTTAGTTTTTCGGCGTTTTGAGAACACGCCGCATACGTAGCCTCCTTTCTGAGTAGCAAATGCCCTCTCCACTCCCTAGAGCGCCGACACTACAGTTAAAACTAGAAGTCCTGTCATGAAATGCGCACAAATGGCACGTCAATCTGCGCGTTAATCTATCTACGCGTTATGACTATAGTAAGGCTATCAAATTCTGTACATATGGCCTGTGCACAAGCAATTTTTTCAGCCAATAGACATCCGGGTAACCCGGAGGTCCATTGGCAGAAACATTGCCTGTATTTGCTATGGGTAACCAGGAGAACCAGCCGTGCATTGGATGCCATTTGATATGGCAATTGTGCGCAATTCCTACGCGCAATTAAGCCTAGATAAGCGCACAGTTCGTGACAGGATTTCTAGTTTTAACTGTACGTAAATGTTATGTTATTCAATCTTATGCCAAAAAGCTAAAAAATATGTAAATTCAAAAAGAAATGTTTTTATTTCGAAGCCAATATGTTTAGACACAGCATGCCTTCAGATTCTAATTATCCTACCTTTATTTTGCTTTTCAGTGTACTGTGAAACAAATATTCAATGAGCGCCGAAAAGAGCGCAACTGCTAAACCACCTATTAAAATGTAGAAAACACCTGACACATTACTCAAGGTCAGTGCATTCTGGCGTTTGTCCTGAAAAAAAATGAATGTAAATCATACAATAAACCAGAGGTCCACGTGAGCTTAAAAGGCTAACCTTAGTCAAGTTATTTTCAGGGATTGAAGAGTGGATGGGAGGGTATAAAAGGGAAAATGAGATTTTTTGTTGATTTATTTTGCCAGGTAAATTTGTTTAGACAGTTTCATTGACACTTCAAAGATAAACAAATATACGCATCTTAGAGGAAATAGGCAATTGAAATTCTTTTCTATTTTCAGTAACAAGGGTTCCCATCGGGAGCATGCGATTTATTTTAACATGAATCAAGTATGCCATACAAAAAGAGTGCATACAAATTTTTTATCAAAATCGGTCAATTGGTAATAATATAATAATAACACTTCGGCCGGCCGCTGATTTGTCGTGGTTCTCGTATGAGAAGGCCTTGGTTACCCATGTTCTACCAACTGTCTCCCTATTCCCGCGCTTCTTCTCTCCTCCCAACACTCAGAGACAAACTGCTTGATGACATCCCTTGCCCCATTCTTCCCAATCTCTCCGATTAGCATATTAACCTTCTCCTTTGAGTCGCCCCTAACCACATGTCCTTCATTCTCCCATCCCACTTCCCCATTATACTCCCCGTGAATCTTGTTCTTTTAGACTGGTATTTTGGACATTCTATAAGAAAGTGTTCCAGGGTCTCCACCACGCCCAAGTTACACATCTGGCACTCCTTTTCACTGTTTTCCCCAATTTTTCCCCTCAGCTCCAGGGAACGCGACCTGAGCTTGAACAACAGTGACCCCCGAAAGGTGCCATCAAGGTACTCTTCAAAACCAAATGTTTGGTTGCAAACATCGATCGGCATGGCTGACAGTTTTCGTCATTGGAAGAGATTTATACATGTAGGAAGGTTTGCTCCCCTTAATTTTCGAAAGTTATAATTGAATTTGAGACTAATGATGTGGGAATTTCATATAAAAATTGAAATTTCGAAATATTAGCGAAGATGTATCATCGATGTGCGCATCATTTCACAAACCTCACAGATATTTTCCTGAAGTGCAGAGTAGAAAGCAGAAGGTGTTTTTTAAGTTCCACTTTCCAATCGGTTTCAACGTTTGACTATTATTTCCGGTTTAAACCCATTAAAAAATGAGAAAACGGCGCTTTCACCATCTTTTGACGTCCTGTACCTTTTTTGTTCATTATATCAACAGTGTGCGCATCGTGATATATAGAGGATATCTAGTGTTTTTGAGTGGATACCGAAAATTATCTCATGAGTGACCAAGACAAATCAGTGATGAGTTCTCCCGGACAGGTAACGGTACTTTATTCCATTGGTCAGTAACGCTGGGGATAAAAGAAGACTGATACAGTTGCGTTCGGCAGAAAGGTACTCGATGGTTTAGACTGGATCGGAGACTATGTAATGAGTTCGTCGATGAAATAAGTGGAGGGACTTTGTTGGAAATATATGGGGGTGACATATGATGATACATTTTGAAGAACTGAATTAGTTTATGTTTACGGCGTCTTTCTTGCAGGGATTCCCACCGTGTTTCCGAATATAACAAGGACTTACTGGCACTAACTGTTGCTCCGGTGATGATTCTTGCTGCTGCAATTTGTATTTTTTCGAGTTCTGCGACATTTGTCAACGAACAATTATCCCAGACAGTGTCCGCATATTCGAGAAGAGGCCTAATAAAGGCAAAATATATTTTTTCCAGGACACAGCGATCAAGGTTAAATTTATGCCTTCTCAACATGCCAATGCGAGACCAGGACTCTTTTACATAGTATTCTGCTTTCCTTGTCGTGTGTATACTCTTGTAACTAGTGTTGTTCATATTCTTTGTTATACATGTGTTATTGTGAAATGTACACACATGTTAATTACTGAATAAATATTGTTTAAACTAAGACAAATGTTCATTTTCCGCGAGCGGTTGCGCGAGCGAAAATGACCATTTATCTCGGTCTCAAGTGAGATAATTTTCGGTATCCATTCCAAAACACTTGATTTTCTTTTTATTATACGCTTTTTATAAGAATCTGATAATTCCACTCGTTTCAACCTTGAATTGATGCATGAAAGTAAACAGCGCATTGAAACATTGAAAAGCGGAAGTGATTTGACTGATACTCGGAATAGATAGCGTCTTGCGATCTGATTCAGCTGGCGGGTTTCTAGTCCAAACATGGCCTGAAAGTCCGTAATATAAGTTTTTGGTT
Source organism: Pictodentalium vernedei (assembly GCA_031216915.1). Classification (NCBI taxonomy): domain Eukaryota; kingdom Metazoa; phylum Mollusca; class Scaphopoda; order Dentaliida; family Dentaliidae; genus Pictodentalium; species Pictodentalium vernedei. The sequence continues at coordinate 78,483,862 of CM062297.1, forward strand.
TGGTACGTCCTTTGAAAGGACGTACCAAACCAAAAACTTATATTACGGACTTTCAGTCCATGTTTGAAATAGCGGGTTTCATGCATCAACCCAAGGTGAATACGTGTTGAATTATTGCTGGAAATGATCGGTATCCACTCAAAAACACTAGATTTACTTTTCATTATACGTTTTCAGAACAACTTGATCATTTTCAGTGATAATTTGACTCGTATTCACCTTGAAGTGATGCTTTGAAAGCCGCCATTTTGATTTGATACCGTGAAAGTGAATTTTTTTTATATCTTCACAGTGGGGGATATGATTTTCATCTTTCCGCAATTTCTTCGATAATCTATCGTTTAGCGTATACTAAATAATACAGACACTATCCTTTCCATTAATATAATAGTCTATGAAGTAAGATTTGCTATTATTATGTCTCAAAGTTAGTTAGTCCAATCAAAACGCTGGAATACCATCTAAGGGTCACGCCATATCGGGTTACGCACCCCATATTATTTCATATCAGGTGAGTAGCCACCATTGCAACTTTGATGCATTTTCACACTCTTCCAATTTTTAGAATTTGAATTAAAACAAATAAGAAAATTTAAGTTACATAAACTATTTTCAAGACACCGCATTTACTGATTTAAATATCATTTGCATTTCACATTTACCTTCAGATTTTATCATTGACACATTGTATGCCTACTGTTTACCCCACGATCAGCAGCCAGCAGTCCAAACTTGGCCCAAAAGTCTGCAATGTAATTTTTTTGGTTTGGTACGTCCTTAAGGACGTACCAAGCCAAAAAATTATATTGCAGACTTTTGGGGCAAGTTTGGACTAACTCAACAGATTAAAAGTGATTTTTTGAACGTTTAAAAGTTATTTTTGTGAACAAATAATCGCTCCTCGTACAGCGAAGATTGTTTATTGTTTACCATAGATACGTACCGGTGCCAGTAACTTGATGATTCTAAGCGGTGCCGTCAATAGCGGTTCCGAACGAATAAATGTCCGGTTGACCTTCGTTTCTCGTGAGAATGTATTCGTCCCTTGATTTACAAGGACTTTCGACATAATAAATATGTTACATGGCGTGTAGCTGGCTGACACATTTCCATACAAGGCTCTAAGTGTTCATATCAGGTTCGGCTTCGCCTCACCTGATATGAACACTCATCGCCTTGTATGGAAATGTATCAGCCAGCTACACGCCATGTAACTTATAATATTTGTCCTGGGAAGAATAAAAACTTGAAAAGAAACTTTCAAAACATTCGATAAACGAAGAGGCAAAGTAGACAGATACTTAGTTGCTTCTACTTAGCGTGTTATAAAATGTCAAGCTTCCCTTTGTGCCTTTTAATAAACGAAAACAACAGACACCTCAGCTTGTTTTCGTTTGTTAAAAGCAACACAAGGAAACTTCGTTTTATTTTCTATTGATGACATAGGTGCTCTCTCGTCAATAACATCACACATTACATTACAGTATAATAATTTCAGGGGAGATAACTTTATCGAAAGTCGATTTTCATGACGAGAATTTATTTATTTATTGATTTATTGGTCTTTAAGGTCACATACTTATGCACAATGGTAAATCGTGACCGTGACAGTTTTACGGGTGGAGGAAGCCGGAGTACCCGGAGAGAACCACCGAGCATCGACGAGCAACTGTCAGCTCCTAAACATTTTAACTCTGTTAAAGCTCTGTTCAAGCAGGGTTACATCGGTTGAAGACATATGGCGGCTTTCGAAGACATATGCACCATCGACGTGTAGTCCGCCTTAGTGCACGGCGTCATCGTGCCCCCATGTAGGCAGCCGGGATAAAGTGCCTTGCTCAAGGACACAACGCGGATCGTCCCGGACGGGGATCAAACTCGGGACCTCTAGCATAGAAGTCCAACAGTCTACCACTGAGCCACCGCGCTCCCTCATGACGAGAAAAGTCAGGGATTATCTCCCAAGAGTACCGGTCAGTAGTTTAACTGATGCATTTAAGTTAGTAGATTTGGCCTGAACCAAACCTCTTCTTTGTTACTGCAGTACTGTGATTACAAATGCGGACATAGAAATTCGACCGGTTCGCGATCCAGTCCCAGTCCCAGTGCGGTCAAATCCCCTCCCCCCACCCCACCCCCCCCCCCCCCAAAAAAAAAACGTTGAAGAATTTCGTCCACCTGATCGACCATTGTTAAAATCTGTTTGAGAATAACGGGATTTCAACCCCCGACAGTCGATTGATCTCTTGTCATCGAAGTGCAAGAACGGGTATACACACAGGTAGCGTTCATTCTGATCATTAATTGAATCAGTGGCAAAGTTGTAACTTAACTGGTAGAGTGCTGACTTATTTTTGGTCATCAAAATTTGTTCACAGGTCTTTGCCTTGTTACAATTTATGGGAGAGTACCTAAAGGCTCTCTCCCATCAATTGTAACAAGACAAGTCTCTACAGACTAAATAATATCACCTCAACGATAATATGAAGCACATCCACTGAGAATGAAGCCTTCAAGTTACAGTACCTTCACCTCAAAGTAAAGCCCAAATATGGGCTTCCAGCACTCTACCAGTTAATGGCTGCCTGTTTCGCTTAAATGAGGATTTCATAAGTTCTGTCGGATTTTTTTTCCGTGACCAATGATCCCTTCACTCTTGAAATTACTGCCAGTCCATTTTTCAAAACATTGAGGAAACACTCCCGTGACACCCAACACTTCGTTTGGCATGAAAGCATCCAAAATGGTTAAACATTTGGCAGCAGACAGTTTCGGGCCAGAATGAAGACTGCCAAATGTCGACAATATAGTGTTTGTATTTCAATGTGAAATATTCAAGCGGAACATCGTCTATCACATTCCAGTGGGAATGAACGTCATCATCATCCAATACATTTAATTTACTTCTGTCTGGAACATAGTTTATTCACAAGTATCTGTGAGTACATAATTTCCAGCCATTATTTTTCCTTTCAACGTTGGTTGTTTGTTAATGGGTAGACATTAAGCCATAAAATATGTCAGTTATCACAGACTAGCCAGCTGAGCTGTGCCTGGGCCGCTTAATTAAATACTCACCAATGAATCTCAGTATCGCGTCTATTGGCTCAGAAACCACAAATAAAAAGCAGGGGCGGACTGCCCCCCCCCCCCCCCCCAAAAGTCGCCGGGAAACGTACTTTAATTTTTCAAACCAAAAGAACGCTGCTGCTTTGTATCTGAGGGATCAATGGCAGACCACATAGAGGGAATTTTTGACGGCATTTTATATCATCTTTGTCGGCAAAAATGGTTGCACCAAAGGGGTGGGCGGGGTTGGGGGGGGGGGGAGTCGTCAGGCCGACCATAGTTCAGCCCAAGAGGGTAACATTTAAATTTTTCGAATTGAAAGAACGTCGTTCCCTAGCATCTGACCCATCAGTGGCAGACAAAGATGCTAGTATATCAAAATTCCATGTAAGTGGACTGCCAATGGCAGTCCATATTGAGGGCATTTCGTGAACCGACCATTGTAATCGGATCCATTTCGCCTTTTGGTCATTTTAACGAAATTTCATTGCCAAAAGGTGTTGGGCTGCGTAAATTTTGGGGGCCTTGGGTGGCTCCTAATAGGAGGGTTTCCACCGGAACATTTCCCGGTAGACCCTACGGTCAGTCCAATCCTGAAAAAAGTAGTTGTTACACTGTGATCTAACAAAATGGTCTCTTTTGCGATCAGAATGCAATATGGTCTCCACACACTTGCAATCGACGAGATTTCATAGAAACAAGTGTAACAGATCGAGAGAGAATGGCGGGGGCCGAGGCTCGAACCATCCACCTCTAGCACACAAAGCAAACGATTTACAATGAGACTAAGAGATCCGGACTAACCAGGCTGGTGGGTAAATAGCCCTTGTACCTCGACCACTACACAAGTTTGTGAAATCAAGAGAAAAAACAACAAAAAAAAAATAAATAAATAAATAAAATACACGTACAAAACAAACGATAAGAATCAGTTTTCTCTAATTTCTTTTCGCCTCATGACAGATTAAAGACTACGGTGCTGTGGTGGCAGAGCATACAGAGACTTTCGGCCAGGTTGTGACTTAGTCGCAATCTAGTCTCTAGCCGCTTCTGTAATCACAGTATTTTGCCTTGTGGGTCGATAACCAGTACAATGTCAGAGAGTGGTATTTCCGTCAAGGCAGTAAACATCATTTCTTATGGAAGAGCGATGTTTCTTTTATTTAGCAAATAGTATTCCAAGTTAGACCAAGGGGTTATCTGGCAGCCATTTAGTTTGCCGTGCCTTTGCTACCATTATATGTGTACAGTCCGTGGAGAGTGTATTATCGCATATTTGTTGCAAAATATAACAATCACAAGCAAAGTTCCAGCCAGTGGACCTCCGAGTGAAACATGGGGGCCCATTGGTTGGGACATTGCTTGTGTTTTCTGTCCATATGCACAGAATTTGAAATAATACTTTGAGTGATAACTCCATTCCACGGGTGAGTTAGTTTCCATCCACTCTCCACATATTGCAGAAACTGGGTATTTGAACAGCGATTTACTCTCCCTGGACATTATACAGTACGTGGAGAGTGTATTATCACTAAATCACCCGCAGAGTGGAGATTCCACCAAAGCAATAATTGCAAATTTGTTGCAAAGCAGAACAAAGACAGACAAAGTTTCAACCAATGGACCTCCGGGTTAAACAGGGTGTTGGTTTTTTACATTTTTCCCAGTCAGTTTGACTGATTATGTCCTGTTTAAAACAATCGAAAGATCCGAAAATGGCGCTGTCGCCATCTTGTTATGTTCTGTAACTTTTTCTTCGGTTCATTATGTCACCAGTGTGCGCACCGTGACATATGGGGGCGCGGTGGCGTCGCGGTAACCGGTAATCGTGAGATCACCGAATTCAAGCAACGTCGAGCGCGGTTAGTAGTTGGATGGGTGACCATTTCAGCGACTGGTTCGTGTTCCCGCGTTGTGTCCTTGGGCAAGGCACTTAACCCCGATTGCCTACATGGTGCACGATGACGCTGTGTACTAAAGCGTACGGCACGTCGATGGTGCGCATGTCTTCAACCAATCTAACCCTGCCTGCGCCGCTGTGCAGAGTTACGATGTTGAAGAGCTGAAAGCTGCTCGACGTTGCTCGGTGGTTCTCTCCAGGTACTCCGGCTTCCTCCACCCGTAAAACTGTCACCGACATGATATGAGTCTGGCTGTTAATGTGTCGTTAAACCCTAATAAATAAATAAATAAATAAATAAATCGTGACATATAATACAGATCCTGCCCTTTTCATTAATATAAAACCCAAGGAGATAAGATTTACTAATCTTTTTTCCTGTGAAGAAGAAAAACTTGCAAATTACTCTGAAAAGACATTCGCGAAAACGAGCCGAAGTGGAAGGTTACTGAGTTGCTTCTAATTAGCTTGCCACAAAAAGCAGAGCTTCAATTTGTAACTTTTAATAAACGAAAATAACAGACAGCTCTGAGAGCTGTCTGTTGTTTTCGTTGATTAAACGTAACAAAATGAAACTTTAATTTATTTTTTATTGATGCCACAGGTGTTTTCGGAACAATTACATGCGTCTCAATTGGACCTTCCTCTCCAGGCAAATAATTTCAGTTGAGATAACTTTATCACAAGTGAGATAACTTTATCACAAGCTGATTTTCATGACGAGGAATGACATCATATAGTAACTGTTGGGAGCGAGGTGACTCAGTGGTTACGGCATTGGACTTCAAACCAAAAGGTCCACGGGTCAATCCTCGCCAGGGGTAACTGCGTTGTGTCCTTGTGAAACGCACTCCATTTCGACTGCCCTTGTAGGGGTACGGTCGCGTACTACACCTCGATGGAGCACTTGTCTTCAACCATTGTGAATCCTACTTGTGTGGAGTTAGTTCGCTGGGATGTCTGACTGCTGCTCGCCGTTAGTTTAAACATATTTTATTTGTCAAAATAAACAAAAAGGATTGGACAACAAGTGCTCAACACTTAAAACACGTCCTCTCCTTTGTATACGATTAACAAGTAAATGTAGCATTTTTCAATATATACACATCATAATAAACAATACGCTATTCAAGATTGCAATGGTGTTAATATGGTAGATATTCAGCGAAAGAAAAGAGATGGAAGAAAAGAGGGAGACTGATACCTTGTACTCATCAATCAAATATCAAACTGTCTCCAGCCAACTCACCAGGCCGCAGCGCTCCAGAAGAGCCCCATCACTGCAAGGTGCATGCAGTGTTTTGTCATCACATATAAAGTAGATAAGCTACCTCTAACGATATATCGTCATCCGACAACCACAATGCTCTCTCTTCCACTGGAAGACAGAACCCCGTGGTTCTCACGTGACAGTAGTATATACGTGACACTAATATATATGATCAGTTCCAACATGTGTAGCTATTTTATAAACACGGCACGGGTAAATCAAGATCCTCCAATCGTAGTTAACACTTTACCCATCAAGAAAGGCAGAGGGAATTTGCAACTAAACCTCTCGAATAACTATCCATTTTTCATCCTCTGTACCAAACACACAGCTCATGATTCCTCATTGGTACGAGCTGAACGACCTCGCTCCAATTAGGAGACGCAAGCCATATTTTGAGGTTAAAAAAGAGAAGAAATTAGTGATTTTGTGAATAGCGCTGGCAGATTTAGACCACTACTTCCGGAAAAGGGTTAATCAGGCCAGTCACTATAAACGACCTGCACACCACCCAATGGCTACCAGAGCAATTTTTCCAACGAAGCGGCACTGTCCACCATAGTAGACCAGCACTACATTATTTTCCGGGGGCCTGGAAACATAGAACTAACTACCTCCTGAATGAATATTCTCAAAGGTATTGAATCGATTGGTTGCTTTGATATACTTTTGTATTACTCGAAATAGATGGCCATTTGCAGATGGTGGCATGTTAGGGATACCGTAGAGGATATCCGTAACAGAATTGTGATGTTGGCCAGGTCCTGTTGTAGTTTTAATCTTTCATTGGTATACCTTGGGCAGACAAAAAAGTAGTGTGATGCGTCTTCCAGGCCGTTGCCACGTGAGCAGTTTGGTGTGTCGTGGATATAATTTTGAAATTTGTCAAAATTTAAATCACTGCATGCTTTACGTAGTCTGCAATGCAGTATATTCATCTTTCTTGAACAGATTCCAAAATACGATGGTGGCCTACATACCTCGCTTTTGAAATACTTAGTAAATTCACTTAAAGATTCCAGGTTCTTTATATCCATAGGAAGTGAGTTCCACTCTGAGATACAAGATGGGATGAAAGAATTTTTCAATAATTCAGTGTGCATCAGAGGAATTTTAAAATTCGAACGAGCACGTGTGTTATATGGCGAGTTGTCCTGGAATGACTGGGGCAATAGTTCAAGGAGGTATTTTGGGGCATCCCCATGGATAATTTTGAAGAAGGTCACCATCTTATGCAATTTTCGTCGTTGTTCTAGGGTTTCCCAGCCGAGTTCGAAAAATACTCTCGAAGACGGTACCGACCTAGTGAGTCCAGTTATTATCCTCCCGGCTTCCGTGTGTATTCTATCTAGTCTAGAAAGTAAGTAATCGGGGGCTCCGGCCCATACTACGTCTGCGTACTCTATTATTGGAAGTATAAAAGACTTGTACATTATTTCAAGAGTTTTTTCTGCTCAGTGTAAATTTAAGTCTTCTCAAGTGGGAAAGCCTAGAGTTAGCTTTCTTGCATTTGTTGGAAATATGTGTATTCCAGTTCAAGTCAGCTTGTAATGTTAATCCGAGGTGTGTATGTTCAGTTGTGAGATCCAGAAGTGTCCCCCCAAATCTCACACCTGGACTCACGGCTACTGCTTTCCTGGTAAAGAGCATAACCTTGGTTTTTGACGGGTTAAAATTTACGAGCCACTGCTGAGCCCATTCTAATACAACATTAAGTTCAAGATTAATATCTATACTGAGCTGATCAAGATCAGAATTGTTTTTTGTTATACATGTGTCATCTGCGAATAGCCTACACGAACTTGCAGAGGACATATATTCAGAAATGTCATTGATGTAAATCAAAAAGAGTAGCGGTCCCAGCACTGATCCCTGCGGTACCCCACACTTAACGGGGAGATAGTCAGAATAAGCAGAATTTATTATTACTCGTTGTTGACGTTTCTTCAGATAGCTTTCGAACCATTCCAGGATGGATCCTGTAATACCATATTGCCTCAATTTAAAAATAAGCCCCTTATGCCAGACCCTATCAAATGCTTTTGATATGTCACAAAAAACCTCTAGTGAGAAGAGGCGGTTGTCATAGGCTAAACATAAGTTGTGGTAGATTTCTAGTAGCTGGAATACAGTACTGTGTTTCGGTAGGAAACCAGATTGGTATTTAAAGAACAGATTATTGTTGTGAAAGAGGTCGAATACTTTCTTGAAAATAACCTTTTCCATGACTTTACTCACACAACTAAGAAGAGAAACGGGCCTATAGTTGTTAGGGTCGTGGGTGTTGCCTTTCTTGAAGATTGGTATAACTGTCGCCAGCTTCCAGTCTGCTGGATACGCGCGAGAAGTAAGTGACTGCTGGAATAATAATAGGAGTGGCTTACATAATGTTTGTCGTGTCTCCTTCAGCATTCGATTACTGATGCCGTCATGGCCGACTGCTTTATTGATTTCTAGCGAGCTCAGTATCTTGTAGATGTCTGCGTCCGTAACATTAATGTCGGAAATAATTTCTGGGCTCTTGGAATGGAACACAGGCAAGTCATGTCCTTCGTCGTGGATTTCGCTATTTTTCAGAAAATTTGTATTAAGCAAGTTAGCCATTTGTTGATCACTGGATATAGTTACCAAATTTCCAGCGTCAGTCACAGTTTCAAGGTGCTGAACTTGAGACTTACTATCAAAATTGCTCGCCGTTGCTCGGTGGTTCTCCCCGGGTACCCCAGCGTCCTCCATGCATAAAACTGTCCAGCTCGAGGTAACCCTTGTTGTCGAAAGTGTCCTTAAACCCCAATAAATAATTAAAGAAAGAAATATAGGAATTGTTATATTTATTTAAACACACGAAGGGTATAAACAAGCTTTCAGCTGGTGGAATTTCAGGTTCATTTGCTTAACCCTTTAACCAACATACACGTTATCAAACTTTGTCATTTGAATTATTGCTTAATTGTTTTCTCCTTATGCATTCTCTCGGGAGTTCAGGGCCATTTTCAGTATAGAGTCCCACCCTGAGGGTGTTTTAGTGATAATGTATTCTCATCGTGCTGTACTTGCATGAATGTAACCAGGACGTCAAGCGTTAATTGGTTCTACTACTTCCTCCTGGAGCTAAGTTGTTGTCTGGGTAAAAATACCACTACTCCTGCGTTTTATGTATCACAAAAGTAAACATTTTCCCATAGGCGACCATTATAACGTTCGAGCGAAAAAAATTACGATCGCATCACTTTAATTTTGGCATTAAAATATCTTTGTCAAGTACAGCCCTTCAGACAACTTTCAACTTTTTCTGACCCGAAAATAGGGGGGTCATGCAACAAATAAGAGAGAAAACCTGACCGGAAGGGAAGTACCGGTCACGTGCTCATATTTTTCAGGAAATTCCCAACAAAACCACAGCAAAAGTCAAATGTAATTTTTAGGTCCAAAAGTCATCAAATCACCCTCTTTATTCATTTGGACTATTCAACAATAATGCAAGATGTCATTAGAATGTTGAAACAATATATTTTCCCAAGGTTGCTTATTTTTAGAGATTGCATCATTTCAAGGCGGATAACTCTTATTCAAATATTTACTGCAGCGATACATTTAGTGGTAGGCACATCCCCATATACTGTAAAAATAGTTAGCTTGATAATATAAGTAGGTTACACCTCGCCTCTGGGCATATATCGACTCGTCCCAACAGACTCGTCGATATATGCCCAGACACGAGTTCTCGACTTCAGTACACCAACTCAGAAACCCGTATGGTGGTAATAACCATTTTATCCTGCAACATTTCTTCCTTTCTTGGATTGTTCGCATAAGGAAGGGACTGGGTACAGTTTTCAACGGCGTCTGTTTTGACAACCATTCAGCACCTATGAATTGATTTTTATAAATGAAGATCATGATATCATGGTATTGAATTCTTGTCCATGACGTAATCCCCATCCATTGTTCTTCTTGTACTATAACCGCCGAAGTTTACATTAGTGTTTTAGCTCTGTGTTTCTTTTTTTATTTTTCATATTTAACGCATGGTAGGCCTGTGTAAAATATCATAATGGGAAAAATGACCCAGTTGTATTTATTAGTCGTTGCGTTTTTGATTGATTTATCATTTAATTATTGTAATCAAAAAGTTGGCCTCGACATGTATAATAACTCGATGCCAATCAAGTGCAGGTAAAAACCTCTTTTTTCTGAGTCGAATGATTGCACGTGCGGTTGCTATACTCAATACAAATTTGTATTTTGTCTAGACGTTTTTGCTTGTATTGGGGGAAAGACGTTCTTGTAAGATAAATATAGCTATTTGTTGATATACCTGACTATCCAGAGCTCCGCATTCACCTTTTGAGTACCACCATTTTTCGTAAAATTTGTGCAGATCTCCCCTTTCAGCTAACTTTAATACGGCAATTGATATATTTTTTCTGCAAATAAAGGTTATGTGTATTTAGTAGCATTGTAAAATGTTTAACCCTCTACCCAACATTTGTTTTCTCAAAACATAGGTTATGACCCCTCAATGGAACGAGCTCGTCGAGCTCGTTCCAATGAGGGGTCATAACCCATGTTTTTGAGACAAAAAATGAAAACAATTAGTTATTCAAGAATTTTGTTTGCAAGTGTCGTCAGCTTTTTATGTTAGGTAAAGGGTTAAGCTGACGCTTCCAATTGTAAAACACACGAGCACCTCAAAAGATTGTTTTGAGAACCTGTAGATTAATAACCATGTTTAGTGAATTGTTTCCCATTTTGTAATACACGGGGGAGTGGCTAGAGAGGGTCTTGGTTGGAAAGTGTGTCCCCTTTGAATGTCCAACGACATCTCCCTACTCGTCTGCCGAAAATCCCACTTTTGAGAAAACCACTTCCCCTTTTTGAATGAGAATTCTCCAATTGCTACCTGGAGATTCCCATCCTCCGAGGAAATCCATCAAGAGATCATGGATGTCTTCAAAAGTGCATGTACTTAAATACACATAAAATTTTCATCATTATATAACCGTGGGGAGCGATCGTCGATAAACATTTAACGACTGGACTTGTTGGATATCCGAACAATATCACCTTAATAATAGCTCGTGGGATTTCCCAGTAAAATGAAGCAAAGTAACGTTTGGAAATCCAAACTATAACTGAATTTTTACTTGTGATCAAGGCTATATATACAACACAATAAATGCGTCATGTTATAATAAGTTTACTAAATATGAAGATTAAGGTAATCTTTCACTGGGTCTTAATGAGATGCCTTATTAACTTAGTGAATAGAGCTTAAATTAACAATAGAGGGAAACAATGAATTGAGGTAACTTGTTAACAACTTCTATGAGAGACTAATGAAAAATATGCCAAGTTTGAAACAATTGAAATTAAATTGGACAAAATGCGAATAGTTGATTGTGAATGCAATATAATAACAGTAAATTTGTCTTTTTGTTTCGAAAGTTTGTCATGGTCTGTACACGCTCCGGTGATATAATCTGGTAATGCAGACAGTTGAAAAATTGGTTTCCTTGATTTATTGAAGGGAAGGACAGGCACAAGAAACCATCTTCATTTTTTCACACACCCATTCACACATCTGACTTTAGAGCGTGAACACCTGGACAACATGGAACTTCCTGACAGACTGGTGAAAGCCATTTCAGCCCTGGGCGTCTCATGCCCTATCTCCTGGACTATCCAGGAAATAGGCTTGAGCGTCCACCTGAAACTGGAGTTCGAAGTGGAGAACACTAAATCACCAACCTCTTCGGGTAGAGGTAGTACCCTTGGCGAGAGGATCCCCTCTCCCACTGGTCCTCACCTGAAGGGGCACGGAGGCCCTGAAAAGAGACAGAACAAGAAAAAGAAGAAGAGCCCATCGACCAAGCGCAGGGACAACCGGCGCTTGGAGGCCTTCCGGAATGGGAAGAAAGAGGTGAGCGAGAGGATGGAGGTTTTGGAGGCAGCCGCCAGTTCCCCTCCCAGTCCTACTAGTACACCCAACCAACTGCCAGCTCCTGAGCCGGTACTGTTGGATGAGGGACGTCGGTGGAGACTGAGTAAGAACCGGAGGTTGCTTTTTCACCACCTCCCACCCCTCACTCCCCACTTCCTTCTCTACCGGACAGCCCGGGTGTGTCAATCTCAGCAATACAGCCACCTAAGGCTGCAGTCACCGCCGAAGAAATAAGGAGAGTAATAGAGATGGGAAAACGAGCAGTTGAGATGGGAAACCGAATCGCCTCCGAAACCCACGAGTTCAGGGAAAAATCCAAGGCAAATTCCAAAAAGGAATTAGACGCAATCCATTCACTAAACTCAACACCGTCGACTTCCACATCACAATCTCAACCACCTCCAAAGAAAAAGAGCCGGAAGAAGCCCAGACGGAGTTAAGCCACCTCCCTCCTTCCTTTTCCTCCTCTACCACGCCTTGACATCCTACAACAACAACAAACAGCTAACGAGGGTCGAAAGGGGCCTGCCCCAAATCGTCCCTGCGCGCCTTTGGCGCGCAAAACCATTTCGTTCGAAACCACCTTTCTCCCAATTTGTGAAGGCCTTTAGGGGATAACGGGTCTATTTATAGACGGGTGATGAGTTAAGCGACGGATAAAACATGTTGCAGTGTACGATTGAGGTAGGTGTTAAATAGTGATCTCAAGGATAAATATATTACAACAAACAAACAGAAGAGGACTTGGCAAAAGCCACTCTTCGACAGCTTGAAAGATCTGGAATCGAACGCACGAACAAGAAAATCACGAGAAACCAGCTGGCTGAACTGAGAAAGAAAACGGATGAACTATGTGTCAATGTCGCTTCAGCAACATCTTTACCACAAAACAGGGCGATACCACAACCTCCATTGCCAATAATCAATGAATCGCCACCTCCACCTCCAAAGAAGAAGCGGAGGAAACACAAAAAATAGAAAGAACAGCCGAGCAGCCACTAGTCCACTACGAGCAGTTTGTGTACGAGAAACACCGACATGTATCCACTTATGGGATGCACGTCGCATCCCTAAGTGCAGAATCTTTCGCAACATAAATATATTACGGTGTCGACGTAGATGGCCGCAAACCCCATAACTATACAATACTTTGAGTTATCCTGCTTGTCGTGAATGCTGTTTACTGTAAGTGATTTATTGTAATTGAACGCCCTATCACCCAAGCCTATTCGGGCCCGATCGACTTTAATCCTTTGATCTCTGGTGGAATATTCCATGCCGTTTCAGAGCCGTCAACTGGTAGAGTCTATATATGTGACGGTTCATTCCCACTAGACCAATTCCCTGTAGACCAACTCCCACGAGACCAATTCACAAAAGACCAATTCCCCTTAGACCAACTGGTGTGTTCCACTTTAAAAATAATTTTATATCAATAATTTGATATATTTATAAATATTTATAAATGTATTTAATGTTATTGATATTCAAGCCTGAAAGTAAGCAGTCTGTCATTTGCAGAATGAGGTCCCCAGAGGGTGTATTTGCTGATGCTATCCCATATAGTGGGCCAGTTTATCCTCTGGGTACCTCCTCCTGATTATGTTTGAGACCCTGATTTAGGTTGAGGTTCACAGAGGGTAAATTTAGTGATGCTACCCCGCCGTGCAGGGTAGCATCACCAAATTCACCCTCTGGGGACCTCATTTTTCAAATGATTATCTGCTCATTTTCTGGCTTGTCGATATTTTATAGATGTTGGGCAGATTTTTATAAATAATTGTTTTCCTAATTATCCTTTATCAACCCTTAATCAGAAACACTATGTAGTTGGTCTCAGGGGAATTGGTCTAGTGGGAAGACACCATATGTGACATGGAGGGAGACCAATCACTATTTTCAACGTGCAGCCTTGGGGCTGCACGTTGAAAATCTTGATTGATCTACCACACAAATTCACTGAGCAACTATCTTCTTTATGAATTCAGGTCTTAACAGGATCCTGAACCGGTAAAAGCGGGCTTTCAAGTTCAAGGGGTCAAACTCGATCGGTGTATGTTTTTGATTGTAGGAAAGACCGAACCCCACCAGGTCAAAACTCACCTGGACAAAACCCCACCAGGACAAAACCACGCTAGTAAATTCACATCCCTGGACCAAACCCCTAAAAAGAACTAAGATTATTTTGCTTTCCTCTGAAATTAGAGTAACACCAGGACACCGAAAAGCACATTCTTATATTCTATAGAATGATCGATTATATACACATTTTAGTTATCAAAATACTATATCGAGCCATTAATTGGTAATTGATTCCTCTGAAGACATTAGCCATTATTTTCACTTTGAGTGACAATATTAACAGAAAGGGGTGGGGGTGGGGGGGGGGAGCTCTTCTAGAAAATTAACGATATTCCCCAATTTTTGTGAATTAAATACAGCCTACCTTACCCAACCAATTTCCAAGAAGAATCCTATGTAATCAGTATACATGGTTTTGAGAAGGGTTGGGAAGGCGATCAGAGCTTCATTGTCTCCTGACACTACATAAATCTTGCTGATTTTTTTTGTTTGCTTCCTCCATAGAACAGTTGGACAGGGACGTCTACTGTTGGAGATCACTCAATTATTGCTGATGGAAATTAAATTTTTGACGATTCCTAAAATTGTCCTTCCTTCTTTACAGATGACAACAATCTTGAGCACAACTGACCACAACCATTCACAGAATGAGAGCAAAGTGGAAGCTACAAAATAAGAAACCAGCTGAAATCAACTTCGTCAGTCAACAAAGGGAGACCAGGTCAGATCCTCTCAGATGTACACCAGCAAACTCCAACTGAAGTACGATGTGAAGTTGGCAAAACAAACTCAGTGAAACGTCTCATTCGACGAACAAAGCAAGGGAAACCACCTAAAGATCCCAAGTCAACATCCGAACTCAGCATATCAGATGAATGGACAACGACCGGCGAATCAAATAGTGAACTTTTCCTTTTCTACGACAACGGCCAAGATAACAAGCACCGTATGCTCGTCTTCGGGACCAACGAATGTCTGAAACAACTGTGTCGTTACAGCACATGGTATATGGATGGTTGCTATTCATCTTCACCGAAAGTCTTCGAAGAGTTATATGCTATCAGGACAGACCTCGGCGACGGCTGCATCACGTGTTTATGCATTACTGAGTGGGAAGTCACAATCCATCTACGGGGAACTCCTTCATGCCATTTTGACCCAGTGTGATTCTCTTGGATTTTCTCCTGATCCAGAAACAGTTATAATGGACGTCGAACAGGCCATGTTGAGTGCGATGAAGTCGGTTTTCGGTCCACATATTCGGTTGCAAGGATGTTATTATCACCTCATGCAGTGCACTTGGAGGAAAATCCAAGCTTTTGGTCTAACTGAGTTGTACAAAGCAGACAGCAACATCCGACACTTATGTGGTATGTTAGACGGGCTTGCCAATTGACTTCGTTAAACAGGGGATGGACTATCTGCTTGGGAAAGCACCTGAGGAATTGCTACCACTCGTGGATTATTTCAACGCCACATTCGTTTCTGGTTCCTTTCACCAGATTAATCAACCCAGTGACAGTGAGGAAGTTCTACCAACTGTCAAAGTCCGATGCCTACCACCCCTCTTCCCACCAGAGTTAACGTGCATGAACAAACAATCACCGACAGAGCAAGAACAAACAACGCATGTGAATCCTGGAATAGTCAGTTCAACCGACTTGTCGGCTATCACCAATCATCCGTCTGGGTCGCCATTGACTGTATGCGCAAGGACAATTCTCAGGTAGAAGCCGACATAAACAACACCAAACTAGGAAATCCACCTTCACGAAGAGTGAAGAAAGCAACAAGTGAACACCAGCGACGAATGAAGAATTTGTGTGCAGACTTTATCTCGAACAAAAAGTCGATGGAAGAAATGTTATTCGGTCTTGGACTTTGCATTCGTTTGTGAAGTGTTTCTCTTTTTGTGTTTTGGTGATAAGAACTCATAACAAATTATTACCACTCAATTTGAAAGTCTGCTAAAACTTATTTTCTTATGTAATTTGGTCTTCCAATCTTCCATATCGGAGAGGTTTTGTCCGAGTATGTGAATTTTCCGGATGTGTTTTGTCCTGGTGGGGTTTTGTACAGGTGTGTTTTGTCCTGGTGGGGTTTCGTCCGGGGGTTTTGTCCGGAAACCTACACGCTAAAAACTGTTAAAAACTACACTTGAAGTGCTGTATTTAACACTTACTAAGTGTTGAACTAGCACTTTGTTCAAGTGTTGATATCCCAGAACTTGACAGGCGTTACAATAATACCACTTGACAAGTGTAATATCGCGACACCTTAAAAGGAAACAACGCAGATGATGCGGATCAGGCTCGAACTCTCGAGCCTGATCCGCGTCATCTGCGTTGTGTCCTTTTAATTATGTACCCACCAAGCGAAATCAAATTATGGACGATTCAGGAAGAACCACCAATGCTAGACACATGGGAAGTGCCATCCATTCAAGTTTCAGATGTCTGACGATTGTAATGTCTAAGTGCTTAAAGCATGGCACTTTGAGTGTTAAAATCAAACCCTAAGAGTTAGAATGGGTTTAACACCTTGAAAGTGTCAGTTTTAACACTTTAGTTTTTAGTGTGTATGTTTTTCTATCCGATATAACAAAATCAATATTTAGGAGACGACTCATATAAGCCTATGGCTTCCTGTCGAATCCTCGTCTACTTACAATCCCGATTACTTCTGTTTCTGTTATACCGTGTACAACCATGAAAAATGTTTGACGTTCTGTGGTTTTTATTATTATGTAATGTATACGCGTAACACTGCTTTATGAATAAATATTGTTTAAACTAAAATCAACGTTTGGTGTCAACATTTTCCGTTGTTTGTCGCAATATTGGTCTATTTTCTTTAGATAACACAGTTTACTGAAAAAAGTTTATAGTGTAGTAAAATAGTTTGTTGATCTTCAAGTTTTAAGATTCCAATGTTTTTCAAATAGAGGGTCAGTGTGTGCATTATACGTTTTGTTTCTGTTATGCGGTCGACCTTTTTGGAGACTGAAAATCCATTTTGTAGCAGGCGAATGCCCCTTCCCCTAACCTGCTTGAAAAAAATGTATCTGTAGTAGTGCCGCCCCCATACCACACACACTTTCTGAATGATGACACTCACGCAAGCAGTCACGCTTTCAGTCCACCATTCTAATTCTGTAACGAATTCGACGCTATCGGAGCATGGAATCTATGCCTTAAATAGTCCATCGTCAATGTTTAGAATCACACATCTGGTATATTTCAGTTGGTCGGAAAATCGAACCATAGGTTCGATTTTCCGACAATCTGATACATTCCAGACGATAGAATAAAAAAATACCTTAAAATTTCATTTTCTTGGAATCAACGTAAGAAATGTTGCTCAATCGAAATTTGATTCGACAGATGTTTTAATGACATTACCTTAGGAATGAAACCTGACCACAGCCATAGTTTTCTGATTACGCCGCGTAGTTCTACCAATTGTGCTAATATCTTGATGTTTGCAAGGTGAATGAAATATCTATTGATTGAAATATCAATAAATAGAGCACAAAATAATATCTGGATATCTTTGTGAATAAAGGAACATATTATTACATTAACGCTTTACCCAACGTAACAGCCAAAACCGACCAACGCTATTCTCAAAAATCGCCAACTAATTTTCGTTATATTCTCAAAGACATAGGTTATGACCCCTCTTTGGAACGAGCTCATCGAGCTCGTTTGAATGAGGGGTCATAACCTATGTTTTTGAGACAAAAATGAAAAACATTAGTTTTTCAAGAATGTTTTTTGCAAGTGTCGTCTGCTTTTCATGTTAGGTAAAGGGATAATAATTGGAAATAAGTAAGTTTCATTATTTTTTCATTTTTTTGTCCCCAAAACATAGGTTATGAACCCTCGTTGGAACGAGCTCGTTGAGCTCGTTCCAACGAAGGGTCATAACCTATGTTTTTGAGACAAAAAATGAAAAAAAACAATTAGTTATTCAAGAATATTTTTTGCAAGTGTCGTCTGCTTTTCATGTAAGGTAAAGGTTTAAAAGTAATCTGCCGACAAATTCCACAAGTGAGGATATAATGAGCCAATAACGGCGCCGAATTCCTAACAGAATTATGCTGATGGCACGAGAACTTGGCAATAGGTTTGCTATACAAATGGTGGTCGGTGGTGCTCAATGTGAGGTTTGGGGGTCAAACATGTCCAACGTTGTATTCGAGTACGGAGGTTGTTAATTAATTAAGAAGCTGGGAAGCCCTTGAGTCGTAACTACTCATCTACAAATTAATTATCCGCAACTTGATTTCGAAGAACTTCAAGTTTTTTTAATTATATTCCTTGACTGTTCAATATTGCAGCCGAATCCTCAAGGTAATTTTCATTCAGAATCACATACTGATCAGTCGTGATTTCAGCACCACTGTCCACAGGATTGCTACACAAACACCGGGAAACGCGGTGGCTCAGTAATTACGGCACTGAACTTCAAACCGAAAGGTCCAGGGTACGCTCCCCACCATGAGCAACCGCGTTGTGTCATTGGACAAGGCACTTAATCCCGATTGCCCACACGGGGGCACGGTGGCGCTGTGTGCTAAGGCGTACTGCACGTCGATGGCGCTCTTGTCTTTAAAGCTAGTGCGGAGTTAGTATGTTGGGGAATCTGACAGTTACTCGCCACTGATCGGTCGTTCTCCGCAACCCGTAAAACTGTCCGACACTAGGTGACCCTGGATGTCGAAGGTTTCGTTAAAGCCCAATAAAAATAAATAAATAAATAAATAAATAAATAAATAAATAAATAAATAAATAAATAAATAAATAAATAAATCACACACACACACACAATTCTATCCTCTGATTCCCGGAAATAAAAACACGAGTCCCCACGGGGCCTGAAGCGCTTACCTTGAACAGAACACGATATAAACAGAGTCCAAGAATGGGTCAACATTAAGCAATCCATCTTCATAGGATACATTGTCAATCAGTGAGCCCCTCAGGACTGACAAAAACAGCCCGAGCATCATGCCTTTTCTTCAGTTGATCATAATGTAAAATGTGGAGCTCCCCTATGAAGCCCCTTGATACAACCTATGTAGACTAATCTTAGTTAGACACCTCTGGAGGGTACTGAATACAAAATTTCTAATTCTTCAGCTATATGAACAATTCTGGCTCCCACAGGGAGCCCAAACATTAACCCAGACTCTCAATTTGAACAGAGTTGAATCTGACCTCCCTAGAGATGTTGTATACCAAATACGAAAGCATTTTGACTGTTGGATCTGAAGAAGAAAATTTTTAAAGAAATTTCTTCATATTGCATTAAGTTAAAATTTGGGCTACCATACCGAACCCAAATATTAACCTACGGACCCGATTTGAAAAACTTGAATCTGACCCTCCTAGAGATGTTGTATATCAAATATGAAAGCATTCTGGCTAGTTGATCTGAAGAAGAAGATTTTTAAAGAAATTTTCTCATATTGCACTAAGTTAAAATTCGGGTTACCACAGGGAGCCCAAATATTAACCCAGGGAACCAATTTGAACAAACCTCCCAAGAGATGTTGTATACCAAATATGAAAGCATTCCAATTGGTGGATCTGAAGAAGAAGATTTTTTAAGAAATTTCCTCATATTGCACTGTGTTAAAATTTGGGCTTACATAGCAAGTCCAAATATATACCTAGGGACCCGATTTGATAAAAAACTTGAATCTGACCCCCCCTCCCTCCCCACCCCCCCGAGATGTTGTATACCAAATATGAAAGCATTCTGGCTGGTGGATCTGAAGAAGACGATTTTTAAAAATTGTTCCCCGTATTGAACTAAGTTAAAATTTAGGCTTCCGTAGGAAGCCCAAATATTACCTATGGACTTGGTTTGAGCAATCTTGAATCTGACCCTCATAACAATGATGTATACCAAACATTAACAGATTCTGACAGGTGGTTCTGAAGAAGAAAGTTTTTAAAGAATATTCCCCATATTGTCCTAAGATAAAAATTTGGGCCCAAATATGAACTAATGGGCTTTATTTTAACAAACTTGTATCTGATCCCCCTCCCACCCCACCCCCATGGATGCTGTATACCGAATATCAAAAGATTCCGACCATTGGTTCTGGAGTAAAGATTTTTTTTAATTTTTGGAAATTTGCTGACTCAGCATTTTTTCGATGCCCTCTACAGAACACCCTAACATAACCGATGGCAATTTCTTTACCAATCAATTCTATTCCTCCTAAGGATGTTTCGTACCAAATAACAGTGGTTTGAGAAACATGGGAGTTTGAAAATATTTCTATTTTTAGCTCCTGGGGTTCCCATGGGGATTCGGGCATTTTTTTTGTACGAGTCAAGTGCTTAAAACCCAATAATATCATATACTAAATCTGGTTCAAATCGGACCATCAGTTCAGAAAATAGAAATTTTGGACGGGGCCAAAAATCTTACCCCTCCCATTAGAAAGCCAAAGATTGCTTCACAAACTTCGTTTGAATAATCTTGAATCTACACCTCAGAAAGAAGTTCCATAACAAATATCAAATCATTGTACCCACTGGTTCATGACAAGAGGATTTTAAAAATATTTTGGAGCATTTTCCCTTACTCCCTCCCTATGAGGTTGGGCATGCTGAATTGAACAAAAATTGAATGCTCCTCTGGGACCATCACTCATACAAACTTTCACTTGAATTGGCTTAGTGGTTTTGGAGGAGAAGGCCAAAACATGGTGTTGACGGACGGACGACGGACGGAGAGCGATGGTATTAGATCAGCTTGATTTTGTCAATGTGAGCTAAACAAATAGACTAAACGGACGAAAAATATTCAGCAATTAAATTGTCGAATTTTGGGGGGACTGTTCAACGGTATTTATAAACAGCACACTCTGCAAATACACTGAATTATGTAGTAAAAAATAACGTATTCTGAAATACAATTACTTTACGCCATGCACAAAAATCCTAAAAACAACACATTGCGCAAGATGAAAAGTTATGGTAGTTGAGGGAGTCGGTTTTGTTCTGTTTTGCTGGATTTGAGTTATCCCTTTAATGGCAGTCCCCTGCCTTGCAGTTATGTGCAGTAATTTGGGCAGTCATTTTATAATTTATTTAGGTTCGTATCTACGCCAATTCTGCTCCGTCACTTAACCAATTTTGATCAAACAGTGTCTGTTTATATTCTCTGCAGTAAATAAATCTGGGTACGTTTAAACTCTCATTCGACAGGACAAGGCCCCAGTCACCAGTCTAATTCCGTAAGGAATTCAACGCTGTCACGGTTATGAGCTATTTGTTCATCCACTTTTCGTGGAGATTGCATGCAGACAACCATTCTTTCAATTTTGAGGTGAGATGTCCCTCTTGCGCGCCATCGCACCTGCAATTTTTACTTGTTGGGAGTAGACAACAACGCGCCTCGATTCCACCTAGTGAGCGATTTGCCCTCAAGAAACGATTGCATTCGCAGCGAAATGTGCACATTGCACAGAGGAAATTGTTTTTAAACCATGCTCGCCTATGTTACTACCTGTGAAAAGCCTGTAAGTTAAATTTTAGTTTTTAACACCACTACCGGTGTAAAGCTTCTACTGCGGGGAAAAAAAATGACACCCATAGTCGGAAGTTCATCCAACTTGACCTTTCGCAAGACGCAATTTGCCAACTTTGATACATTCGCACTTTTCGATGTTTCATTCAAACATATAACATTTTGCGGTACTATCTACTACGCCCAATGACTTATTATTAAGTTTGAAATGCCTAAAATTAAATATTTCAAATAAAATTTAAGAATTGTTAATAATAAGTTGACTGAAAAGTCAAGGTAAATTCAATCAACTTTGAAGATGTGTCTAGCTGTCAATCAAACATTCACGTGCAGCCGATAGTACAGCCCACCGGCGCAGAAGTAAACAAAACAAACCAGTGTGTTTGCGATATAAAGTGGCGTTTTTTTCTCCATTTCAAGTGGCAAACTCGATTATTTATTAAGAGCATGATATGAATAAAACAAATAGGTAATGGGGCCGGTAATTAGATTTAATCCACTCGTAGAATAAGGGTTTTTACCACTCGTCAAGCCGAGTGGTTAAAACCCTTATCCTACTCGTGGTTTAAATCTGATTACCGGCCCTAGTACCTATTTATTCTATATTTAAAAAATCATATAATTTGACCCCCCTCATTGAAAAAAGGGCTCGTTGGGCTCGTTCCAATGAGGGGGGGGGGGGGGGGTTCACATAAAACAGTTTGGTTGAAATTTTTTCAAGAATTGGGGGAATATTTAAAATAATATATTTTGATATCGTGGGTTTTCTACAAAGGGTTAACATCTGATCGAGGGGAATAGGTAAAATGATACATAGAGATTATTACTATTATGTGGATGTACAAAATATGTATCCGAGCTCCGGGTTCTAAGGGTAGATCACGACTCGTCGAACCAGTCGTGATCTACCCTTAGAACCCGGAATGAGACTCGGATACATATTTTGTACATCCACATAATGGTAATAATCATTTTATCTTACTATATATTGGGGGATAAGTCAAGAATGTAGACGAATATATAACGAACTATTTATTCGTACAGTTGAACAAAAAGAAAAAAAATGTAACTCACGCGAAAGGAATGTGCTTATATCCGACCTCCCGATACAAACATCTGTATCAGGGGGTCGGATACACGACAGTTGCGTAGTTAATACAGACAAAATACACGTTGATTGTAAGATAAAATTCTTGAACGCAAATGTGAACAGGACATTATAATGTATTATAAGCTGTAGCATTCCATAACTTCGAACTAATCAAACTTTACTTTTCGAGAATTGGTATATAAACAACATAATTCGACAAATGTCAAAGGTCAGTAATGCTACTCACTGTCTTCGGGCCGGATTACGATTTTGTAGGTCCCTGGGCTACAGATACTGTGGGGCCAGGTGCCTACTGATAATTAGCAATGTATAGGATTAACGTAAATTCAAATTACATCACAGAAAAATGCTAATCTACCCGATATTGTTAGTTACACAGTTTGTTGGTGGCCTAATATGGTATATACGGTGTCAGTTAATTTCATATTGGACGAGAGCGAACAGTTTGTTGGTGGCTTAATATGGTATATATGGTGTCAGTTAATTTCATATTGGACGAGAGCGAAGCTAGAGTCCAATATGGAAGTAACTGACGCCATATATACCATATCAGGCCACCAACAAACTGTGTAACGAATATATCTTACCGACTGCTGCATCGATGCACAGAACTAATAACAACAGCGATCAAAATTAAATGAGAGAATTCTCATAATGTGTTCACGTGTCTTTGCCGACAGGCACTCTCCCATAAATTGTAACAAGGCCAGTTCATACATTCCAAACAGTTTCATTTCGAAGGTAACATGACACACGTCCACTGAACACGAAGCCTTTTAAGTTGTCTAAACTGCACTTCAGACCAAATATGGGCTTCAACACTCAATCTTTCAACTTGAAGCGTTTATTGGCTGCCGCCATTTTGAATAATCAATAAACAAAGAGGAGATTACCCATAGCTGTCAGCGTATATTGATATTGACAGGCTGCATATGGTTTTATAGGAGGTAAGATATTATAAGTTATGGGGCTTTCAGTGGGCGGGTATGGTGTGATATAAGGCGAAGTGAGATCAATATTAGGCGAGGTCGAGCCTAATATTGATCTTGCTGAGCCTTATACAACACCATGTCCACCCACTGAAAGCCCCATAACGTATTTTATATGCCAGTCCTTTGAAAGAGGCACAACCATAAGTGTACCCAGATTCCTAGCGCAAATGCTCTGTTTTCACTATCATGGAATTTCAAGCTGACCGCTCTATATACGGTCAGCTCGATGATACACAGTCTCATATACGGTCACTAGATATTGAAGCTAATTGGTCAATAACAATTACTGGCATAATAAGAACACTTTTGTCTTTGGTACAAGCACAACCGCAAAGCAATGACGAAAGAAGAAGAAAGAAAGTTTCGCTGGAATGAGCGATTTCTTGTACAGGCCCTAAGCGAGTATGATATCGTCTCATTGTAATCAAGGTTGCCAGTGCCAACGAGTTGGAATAATGGGCAAGACAGAAATTCCAGTATTTTATGCAGTATATTAATTGAGCCCTTTTTAAAGAGATAATTCAGCATACTTATACTGTCATTCTGCATTTACAAATGAAGTAACTTTTCACAGTATATTACTTTCACTTAATCTCTGGAGGCCGTAAGATGGCGGAGGCCCCTGGGCTGCTGCCCATAAAGCCCATTCCTTAATGCGGCACTGCTTATCGCTCACGCATTCCATGGAAAATCATCTTATTGATTTACGATTGTTCCATTGAAGTTGCATTCCATGTATTATACCAAATTCAAATAAAGTTGGTCATTGCTGCGAAAGGCCCAGTGGAAAAATCGGGTAATATTTTCGGAATTTCTACTCATTGTGCACCGGTTGAGTGAACTGTGTGCAGATGTTCGTTGATGTTTTTCTTGAAAATATTTTCCCGCTGCCGGCACTCAATAATAGCGCGCTTCACTTCAAATGGTAGCGAGCAGTGTACAGCAGGCGTAGCATTTTCAAAATCGAAGGACTGCATGTCTGTAAAGTAGGAGATGTACTTCAAAACCCACTAAAATCAGAGGCGGCAGAGCCGGGGGCGGAGGAGGACACAGGAGGCACGTGTCCCCTACTTTTTCACCAATTATAGGTACCCGAACGGCATATTCACAACGCTTTGGACACAAAACATCACCTATACATATATGTCCACACTGATTTTCAAAATTTTATTGAATAAAAAGAGAAAGCTCCAAAATGGAGCTTAATATTTCAAAGGACGGTTTCAAAGTTATGATTAGGCCTTTGAACCCGAGAAACCGCTTTTCCGGCCCATGAACATGGTATTTTATAAATTCATTAAGTATGATAGCTGGAAAGTGAATGTGCGGGGAAGACCAATCAACAATTTCAACGTGCAGCCCTGAGGCTGCACGTTGAAATTATTAATTGGCCTGCCCACAAATAATGAATATGGCCTCTTCCAATTGCTGCCATTAAATTGATATGGAAGATTCCACCAGGGTTCTGAGGGTTAAGTAAAAACAACACCAAATAAATACGCCGAGGTAAGTGTCTTAAATAGAGTTGGTTCACGGGTGAGGGATAGCGAAAATAAATTTATATATTTTGCATGAATACACCGCCCCACCACTATTGACACCCTGCCCCCTCCCCCGAAAAAAAAAAAATCCATCCTACACCATTGTGGTACCCAGAAAGCTTGTTAGTTTAAATATATTTTATTTGCAAATTCTCTTATAGTAAATCTGATCTTAGGACAAGTGCTTAACACTTAGCAATACCTCCTTTCCGTTTCAAAAAACATAAATATAAACTTGTGCGGTAAAAACAGTAAAATATGCACAAACAATGTTGAAGATTACATAACTGTATGTGAATAATCTAAGAAGTGTGAGAAATAGAAAGATAGTGATAAAGAGCGAGAAAAGGGAGAGAGAGAGAGAGAGAGAGAGAGAGAGAGAGAGAGAGAGAGAGAGAGTGAGTGAGAGGGCGACAAGTGCTGAATTCCGAATACTGAACTTCATGCCTAACCTGAGTAACAACTCCAGACTTTCGGGTCACAACTCTTTTAGTGAAAGGTGTGACCCCCCCCCCACCCCCACAAATGTTTGGAGATTCCGAAACCTCTGACCAAAATACCCAATGAAAAACGAGTTTCAAGTAATCACAAAAGATATTTGAAAAACAAAAGTAAAACGAGACCATTTTCTACGAGTATAGATTTGTTATTTACCTGAAACGGTTTTCAGGAACCGTAGCTATACCGTATCCTTTGGTGTCAAGATTTTCTCCAACACGAATGGTATTGCACGGCTTTCGTTGATTGTGATAATCGTTAGTTGTTGATTCTACCAGGAAGGCATATTTCATTGTCCTAACATTCTCAATACCATCGTCCGAGTTTTTAACAAACACGCCCTTCATTCGTTGCATAGCGGCCCACATGTCTTGGTAGAGTTTTATTTTCGATTTCTGAAAAACACGTGAAATAATAATAATAATAATAATGCAATGTTGACGTCTGAATCCACCACAGTGTTCTCCGATTTATATTATTACCCCGTACCTTAGGCGCACACACCCTTTCTTTATTCCATGGCATTCTCTACTGATCTCTACTGAGCATACAGCCGGTGCTCCACAGGCAGGCACGCACCCGAATCAATCGCTCGGTGGTCACTCATCCAAGGATTAACCGGGCTCGACGTTGCTTAACTTCGGTGATCTAACAGCGTCCTTTAACTCTTTATCTAACATGAAAAGCAGACGACACTTGCAAAAAAATATTCTTGAATTACTAATTTTTTGTCTCAAAAACTTAGGTTATGACCCCTCATTGGACCGAGCTCGACGAGCTTGCTCCAACGAGGGTCATAACCTATGTTTTTGAGACAAAAATTGAAAAAATAATGAAAACTAATTGGCAATTTGTGAGAATAGCGCTAATCAGTTTTGGCCGCTACGTTGGGTAAAGGGTTAAGGAAGTATGACAGACTCTCGGGCCACGAGTTAAGTTATGTACGGAATCCGACGCTGTTATGGGCTGTTGTTTTACCTACATTTTGTGGAGTTTGGGCGCAGCCTACCATTGATTTAATATGACGTCTCTTTATTCACAAATATATACTGCTATTCTTTCTTGGTACTGTAAAAGATATTCCAATCAATAAGCATTTACTCATATAACTGCATCACTTAATTCTACATGCTGTACCTCATGCAAATCATCGAGAACATCGCTTTTTCAAATTCCCCGTGTACCATAGAATCAAGAAAGGATGCCGGATTTGTTTACAATGGCATAGCGGGGGTTCAAACCCACGCCGCGAGAGTTTCCTTCGGGGGTTCAAACCCACGCCGCGAGAGTTTCCCTCAGCTCCAATCGCCTAGTGAAACTATACAGAACCACACACACGCGTGATTCTGTATAGTTTCGCTAGGTGGTTTGTGCCGAAGGAAACTCTCTCGGTGTGGGTTCGAACCCACACTGTTCCATTGTAAATAAGCATTTAATTCGTCGTGATTTATTTATATATCGGTGATTAAGGTCACACACTTATGCACAATAGCTAATGCTGAACACAACATGGAGATAAAGTCAAGTCCAGCCAACTCGTTTATACCCATGCTGCCCATTTTAGAGGACTTCCACCCAAGCAATGATGATCGGTCCTATTGTATCAGTAAAACACAGCTCGAGTACCACAGTAAACAAGCAAAGCTTTACTTCCCGGAGTACCCACGGGGTAATTCGTCACGAAAACTTATAGATATTGCGCATGAGTGTTTTACAATATAGTCCCTCGCCTCGAATGAATTATTTCACGTAACCAGTCCAGTCAAGCGATTACTCTGTTTATTCCCTTTCATTATTAATGATAATTATATTGTATTACCCTTTACCTAACGTAACGACCAAAACCGGCCAGCGTTATTCTCAAAAATCATCAATTAATTTCATCATTTTTTGTCTCAAAAACATAGGTTGTAACCCTCTTTGGAACGAGCTCGTCGAGCTCGTTCCAATGAGGGGTCATAACCTATGTTTTTGAGACAAAAGATGAGTATAATAGTTATTCAAGAATTTTTTTGCAAGTGTCGTCTGCTTTTCATGTTAGGTAAAGGATTGAAAAAGAAAACAAAAAAATAGTGAAGTCCCATTTATATCCACGGCAAAGCGTCTTTGTTTGCGCACACGGATACATGACCCAGTTGTTGATTGCATAATTCACTTGTTAAGTTATCGTTTATAATCAAACGGGGAAATCCCAGTAAGTCACACTTTGGAAAGTAATAAATTAACACAATTGGTGGAACTACGCGGTGTAATAAGAAGACTACAGATGCTGTGAAACTTCATTCACAATTATTTTGAAAACAAATATTTTCAATACATTAAATATTCGGTTGAATCAAATCTCGCTTGAGAAACGCTTCTTACGTTGCTTCAAAGAAAACAAGAGGCCCCATGGGGCTTGAAGCGCTCACCTTGAACAGAATCCAATATAAACAGAGTCCAAAAATGATTCTACATTAAGCAATCAATACCCATAGGATACAATGTCAATCCTTTAGCTCCTCGGGAGTGACTAAAATAGTCCAAGCATCATGCCTTTTCTTCAGTTGATTATAATGTAAAAAGTGGAGCTCCCCTATGGAATCCCTTGATACAACCTATGTGGATTAATCTTAGTTACACACCTCTAGAGGGTACTTAATAAAGAATTTATAATTCTTCAGCTAGCTACATAGCCAAGTCCGGCTTTCATAAGACGCCCAAATATTAACACAGACACTCGATTTGAACAATCTTGAATCTCACCCAAATTGTACTAAAAGATTTGATTTGCCACCACTAATTCTTCATTGATTAAAATTTTGGCACCAAAAACGTTCCTTTCACTTGGGAAGAAAAGCCATTGCAGAATTGAAGAGCAGGATCGAAGACGGAACAAACAAACAAACAAAAAATATATTACTTCTTTCGTCAAGGTGTTGAAAATTGGGTTTGGACAAACTTCCATCGTTAATTGTCAGCGAGTGATAATGGGCATTGCTTTTTCTTCGAACAAACATAGCACTTTATTAACTTTTCAAAAGGCTGCATTTAATTCGATAAATACTTTATATCGTCGCGAATTTCTTTTGTAGAAACTCGCGACCAACTAAGCGGAGTGGATTGACAGTAATTAGTCGATTAATCTGTTATTATCTTATACAAAACAGGTATTTATACCATGATTACCTATTCTACTATACATAAAAAGCCTATGACATAAATTTTAGCTTCACACACCAACCGTAGTGAACACGCCAGCAATGGGATTTCAGTAGTAAAAGTTTTCACCTACAGTGGAACTACATCCAAGTTGACCTTTGGTGACCTCGCCTTGAATGCAAACTTCTCGGAATTTACCGCTCGTCGCGTCGTGAAGAATGAAATGAAAGCCGCAATTATTTATTACGTTTTTAAATAAGTTTACCTTATAAGGTACCAAAAATTAACAAACACACGTTGTCTCGTGTTAATAAAGCATTCATAACTCGAAATAGTATGTTATTATGTTATTAAAATGAATCAGGCCCCGTAATTGTCGGTTTCGTTTTTTATTTCGTTTCGGCGATAAAATTGCCAGCTGAAGTACCGCCCACCGGTGCTCATGTAAACAAAAACAGATTCTCAAGTGTGAATATTGATTTGTTTAACATTTAAACTCTTATTAAACTGACGATCATGGTATAAATAAAATATATCCAAAGTAGCTTGGTGTACCAATGTTCACCACTCGCGGTGAAGTGGTTTTAACCGCGCGCCGAAGGCTCGCGGTTAACACCACTTCACAGCTCGTGGTGAACATTTGGTACACCACGCTACTGTGGGTATATTCTATATATATATACCAACATTATTCCGCCTGACCAGTAACTGAATCAGTGGTATAGATATAACTTAGGTTACCGCCATTTTCGCCTACTGGTGATTACGTCAGAACTTTCGTGTTCTATCGGATTACGTCAGAACTTTCGTGTTCTTTCGGATTTATCCCGGGACCAATTCTTGAAGTAATTGCCAGTTCATTTTTTTCAAACTCGATCAATTTATTTGGACTGGACAGAGAAGTACACCTCCTCCAATTGGTGCTTTGGCACCAAAACACTTTGTTTAGAACTAAAATATCCAGAATGTCAAAAATGTGACACCAGACAGTTTCGGCCCAGTATGAGCACTGCCCGTGACTTGACATTGTATTACATTTTCTAATTCCGCTAAACGCCGGCAACAGCATCTGACAAAGTATAAATAAAAATTGCCATACGACCGAAATTTTTTGTTCGCTTTTCGCCCTGTAACACCGTGGAATCTCACGTGTCGAAAATGAAAAAGGAAGGCGAGAACATTGGATACTTTATTTAACCCCTATCACGTTGTTGGTGAAACAGAACTTTCTCCACTTTCTGTTTTCTCTTGTTTAACTATGCACTTAACCAACTATGCATTTAACCAATTATATCTTGTTTGACAGAGCTCACTGAGCTCTGTCAAATAAGGTATATTTGATTAAATATGAAACTGCATCATGGAAAATATTTGCTGCTGAAAACTTTGCCATTTTGACATCAAAGTGCAGGTGGGTTAAATTTCCTATGTTCTTCCTTATACGGCCTTGATGAAGCAATATTTTTTATGCCATCCCGGCGCACTTAAGTGTGTCGCAACTGAATGGAGGAAGAAACCACATTTACGATCACAAAAGTGAAAACCTTATTTATGCCAAAAGCTCAAATTTCCTAGTCCTCTACCGCACGAGTTTTACAATTACTCTAGGGCCAGAGAAACTTCGAAATTGGATTCCATTCGAAATCACGCACGTGATTCGATTCGCGCTGATTCAGAAAATATCCAACTGTCAAAATGTTCTCAAACTCCTACCAACAAAATGTCGCCTCTTTAACTCCTTCTACCATCAGGTTTCTATCCCTGGGGATAGTAGAACAGTACAAGGAAGTTCGACTAACGAAACTACTTTAATTCGATTCTAGAATATTCCGCTTTTTCAATTGACTTCCCCTTACAGACGAGTCACCGTTGAATACAGTACAAGAGTGGAGACTGGCCATTGTTTGCGATTGAAAGAGGGAACACTATTTTCAATTTGCAGAGCTGAGAGATCCGATTCTATATAACACAGTAGGTTTTAAGCTCTATCGATAAAAATGTTATCACCACCTAATTTCCAGAACTCTTCTGCGCTGTTTAAACTATTATAAATTACTTTCTGTTGGTACGCGGAATTCTTTGTTTCAGCACGTGCGTTCGTTTACATTCATTTTGCTATTGAGTCACGTTGTCAAATCTGCGACCATACTAATGAGAAAACCCTACTATTGCGTAAGGGTGTGTCAGGACTTGATTATACCACCAAAGTTGTCCACGGCCATGTCCTGCATTGTATTATGATGTGATATGGGGGCGCGGTGGCTCAGTTGGTAGAGGTGCAGGCTGCAAGCCGAGAGGTCCTCGGTTCGAATCCCACCTGCGGCAACCGCGTTGTGTCCTTGGGCAAGACACTTCACCCCGATTGCCTACATGGGGGCATGATGACGCTGTGTACTGAGGCGTACTGCACGTCGATGGTGCGCATGTCTTCAACCAATCTAACCCTGCCTGTGCTGCGGTGCAGAGTTCAGAGTTACGATGTTGGAGAGCTGACAGCTGCTCGTCGTTGCTCGGTGGTTCTCTCCGGGTACTCCGGCTTCCTCCACCCGTAAAACTGTCACGGTCACGATTAGCCGTTGTGCATAAGTATGTGACCTTAAACACCAATAAATAAATATATGATGTGATATGTATTGTAAAAAACCGATGTTGATTGCCATATCCATTGCCATGAACACTCTTTTCTAGGGCAGAACACCCGGGTTCCCCCCCCTCCCCACACACACACACACAACAACGTGGCACACGGGATAGAGTGGGTTGGAGGAGGAGGGGCCTCGGTGTTCTCCATTGCAAAATGTGAAATTGAGCAACCGTAATGTTTAAAATGTCGTAAATACATGTACCACCCGGCAAAAGTTAGTCCAAGAACAGACACTCACCAGTTGTACTGACGTTAATATCAATGCACTTCGAATGTTGAACTTTCGAAATTGTAGTTTATGTTCGCATTGCAAGTTTAACAAAAATGCACAACTCGATTCAGACTGTAAGCGGTCACATTTCAATGAGTTCTTAACTCAAAGTTTTATTTTCAACTCAGATTTACCATATTATTAATAATATTACAATTGTGACTTACTATAAAAGTTAATTTTAACCTTTTACCCAACGTAACGTCCCAAACCGGCCAGCGCAAAACACAAACATCGCCAATTAATTTTCATTATTTTTTCATTTTTTGTCTCAAAAACATAGGTTATGACCCCTCTTTGGAACGAGTGCGGCGCACTCGTTCCAAAAAGGGGTCACAACCTATGTTTTTGAGAAAAAAAATAAAAAAATAGTTATTCAAGAATTTTGTTTGCAAGCGTCGTCTGCTTTTCATGTTAGGTAAAGGGCTAACACAAATGCTCAAGCGCGTAATATACCAATTTATCTATTCATTTGACGCCGAGTCGAGTTCACGTCTACCATTTTCTGATCAATTTGTGCCTGTTAAATAGTCCACGTGTGATTTGTTTTGGGAACACGTATGCCCCTCCCCCTTCGCCATCAAGTGACCCAATATGGGGAATGCTGATCTCCTATATTATTTTGTTGTTGAGAAACGGTATCTTCGAGAGATAAAAGCAGCTGACAGTTCTCACTTGTTATTTTCCAGTGAACACTTCAAAGATAAGAATTAATCTATGAAGAGAATGTTGCACGCTCAGGGTACTTTTTATCGGATAAGATTGGAGTTTTCAGGTGAAAATGTCCACATGCACCAAAACCTATGTGATCGTGGGAAATACATTGACGAGTATGTAATGAACGCCAGTCAGCGCATATTGCTTTTCATTTGACTATGGAACACCATTTATTAACGAGCCCCTTCGGGGCTCGTTTAATAGATGGTGTTCCATAGTCAAATTACCGAATGTCTAACGAAACAAGAGACCTTCATCTCCATTGTAATTCCCGTCATCGTTAGAAGTGAAAATATTCTCCAAACCCGTTTTATTTGAAGAAAAAAATAAATAAATGCCATTTTCGATCTCAGTCTATTTGCCATGATCTACTTTACAGGGTGTGTTCTATTTTGTGACTCAGGTGACGTAAGAGTTCAATCCCCTGCAAGTAGCGTGGATACAGACATGTTCTAATTGACCCGCTTCTAGCAATTACAGCACGGTAAGAGTGAATGTACCTGAGATTAGAGCAAGGAGCCGACCTGCTCTCAGGCAATCAGTTTACGGGCTCAGAAAGAACAACGAAATCAAATTTAACTAATGAATTACAATTACATTTAAATAGCACTTTAGCTTGACACTGGAAAAGTAAGAAACGTTCTCGAGTAAAGCATTAACGCCCATATGCAGAGGTTTCGGCCACAGGCCTTTATCAATGCAGAATAATCAGAGGATAAGATTACATCTTCACAGTACAGAAACAATTCAAACAATTCTGTGTATAATCAGAGGGTTAGATTACATATCCACAGTACGGAAACAATTCACAGAACTGTAAATAATTAGCAGGTTAGATTACATCTTTACAGTACATTTACAATTCAAAGAATTCTGTGAATAATCAGAGGGTTAGATTACATCTTCACAGTACAGAAACAATTCACAGAATTCTGTGAATAATCAGAGGGTTAGATTACATCTTCACAGTACAAAAACAATTCACAGAATTCTGTGAATAATCAGCAGGTTAGATTACATCTTTACAGTACAGATACAATTCAAAGAATTCTGTGAATAATCAGAGGGTTAGATTACAGTACAGACACAATTCACAGAATTCTGTGAATAATCAGCAGGTTAGATTACATCTTCACAGTACAGATAAAATTCAAAGAATTCTGTGAATAATCAGCAGGTTAGATTACATCTTCACAGTACAGATACAATTCAAAGAATTCTGTGAATAATCAGCAGGTTAGATTACATCTTTACAGTACAGATACAATTCAAAGAATTCTGTGAATAATCAGAGGGTTAGATTACATCTTCACAGTACAGATACAATTCACAGAATTCTGTGAATAATCAGCAGGTTAGATTACATCTTTACAGTACAGATACAACTCAAAGAATTCTGTGAATAATCAGAGGGTTAGATTACATCTTCACAGTACAAAAACAATTCACAGAATTCTGTGAATAATCAGCAGGTTAGATTACATCTTTACAGTACAGATACAATTCAAAGAATTCTGTGAATAATCAGAGGGTTAGATTACAGTACAGACACAATTCACAGAATTCTGTGAATAATCAGCAGGTTAGATTACATCTTCACAGTACAGATAAAATTCAAAGAATTCTGTGAATAATCAGCAGGTTAGATTACATCTTCACAGTACAGATACAATTCAAAGAATTCTGTGAATAATCAGCAGGTTAGATTACATCTTTACAGTACAGATACAATTCAAAGAATTCTGTGAATAATCAGAGGGTTAGATTACATCTTCACAGTACAGATACAATTCACAGAATTCTGTGAATAATCAGCAGGTTAGATTACATCTTTACAGTACAGATACAATTCAAAGAATTCTGTGAATAATCAGAGGGTTAGATTACATCTTCACAGTACAGATACAATTCACAGAATTCTGTGAATAATCAGAGGGTTAGATTACATCTTCACAGTACAGACACAATTCACAGAATTCTGTGAATAATCAGAAGGTTAGATTACATCTTTACAGTACAGATACACTTCACAGAATTCTGTGAATAATCAGTGGGTTAGATTACATCTTCACAGTACAGATACAATTCACAGAATTCTGTGAATAATCAGTGGGTTAGATTACATCTTCACAGTACAGATACAATTCACAGAATTCTGTGAATAATCAGAGGGTTAGATTACATCTTCACAGTACAGATACAATTCACAGAATTATGTGAATAATCAGAGGGTTGGATTACATCTTCACAGTACAGAAACAATTCACAGAATTCTGTGAGTAATCAGAGGGTTAGATTACATCTTTACAGTACAGATACAATTCAAAGAATTCTGTGAATAATCAGAGGGTTAGATTACATCTTCACAGTACAGACACAATTCACAGAATTCTGTGAATAATCAGAGGGTTAGATTACATCTTCACAGTACAGACACAATTCACAGAATTCTGTGAATAATCAGAGGGTTAGATTACATCTTTACAGTACAGATACAATCCTCAAAGAATTCTGTGAATAATCAGAGGGTAGATTACATCTTCACAGTACAGACACAATTCACAGAATTCTGTGAATAATCAGAGGGTTAGATTACATCTTCACAGTACAGACACAATTCACAGAATTCTGTGAATAATCAGAGGGTTAGATTACATCTTCACAGTACAGACACAATTCACAGAATTCTGTGAATAATCAGAGGGTTAGATTACATCTTCACAGTACAGACACAATTCACAGAATTCTGTGAATAATCAGAGGGTTAGATTACATCTTCACAGTACAGACACAATTCACAGAATTCTGTGAATAATCAGAGGGTTAGATTACATCTTCACAGTACAGACACACTTCACAGAATTCTGTGAATAATCAGTGGGCTAGATTACATCTTCACAGTACAGATACAATTCACAGAATTCTGTGAATAATCAGCGGGTTAGATTACATCTTCACAGTACAGATACAATTCACAGAATTCTGTGAATAATCAGCGGGTTAGATTACATCTTCACAGTACAGATACAATTCACAGAATTCTGTGAATAATCAGCAGGTTAGATTACATCTTCACAGTACAGATACAATTCACAGAATTCTGTGAATAATCAGCGGATTAGATTACATCTTCACAGTACAGATACAATTCAAAGAATTCTGTGAATAATCAGAGGGTTAGATTACATCTTCACAGTACAGATACAATTCAAAGAATTCTGTGAATAATCAGAGGGTTAGATTACATCTTCACAGTACAGACACAATTCACAGAATTCTGTGAATAATCAGAGGGTTAGATTACATCTTCATAGTACAGATACAATTCACAGAATTCTATGAATAATCAGAGGGTTAGATTACATCTTCACAGTACAGATACAATTCAAAGAATTCTGTGAATAATCAGAGGGTTAGATTACATCTTCACAGTACAGATACAATTCACAGAATTCTATGAATAATCAGAGGGTTAGATTACATCTTCAGAGTACAAAAACAATTCACGGAATTTTGTGAATTGTTCCTGTCCTGTGAAGATGTAATCCAACCCTCTGATTATTCTGCATTGATAACTTCTTGTGTGTCTCTTTTGGACAATGGTTGACAGTGAGTTCTCGAGTAAACATTCACTCAAGAAGACGAACCAATAACGAGTTATGAAAATAAGCTGTAAACTATGATTCAAAGAGAACCTGAAAGTATATGAAACACAGGCCGATTAAAAACAGTGGATTTTTTCTCTCAAACCACGTCACAATACACTGGATCCGTATTTGCGATTGTACCCAAATTTGACGAATCTAAAGATTACTTCTGGTAAAAAGTCCACCAAATGCAAACCCAAATTAGCCGATCTTTTTACATTGCATCCTCACTTTCTATCACACCTTCTTTTAGCACTTGTACAGTACGCTGATCGCATGCGAGGTTTCTTTCTCGATTAGGGCGCGATCTGACAGCGACACCACCCCACCAGCGGAACACAAATGAAAATTTCATCTGAGATTCAATGCTGCCACTTGCGCCAGAAGTGGGGGATGGGTGGACTGTTCTATTTTCCGTGACACTGCGGCGGGGGGGGGGGGGGGGAGCAGGTAGCGCTTGCCCTTTCTCGCAAGGAGTGCACTGGTGAAAAAGATTTCACGTTCCAAGAACTATCACAGAGAAAGTCTCGGGTATTTGTTTCTAACGTATTTTATGTGTGCCATTGCATTCAAATTCATTCGTTAAACCCCAATAAATAAATAAATACCTCATACCCAGAGTCGATTGTCCTTTCTTATACCCTTGCTTCCCACCTTTCGGCGCCCTTGAATATTCTCACATTTCTTTTTTGAGTTGAGAGATTCTACAGGAAGATAAGCGGACTGATAATGTCTATTTGGTAGTAATCCGGTCAAACAAATTTCATGCTTTTCTGGTCATAGTGGGCATACAGTGCTAATTATAAATTTTCATCCTCAATTAGTATATGGAGAACAATCGCTATGCTTCCTGGGACAAAATAAAGAAATAAGACATTATTTATACGCTGCCTTACCGGATTTTTAGCAACGCTAAAAAGGATCCTTTTTCCAAGGCTTCCTGGACCTATGGTTTCTAAATCTCCATTTTCCAGTTTCAGGTTTTCCGCGAACCATGAGTTCAAACTCCGCCTGTGTCAATGTCCTATATTTAACCCAGGTGAGGGCTCCGTTAGGGTTTTTATTCTTTAAAATGAGTGTTGGAGGACAGCGGATGATTTTAGGAGGAACAAAAACAAAAATAAACCAACTGACACGGATGTGGGAGGAGTGACAGTTGGGTTTTTATTTATTTTGTTTTGTTTTCTGCATAAAATCACTCGAAATCATTCTAAACTTATTTTAAAGCGAAAATATGCGATCCCATAGACTCCACAGGCCTTCAGGCGACAAACTTAAATCTTACCCCCCCCCCCCCCCCCCCCCAAACCTCTAAACACACATATATAAATCGGACTAGAATTGATGAATTGATCACAATCAACCCGTCACTCTTAAACAAATGAATAGTAAATTCTGCCTATGGTGCTATGTTAAAGTTCATACCCCTCTGGTGCTTTTAAAATCAGCCGAGCGTAACGCTACGAACTAACTTCAGTCTTGGCGTCATAGTGCTATGTACCAAACGTACGATTCTGCTTGATGGATCTGAATAAGATCTTTGCGGAACAATTGTCATTTTGCACGAATGTGACCAGATGGGTCGTCGTATTGAATGCTACGTGATCAAAGAATGTCCAACTGATATAAAACACATATAATATTTATTAACATCCAGGAATCATCTCCAAGAATAACAATAACATGTGAAACGTTAAATTCAGGCTACGAGAGTCGTATAACGTGGTAGGTAACTTGTGCTTCCAAAGTTAGTATAGCAGAGGTAATGGTTTTTGCGCCTCGAAGGCGCGCAGGGACGGTGTGGGGCAAGCCCCTTTCGACCCTCTTTAGCTGTATATTATGAAGTGTTCCACATGTCCGGGCGCGTTAATGTTGGAAAGTGTTACGGTACTCAATGGCGTCTATGTTTTCGTCGGTTCTTCTTTTGGGGAGGTGGCTGCGTTGGTGATACCTCCTTTAGTGGTGTTGAAGGGGGAGTGATGGAGGGCTGCCTTGGTTGGTAAGGTCTAGTCCTCGCAGCTGCCCGTGGTGAAGTGCTCTTTGGCGTTGTTCGTAGGTAGTGGCTGCTAAGACTCTGTGTTGGTACTTTAAACATGTTTTCATTGAACCCGCGGTTTCCAAGGTTTTAATCTGGGCTTGTAGAAATTTTAAGTGGTCGACATCTCTGACCTCTTCTTCTTGGATGCCTTCCACGGACTCCGCGGTGATTACTTCCTGTATGGGGCCCCGGTCGGAAAAGGCAGGAAGAGCAAGAGCGGGTTTAGCGACATGTGCGATGTCCAACTCAACTTCCTGCTCCACAAACAGACCTTCCTCCTCCATCTCCTCTTCCTAGGAAGCGTGTGATGGGCTGGAGACTGGACTGTTACCTGGCGAACCAGCGTCCTCCGGACCCTCAAACGGAGTGGAAGGAACCGAGCTGGACGTGGTTCGGTCAGGGGTAGCAGGCATTGAGCTTTGAACGCCATGCTTAGCCTCTCTCTCTTCCTTTTCTGTCCTTTACTTTTCCATGATTTCCGTCAGTCGGCGAGCATCGCGTCGTCTGGCGGAAGGTCCCTTCTTTGTTTTTCCTTTTCTTCTTTTGGCTGTCCTTTGCCTGGGTTCGGCGGTTGTCATCATCCATTAGCAAGTCCGAGTCACTTGGAGGGTGACCAGTGCGGGGGAAAATCCCCTCACGAATGGTACTACACCTCTCCAAGGACGTCAGTTCGGCATCTTTGTCAAAATCAACTGTCAGGTGAATTTTACCCTTGAGCACCTGGATACTCAGGTGGTAGCAAGGGTAGCCTTCACTCTGACAAGCGTTTCTTGAATGACAAGTGGGAGCTCCATTGTTCTGTAGTTAGCACATCGGAGTTCAAGCCGCATAACGTGGTCAGTAACTTGTGCTTCCAAAATTAGTATAGATCGATTTGTGGTTATCCGGCCGTAGGCCGGAGTGGGCCTTTTGGGGCCCGGAAGGCTCGGACCTAATGGAGGTCCCTTCATCCCACCTTGTGAGTTTTGATCTTCTGCTTGAGTCGAGTTTTTTGTTTACTTCAATCTTCTCCTAGTTGTCTGACGTCTCGGTTGGCAGGAGTGCAGTCTTTGGTTCATATTTTTATTTTGACGAGCTGAATCTCAAAGGACGTGGACCAATGTGGGAGGAGCAAGTCCTCCCTGAGAGGTACTACCACTGTCTTTTTGAAATCCGGCTATGTCTGGTTTACTGGTTTTGCGTCTTGTGTTGTTCCTTTGTAATTTTGTTGGCCTTTTCCCGATGTTGTAGTTGGTGGTTGGATCTTCCGATTTTTTGATGATGTTTTGGTCAGCTGGTGTATTTCCATTGTCGTTCTTCTGATTCGCTGCTGTTGGTCCTATTCTAGGTTGTTGGTTTTGAGGGCGTTATGTCTCCGAATCCTGGTGTTTATTGGCATTTGTCTGGG
Source organism: Pictodentalium vernedei (assembly GCA_031216915.1). Classification (NCBI taxonomy): domain Eukaryota; kingdom Metazoa; phylum Mollusca; class Scaphopoda; order Dentaliida; family Dentaliidae; genus Pictodentalium; species Pictodentalium vernedei. Next base: position 78,523,665 of record CM062297.1, read on the forward strand.
ACTGTGTTGTTGATCTTCTGATTTGCTCTTATTGTTGTTGTTCTCGTTTATTGGCTTGGAGGCATCTCAGGGTGAACCCTCCTACTGACGTGGACCAATGTGAGAAGCTCGCTTCCCTGAGAGGTGCTACCACTGCCGAGTAGTTGAGTTCATTCTGAGATGGGTTTTTCTTTTGATAGGGATGTCTTATTAGTCTGATGACGTAGTTCCGGTGTGGTTTTGCGTTTCAGTTGTGTTTGGCTTTACTGGTGTTTATTGGCATTTGTCTGGGACTGTCTTGTTGATCTTCTGATTTGCTCTTATTGTTGTTATTCTCGTTTATTGGCTTGGAGGCATCTCAGGGTGAACCCTCCTACTGACGTGGACCAATGTGAGAGGCTTGCTTCTCTGAGAGGTGCTACCACTGCCGAGTAGTTGAGTTCATTCTGAGATGGGTTTTTCTTTTTATAGGGATGTCTTATTAGTCTGATGACGTAGTTCTGGTGTGGGCTTGCGTTTCTGTTCTGTTTGAATTTACTGTCGTGATGTTGAATTTCCTCTGTGATGTAGTCCTTGTTCGCTACTCTTGGTTAGGTATTAGACCTCTGTGATGTGGTCCCTTTTCGCTGTTGTTGGTTTGGTATTAGACCGTTGTTGTGTTGTTGATTGTATTGCATTTCAGGATTTGTCTGGAATTGTGTTGCTGTTCTTCTGATTTGCTGTTATTGTTCTTGTTCTGGCTTATTGGCTTGGAGACATCTTAGATTGAACCCTCCAACTGACGTGGACCAATGTGAGAAGCTTGCTTCCCTGAGAGGTACTACCACTGCCAAGTTGTTGAGTTCATTCTTAGATGGATTTTTGTTTTAATAGGGATGTCTTTTTAGTCTGGTGGCGTAGTTCTTGTGAGGCCTTTTGTGTCCTGATGTTTTGGGCTCTTTGTCGTGATGTTGAATTACGTATGTGCTGCAGTTCTTGTTGGTTCGGGATTAGACCGTTGTTGTTGTTTTGAGTTGTTGTTTTATGGCATCTCGGGATTAACCCTTCGACCGGCGTGGACCAATGTGGGAAGTTTTACTTCCCTGAGAGGTACTACCACTGCCAAGTTGTAAAGTTTATCCTAAGAGGGATTTGGTTTTTCCGTTTTCCAGAAGCTGTGTTCTTGTTGTTAGTTCCTCGAATAGTGGGCTATCTTTTGGTCTGCTGATGATCTTTTGTTGGAGGTCGGCATAGTGTTCCATGATAGTTGGGATGTTTGCGGTTTCGTGGAGATAATTTATTCCTGTGTCTCTAGGAAGCATGAGGGCTGTTCGGATTGCATAGTTTTGTGTTCGTTGTATTTCTAGAAGTGTCGATTTGCAGGCGTTTTTTAGGATAATTGCACCGTATTCTAGTACTGGACGGATGTGGGCTATGTAGATTTGCAGTAGTCTTGTCGCGTTTGTGCCCCAGTTTGTTCCTCGAAGCCTCTTGAGTAGGTTGATTCTTTTTCTTGCCTCATTGCAAATTCTTTTGCCATGACTACGCAGGGTGAGCTTTTTGTCTAAAGTGATGCCCAGTAGGTTGACTTCGTTGCATTGTTCAGCGTTTGCTCCGAATACGGTTATTTTGATGGTTGGCACGCTTTGCTTGTTGTGGAATAGGATTAGCTGCGTCTTTGTGTTGTTAAGTTTTATCCTCCATTTCGCGCACCATTTTTCAATGTCGTTTAAGGTTTCTTGTAGTCTTTTTTGGATTATGGAGATTCTTTTGTGTGAGGTCCAGAGTCTCAGATCGTCGGCAAATTGGGATACTTGCACGTTGTTTCTTGGGTTGACAGGGAGGTCATTTACATAGATTAGGAATAGCGGCGGGCTGAGGACCGATCCCTGTGGTGTGCCTGCCTCTAGTTTCACCGGTCTAGAAGTGTCGCTGTTTATATTTACTTTCAGGGTTCTGTTGTCTAGGAAGGATGATATTATTCTGATGAGTTTGTGTGGTAGATTCATGTTGCTGAGTTTGTATCTGAGTCCATCATGCCAGACTGAGTCGAATGCCTTTTCGACGTCTAGAAGTACAGCTGCAGTAATCCATTTTTTTGCTTGTCCTAGTCTGATGTCTTGGGTTAGTCGTGCTACATGCTCGATACCTTCTTTTCCCTTTCTGTAAGCTATTTGCCATTTGTTGAAGAAGTTTGTGTTCTCTGGGTGGTTAGTAATCTGTCGTTCAGTGTTTTTTTAAATAATTTGCCGATACAGGAAAGTAGGCTAATTGGTCTGTGATTTGTTGGTATCTTTTCGTTTTTGTTGGGCTTTGGTATCATTTTCCCGACTGCATTCTTCCAGGATTGTGGGAAGTATCCTAGTTGTAGGCATCTGTTGAAGACTGTTGCTAGTTTGTCGAAGAATTTAGTCGGTGCTTGTTTCAGTATGGCGAATCCGATGCCGTCTTCGCCTGGTGCCGAGTTATTTTTGCATGATTTTAGTTGGTGTGTAATTTCGTTTGCTGTGAAGTCTTGTACTAAGTCATGGCTGTCTGTGTCCTCATTGGTGTCATCCTGCAACGGCTTGAAGAATGCTTCATTTTCTTCCATGTATGTTTCAACGGTGGTCTTGAAGGTGTCATCGAATATTGGCCCGACGTGGGTATTATGGATTCTTTGGAGGCTGCAGGCGAAAACTTGTGCCTTTTCCGAGTCGCTTTCTGTCAGAGATCCATCAGGTTTGAGTGGAGGTTTTTCGGGTTTGGAAGGATCGTTGTTTGTGCTGCCTGTTAATACTTTGAAAGTATTCCAGAATTCTTTATCAAGTTTCTGTTCTCCTAGTTTTTCGGTGATATTGTGCCAAGCGTTTTTTTTTTCTTGTCTGATAGCTTCTTTAACTTGTTTGTTGAGTGTGTTGTACAAGTCTGAATTCTTCTTGATTGCGGTGTTTCTGGTGCAGGCGTCGTGTTTTTCGTTTAATTTTAATCAGCTGTAGAGTTCTGGCAGATACTCTCCAGGCTTTTTTCTTGGTTTTTTGTGGTGGACATGCTTCATCCAGCGCTGATAGGGTGGCTACTTGGAGTCTCTCGATGTTTTCATCAATTTCGTTTATAGTCTGGATTTTGTCGTCGTCAATTTGTCCTGTGAGTAGATCTCGAAAACTGTTCCAGTCTGCTTTGTGAAAATTTCGTCTCCAGGTTGGTGGGTGTGTTTTGGGTGAGTCATTTCCCATCTTGATGTGGAGTGGGAGATGGTCGCTGCTGATATCTTCTCCAACGTAGCACTCTGTGATTTTGTTTGCGAGTGTTGGTGTTGTGAGAGCAAGATCCAGAATATCCCAGTTCTTTGCTCTGTCGCTGTAGTGAGTTGGTTCTGTTTCGTTGTTGTGGATGGTTAAGTTTAGTTCATCTGTGATGTCTAGCAGTATCTGTCCGTTATTATTTGTTTTACGGCACCCAAAGGATTCGTGGGTTGCGTTGAAGTTTCCTAAGAATAGGCAATGTCTGAAGTTGTTTGTGAAGTGCCTGAAGATGTTTTCGTTGAGCTGATTGTTTGGAGGGTTGTAGGTGGCAACTAGAGTTGTTTTCATTTCTTCTATTGTTATTTCGATGGCTAGGGTTTCGCTGTCAAGTCGGCTTGTGTCTATGATTCTGTGTTTGATGTTTTTGCGGATTAGGATTGCTACACCTCCTCCATGTGAATTTCGGTCGCGTCTAACTATTATGTAATTCGTGAAGTTGACTTTTTCTGCGGATTGATCCTGATTTCATTGATACAGATAATGTCTGGATTCTCGTCGCTGATGTATTCTTGTAGTTGTTGTTGTTTTGCCATTAATCCGTTAATATTGATGCGAATGATGTGGGTAGTGACATTACGAGTTCTAACAGGCAGATTTGACACTTGGTGTGGACCAATGTGAGAGGTGTTAATTCCTCCCTGAGAGGTACTACCACTACCAGGTGTTAATTGCTTGTGGAACTTGTTTTGTTGTGTGATTGTCACAGTTTGGCGATTTTGGTTCGGTGAAGTGTTGTCATTTGTGATTCTTGGTCTGTTGATTATTCTGGGTTGTTTTGATCTGGTTGTCTGTCTGGTTTCGCTGTTGTGATTATTATCCATAATTAGTAGGCTGGTGTTTGTTTAACGTAGTTTTTCTTCTTCTCTTGGTTGTTTGTTTTAGTGACTGAATGCTATGTTCTGTAATACATCTTTATGCAGTGTTGTTTTGTATATCTGGCTGATGTTTTCTGACACTTCTTTGCATACGTATTTTTTTTATTTCTCTCGGGTCTTTTTCTTTATTTGTTAGGATTTTCGTAAGTGTTCTTGTGAGGACTAGGCCTAATTTAATACTGTCTTCTGGGTTTGTACCCTTTTTTACTGCACTGGCGAATGATAGTCTCGATGAAATCTTTTTCGTTATTTCTTCTCTTAGTACGGAGCATCCCTTGAATGTTGAGCTGTGGTTACCGTTGCAGTTAGCGCATATTTTTGTGGCAGCTGTACACTCTTTGTGACTGTGTTCCCCTGAGCATGACTTGCATTTTGTTTTTTCGTCGTTACAAAATTTCGCCGTGTGTCCAAACTTCTGGCAGTTATAGCATTGTGTGATGTGGGGTTCGGGTCTGTAGTCTTCTACTTTGTGGCGCTTGTTGGATAGTCCAAGTTTAACCCCCTCTAAAAGTTTCTTCTTTAATGTGGCGGTGGGACAGCTTAGTTTGATTTTCCATGTCTCTTGGTTCGTTGTGCTGCTCTTCATTCTGTTTGCTTTGACTCCCTGACCGATATCATCTTCTATTTCTCTTTCCGTGATTTCAGGGTTAACTCCACAGATCACAATGTAATTCTCTTTCTGGTCCTGGGTTGAATCCTTCCTCTGTAGGGGTGCTCGAAATATTGTGTTATTGTCTTTGAACTCTTTGATGTTTTTTGGACCGCCTTTTAGTAGAAAGTCTCTGGTTTTCTCGTCTCGTGGATAAGCCATTAGTGTGCCGGCCCTTGTGACACTGGTGTTAAACAAGTACTCAGAGTATCCTTCTCTGATCATTGCTGTCTTCAGCTTTATTGGATTGTTGAGATATGATTCTGAATACCTCTCAGCTACAAGCGTCAGCTTTCTTTTGCCGTCTGTGTTCTGTGGTCTGCTAGAGTTGCGCGTTTAATTGCTCTCGCTTCTCTCTACGTGAGTTCTTTTCTCTTCCCCCCTCAGAGGGCTGGTGTTTTTACGTTTTCCTGCCGTCCTCCATTCAAGGTTGTTTATCTCTTCTTCTCTTGTGTCTTTCTCTCTAGCTGTCGCGTTGTCACTCGGCACCTCCCTTATGGCTACGTTTGTAGATTCTTTCAGCGACGGAGCTGCTGTAGGTCTTGTAGATGCTGAAGGTCTTGGGGTTAACGCTGCTTCTGTTGATTCTGTTGATTCTCGGTGGACATTATATATATATTAGTATAGAACATGTGAGATATCATTTATATTCACAATATTTAACAAAGGATTCAATTCTACCATTCAGGTTTACTAATACTGCAAATTAGCGAAGAATATTAATAGTGGTAAACAAGGAAATTGATTTACTGACGCCAGATTAAACATGCTGATGCAAGTCTTGGTGCTGGGAGTTGAGATAAACTTTCTATAGATAATTAGCAGTCCAATGTGGTCGCTACGTGAGGTGTTAGTCACATAGACGGCTTGTAGTTCAAATAAAACAATGGTACCTTATTGAGCGTCGGAATGCTGGCGCCTCGCTTTGAACAACGTTCGATTGAAAACCAACTAATCATACCTTACATTTAAACATAAAAACTGAATACCTTCAATTAAGTTATCTCTGATTCATTCATCATTCACACATCTGACTTCAGAGCGTGAACAACACCTAGATAGCGATGGAACTACCAGATAGACTAGTGAAAGCCATTTCAGCTCTGGGCGTCTCATGCCCTGTCTCCTGGACTATCCAGGAAATAGGCTTGAGCGTCCACCTGAAAGTGGAATATGAAATTGTGAAGCCAACGACAACAGCACCAACCTCTTCGGGGAGAGGTAGTACCTTTGGAGAGAGGATCCCCTCTCCCACTGGTCCTCACCCGAAGGGGCACGGAGGCCCTGAAAAGAGACACAAGAAAAAGAAGAAGAGCCCATCGACCAAGCGCAGGGAGGCCTTCCGGACTAGGAAGAAAGAGTTGAGTGAGGGGTGGAGGCTCTGGAGGCAGCCGCCAGTTCCCCTCCTAGTCCCACTGGTACACCCAATCAACTGCCGGCTCCTGAGCCGGTACAGTTGGATGAGGAACATCCAGTGGAGACTGAGGAGGAACTGGAAGTTGCTTTTTCACCGCCTCCCACCCCTCACCCTTTGCTTCCGGACAGCCCGGGCAAGGGAGACTCTGCCAACCAACCAACACTGGCCGCACTGATAACAGAAGCAAGGGAACTGAGGGCGCAGTGTAATAAGCTCCAGGAAAAGTGCAAAGATGGTGATAAGCGCGCGGATAAAATCTCCAGAATGGCCAAAGATCTCATTAACAAAAGAAACCAGCAAGACCCGACAAACTCATCTCCACCACAACCACCACAAGATTCTACAAACTCTTCTCCATCACAACCACCTCCAAAGAAGAAGTCCCGCAAAAAACATAGAAGAGGATAAGCTGCTTCCTTCTACATTCCTCCTTTGCCACGCCCAGACAATCAAAATCATCTACAGTCACCGAGGGTCGAAAGGGGCTTGTTTCCCATATCGTCCCTGCGCGCCTTCGGTGCGCAAAACCATTCCTTTCGATTAAGTTATCTGACATACTAACATGTCTGAATGTGGGTAACACCAGAAACCGGACTATCCATGTTTCTGGTGCAACCTGCCAGGTGATATTTGACTTTCCAATACCACCTGGAATGGCTCCAACAAGGAAGCCAAAGAAGCCTGTAGCCAGACCACCGGCCTCTCTGGGGAGTGGTAGCACCTTTGCCCAGTCGGACTCTGGTCCACACCCAGAGACCACCGAGAAAACCAAGAAGAAGAAAAAGAAGAAAAGCCCGTCCTCAATGCGCCGGGATGCCAAGCGCTCAGAGGACTGGAAGAAAAAGAAAGCAGAAGAATCCCGCAAAGAGAAGGAAGAGGAGATGGAAGTCCACGCCTCTAGCACGCCGGAAAAACCGCCAGCAGATACCACCGATACATCAGACATCTCTCTCTCCAGTTCCATCTCCAGCCTAGACCCCCAGGCTAAACAGGATGATGATGAAGAAATGAGTAGACTTGCCCACGAACTGGAAAAAAAAAAAACAGATCGTGGGCACCGAAGAAGAGCCAAATCAAACTAAAGAGCTCACGGAACGAGCCAAGCGTGAAGCCATTCTTTGTAACGAGCAAATCAAGGACATGCAAAAAAGAATGCAGAACTTCAGAAGGAAACGGCGACAGTACTCCAAAACGCCGCTTTAGCAATGGCACTTGCACAAAACAGGACAAATACCACGACACCACAGCCTCCACCGCCAACAGTCAAGATATCGCCATCTCCACCTCCTTAGAAGAAACGGAGGAAGCAAAGGAAATAGGTAGCAAAACCTACCGAACAGCCACCAGTCCATCACGAGCGGTAGGGTACGGGCAACATAACACAGAAATCTGTCCATTTATGGGTTGCACGTCGCATCCCCAAGTGCAGATTCTTTCTCGTTGATCTTCAATTCGAGGGTGGTGATATTAACACAGTCTACAGATGGCTCGGTCATATATGCCGCCGCTCTAATTTGATGCGACCCGCAGCAACACAACTGAAACGTGAAAATCGTAATGACTGAAAATGCCGAAATTTAATAATTTATGTTCGCTTGAAGCGCCAGTGTCTTTTACGTTCAGGAGCTTTAAGTGCACTGGGATTTGAACAATGGCCTGGAATTAGTTGGCGATTGTCCCTTATGTATTGACGAGCTGATTCGTCCAAATCACAGTCTCCCACTCACGAGTTTTCAGTGTCTGGAAGACCTGTCCATTTAATCAAATACTGCATTCCAAATTTCACAGATTCGCAGTGTCTAATGACGCTTTCCGTTTTTCTATTTGGTCGGACATTTTTTGAGTGTGGTCAAGCGATAAAAGTTTGCATTTCTCCGGCGTGGTCTGAACTGCAGTGTTGGTCTTCTGATAGGTACACTGAGCAGATGTGTCCATGACAGTTGAGCGGAATGTTAAGCGGAGAGTCATTTAAAGTTTGCGTACTCACAGAGTCCTTGGGAATAACACATTCTAGTGCATTAACAGTGTTGCAGTATATCCAAGTCTCTGGTGGTAGATTACGTTGTTGTAGCTGTGGTCTTGGCTGCTGTTGACGTGCTTTCTCGTCGTTGAACTTTTTCAGACGCTCTCTATCTCTGGTTCTTGTTGACGCTGATTTTTGTGTGAATGGCTTTGCCCACTTCAGCGTTAGCGCCGTTGCGTTATTGTCTATTTGGATGCCCCAGGTTAGATTGAGTGTCTCTAAGCTAAGGCTCTTCAACAAATCTTGAATGTTTGTCGGAATCACTTGGAACATTTTGAAGGTTAGCTAAAAAATAACCTTGAACCGAATTCTCCTCTAATTGTGACATCTAGGAAACATCTCCAAGAATAACAATAACATGTAAGACGTTAACCCTTTACCCAACGAATCGCCGCATGCGCCCGCGTAATATGCAAATTCAGCAGTTGAAAAAATATTATTTTTCAAAAGATTTCAACAAAACCATATCTTGTGACCCCTCGTTGGAACGAGCTCGTTCCAACGAGGGGTCACATGGTATGGTTTTGTTGAAATTTTTTGAATTTTTTTTAAAAATGACATTTAAAATAATAAATTTTGATATCGTCTGCGTTGGGTAAAGGGTTAAATCCAGGCTAGGGGAGCCGTATAACGTGGTCAGTAACTTGTGCTTCCAAAATGATTATTGGACATTTGAGATATCATTTATATTCATAATATTTAACAAAGGATTTAATGTTACACTACAATTTTATTAATACTGCAAATTAGCTTAGCAGGAATGCTCGGATCATCGTTTCAGGGGTGCTCCCCGTTATGGGTGGTGGGAATGAGAGGAACTCGCGGATTATGGCACTAAACGAGGAGCTGGAAGGGCACTGCAAAGACTTGGGAATACATTTCATTGACCACTGGGACTCATTCTGGGGACAAGGAGAGTTGTATGGGCGAGACGGATTGCATTTAAGTAGGATGGGTACAGACCTGTTGGGCCAAAAAATTTTACAGGTGGCTGGGCCTTTTTTGGAGAAAAGGGGGGTAGGTGACCACAGCCGACAACCCAGAGGGGCACAAATGCTGGGAACATAGGAAGAACAACAAACATGCACAACACAGGGACATACCAGGGTTATAATAATGTGCCAGTGATGACAAAAAAACAAAGATTCATTAAGTTTGGGTACTGCAACATCCAGGGTCTGCACAAGAAAGTAAGCGAAATATCAACAATGATGGACGAAGGAGACTTCGCGGGTTGATCAGATGAAGGGTTGCGTGTGGATAGGAGCTGGGCGAACTGAGGGTCAGAAACGGGGTGGGGTGTTGGCATCTACGCTAAAGAGGAATTACAGCCCTCATTGATTACAGATCTCACAGAAGCAAGGACTCAGATTCCAGTATCCAACGAAATAGTCTGGGCAAAAATCAAGTTAGGAAGCAGGAGTGTTGCCGTTGGTGTTGTATACTTAGCAGTGGAGGGAAGTAAGCCCGAGTGGAATGATTCAATATATACAACTCTTAGATCGAATATCACAGAGCTTGAAAGCAGAGGGTTCAGTATTGTCCTAATGGGGGACTTCAATGGGCACATCAGGGATAAGGAGGAGGGCATACAGGGAGGTGATAGGAAAATTAACACGAATGGGAGGAAGATGTTGGACCTATCAAAAGAGCTTGGTTTAAAGATCCTGAACAGGGATCCGAAATGTAAGGGTAAATGGACCTGGGAGAGGAACGATAAGAAAACAATAATTGATTATATACTCACTGACATTAGCGTATGGAGGGAGGTTATAGATGTAGAAATAGATGACGAGGGAAAAAATGACTTGGGTAGTGATCACAACCTGATAACAGTTAAGATTATGGGCAAAAAGACGAATAGAGACAGAAATACCTTCAAGGAAGTTTGGGGACTAAAACAAGGAGCCGACTGGAAGCAGTTTCGGGAAAAACTAAAACCAAATCTTGAATGTATACTTAGGGATGCAAATGTCCAGAGTATTTCAGATGGCATAGTAAATAGCCTAACAGAGGCAGGGAAGGGTTGTATAGGAAGGGTGAGGGTCCCAACGAGAGAGCTTAGATACAGGGTTAACGAGGGACTGAAAAAGGCTATAAAAGAAAGGAAGGTAAAATGCGCTGCTTACAGAAGAAGTAGGAAGCTTAAAGGGGTGGATAACAATGACACGAGACTAATGAAAGGAGAATATGAACTGGCACGGAAAAAGGTGAATGAGATAAAGAATAATAATAGGAAGGAGCGCAATTGCAGTCTTGCCAGAACAATAAAGAAAACGGGGGGTTCGAGCTCAAACGTATTTTGGAACTGGGTAAATAAACGGGGGAAAAGTAGTGTGCAGAGTATCAAAGTGGATGGGGAAAGTACAGAAGATAAAGGCCGTATCGCTTCAGAGTTAGTCAAGCACTGGGAAAAGATAAACGATAGGCGATGGGGCAGTGGGTCCCCACAAAAAAGAAATACACTGGTGGAGGAGAACCTATCCAATCGTGTATGCAGCGAAATAACGGCAGAAGAAGTGCGGAACGTGGTCTCGAAATTAAAAAATGGTAAAGCGGGAGGGACTGATGAAATTCCGAACGAATTCCTCAAAAATGGAGGGGAGGCACTTATTGAAGTCCTGACAAACCTTTTCAACCTGGCTCTGCGAAAGCAAGAGGTCCCCAGAGAGTGGAGGGAAAGTAAGGTGTCGTTCATACACAAAAAGGGGATAAGGAAGTTCTAGATAACTATAGGGGGATATCAGTTAGTAGTAACATCGGAAAAGTATTCTGTAAGGTCATATACGGTAGACTAGAGGAAGTTATTGAAGAGAAAGGTTTTTTAGGAGAAATTCAAAATGGTTTCAGGAAAGGACGAAGAGTCACTGATCACCTATTTACACTCACCCAACTGATAGAATCAACAAAGGCTGAAAAGAAAAAGATGTTTCTGGCATTTCTAGATGTGAAAAAAGCGTACGACCGAGTGTGGAGGGAAGGTATGTGGCGAAAGCTCGAGGGCATCGGACTGGGGGGTGACTTTGTGGGAATCATGAAAGCACTGTATACAGATGTGCAAAGCCAACTCAGTCTAGGGAGTATCACTACAAAACGAGTCCCTATGGATATAGGCCTCAAGCAGGGGTGTATCTTTTCACCGATATTGTTTGCATTGTATGTTAAAGATTTAGGGGACGAACTAATTCAGAGTGCGGAGGGGGTAAATGTTGGAGACATAAAGATACCAGGCTTATTCTTTGCGGACGACATGGTGTTAATGTCTAGAACTGAACAGGGGCTAGAGAAATTGCTGGAAATTGTTTGTAGATATGGGAACACTTGGCGGCTCGAACTAAATGAAAATAATAAAAGCAAGGTAATACCCGTTGGACGCAAGGTAGATATGACGAAGAGATGGAGAGTGGGGGAGTTCTCAATCCCCGAAGGGGAAAGCAAACAAATCACTGTAGGAGAAACGGGAGAGTATGAGTATCTAGGGGTAAGCATAAATATAACGGGAAGAGGGGTGTACAGAAATTACTCAGCCAAACTGATTCTGAAGGGGAAAAGAATTCTGAACCAACTAAAACTTTTAGGGAAAAATAGTTTCAACAAGGTCTTTGTGGGGAAAACACTGTGGGAGAGGGTGGCTTTACCAAGTATAACGTATGGCACGGACGTGATTCCATTAAACCAAACCGTTATTAAGAAGTTGGAAAGTACTCAGAATGATGCCGGCAGATGGATAACAGGGTCGAGTAATGCTGCAGCTTTGGAAGCAGTAAGGGGGAGCTTGGGTGGATGAAAATCAAGGACAGGGTAGATTTGGGAAAACTGTGTTACTTTAACTACTTGAGAAACCTGCCTGACAACCGGTGGTGCAAATTGATGCTCGATACCATTTGGAATTCTAATATAGAAACGGGGTGGTCAAAACATGTGAGGGAACTAATGGACAATTACTCTATAGAGGTCACAAACATAGAAGTAGGAATGAAAGAAGGCAAAAGGTTTGTCAAAGAGAGAGTCATGGAAGATTGCAATCGAAACTGGCGAGCAGGGGTTAGCGTGAAAAGATCACTGCAGGGGTTACAATATAAAGAAAAGCCAGCTTTTGAGAAGTACCTAGATGGCACCTTTGGAGGGTCACTGCTGTTCAAACCGAGATCAAGATCACTGGAGCTTCGGGGAAAATTGGGAGAGATGGGGAAAAGGGATGCCAAATGTGCCACTCTGGAATAGTGGAGACCCTGGAACATTTTCTCTTGGAATGCCCACAGTATATACCTCATAGAATAAAATTTACTGGAAGAATAATGCAGACGTGGGGTGAAGAAACAAAGGATAGATGGCTGAAGGGGGACACGAGGGAGAGGGTAGGAATGCTTATTGAAGAAACTGAAAAAGAGGAAGTGAGGGACACTATTAAGCAGTTTATATCTGAATGCTGGGAGGAGAGGAGGGGAAGAGGGGGTGGGGTGCAGGGGGAATGATGGCCTTCTCTTATGAGGACCGCGACAAATCAGCGGCTGGCCAAAGAGTTATTATTACAGCTATGAATATTAATAGTGGTAAACAAGGAAATTGATTTACTAACGCCAGATTAAACACGCCGATGCAAGCCTTAATGCTGGGAGGTGAGATAAACTTTCTATAAAAAATTAGAAGTCCACTGTGGTCGCTACGTGAGGTGTGAGTCACATAGGCGTCTTGTAGTTCAAATAAAACAATGGTACCTTATTGAGCTTCGGAAGGCTGGCGCCTCGCTTTGAATAACGTTCGATTGAAAATCAACTAATTATGCCTTACATTTAAACATAAAACTTGGAATACCTTCAATTCGAGTATGGTAATATTATCAAAAGTCTACAGGTGGCTCGGTCATACGAAGTTAAAAGTCAGGCTCCCAAACGGAGTTCAAATGTGAATCTGTGGACCGATTTTTGAACGTGTCAATCTGCACCCACCCCATCCCACCCAATGATGCTGTATACCAAATATGGTGTGAAATATCGAAAGATACTGACGGGGAATTCAAAAAAAGAAAATTTTCAAAGAGTTTTCTTCATATTGCACCCAAGTTAAAATCCTCTAAGGGTGGTGAATGCCAAATATAAGATTCTGATTTGTGGTTTCGGAGATGAAGGTTTTGTATTTTTTTAAAACGATTTTGCGCACCGATCGTAATCCACACGTGGGCAGTGATCTCTACGCATGCGCTTACCATGTAATAGAAATCATCTTCAGCAATATTTTAATTAATGAAGCACCGGGTTATATTCGTTGATTCATTCATTAAATTTTCGATGATTATTCCTAGAAGTATTGTAATGTAATTATTGTATGAAATCAAATATTACTGCATAAATGGAAATATTTCCCACCCGTGGAAAGTGACCAGCCCACGATGGCCGTGCTGTAACAGAGTTATCCTTTTGTGATATCCCTTATTAACAAACTGATAAGGAACGTGCGCAAAGTTCCATTCGGTGAAACAGATTTTGAGAAGTCGATAGTGTGTTGTTCACGACGTTCACGACGGAAGCAAAGTGATGAGCAAAGGTCCTCCTGAGCTATCGGACACGTGAGCTACAGTACGTGGAGAGTGTATTATCACTAAATCACCCGCAGAGTGGAGATTCCACCTGAGCAATAATTCCAAATTTGTTGCAAAGCATAACCAGCACCAGCAAAGTTTCAGCCAATGGACCTCCGGGTTAAACCCGGAGGTCCATTGGCTGAAACATTGCTTGTGTTTTTTGTTGATATATACAAAAGTTGAAAGTTATAGCTTGGGTGATAACTCCACTCCATGGGTGATTTAGTTACAATCCACTCTCCACGTACTGTAAAATGATAGGCAGTAATGCAAAATCCTACAGCTCTTCAGCCAGTAGGACTGGCTATTATTGAACAATCCTAAAAATCGTTTCGTCCATTTTTCGAAGACAACTGAGTGGACGGCGATACCTGCCATTCAGAAACTCGGGAGTGAAAGCGTGAAGCCAACAAGATAAATATGTCAAATTATTATCACACTGTGCTTTAATTAACACATTAATACAAACATTATCCTCAGACATAAGGCCATACAAATTATACACCTATATTATCATCAGCACGTGCTCCTATACTGAGAGTCCACTCCAAGTTTTTGATTGCATCAGGCATGGTGATACACCCAAGAACCTCAGTAGTTAAATCGGTTTGGATAAAAGCTGACCGTCACCCGTGTATTACTCCGCTTGTGTGGAAGCTGCGTGGACAATAATATTGAGATTAATTAATATATTAAGGTTGTTACTTTCGTAACACGTGAAGTTATCTTAACCTGCCGAGTTCTGGAATTTGGGCTTTATTCTGGAGTGCAGGTACGACAACACAAAGGCTTCATATTCTATCGATGTATCTCATATTGTGACAGGGCGAAGACATGTGAACAAATACTGACAATAGAGAATAATTTAGCACTGTACGAGTTAATTTATTTATTGGGGGTTAAAGACATTTTCGACAGCCAGGGTCACATCGTGTCGGACAGTTTTATGAGTGGTGGAAGCCGGAGTACCCGAGGAGAACCACGGATCAACGGAAAGCAACTGTGATATTCCCCAACGTTCCAACTCTGCACGAACAGGGTTAATACTGGTTGAAGACAAGTGCACCATCGACGTGTAGTAAGTCTTATTTTGGGTTTCAATTCCAATGTCACACCACTGGGCCAATACGCTCCAGGTACGAGTTAATGCGTACATATACAGTACGTGGAGAGCGTATTATCACTAAATCACCCGCAGAGTGGAGATTCCACCCAAGCAATAATTGTAAATTTGTTGCAAATCATAACAAGCACAAGCAAAGTTTCAGCCAATGGACCTCCGGGTTAAACCCGGAGGTCCATTGGCTGAAACATTGCTTGTGTTTTTAGTCGATATATTCAAAATTTGAAAGTTATAATTCGGGTGATAACTCCACTCCGCGGGTGATTTAGTTACAATCCACTCTCCACGTACTGTATGCGCTCATGGAAGGTCCTTTCTTGGTCATGGTTTTATTTCCGGAAAGTAAATAACAAAGAATAAATCTCCCTCAATACAATTTTAAAAAACATCCAATGATATTCTTGGTATTTATTTTTTATGGCCTAACAGGATAATAGGGGAGAATTGGCTCTTTGCGGTGAATCGATAAACAATCTATTATTTCAACAGACGGTATTCTGTCCTGTCTTATCTCATTCTTACTTCCTTACGTATAAGCGGAGTCCGAATAAGAAATCGCGTGATAACCAGTGTTTTAAGGTCGCTACACACTTCAGCGAGGGACGCGACGGACGCGACGCGAAAAAAAATTCGGTGATATGAATTGGAGTGTTCACACCGAACGCGACGCGACATTGCAAAAAGCGACCATGCGAATTTCGCTGAGCAACGACTAGGAATGATTCCTGGAAACGTCTTTGTCGCTTTTGTGGAGTGACATCACACAAACCAGCCAACCAGAGAGTTCGATATGATCACATGTAACATTTGTGTTTTGTGGGAATGGCGATTCGTCATTTGAACTGAATATTAAATCATAAAATCCATAGAAGATTTCAGAATAAAACAGTTCGCCCCCTGAGTTCCAATGTGTTCTATGTGCCAGTAGGCACATAGAACACATTGGAACTCAGGGGACGAGTTGCTACATCAAACAATAACAACATTCAGTAATTGTCTGTTCAAGCACATCGTACTTCAGACGGGTTCAAAATGTAAACCAAAATACTGGATTACGAAATGTGGCAAATACAGTTTCTGAATTTAATTCTAACGCAACGAAATCATATATTAAGTAATTTTAAACCTCAGTCTGCACATTGCTCTAACTGTAGTTAGTATTTGTGTCTGTTCTGCATCAAGGCTCACATTGAAAATATTATCCCTTTCAACTCTGGTGGTATCTTCCATGCCAGTCCAGCGGCAGCAATTGGAAGAGTCCACATTCATTTTTTGGAGGATAGAACCTCGGGGCTGCACGTTGAAAATATTGTCTGGTCAACCTCACACATTCGCAGCCATCCTACTTACTGAAATTATAACGTATCATTTCCTGGACCGAAAAGGCGCTCGCGTTCAAAGCTTTAAACCATGTAGAAATTGCAAAAAGAAAATTTGATTTTTATTACTTTAATTTATCGCGACGCTCGGAACGTCTGGGTCAAAGTTAGTGTTTAAATATGTCTCATATACACATTGCCCTAGTGCATGTGTACAATCCTTTGTCGCGACGAGACACGTTTTTGTGGACGCCTAGGAGTCGCATTTGCACGACGAGTAGCTATATCTTCCAGAAAATGAGTCGAGTAGCAATAATACACAAGGACAGTAAGCATATGAGACATGATTATGTACTACTCAGTCAACAAAACCCATAACTATCACTTCTCTAAAATAGCCGTCAGCAAACAAACTGTCATTCTCAACGGATGAAAATATTGCAACTGTGTTTTCAAGTCTCTTAATCCGCTAACACGAACTGAAATTATACATGTGGTTAAATTATAATCAAACTCACTCCAATTTAGCTTTTTTAGTTGGGTAATGATATTTCCAACTTAATTTAATTCATTTCATAAGGTCATCCAAGGAATAGGTGGATGGTTTGCGAAAACAGCTAGGGAATTATATTTTTGTAGTGTGTCATGATCTCTTTTAAATACATGACGTCACTTCATTCATAATTTTCAGAAGCGAGCAAACCACAATGCGATTGACGAACCGTTTTAAAATTGTCTCGCTGTCACTTTCAATTTCTACCTTTCGTCTTCATTTTTTTATGTTTTGCATGATGGATTGTTTATGCACCACTGGGTTGTGCAATTTCTTGCAGAGTTGAATGTATTTTGAGGGAAACGTGGTGCATTCTTCGTTGTATTTTTTGAAAGGAAGGACTTTTTGATTACCAGTGCCACTGAAACAGTCCGTTTGATGCGCATCTGTTCATTTCTCGTTTCATCATTTGGCGATAGAAGATCTTGTATCGTTATAGCAGTAACAATACAAGTCAGGTGGCGTCGCGAGAAATGAATGCACGCGCGTATGGTGGACTATTTCAATGTTGCTGAAAACTCAGTCATGGCATTCCCTTCAAAACAGCAAGGATCGATGAGTCAGGTTTCCGGCAACATATATTAATAGTTACACAGTTTGTTGGTGGCCTAATATGGTATATATGGTGTCAGTTAATTCCATATTCGACGAGAGCGAAAAACGAATATATCTTACCGACTGCTGCATCGATGCACAGAACTAATAACAACAGCGATCAAAATTAAATGAGAGAATTCTCACAATGTGTTCACGTGTCTATGCCTTGTTACAATTTATGGGAGAGTACATACAGGCACTCTCCCATAAATTGTAACAAGGCAAATTCGTACATACCAAACAGTTTCATTTCGAAGGTAACATGACACACATCGACAGAATAAGAAGCCTTTTAAGTTGCCTATAACCTGCACTTCAGACCAAATATGGGCTTCCAACACTCAATCTTTCAACTTGAAGCGTTTATCGGTTGCCGCCATTTTGAATAATCAATGAACAAAGGGGAGATTACCCATAGCCATCAGCGTATATTGATGTTGACAGGCAGTATATGGTTTTATATGCAGTCTGCATGTGACATCTTTGAACCAATGAAACTCCCAGATACTTGTAGGAGGTAAGATATTCCATGTTGTGGGGAATGGCACTTTCCAGTATATGAACAATCCACCATGCGACCTTCTGAATTACCAGTATGGCCGCCGTGGACTGATCACTTTCCACGGGTGGGCAATATTTCCATGAACGCAATAATACTAGATTCCAAACACTAATTATAGGAATTATCATCAAATATTTAATTAATGAAGCACCGGGTACAACCCGGTGCTTCATAATTAAAGATTTGCTGATGATGATTTTTTTTACTTGGCAAAAAACGCAAGCTTGGACATCACAGCCCACGCGAGGATTATGAACAGTCAACGGCGATTGTACTGTACTTGGTAATCACAGCGAGTAAAGTTTGAATATAACATGACTAACGTAAAGTCAACCTCATTGTGGTTTGCAAGCTTCTAAAGTACATTAATGAAGTGACGTCATGTATTTAAATATATCTTACCTCCTGCAAATATCAGGGAATTCCATTGGTTCAAAGACGTCACATGCAGACTGCATATAAAACCATATGCTGCCTGTCAACATCAATATACGCTCACAGCTATGGGTAATCTCCCCTCTGTTCATTGATTATTCAAAATGGCGGCAGCCGATAAACGCTTTAAGTTGAAAGATTGAGTGTTGGAAGCCCATATTTGGTCTGAAGTGCAGGTTAGGCAACTTAAAAGGCTTCATATTCTGTGGATGTGTGTCATGTTACCTTCGAGATGAAACTGGTTGGTATGTATGAATTTGCCTTGTTACAATTTATGGAAGAGTGCCTGTAGGCACTCTCCCATAAATTGTAACAAGGCAAAGACACGTGAACCCATTGTGAGAATTCTCTTATTTAATTTTGATCGCTGTTGTTATTAGTTCTGTGCATCGATGCAGCAGTCTGTAAGATATATTCGTTACACAGTTTGTTGGGGGCTTAATATGGTATTTTTGGTGTCAGTTAATTCCAATACCTGCGGCATACAAGACACCATATATACCACATTAGGCCACCAACAAACTGTGTAACTAATAATATCTTTGCGCACTATATAAATATAACCCCCTTGTTGTTCCACCAAAACTTCCCCTATTTCTTAAGTGGCCTTATGAACTGAATTGAATTTGGTTCTGAAAGTAATTTCTTGATGAAACAAGCATACTTGGGATCACATTGATTATTTTTATAGGCCCGTGCAATTTTATTTATGCTAAAGGAATGTCTCGCGTAATATTGGGTTGGGAGTTTTGAAAAGGGAGTCCCATTATTTTGATCAGTTGAGTGTGGTTTTTTTATTTATTAGCGACTATTTTTGAGAAGTTTTGGTTATGGATTCTAGAAAAGTTATTGCGCAGGTCTATTCCTATAATAACAACTCCTACAAGGGGGGTTGGGGGGGGGGGGGGGTGCTCCAGGAACACGACAAAACTGGCCATGTTGCATTCCAACGATGTGACACGATTGTGTACATAATTGCTTCTTTATTGACCAAATGATTGAACAATTGATTGATTGATTGGATTCTGTTCACTAAATGGTAGATAAAACTACTGTGTGCTCATTGTGCATGTATAGACTCATTTGTCGCATCTCGACTCATTTTCGGAGATGCACAGCTACTCGTCAGGGGTGGGGGGGGGGGGGGCGGTCGCGTTGCGGTAACGTCAGATCAGAAGTTAAGCAACGTCGAGCCCGGTTAGTTCTCGGATGGGTGACCATCTGAGCGATCGATTCGGACTCCAGTGTTGAGTTGTTGGGCAAGGCACTTAACCCCAATTGTCCAAATGGGGGCACAAGGACGCCATGTAGTAAAGCGTACTGCTCGTCGATGGTGCGCATGTCTGCAACCAATCTAACCCTGCCTGTGCTGCAGTGTGGAGTTACGATGTTGGAGAGCTGGCAACTGCTCGTCGTTGCTCGGTGGTTCTCTCAGGGTACTCCGGCTTCCTCCACCCGTAAAACTGTCACGGTCATGATTAGCCATTGTGCATAAGTATATGACCTTAAACACCAATAAATAAATAGCTACTCGTCGCGCAAGCACGACTCGTTGCTGTCCATTCCCAAAACGAGCCTTGTGAAAACATAATATTTATTATTAGATTTGCACTTCACGTAAGAAGGAAGATGAATATGTACTGAAGGACCATATCAAATTTAGATGGTGTGCTAACAACAGAAGGGACAATCTGAGAAACAGTACTAACTTACCTCAAAAAACTGCTGCGTTGATCCACCTTCTTGTATGCCGTAGGTAATGATACTCTGTTTCTCCAAATCATCAGCGCTCTCTATGGGCGCCACCATATTTTCAATCGTTAAAAAGGCTGCTAAATTAGCAGTGTACGACGATATGAGAATGAGAGTGAAAAACCACCAAGCACTTCCAACCAGTCTACCAGATATGGATCTATGCAATAATTATGATAGAAAATATAAACCGTGATTCTAAAATTAAGGTACAAGAACGTGATATATTCGCAACACATAGCAAAAACAAACAAAAATAAAAACCCTAAGACATTTGTAGGTTTCCGAAAACACAAAACATTGAGCAAATTAAGCAACGACACACCACAACGAATAGTTTATGAGCTTAACACTTTACCCAACGTAACGGTCAAAAACCGACCACCGCTATTCACAAAAATCGCCGATTAACTTTCATTATTTTTTCATGTTTTGTCTCAAAAACATAGATTATGACTCTTTTTTGGAACGAGTTCGACGAGCTCGTTCCAATGAGGGGTCATAACCTATGTTTTTGAGAAAAAAAATGATGTATTCAAGAATTTTGTTTGCAAGTGTCGTCTGCTTTTCATGTTAGGTAAAGGGTTAATGTACATATCTGTCTATAATATATATGTGTCTGTATGTTAATTTTCTTGTGTTTTGTCCAACCGTATTTTGTTCTTGATCATGTAATTTGACACTCATGTTTAAAACCGAAACGATATGACACGTAAGGAACTATGGAAAGCGATCATCAAGGTTGAAAAATCATTTTGTAACATGAATAACAATGAAAAATTCCTTTTCATAATGAGAAATGAAAATCCTGAAATTTGTAATGTGATTTGCAATGCAATAAGTGCGTTCTTCGAGGGGCGGGGAGTACAGCCTAAATGTATAAAAAAATCGCCCAATGACCGCCATTGAATATATTGAGTCTCTTAATCATCTTCTAAAGAAATTGTTCGTGTATGTTGTTTTATTATTTTATTTTCTTTTCAATGTTTTTTGTAATGTTCTTGCACGCTGTCCGACTGGGTGTAATTTGTAAATAAATTATCTTGTCTTATCTCTTGCTGTTAAAAATGGAGTTAAACGCAAATAACAAACGTTTTTATTAGATATGATTTTCTTTACAAGAATTATTTATTTATCTATTTATTGGTGTTTAAGGTCACATACTTCTGCACAATAGCCAATCGTGACCGCAACATGGAGATACAGTCAAGTCCAGCCAATCGTTTATACCCATGTTTCCCATTTTTGAGGACTTCCACCCAAAGCGTTGGTGACTGGATCCTGTTTTACAAGTAAAACAGAGTTTGTTTACCACAGTATATGACGCCGTTTTCGGCCGATATGAACCAAGCTAGAGTTGTCCCACTTGGTGCGTTACTTGGCGCAACCAGTTTGTTTACAACGAAACCTTTCATTGTTTTCGTTAATCGGTATCAGAAAAAATGGTATGACCAGGCACAATCAGTAACTTGAAGCCGAGTTTGTGTGCGACGAGGAATTCAACGCAAACTAAGATTCAGAGTCGAAATCGGGGATGCGTCGAAGTGGGAGAAAAGACAGTTCAGTTATCCGTACGTCACGGCTTCCCCATTGTCAGAAACCTGCGACAGATCGGAGAACATTTGTTCAGATAGCTGAACTTGGAGAAGATGAAAGGTTAGACTTTGTGAAAAGATTGAGAAACAATAACAGTGTCAGAAACAGTTTTTATCTTCCAATCAACATGTATTTTGTCTGTATTATAATTTAAGTCCGCAACTGTCGTGTATCCGACCCCCTGATACAGATGTTTGTATCAGGGAGTCGGATACAAGCACGTTCCTTTCGCGTGAGTTCCATTTTTTTCTTTTTGTTCATCCGTACGAATAAATAGCTCGTTATATATTCGTCTACATTCTTGACTTATCCCCAATATATTGTAAGAAAAAATGATTATTATCATTATGTGGATGTACAAAATATGTATCCGAGTCTCACTCCGTGTTCTAATGGTAGATCACGACTCGTTGGACGATTCGTGATCTACCCTTAGAACCCGGAGCTCGGATACATATTTTGTACATCCACATAATAATAATAATCTCTATGTATCATTTGACCTACTCCCCACGATCAGATGTTAACCCTTTGTAGGAAACCCATGATATCAAAATATATTATTTTAAATATTCCCCCAATTCTTGAAAAAAATTCAACCAAACTGTATTAGGTGACCCCCCCCCCCCCACCCCCCTCATTGGAACGAGCCCAACGAGCCTTTTTTCAATGAGGGGGGGGGGGGGGGGGTCAAATTATATGATTTTTTAAATATAGAATAAATAGGTACTAGGGCCGGTAATCAGATTTAAACCACGAGTAGGATAAGGGTTTTAACCACTCGGCTTGCCGAGTGGTTAAAACCCTTATTCTACGAGTGGATTAAATCTAATTACCGGCCCCATTACCTATTTGTTTTATTCATATCATGCTCTTAATAAATAATCGAGTTTGCCACTTGAAATGGAGAAAAAACGCCACTTTATATCGCAAACACACTGGTTTGTTTTGTTTACTTCTGCGCCGGTGGGCAGTACTATCGGCTGCACGTGAATGTTTGATTGACAGCTAGACACATCTTCAAAGTTGATTGAATTTACCTTGACTTTTCAGTCAACTTATTAATAATCTCTGTGTAATTATTTTTGATTTAATAAATAAAGAGGTTATTACTTGGTTGGTTCCATATCGACCGAGATATCAGCCCTAGGTAACTTCATATCAGCCGTCGACCTTTGATCTTAATCTAGCCTTCGACCTTGGTACTTACCATCAAACTTTATTCTGAAGTGTTTCATATTTGACCCTTTGAACCCTGGTGGTATCTTCCATGTCAGCTCCATGGTAGCAATAGGAAGAGTCCATATTTATTATTTGGTGGTCGACCAATTAATATTTTCAACGTGCAGCCTTAGGGCTGCACGTTGAAAATATTGATTGGTCTACACCACACATTTACCTTGCAGTCGTCCCCCTTAATGACATTATGACGTAGCTTGTGACCCTGCCGGAAAAAAGGCCTCTGGATTTCAAAGGGTTAATGTTTGCTGTTTACTGAAGTAAATTAAATTATTTTATACTATACAATTTCAAATAAATAAATAAATAAATAAATAAATAAATAAATAAATAAATAAATTTCAAATAAATAAATAAATAAATAAATAAAATATGGATGATGTAAGTAAGAGACCAGTACCTCTTAACATCAGAGGTACTTCCACATATTCAGCGCCTGGACCATAAGGATATCCATTCTCAAAACCTTTGGAGTTTTAGAACCAGGATTCAGTGATCGCTCCAGCGAAGCGGTCGAATCCATCCAACTTGAAACACTAACTCCATTCAGATACTTTGCCCTTTTTCTTTCAAACGGTAACTGTTTCTTCAAACCATTGATCAAGATCTCTCAAATAATTTCCATTGGAAATTACTGCGACATTGCTATATTGCTTCTCCATCCTCCATCCCCACAAACTAAATATAAATTGTGTCAGATGAGATTTCACCCGACGGCCTCACCCCAGTCTTAGATACAGAGCTTACTGTATTTTAGGTGAATAATAATATTTGTTTTATACCTCCACGATAGAGCTCTGTCAGCTGGTATGATACAAAATACCGCTGAGGAAAAAATGAACGTTTCGTCACTATAGGCATATGTTCGAACGTGTTATCGTTGAATGTTTGAAAAATAGTCGCACAGAGTCTTGTAAACACGCTTAAAATCGCTAAACAGAAGATATTTACAAAATATAAGAAGTTGTATTCTATAAATACAGAAACAGAAATACTTACTAAGAGGCTATAGCTACACTACAAAAATAGTAAACACATATATTGAACACATGAAACAAAACGTAGTTGCAGTTGTTACGTCCCCCAAACTTTAATAAATGAAACCTTGAGAAAGACGTGCATTAAATTTGATACAATATTATTGCTGTGGAATTTCTTCATAAATTCTTTCAGCGCTATGGCCAATTTTAAACTTTTTGTACATCATTTAATTTGTAACCATTTTCATTACATGAATTGCATTCATTTAAAAAAACATAACTGAACAATTTCTTTCTCCTCAAAAACATAGCTTATATCCTTTCATTGGAACAAGCTCTTTGAGCTTATTCCAATGAGAGTCATAACTACTTTTTGGAGAGAAAAGTTGAAAAAATAATAACATTTGAATTTTTTTTGCGAACTGCGCTGGCAGGTCAAAAAGTGTACGTTAGAAAAAGGCTTAAGATATGATTTTATGAAATCACATCACGTGATAAGCTGTTGACGAAATTCGTCCAAACACTTACTCATGAGCAAAACGAAGTGAAAATGCACCATTACAGTCATGGAAAGTTAGATGATCGGATACGTGGTATAAAATTGGATTAGCGCCAAAAGAGATGATATAAAAAGACCCAAAGAAGGGTAAGATACTACCGGCTTACAGGTTATTCTCTGGATCAAAAATCATAATTGTTGGATGTGGGTTTAAGGCATGATAGATTAGTATTTACAGTTAAAACTAGAAGTCGTATCAAGAAATGCGCACAAATAGCACGCCGATCTGCGCGTTAATCTACGCATCATGACCATAGTAAGGCTATCAAATTCTGTACATATGGCCTGTGCACAAGCAATGTTTCAGCCAAACATCAGCAGAAACATTGCCTGTGTTTGCGATGAGTATCCAGGAGAACCTACCATGCTTTGGATGCCATTCGATATGGCAATTGTGCACAATTCCTACGCGCAATTAAGCCTAGATAAGTGTGCAGTTCGTGACAGGACTTCTTGTTTTAACTGTATTCAACATGTCGTTCTACTATTCACACAACTCAAAAACAATATTTTTGCCCTTTACCTTCTAGAACACAGACTTGAGAAGGACAAAGACTGGAGATGTGTAGCATTGACTCAAAATAGAGGTCCCGAGTCTGATTTAAAAATTAGTTCGCGCACTGCTCAGATAGATTTAGCAGTAGTTTGAGTGATGCATAAGATAATCCAACCCATTTTTTGTTTATTTGCAAGCAGTGTTGCTATTCAATGTGATTTTATTACTCCCCACGGATTCTCCCCTTGAAAATTTAGAATCTGTGCCAGTCATGAAAGAAGAGGGGCGATTCTGCCCGCCCCCCCCCCCCCCCCAGAATTACCTCCATCCTCATTCAAAAGAGAAAAAGCCTGCACGGATACATTGACCAAGATCACATTTTCTACACGCGAAGAGGTAATTAAAACCTGTAAGGCGGTAGTATTTCGAAGACACAATGAGTGAAAACATGTGAAACAATCGGTGACAGAGAGTGTTGGTGATATATATACATATATTAAAAAATAAAAAGTAAAGAACCATTCGTCAATGTTCGTTATCCTTGACTTATATCCAGTGTGCCCCCGGGCCCGAAACTGTTTGGTTCCAATTTTTTAGCCACTCTGAATATTTTAGTCCCAAACAAAGTGTTTTGGTACCAAAACAGTAATGGAAAGGAATGGAGAGTTTTTTTCTAATTTTGAAAAAAATGAACTGGCAATTATTCGACAAGTTAATGGTCAATTAGTCACGGAAAAAATCAGACAGCACTCAGAAGTTCTGACAAACTCTTTGGTAGGCGAAATGGACGTTCACCTAAGTTTTATCTATGTCACTGACTTAATTAATGGTCGGGCTGAATGATGTCCGTACGTACCTTGTAAACCCGTTGTTGCATTAAAATAATAACATACTAATCGACTAATTACTGTTAATTCACTGAGTTTAGCTGGTCGCGAGTCTTTATAATAGGCAGCGTTTATTTATATAAATATTTCAAGCCGTCGCAAGTCACGGTGTCGTCTACTTTCGCCTACAGTGCACTTTCGCCTACAAAATTATCAGGTAAACGTGTAGGCGAAAGTGCACTAATTAAGGTATATGCATTTGTAGCTAATTACCTGCTCTATCCACAATAAATGGACTGACCGACCATTCATTAAAAATTGGGATGTTAACTTAATGGATTCTTCTAAGAACAAGTTAAGAACATCATATACAATGTGGATTTTTATTTGTCAATGAAACCTTGCAAATATGAAATATTATTGGAACCGGCTCAGTGAGCCGGTTCCAATAATACTCAGATTTGTATGTTTTTATTGAGACTAGAAAGAGAGAGTGAGAGAGAGGGATAAATTGTATCGACATTTGTCAATATTTGTTAATAAAACCTTGCAAATATGATTATTATTGGAACCGGCTCAGTGAGCCGGTTCCAATAATACTCATATTTCTATCTTCTTATTGAGACTAGAGAGAGAGAGTGAGAGAGGGAGAGAGGAAGAGTGAGATAGAGAGGGAGGGATAAATTGTATCGATATTTGTGAATAAAACCTATGAATATGAATATTATTGGAACCTACCTCTCTCTCTCTCTCTATCACCAAACGGTTAGTCGATTTTATTGTGGGTAGAGCAGGTAATTAGCCTACACTTTTACCTGATAATATTTGTAGGCGACTGTGCACTGTAGGCGAAAGTACACTCAACCCAAGTCACTATCTAATTAAATGCTGCCTTTTGTACTGTTGATAAACTATAAGGCTTTACTGAAGAAAAAGAAAACAATGCTTCGTTGCGAAACACTGGCAAATAACGATGAAAGTTCTTTCCAAACACTATTTCTAACGCCTTAGTGACAACATCACTGGGCTTGATTTGTGTTTTTTTTATAAATCGTTTATTGTTTCCGCCTCTGTTGCCAGCTGACGATTTTCTATTTTTTTTCGTTTCCACTGCTTCACTGGCGTTTCTTCATAAGAGAAAGGAACTTTTTTTGGTGTCAAAATATGAGCCAACGATAATTGTTTGGTGCCAAATCAAAATTTCATTTTTAGTGCAATTGGTTAAATTAGTGATAAAAATCGACTTCTGATAATGTTATCTCCCTTGAAATTAGAGAGAAAAGTCCAATTATTAACCCTTTACCCAACGTAACGGCCAAAACCGGCCAGCGCGATTCACAAAAATCGCCAATTATGTTTTATTATTTTTTCATTTTTTGTCTCAAAAACATAGGTTATGACCCCTTTTTGGAACGAGCTCGTCGAGATCGTTCCAATGAGGGGTCATAACCTATGTTTTTGAGACAAACAATTATAAAAAATAGTTATTCAAGAATTTTGTTTGCAAGTGTCGTCTGCTTTTCATGTTAGGTAAAGGGCTAAGCTTGTAATTGTTGAAAAAAACACCATGTCATCTGATATCAGTAGAAAATAAAGCCAAGTTTCCTTCTGTTCCTTTCAATAAACGAAAACAACAGAAGCTCCCGGATCTATATGTTGTTTTCGTCTATTAAATTTAACAATAGGAAACTAGTTTTTATGTGAAGCCCATTAGAAGCAACTAGTTGACAGATACCCGTCGTTAAGAATAGGGCTGTCACGATTTTTCAATTTAGGAATCGATTAATCGTCGCAAATAATCGATAATAATCGATTAATCGTACCTAGATGACCCCCACCCCTCTCCCTCTCTTTGAAGTCGATAAAAATGAAGTTCAAGTCTGCTGACCTACCTCAAGTAAACAACGAAGACGATCAACTTTTAGGTACATTCAAAGCTTTGATGTTCTGAACTTTTGAACCGTCAGTGTAATAATCAAGGCCGGTCGGCAGTTGCGGTCTTCGCAACTGCCGACTTGTCTTGATTATTACACTGATGGTTCAAAGATTCAGCACATCAAAGCTTTGATGAATGTACCTGGAAGACAAATGCTTCCAACGGCTTCTTGGGGTTTAACATCGATGTTCTTAACTCAATACCTTTAGAAACAACAGTTTTTCATCAAATTTTCTTTTAATTATTAAACATCTAAAACGGGATACAATTTACCGATTATTCGACAACGAAAAATACTAATCGATTTCGCTGTGACCGAGCAACAATTGATTAATCGATTGATCGTGACAGTCCTAGTTAAGAATATCTGTCATTATAACACCCCCCAACATCAAACATCCACTTTGGCTCTTTCTTCAACGAATGTGATTTACAGTAATTTGAAAGTGTTTATTGTTCCCGGGAAAACTATTATCACATATCACCGCCTGCAGTTTTATATTACTGGACAGGACAATGTCTGTATTATATTTCACGATGTGCACACTGTTAATATAATGAACAGAAAGACGTCACAGAACATCACAAGATTGTAAGAACATCGTTTTCTAATATTTAAAAGGGGTTTCAATAGAGAGTAAAAGTGAAACCTTCAAATTCACTGGGAAAACAATTGTTAAAAACAGCTTCTGTATTTTTATACTACTCTACAGGAAAAAAAGCCTGAAGTTTGTGAAATGATGTGCACATCGATGATGCAACTTCGCGAACATTTCGAAATTTCAATTTTTATATGAAATCCCGCATACCCTCAGTGTAAAATGTACTGACAGCTTTCGAAAATTAAGGGGAGCTAACCTTCCTGTAAATCTTTACCAATACCAAAAATTGTCAGCCATGCATGTATCTGTCTTGAACAAATAAGCAGATTCGAACTACAAATAAACATATTTGTCTAGTTATTTATTTAATGGTGTTTAAGGTCATATACTTATGCACATTGACTAATCATGACCGTGACAGTTTTACGGGGAGAGGAAGCCGGAGAACCCGGAGAGAACCGCCGAGCAACGACGAGCAGCTGCCAGCTCCCCAACATCGTAACTCCACACTGCGACACAGGCAGGGTTAGATTGGTTGAAGACATGCGTACCACCGACGTGCATTGCGCTTTAGTACACGGCGTCATCGTGCCCCCATATGGACAAGGCATATTTGTCTAGATTGGAGTCTTAAGATATTGAGTGTCTATCCTAACAGACTAGATTTCAAACCGAGACTAATGTCACACACAGAGTGAGTCGTACAAATTGATAGTCTGTTGTACCCTATTAGAGTTGTTGGGGTCCCGGCATGGTCAGCTTGGGTTACGTCACGTGCTAAATAAATACGAAATCGCATCACAACGTCTTCGTGTATATTTTATTTATCCACAAATTAATTTCCCAGAAGTCTTTTGAACTATTATCTCGACTGACTAATATTCCAACTACATCATCAAGGCATGCCTTCAACGAAGGCATGCCTTGATGATGTGGTTGGAATATTAAATCACCCGGGACTTCAGTTTTTACAGTCGGGACAAATCAGATTTACATCCCCATCAATTGGTGAACTTCATATGTTTGCACGCGACAAAGCCAGCTGACAGGTTTTGGAAGGGTAGTCATGCTATCACTTATTCCACCAGATTCCGTTACGAGGTTATAATAACACTTTGGCCAGCCGCTGATTTGTCGCGGTTCTCGGACGAGAAGGCATTGGTTAGCCCTGTACTCCCAACTGCCTCCCTATTCCCACGCTTCTCCTCTCCTCCCAACACTCGGAGACGAACTGCTTGATGCCGGAGTACCCGGAGAGAACCGATTAGCATATTAACCCTCTCCTTTGAGTCTCCCACTAACCACATGTCCCTCATTCTCCCATCCCACTTCCCCATTATACTCCCAGTGAATCTCATTCGTTTAGACTGGTACTTTGGGCATTCTAGACGAAAGTGTTCCAGGGTTTCCACCATGCCCAAGTTACACATCTGACACTCCCTTTCACCGTCTTTCCCAATTTTTCCCCTTAGCTCCAGGGATCGCGACCTCAGTCATGCTATCACTTACTCCACCAGATTTCGTTACGAGCCTATAACTCCTTGATAAAGTAAACAAAAACACACTCTCAATATCTAGTGAATCGTCATGTGCAGAAAGAAACTTGCTGGTGAGTTTCACATATATATATATATATATATATATTGATAAAAATGTTCACAAAGTGCTATAGAGTCAAATTTGAATGATGCTCAAAGGAGGTAACAACTGCAGCAATTTATAAAATGCACCCAGAGCTTGGTACGTCGACAAGGTTATGGAATGAGGGACGTTTGGCTTTAAGTGATGACACAAGTGCAAAGATATTGATAAACGGTAATAAAACATATATGGATATTAATGGACACCGCAAACATTGTTAAAGATACAATGTATGATAAACCCATGCTGTCAAAGAAAAAAATGTATATTAGTTTTTACTTCTCCCGTTATTTCATGCGATATTAGATGCTTGTGGGATCGACATGCACCCGGAAGTTAACATAAACGCGACCAACACACAATTATGAACTTTTTTAGAGTATAGTAAAATGTTGTATAAATTATTCTGTCAGCTGTGTTTATTTTTGTCTTCAAACTGAAGGCACCTACTCGCTAAGAAGAGGGACATCTGAACGCATATACTCAACATTATTAAGAAAAATATATTGGCAAATCACATTCATTTTGTTATGATTATGAAGCACAAATACCGGTGTGGAAAAATGAAACATCATGAAAAAGACCCAAGCACACAGCAAGGTATTTCTCCTCTTATACTCCCATTTTCACCGATATCCTTTAAGTGGTATGTGTGGCATTGACTTTGCAGATGATAACTTAGCTCTAACAGGAAATACAATATTTTATTATTTATTACTTTCCAAAGTGTGATTTACTGGGATTTCCGGGTTTGATTATAAACGAAAACTTCACAAGTGAATTATGCAATCAACAATTGTCATGTATTCGTGCGCGCAAACGAAGACGCTTTGCCGTGGATGTAATGGGGACTTCATTCTTTGTGTTTTTTTTAACCCTTTACCTAACATGAAAAGAAGATGACACTTGCTAAAAAAAATTCTTGAATAACTATTATTTTCATTTTTTGTCTCAAAAACATAGGTTATGGCCCCTCATTGGAACGAGCTCGACGAGTTCGTTCCAATGAGGGGTGATAACCTATGTTTTAGAGACAAAAAATGAAAAAAATAATGAAAATTAATTGGCGATTTTTGAGAATAGCGCTGGCCGGTTTTGGCCGTTACGTTAGGTAAAGGGTTAAATAATATAAATATAGTTAATAATGAAAAGTAATAAACAGAGTAATCACTTGACTGGACTGGTTACGTGAAATAATTCATTCGAGGTGAGGGACTAATTTGTAAAACATTCGTGCGCATTCGCGCTTTCATGTTTGTACAACGTGTCTCACCTCTCATGAATTATTTCACGTAACCAGTCAAGTCAAGCGATAACTCTCTATTTCCTTAATTTGTATGTAGGTTAACAAATGCATTTTTCAGCGGCCATGTTTTCATGCTTACACAATAAAACTCATTTTCTCACATCTACTTGTCATTCCACAGTCACATGTGGAATTTCAAGTTAATCGGATGAGTGACATCAACTATCGGTTGTTATACAGCAGCTGCCATTGGATACTGAACAAACTCCATAATGCCCACCCAAACGGCCATTTTTCATCGAAATGCGACCAGTCTCAATAATGGCTTACATCCAGATTTGGCTCTAAACAAATAATGATAGCATTAGTTAGATTGCAATTAAAACAGCCAAACGCCGAAATGGAAAACTGATGTCGACCAGGAGCCACTACTTTAACATTTTTGCAATTGTATTTTCTGGAATTGTATTTTCTGCCTATTAATATAATTGACTAAAATGAATCATTAACATTTTAAAAGATGTGGTAATTTGCCAACTGGCAAATTGCCACATCTTTGAAAATTTTAATGATTCATTTCAACCCATTTAAAGTCATAGTTAGAAAATACAATACTAGAAAATACAATTATAATAGTTTTCTTATAGTATTGGCCCTTGAACTCATTCTCACCATTTCCGAAGAGATATTCTCTCTTGTTTTTGTGTTAATATAAATATTTGTTAGACATTTCTCTTTAACTTATAAGGTTGCATGTAATAAAATTTCACTCCTATGCCAATAATGACACAATCACTGTCCGCCAGAGTAACATCTCTATCTTGTTTCCACTATCACAAAAGAGCTATGGCAGAGGGAGGGGGTAGCTGTCTCCTTGTCCTGAAGCTTGGGGAAGAGCTCATGCCCCCTTTCATCAGAAATGCACTTGCTGAAAAGACTTTTCATTCCAAGGACTTTAACTGATAAACTCACGGGAATTCGGCTCCAATGTATTTTACGTCTGGCAATGCCACTTCCAGTGGGGGTGGGGAGGGGTGGAGGTGGGTGCATAGTCAGAGATGTCAGACTAAACACGAAATTACTTTAAACTGTGATAAAAAAAAAACTTTAATGCAGGCGACGTTTCAGATATATGTCATTGCCAAGAGATAAAACAATTTAGTCCATTCAGTTTACAGCAGAGAAATTTGGTTAAATGTGCCCAAATTATACTAATTTCAATAGCAAGATATTTTATGTCCTGGGCAGGTATATCGGCCAGTAGTATGCGAAGAGTTAATACAGACAATTTTTTATGAATAAATGGAGTTGCCCGAACGTTATCGGAAGTAAACACCACAAGGTGTTATAAGTTCTGAATCTTTGGAAATAATGTAACACCTTTGTTACGAAACATACGGGTACTTGCCCTCGATCTGGAGGCATCTCAAATCCGCCCGTCCGTCCGTGTGTCCGTGCGTCCGTCCGTGCGTCCGTCCGTGCGTCCGTCCAGGTTTAGCAGAGGTACATTTTGGGGATTTACAATTTAGGGTCAGTGGTAGTTGTGGGGTTGGGTTAGTACGGTGGCCACTTATGGGGCTATTTTTGCACTGCGGGGTTAATTTTTTGACCTTGTGGGATTAAGGTTTAACATGGGAAAAGAAAAACCCCACAAGTAAGAACGTGTAAGAACACCCATCCGTCCGTCTTACCGTCCGTCCGTCAGTCCGTCCGGCCATCGGCCCGTCCGGCCCTCTGTCCGACTTTATTTGTCCGTCTGTAGCCATAACTCTAATGCTTTGATGGATCTCCATGAAACTCCATGAAACCTTACGCAAGGGAAAAGACCGATAGAAGGTCTTTTGCACAGTAACACCATGCTCGAGTGACGTAGGTCAAGGTCGCAGGAATAGGAAAACTTAATTCTCTCACAGACTGTATTTGTCCGCCCAGAGCCGCAATGCTATAATGCTTGGCTGACAAAGTTGTCGTCTGCTTACACTCTTTCATCTACAATCTCTGTGTTCAAGGTTTCATTGTGTAAAAGGTTAATCTATATCCGTTAACCCTTTATTCAAGAATTTTTTTTTTTAAATTAAACTAAATTCCATTCATGGAGAAAATTTTTTATTTCTATTTTCCAATAAAACCATTCAGATATCGTTGTCAAAAGAACGTGCACGTTACACTCCAAGTCGAAATAAGTTGTAACATAACTGCCATAAACTAAGTATACTGCTACATGTGCATGGATAAGACCAGAATCTAACATCATGTACAGGTAAGCTCTCTGGGAGAGCTTCCAGAAAATGGTGTTAGTTTCTGGTCTTATCAGTGTAGGAAGAGGCAGATGATACATACAGTACGTGGAGAGTGGATTGTAATTAAATCACCCGCGGAGTGGAGTTATCACCCAAGCTATAACTTTCAAATTTTGCATATATCGGCAAAAAACACAAGCAAATGTTTCAGCCAATGGACCTCCGGGTTTAACCCGGAGGTCCATTGGCTGAAACTTTGCTGGTGCTGGTTATGCTTTGCAACAAATTTGCAATTATTGCTCGGGAGGAATCTCCACTCTGCGGGTGATTTAGTGAAAATACACTCTCCACGTATTGTAGTTTATAGGAGTTATCCTACAACTTTCACTTGTACTGCATGCCAATTCAAGTAACATCCATATGTGTATTGTTCTCTTGAGAAACTTCCAACATATTAGTGGCTGTATTGGCCTTATGGCTGCTATGTTCAGATGTATTCTATTAAATCTGAAACCTTATGGACTATAGTGAGCACCAAAATCAACACACAACTTTTCATTCCAGTATTATATAGGCCATTTGGCCATAGTTCGGGGCATCCGTGGCCGGGTGTCACCGTTAGTCTTGTTTTAAATTCACGACTTGTTAAACATTTAAATAATGTTGAGCAAATGCTGAATGATCACGCTTAGTACAAAAAGTAATTGTTTCAAATTCTACAGTTATGGGTAGGAAGATAGCTAGTATAAACAAAGCTGACAATGTGAAGTGAATATCAGACACTGAAGAACATGCTTTTTGCCAAACATACTTCAGTTAATAATTCCTTGTAAACCGTATAGGACTTTGGAACTAACCTTGGCGATATATCAGAACCCTGCTGCATTAACGCACCAAGTGCAAACCAAATTGTATTAGATAGAGAAAACGTATTAGTGAGTGTAAGCCCCTTCCTCGAGTGTTCCATCTGCCATTCATAGGGGCTAAAGTGCCCGACTAAAAAAAGGATTAGTGTGACACTAATAAATCCCATTGTGATACAGATCCAGACATTCTTGGAGAGCGGATCCATAAACGAAAATACTCCGGGTTTCTGCTTCTCGGGCTTTTTTATCATGATGCTGATCCCGGCTTTCATATAAGGAGTGGAAAATGCAACAGCACTTTCTCTGTCTTCAGTTATGGAGAGCGATGCCACCGCAAAGTCCGCTTCCTGAAAATCAAATGAAAAATATATCACTGAAGTTGTTGATTGATTGATTTTATTTTGCAACATATAAATATACAATATAACAATAAGACAGGTTACAGATGAATACGCTGCAAGAAAATTACATAGCCTAAAAGGCTGTCTTCCTGACATTCCCTTTTGACGAAAAGAATATTCATGACAGCAAGGTTTGTGTTGTTGCCACATTAGGTTTAATGATGGAACCTCTTTTTTGGAAAGATACTATAGTGGATAGCATACGGTTTGTGAGATAAACGCTACTAATGCACGAGACGGTATATCAACCCTCCGAACATAGTGTACAGAATGCGCCGATGAGCCGCCAGTCCGCGAACCGTTGGATAAGACCAACCCCCATGGGCCGAAAACCCATCGCCAGTTCCCGCGGCCAATATTCGCGAGTTATAGAAACTTGTCGGGTGGAGAATCCACCAATGATACCTCTGTAGCGTCCCCACCACTATACAACGAGGTTAACAAGGGATACAGTTAAAACTAGAAGTCCTGTCATGAAATGCGCACAAATAGCACGTCGATCTGCACGTTAATCTACCCGTTATGGTCATAGTAAGGCTATGACATTCTGTATATATGGCCTGTGCAGAAACAATGTTTCAGCCAAGGAGGAGGCCCATTGACCGAAACATTGCCTGTGTTTGCTATGAGTAACCAGGAGAAACTGTCGTGCTTTGGATGCCATTCGATATGGCAATTGCGCGCAATTTCTACGCGCAATTAAGCCTAAATAAGCGCCCAGTTCGTGGCAGGACCTCTAGTTTTAACTGTACGAGTTGTTGATTAGAACAATAATTAATACAAAAAGTGATCCAATAAGCAACAATTCGGTGAGGGCTATCGTTTCTATCATTCTCACGTAGGCAAAGGAAGTTTGATGACAGAGCCAACCTAAGTGGTACCCAACAAAACCACCTCACAATTTGGAAAGAAACTTGATGAGAAATACAGAGGTGGGATGAGCGACTTTTACATCTCAACATAAAATGTATCATATATCACATCCAGACATAACATAAAACTCAACTGGACTTTTACAAATATATTTTGGGGAATTCCTTTTAGAAGTTTACGAAAATAATACCCAGCGTCTTCAGAACTTTTTTTATATTGAGGTACTCTTTATCTCCGAATATATACGTGAAATACAGTTTGTTAACCTAGAAAATATTTACTATCATAGTTTAAAAACTATACTGACTGATCAAAATGTGATATCATAAGATCTTCAAAAGAAAATATACACAAACGATTTCACATGATACTGTTTTTTAACAAAATAATCTAATTTGACATACATAGGTGAAATTGAAACAAAATGGCTACGGTGTAAACACTAAAGAGGAAATATCCGAGGTTCAAAAAGAAAACCTCTGTGAAACACTCGAAATGAATAATGGTGATGATGTAATCGCTTGGTCGAGAACACACAGAGAGTAATCGCTTGACTGGACTGGTTACGGGAAATAATTCATGAGATGTGAGGGACGTTGTACAAACACGAGTGCGCGAATGTGCACGAGTGTTTTACAATATAGTCCCTCGACGCGAATGAATTATTTCACGTAACCAGTCCAGTCATGCGATTACTCTGTTTATTACTTTTCATTATTAACGATAATTATATTATTTAACGCTTTATCTAACGTAACGGCCAAAAAAACGGCCAGTGCTATTCTCAGAACTCGCCAATTAATTTTCATTATTTTTTCATTTTTTGTCTCTAAAACATAGGTTATGACCCCTCATTGGAACGAGCTCGTCGAGCTCGTTCCAATGAGGGAACGTAACCTATGTTTTTGAGACAAAAATGAAAATAATAGTTACTCAAGAATTTTTTTTGCAAGTGTCGTCTGCTTTTCATGTTAAGAAAAGGGTTAAAAAAGGCAAAAAAAAACCCCAATGAAGTCCCCATTACACCCACGTCAAAGCATCTTCGTTTGCGCGCAGGGACACATGACACAACTGTTGATTGCATAATTCACTTGTGAAGTTATCGTTTATAATCAAACCCGGAAATCCCAGTAAATCACACTTTGGAAAGTAATAAACATTGATAAACTCAACGCCTACTTATATCGTCATGAACTCGTCATGAAAATCAACTTTCGATAAAGTTATCTCCCTTGGAATTATTGGATGGGTGAGGAAGGTCCAATTAAGAAGCAAGTAATTGTTGTGAAAACACCTATGACATCAGTGGAAAATAGAACCAAGTTTCCTTCTGTTACTTTTTCGTTTATTGAAAGTTACAAAAGGAAACGGGGTTTTATGGCGAGCTAATTAGAAGCAACCACTTCACAGATACAGTACGTGGAGAGTGGATTGTAACAAAATCGCCCGCGGAGTGGTGTTATCACCCAAAGTATCGCGTTCAAATTCTGTACATATGGATAAACAACACAGGCAATGTTTCAGCCAATGGATCTCCGGGTTTAACCCGGGGGTCCATTGGCTGGAACTTTGCTTGTGCTTGTTATGCTTTGCAACAAATTTGCAATTATTGCTTGGGTGGAATCTCCACTCCGCGGGTGATTTAGTGATAATACACTCTGCACGTACTGTATTCAGTCATTAAGAATATCTATCGGTATCACACATACCAATACTAAATAGAAGTCCACCTTGGCTCTTTGTTTAGCGAATGCGTTTTTACAGTAATTTGCAAGTTTTTATTCTTCCTTATAAAAATATTAGCAAATCATACCTCCTAGACGTTTATATTAATGGGACGGACAGTGTCTGTATTATATGTCACGATGCGCACACTGCTGATATAATGAACAGAAAGTAACAGAACATCAAAAGGTGATGACAAGCGCCGTTTTTTTTTTTAAAAATAGATTTAACTCTTTTGGCGCGACAGGCGACAAAGTCGACAGACGGCGGAAATGTACTGCAGTAGTCATTTTAGCCAACTGTGTGTGTCCATTTCCAAGTGTTTTTAACCCTTTACCCAATGCAGACGATATCAAAATTTATTATTTTACATACCATTTTTTCAAATTCTTAAAAAAAAAATTCCAACAGAACCATATCATGTGACCTCTCGGTGGAACGAGCTCGTTCCAACGAGGGGTCACATGATATGGTTTTGTTGATTTTTTTGGAAAAATAATATGTTTTCAACTGCTGAAGTTGCATATTACGGCCGATTTGTTGGGTAAAAGGTTGAACAAACATACGTATTCCTATGTTTCATGCACCATTTTGTCCTATCCATGAACAACGATATCGTCCCTTGAAAGTATAAAGGTGCCATTTAAATATATACAGGAAATCATTTGAAAAACTGTCAATGAGATCATTAGAACATCTTTTAAAATAATAACGCTTTAGTCTAACAACCTATACTTTTTGTAAAATTCCTGATGAATATTAGGCGCTAAGAATTCTGTTTCTCAGGTTACTCCGCGCCAAAAGAGTTAAACAGAAAATAATAGTCGAACGTGCATTGTGATAGGGAGAAAACGTACAAAGCCAGTTTCTGCATTTTTATACCACTCGTGAAAATGGCTGAAGTTTGTGAAACGATTTATTTATTTATTTATTGGTGTTTAAGGTCACATATTCATGCACAATGGCTAATCATGACCGTGACAGTTTTACGGGTGGAGGAAGCCGGAATACCCGTAGAGAACCACCGAGCAACGGCGAGCAACTGTCATCTCCCCAATATACTAACTCCACACAAGCAGGGTTAGCATTGGATGAAGACAAGTGCACCATCGACGTGCAGTACGCCTTAGTACACAATGCCACCGTGCCCCCACGCGGGCAATGAAGTGTCTTGCCCAAGGACACAACACGGTTGCCGCAGGTGGGATTCGAACCGAGGACCTCTCGGCTTGCCTCTACCTACTGAGCCACTGCACTCCCCTTGTGACACGATGCGCACATCGATGATACAACTTCACTAACATTTCGAAATTTCAATTTTTATATGAAATTCCCACACCCTTAGTCTTAAAATTACTGACCACTTTGGAATATTAACTTTCTGGTAAATCTCTTCCAATGACGAAAATTATCAAGCATGTATACTTACGTCTCTCACTACTTCACCAATCATACCATCCCATGATCCATTTTTCCTCCTACCATAATTGTCGTCTTTTACCAGTTGTATCTTGTATTCTATACCAAGCTCCTTAGCTAAGACGGCTATTAAATCAATGCAATAGCCTTCCAGCTCATCTGTTCGTTTTCCATCTCGTTTTAAATACTGAACAAATGGTTCCGCCTGTGGGTTAAGAAAACAATATTTATTTTATACCTTTCGTAGAAACAGAAATGATTTCAGTCATCAGATCTCTCAAGCAGTATCCGACAGAGTGTTATGCTGCTGATACTGGTAAATCGCACGCAGTGTGATACTGAAAATTCGAAAACGAGACTCAGTGAGAATCATGTCCTCTTCGTCCACCTCCCGCCAAGAATTATGCCCTAAATCCACACACCATACTGTTGACACTAGAAGTCACGTGACTGTATTGTGCACTATTTTGAAGTAACAGTGCGTTGAGTAAGTACACTTTCGTCCATATCAAACTGCACCAC
Organism: Pictodentalium vernedei; assembly: GCA_031216915.1. Classification (NCBI taxonomy): domain Eukaryota; kingdom Metazoa; phylum Mollusca; class Scaphopoda; order Dentaliida; family Dentaliidae; genus Pictodentalium; species Pictodentalium vernedei. Next base: position 78,562,961 of record CM062297.1, read on the forward strand.
TAGCGTAATTCAATTCCTGAAGAGTGTGCCCAACTCTGTAAAATTCTATACTAGTAAATAGAGATCATTAACATCATTCCCAACCTCTATCAGGATACATGTACAAGTAATAGCGCAAATATATATTAAAATGCGACTCTATATACAGAATGAAGAGTGTAGATTACTACTTAATCGCAGCGCCATATATTCTCCACTCGAAAAGTATTTAAAGTAATTCATAACAGTACAAGAGGCGCTTGCAAACTTTCATCACATGGACCACCGGGTGCAACCCGGTGGTCCATGTGATGGAAAGTTGGAAGTGCTACTTGTGTTTTTTTCTCTCAGAAATTTTAAATAATTACTTCGTGAAAAAAATCTATCCCACAGCAATTCAGTAGTAATCCACCATCCACATACTGTCGTCTGAATATTTTCATTCTGTTTGATCGGGTCAGTTCGTAATTTTATTACCGACCTCACTAATAGCGCATTACATTTCGCATTGCAAACGCTCGTGTCTTTCAGACTACTTCATTCTTCTGCGTTAACCAACGAACATTTTCTGCGCTAATTGTGACAAGACTTCTAGTTTCAACTGTAAATTAATCAAGATTTTGTAAATATCGTCGCCGTTGAACAAATGTATCACTCATTTTTCAAAAATTGTTGCCAAAATTACATTAGATGTTTGTCAGATACAGTGATAGGATGAGACTGCTCGGGCCAACCCAGACCGGAATGATAACCAAGAACACGCAACAACTGCAACAAAATTTGTGTCTGATTTAGTCCAAAATGGATTTCACAAATTCCAAAATCGAGATTTAATTATTACCTGAGGGCAGGTATACAATAAAAAGATCACCATTACAAGTCTCAAACTCAACTTCATAAACGTTCAGACGATTTTAATTTCTCTTTATTATACTGACTTTCTGACTGATTCCCGGGGATTTATCTGGAAACACAAAACTGTTCGCTTACAGATTTTCATTCATCCAATGATCCAAATATTCGAAAAAAGTATGCATTTTGACTAGTAATGAGAAATTAAAAATTGCACGTCCATCGGTTTTTGTGGTTCTGTGTACCAAATATGAGAAAAGGAAATTCAAATGGGAGTCCAGACTCAGATACTCAAATCTAAGGTGTAACTAAGGGAAAAGGGGGTGTCGGGACTTTTTCGTCACGGACGTAGCTAAGGGGTGTAGAATTCCAATTGCTTGCACCCTCACCCTCCGCGGTAGGCAAAATACCGAATACCACAACATAATTTCCAACAAGTTGGAAATTCCATTGTCACCCCTCTCTGAGTCAAAATTCTAAATTACTCTCGGTCGTTAAAATTTGTTCGCAAGTCTTTGCCTTCTTACAATTTATGGAAGATTGCCTACAAGGCACTCTCCCATTAATTGTAATAAGGCAAATTTACACAGAGTAAATAACTTCTAGTCAAAGATAATATGAAGCGCATCCATAAAAATTGAAGTTTTTAAATTGGGTTACCTCACTCCAGAACTGAGTTCAAATGTGGGATTCTAGCACTCAACCAGTTGAGATGCACACTTACATTTGTACACCCCTTGACTGTCAATTATCCAACCGAGACCCTCGGCAGTCTCAAATTCAGACTACTAATCACTCCTTGGGGGATTTAACCCTTTACCTAACGTAACGGCCAAAACCGCCCAGCGCTATTCTCAAAAATCGCCAATTAATTTTTATTATTTTTTTTCATTTTTTGTCTCAAAAACATAGGTTATGACCCCTCGTTGGAACGAGCTCGTTATTCAAGAATTATTTTTGCAAGTGTCGTCTGCTTTTCAGGTTAGGTAAAGGGTTAACTACTTTTCAATCAATATTTGGAGGACTTTCACTACTTTTCGTTTTAAAAACTCCACAGTTTGACCAGAATCTCTAGATATGATTGCCCCCCCCCCCCCTCCACCCCCCCTCCACACACACACAAACTGTGGTGTAACGTCCCGGACTGGCGTCCAAGATATCAATTCTTTCTTGGTGATTTATTATCTATTTATTGGTGTCTAACACACATTTCTGCACAATGGCTAATCATGACCACAACATGGAGATAAAGCCAAGTATAGCAAATCGTTTTATACCCATGTTGCTCATTTTAGAAGACTTCCACCCCAAGCATTGGTGACTAGGTCCCACTTTACCAGTAAAACAGACCTTGATTACCACAGAAAACAAGCACTGCTTCTCTTCCCGGGTTCCCCACAGGAATCTTTTCTTAATAGTCATAATGCACTTTCTTAAAGGACAAGATTTGATACTTGGATCTGCATTGTCACACACAGTTGGAGGCCCATAGTACACGATTCGGCCTTCTGGGGGTCTAGCACCACCAGTGTGTAGTACCTTTACATTACGTGTTAATTAAAAAGTATTTGCATACAGTCGAAACAAGAAGTCCTGTCAAAACTGGCGCAGAAAATACTCGTTAGTTAACGCCCTCTGTATTGCAGAAGAACGAAGAAGTTTGAAATACACAAAAGCGTTTGCGTTGTGCAATACAAAATATAATGCACTATTAGCGAGGCCGGTAGTGAAAACACGAACTGAACAGATAAAACAAAAGTAGTAGGAGATGAGGTGACCGTCCCGCATTGGGGAGGGGTGGGGGTGGGGAGGGAGAAGTGACGCCATAGTCACTTGACCCGGTGGCGCCATGTTGTATTGTCATGGTAGCTCGCGTGAGCGGCCATGTAGTGGCGTCATCCCCATAGTGATACGTGGTCTTAATGCGCATGCGCAGCGCGTGTTGTTATGTGATACGTGTTTCCATCGGCCATTTTGTATACTGGAGGCCGCCATCTTGGGTTCTATGGTACACAAAGGCTTACAACATGACGGGGGTATGTTCGGAGGGTTTGTTCGATTGAACAGGAGTAATTTCCCGATTCGTAGAATTACCACAAACAACCCGACAATCCCTCCAAATCACCAAAATTCACCGCCAAACTACCGAAATTTACATTATTTAGTACCGATTTCCACCAGAATCCTTTTTAGGACAGCCATACCATGGTACTGAGAGGTCTTCAGGTACCGAGGGGGCCCACGGGGTATGTCCGATTGAACTAGAGTGTTTTTTCTGGTTCGGATTTCTCCCAGAATCCCTTTTAGGACCGCCATACAATGGCTTATAATAGTAGCACGTAGTACTGTAGGGGCCCCTTTGGATTATAGTCAACTGATAGGCAACCTCCATGAAAGCCTATATCATTTCTAATGCCAATAATCTATGGAGTAGTTACTGATAAATCATTGCTCGAACGACTCGAATCCCACCGAGCAAATAAGCCATAGTATTTACTCGAACGAGTGACTCGCACATACGACTCTTAGCCTTAAATGAGTGTTTCTGATTCAATGCAGTTTGGGTAACTTCACTCGGCAGGTATTGCATTAAAAATCCACTCTACGCTGAGCAAGTAACTTTTAGTAAGAAACAATACAACTCAACTGTAGAAAGATGGCCATGGGGCTGAAGTGAAATTTTGATTGAGACTTCAACCTTGATAGATTTCTGAAAATGACATTTTAGCAGAGAGATTTGTGGTCCAAATCTTATTTCGCTTAGGGCTGTCACGATCAATCGATTAATCAATTGTTGATCGGTCACAGCGAAATCGATTAGTATTTTTAGTTGTCGAATAATCGGTAAATTGTATCCCGTTTTAGATGTTTAATAATTAAAAGAAAATTTGATGAAAAAACTATTGTTTCTATAGGTATTGAGTTAAGAACATCGATGTTAAACCCCAAGAAGCCGTTGGAAGCATTTGTCTTCCAGGTACATTCATCAAAGCTTTGATGTTCTGAATCTTTGAACCATCAGTGTAATAATCAAGACTAGTCGGCAGTTGCGAAGATCGCAACTGCCGACCGGTCTTGATTATTACACTGACGGTTCAAAAGTTCAGAACATCAAAGCTTTGAATGTACCTAAAAGTTGATCGTCTTCGTTGTTTACTTGAGGTAGGTCAGCAGACTTGAACTTCATTTTTATCGACTTCAAAGAGAGGGAGAGGGGTGGGGGTCATCTAGGTACGATTAATCGATTATTATCGATTATTTGCGACGATTAATCGATTCCTAAATTGAAAAATCGTGACAGCCCTAATTTCGCTACTATTTTTAACATGATAAACAAAATATCTTGATATCAAGTACAAATAGTTCATGGATAGAGAACAGAAATTGCAATACTCACGACAATTGTTGTTATTCTGACTGGACATTCTGAAGTGCCTCTTTTCTCTGCTGTACAGTTATTTGTAATGTTGCGTATGATAACTCGAGTTGGTTTCTGTTCCTCAAAATTCTTATACCCCGCATGTGTTGACCACTTTCCTACCTGTATAAAATAATACCAGTTGCTGATCGAAATCACCTGACATCTTAAATGTACAGTTAAAACTAGAAGTCCCGTCAAGAATTGCCCGCAAATAGCGAAACACTCTGTGCGTTGATATGTGGGCTATGACAATAGTATGACTAACAAATTCTATATATATGTCCTATGCACAAGCAATGTTTCAGCCAATGGACTTCCGGGTTTATCCCGGAAGTCTATTGGCTGAAAAAGTGCTTGTGCTTCTATCAGTAACCAAGAGAATCTCTTATGCTTTAAATGCAATTCGAAGGGAAATTTCGAGCAATTCCTATGGGAAATTATGTCAAGGCAAGCACACAGTTCGTGACAGGAGTTCCAGTTTTAACAATATACGGAAAAACAAGATTGTTTTATATCCTTCACTACATTTACTTCTTTAATTATTTATTGGGGTTTAACGACACCTTCGGCAGCCAAGGTCACTTCATGTTCGACAGTTTTACGGGTGGGGGAAGCCGAAGTACTTGAGAGAACCGCAAAGCAGCGACGAGCAACTGTCAGACTCCCCAACGTACTAACTCAGCGCAAGCAGGGTTAGCATTGATTGAAGGCAAGTGCTCCATCGACTGCAGTACAAGCAATAAGAGTCTTTTCCAAGAACACAACGCAGTTACCACCGGTTGCGATCGAACTGTGGGGTTAACAATAAGATAGAGGGATATTTCTCAAAATAATTTCAAAATGTATTGTCAAAATAGATAAAAAGGAATACCTCTTCCGAAGTGAGTTTCACGCAGTAAGTTTATGTTGATACCATACGGATCTTCGGTGTTTGGGTGTTTTGACGATTTACCTAACGAACCAGCCACATCCGTCCGCGTAATTTACAAATTTGAGCCGTTAAAGAAAAAAAATATCAATTCGCAAAAATTAAAAAAAAACATAATAATAACAACAATAATAACATTTTGGCCGACCGCTATTTGTCGCGGTTCTCTTGTGAGAAGGCCTTGGTTAACCCTGAATTTCCAAATGCCTCCCTATCTTCACTCCTCCTTTTTCCTCCCAACACCCGGAAACGAACTGCTTGATGATATCCCTTTATCCTCGTCGTCCCAATTGCTCCAATAAGCATACTAACCCACTCCACATATCCTTCATTCTCCCATCCCACTTCCCCATTATACTCTCACTGAAAATTTTATTCTGTTAAACTCATTTTTCGAACTTGTGTTAAAATGAACCGTTAGCATTTTGAAAGATTTGGCATTTGCCAACTGGCAAATTGCCATACCTTTTAAAACGCTCATGGTTCATTTAGTCAGTTATATTAATAAGTAGAAAATACAATTCTAGAAAATACAATTGTGAAAGTTTTATAGTACTGGCTCCTGGTTTCACAGATTTGTTTTATGATGTTTTTACACTATGCGTGTGCGCAACACTGTATCTGAGAGTGACAACCGATAAATAGAGATTATTACCATTATGTGGATGTACAAAATATGTATCCGAGTCGAGCTTCGGGTTCTAAGGGCAGATCACGACGAGTCGAAGACGAGTCGTAATCTACCCTTAGAACCCGGAGCGAGATAAGTCTAAGAATAAGTCTTTCTATTCTAAGCGTCACTGCGTTTTCTCCGTAAATCGGCAAAATTTCTTTGGATTTTTGAGCTGCATTGTTAGATGAAAAGTTCGTGGACCGCCGACGTGGACGAAGTATATTTTACCTACATTTAAAACCAGAAATCCTATCACGAACTGTGCGTTTATCTAGGCTTAACTGCGCGTAGGAATTACACGCAATTGCCATATCGAATGGCATCCATAGCATGGCAGGTTCTCCAGGTTACTTATAGCAAACACAGGCAATGTCTCTGCCAATGGACCTCCGGGTTACCCGGAGGTCCATTGGCTGAAACATTGCTTGTGCACATGCCATATGTTCAGAATTTGGTAGCCTTACTATGGTTATAACGCGTAGATTAACGCGCAAATCGACGTGCTATTTGTGCGCATTTCATGACAGGACTTCTAGTTTGAACTGTATATCCAAAACTGAAGTTGCGTAGTGATACATCAAATGATGAAAAAGAAATGATTGTTTGCCACTAACTAGAGTGATATTTCAATATACAGTACGTGGAGAGTGGATTGTAACAAAATCACCCGCGGAGTGGGGTTATCACCCAAATTATCACTTTCGAATTCGGTACATATGGACAACCAACACAAGCAATGTTTCAACCAATGGACCTCCGGGTTTAACCCGGAGGTCCATTGGCTGGAACTTTGCTTGTGCTTGTTATGCTTTGCATCAAATTGCTTGGGTGGAATCTCCACTCCGCGGGTGATTTAGTGATAATACACTCTGCACGTACTGTATCTTGTGAAGAAAACTAAAAGATATGTTTACATATTAATCAAATCAAAAACAAAAGCTTACCCTTTTGAGTCCTGTTTTATATTTCATCTCCATCACATCGATTTGATAATTTGTTCTCATCCCTCTTCTGTCAAACTCCACATTTCCTGTTAATCCCTGCAGTCTAACCTGAAACACATACATCCTACACTTTAATTATTTCAATATTGAATATAGAAGTGTAGTATCAGGACTTAAGTGATATAAATAATATTTAGTCAATTTTGAGCTGCCTGTAAAGTATTCAGAAAGGAAGGGGGAGAGGTTCAGAAGATGGAAAGGTCAGGCGGGATACCGCTTTTTGGGGCAACCCGATCTCACCCGAGTAATAACTGGACATAGAGGTCCACGAGATAAGACAAAGTTACAACGTTTTATTGCCCTGATTGTTCAGATGAAAGAGGATAATACTCCGTGCCAGTGTTTTATGGGCATCGAATAAAACTATGACACCATCACAGAACATAAGGGGGAGCAATTAATACCCGGTAAACGACGATCTGTGACATTTACTGAACCATGCAAAGCTCCTACAGTTAAAACTAGAAGTTCTGTCATGAAATACGTACAAATAGCACGTCGATCTGCGCGTTAATCTACGCATTATGACATAGTAAGGCTATCACATTCTGTACATACGGCCTGTGCACAAGCAATGTTTCAGCCAATGGACCTCCGGGTAACCCGGGGGTCCATTGGCAGAAACATTGCATGCGTTTGCTATGAGTAACCAGGAGAACCTGCCAAGCTTTGGATGCCACTCGACATGCCAACCACGCGCAATTAAGCCTAGATAAGCGCAATGTTCGTGACAGGACTTCTAGTTTTAACTGTACTCAGAGCCAGTGTTTTATGGGCATCAAATAAAAATATGACACCATCACAGAACATATGGGGTGTCATATTTTTATTTGATGCCCATAAAACACTGGCACTGAGTACAATACCCGGTAAACGACGCTCTGTGGCATTTACTGTAACCTGTAACGCTCCTAAGACAAACTTGTAGTAACGTACACCTCGGCTGGAAAGGGACCTGTGTCCCACTGTGCCCATTTGGCATAGGGCAGTGGGGGAAGTGTCCTTCTCTACCCTTGCTATGGCGCTCCTGGGAGAACGGAACACAAAATGAGCCTGGTCGTGGTAAATTTTCCAGCTGACACGCATTCATAAATGCTCTTTATAGCAGTAAACGTCCTTCAAGTGATGACCAATTGGTTTCAACCGATATGCCGGTCGGTTTTCTAATTCATTTCTCATAAAGTATAAATACTCGGAGGTGGAAAATCCACTCCATGGTATTTTAGTCGTAATTCAGTTTCGCCACAATGTACAAATGTTGTGAATCCACCAATACCAGCATTTAATATGCTCGATATTATCCGGATTTCTCTTTCAATGTAATGTTTCTTGTTTCAAGTTTCCGAATGTTGAAGTGAGTCCAATTCATTTTGGGGAACTGTCATTAATTACCCCAGACCTGCTATCCCGAAGAAACTATATATATTAGGTATTAATTCATTACTTCGTCTACTTATACAATATAAAACGATAGACAAATTCTATTTTTCATATTCAATCGGGAAGTGGGGGGTGGGGGGGAGGGGGCGTTGAAAGAAATACATGACACAGGGTATTTATCGGTCTTGGCAAGCGGGTGTTTGCTGAACAGTCAGAAACTCATGTAAATTTCTCCCTGGTTAGAGATTGTTACTTGGTTAGTTTCATATCGGCCGAGATATCAGCCCGAGGTAACTTCATATCAGCCTGCCACCGACGGTCGAAGGCTGATGTGAAGTTACCTCGGGCCGATATTTCGGTCGATATGAAACCAATCAAGTAATAATAACCTCTTTATTTATTAAACCAAATCAGAATAGTTGCAAAATGTTCTCAGATCTTTTACAGTTTTCTGACAGTGTTATTTCTCTTCCTTTTCACAAAATCCGAAAATTCCTCTTCTAGTTCAGCTATCCAAACATCTCGACTTCACCGCTGGGGACGCAGAGACGCTTGGATAGCTGAACTATTTCTTCCTCTCACTTCGACGAATCTCTGTACTTTGGAACTTTATTATTTTGTGCCTATATGTACAGTTAAAACTGGAAGTCCTGTCGCGAACTGTGCGCGTATGTAGTCTTAATTGTGCGTAGGAATTGCGCGCAATGGCCACATCGAATGGCATCCAAAGCACGGCAGATTCTCCTGGTTACTCATAGCAAACACAGGCAATGTTTCTGCCAACGGTCCTCCGGGTTACCCGGAGGTCCATTGGCTGAAACATTGCTTGTGCACAGGCCATATGTACAGAATTTGATAGTCTTACTATGGTCATAACGCGTATATTAACGCGCAGATCAACGTGCTATGTGTGCGCATTTCATGACAGGACTTCTAGTTTTAACTATATATGTGGCAACAGTCAATACAAACTAAACTGGCTTATAACAACACACGTGAGCTGGTTGCCCCGAAAACATGGCTTACGAACCCGATTACAAAGAACGGACACAGTGGAGATTGATGTACAAAATGTGAAAAAGCAATCATAGATGGGTAGATCCCCAATCTGGAAAAATAAAAAAAACACATTAATTTTGAGTCTGCAATGTTTTCCAACCAACCCCATGCTATGTTTATGCTCAAACATATCCTTAACACCATGCCAATGGTAAAACGGTATATATTTTATGGAGCAAATTTTGTAGGAACTGACATAACACAGCCGTTGATGTAAAGTGTCACGATAGTTGTCGTGGTAAAGCGCATGCAGCTTCAAACTGAATTACGTTAACCAGATACAGGGAAATCGCATCACGTTCTCACAGTGATGTATATTTGGCAGCCACCACTGGTGACGGTTCTGTCTGCACCACGACCACGATAAGGCCGACCATTTTGACTTTACAAATGTCGCTTTAAAGACAACGAAAGCGCCGCCATTGGCTACACCAAAGAAATTATTCTGTGGTTACATCAAATGAATCAAAAAGCACGATTTATGATTACTTTGATGTCGCCGCAGAATAATTGGCACGCTGCCATGAATGTCGTGCGATCTTCGGGACTGGGGCGGTTTACATGCGAATTTGCCCGATCTGATCGAAATATGTCATCCAATTATTGATTTGTCCTGGTACCGATACCAGTTTCGGCGGGACAGGCTCTATCCCATCCCGGTATCGGTTATGCTGGTACCGGTGTGACAGGAATGATAGTCCGTAGGAACGTTAGTCCCTCTGGACTATTATTCTGCAGAATTATAGTCCTAGGTCTAACATTTCTAGGAATAGTAGTCCTATTCCTGTCACACCGGCAGTACTTTGACATGCCTGTGCTACAGTCACAACATAAAAACTGTCACGTCATCAAACTTCACAGTGGGAGTAGTTACCACGCTGATTGACCTGACGCCATCTTCATGGAGGGGTATTGAATTGCGGCGTTTATCAATGACGGTCCTGCAATCCAGTCGTATAGAGACCAGTGAATGGGAGAATCCGGCGTATCTTTGTTTTTGATTAATCTTGTGCCCAATGTAACGGCCAAAATTATTCTAAAAAAACCCAATTAATTTTCATTATTTTTTCATTTTTTTGTCTCAGAAACATAGGTTATGGCCTCCTCGTTGGAACGAGCTCATCGTGATCGTTCCAATGAGGAGTCATAACCTATGTTTTGAGACACAAAATGAAAAAAATTAGTTATTCAAGAATTTGTTGGCAAGGGTCGTCTGCTTTTCATGTTAGATGAAGGGTTAAACTTGTGCTTTACGTAACATATAGGGGTTGGGCAACGCTATACAACAAAATCGTTATTAAACTTTTTTTTGAATGCTTGCCCTGAAAACATTGTTTATGACACCTCATTGTAACGAGCGCATGCACTCGTTACACTGAGGATGTCAAACGCAATGTTTTGGACTAAATTCTCGAAAATATGTTTTACAAATATTATCCACTGGATACAAAGTGATATAGAATGTGACAGAAAATGATCAGACTTACTTTGCGAACAGCGTGTAGGATTTCATCACCGTAGCCAAGTGGAATGGGTGGATTGGATCTGCATCTGCTCTCGTTTTTGTTGAACGTTAACATGTAATCCTGCTGGAGCAGTGAATCAAATGTTGTAAAACTATTGGGAAAAATGATCCTCAGCGACTCAATAAAGACACTCACTCCATCAATCATGAAGGCAGCCTCAGGTTTTATTCTTTCGTTCTGTTAAAAATGTATAAATTAATAATCTTCAAGGATATCCGAGTTTCGTGCATATGATTTGATCCTTTGCCCAACGCAGACGATATCAAAATTTATTATTTTAAATATCATTTTTTTAATTTTTCTAAAAAATCCGACCAAACCATACCATGTGACCCCTCATTGGAACGAGCTCGATGAGCTCGTTCCAATGAGGGGTCACATGATATGGTTTTGTTGAAATATTTTGAGAAATTTAATTTTTTCAACTGCTCAATTTGCATATTACGCGAGTGGATGCGGGCGATTCGTTAGGTAAAGGGTTAATTGGTCGAGAAGAGTTTCCATTAAACTGCGGATGTTTCTCTTACCTTATGAATATTTTTGTGTCACAATCCCATTTGCAGAAACACTTTGGGCATGTCCAAAGGTGCAATTAACCCTTTTACTGCGACGCGCACTTTGACCATATGTGGTGGACCTCTATTTACGCCTTTATGTGAGGAAGTTTAATAAAAGTTATGATATACTTAAAACTCTATCATCTGATTAATTGTTGGAAAGGGCTTTCTGAGCAATTTCCAACAATTAAGCAGATGATAGGTTTGGTCTGCGCATCCCAGAACGTACAGATAATCATCGTAAAAGGTGACAATTGTCACTGTCAGCATCATAAGTGTTAAACCATTACCGCATCGAGTGGGCTGAGACGTCGCATTTCATTCACTTGGTATCCCAGGACAATCATTTGTAAATAACACTGAAGAGTACATCGTTGTTGAATCTTAGGTTACATTCATTATAATGTCGATAATGAAATTTACTATTTCGTTTCCATGTGGATTGTTCACGCTACCTTTTTTTATCTCGAGTACTCAAGACTGCGAGTGTCAACCTGTGTTGAAAAATATCAGCCTGCCATCTGCACAAAAGCAGCTTCGACTGATTTAGATACCTTAATGTACGCCATCGTCGATAGTTCGTGGTAAAAAGCGGATACTACGACCGCTTCATGTTATATTATTGTACACGCAACTACTCTAAATTAAATTATGAGAATTGGAATGAATTATCTACCGCTTTAATGGTGTTTGAATGTGAGATGGGCATGTTAAGTTTCATACGAAGTGCCATTCGCTTCACACAACTTAACACCTGCATTCAAAGCGATAGATAATACATTTCAATTGTTCCCTTATAAAAAAGTACCATGGTAAACCATGGTAAATCCCAAAATACCCTGGTAATACCATGGTATTATCAGGGTATTTTGGGATTTACCATGCTTTACCATGGTACTGTTTTATAAGGGTTTCATCTGCAGTGATATAAAACTTCACAAATACAACTCGAATTAATTTTTAACAAGATGGAACGGTTAATTATGAATGAACATGTACTGTACAAACATTTATCTTACTATAACGATCCGCTGGGTTAGTAATTACAGCGTGTATCAGGGGCCCGTGATACAAAATCTCTGTCTTGCATCTGTATAATACAACCGCGTGCTTAGTTGCAGTTGGATTACGTTAATATTTATAGAAAATTAAAGCTTTCGAAACGCATTAGTGAGGAACCTTGCACGTTTCTTTATACGCCAAGAGAAAAAAAAAACACTTCTCAAAAGTATTATTATTAAATTATGGAACCACATTGCTTTTGTGTCTGAATCACTGGGAGGATTCGAACTGGAACATCACGCAGTTACACTATTAAAACACAGTCTTCCGGAATGTTGAACATGCATTGTACGCGCTCAATAGGTTTAGCAGAGGGTCACAACAAATCAAGGCAGCCGCTTACAGGTTTAACCGAAACAAGCATTTTTGTGAGTCTGAAAATGAAATCTGAAATTAAAATGCTAGTTAACCCTCTATTCAACGCACACGATATCACAATTTAGTATTTTAATTATTTCTCAATCATTTCAACAAAACCATACCATGTGACCCCTCGTTAGAACGAGCTCGTTCCAACAAGGAGTCACATGATATGGTTTTGTTGAAATGTTTGGAAAAATAATGTTTTTTCAACTTCTTAATATGTACATCACGTGTGAGGATACGGCCGATTCGTTACGTAAAGTGTTAATCAAGTTATTACAGTTCAGAATTGTAGGCCTTAGAAACAATAGCTCGACTATGATACAACATTTTGTACAAAAACACAATGATGATAATAAATATGTTATAAATTATAATATCAAAGATTAATCCTTTTACTGCCACGCCCACTTTAGCCAAATATGGAGGACCTCAAAATACGCCTGTATGCGAGGACGTTTAATAAAAGTTATGACTCTCTGAGCCCTTTCCAACAATTAATCAGATGGTAGGTTTGATCTGCGCATACCAGTACGTACAGGCAATCATCATAAAATAGGTGACAATAGTCGTCTTCGGCAGCGAAAGTGTTAAAAATGATACAGATGGCATGAACTGCAAACGCACATGTAATATGGAATGGATATGTAAGATTTCAAAGTTTGTATCAAAAATGTTATTTTACGTCCTCACGGGGAAAATAATTTCGATAATATTTATTTGGAACAGCCATTAGCGTTGCTTATACTGAGAAACGTGAACTGAACGTGGCGGTTTTAGGAAAAAAAAACCCCAGGTTATTGGTATTCATTTCAGTCTCCTTTACCTCAAACCATTCGGTTCTCGAGAAAAGGAGTACTTGTGTCACTGATGATATTACAAATAAAATGTTCTTCAAATTCTTAATACATTCCAGGTGGTGTCAGTTTGGATATCAAATTAGTCACAGTCCCCATTTGGTTATACATTTATCTATTTCCAACTGAAAAAAAATCCCAAATAATGTCAACGGAGCTATGTGATAAGGGGAGTATTTCTCAACCAATGTCTGCCAAAGAGTTCGGGAAGTAGATGTGGTCTTCACTGGCCTTGTGAGGATATATGAGTCAAAAAAGAAAGTATAATAAACTTTGAGGAGCAATTTTTTTAGTTTCATCGACTTCAATCCCAAACAAATTATTGTTAATTCATATTTCGAGTCTAGCTGTATGAATTTGCATTATTTCATGTTCTTGCTGTTGCCAGCCTCACGTCAGGACGTTGCAATTCAGACTTGGGGTGAAATGAAAAGTTCACGCATACAGTCAATAGCGTGTAGGTCCACCATTTGCATCTTGGGTGGCAAGACATCGACGGCGCATGGACCTGATAAGTCTTTGGATGTCACCCTGTTGTATTGCGTTCCACTCCTGCCTTAGAACATTACGTAAATAGCCTAACGTCTGAAGATCCTGAAGTCGTACTGGGCGGTCCAATTGATCCCAAAGATGCTTAATTGGCGACAAACCTGGCGAATGAGGGGGCCAGGGAAGAAGTTCGACGCTTTGCTCCTCGAGAAAGTCACGACAGATATGCGCCTTGTGACATCGGGCATTGTCTTGCTGGAATAAATGCAATCCGATGTCAGCGTTGTGCAACGGGACCAGGCCTGGCATTCTGAAAAATGCAGGAGGGCAAAAAATCGCTCTCCTCAATCAGCTCAGGAGAGCAATTAGCTTTACACAGCATTTTAAGTATCCAGTTGAACGAACTCATTGAAACTGAAACCAACAGACTACATCAGTGATTTTATTAACTTTACTAAAGTAATGCGAAATATCTTAGACATCTAGATGTCTCACTCAACAACCGAACACACACTTGACAAGACCAGTGTGTGTACCCAGACCTGTTGTCCAAGAAAGTCATACGCCTACCACTACCACCTTCAACCCCCAAGGGGGGTATGACTTTCTTGGACAACAGGTCTGCTTGAATCTACAGTCACATCCTGGTGCAAGTGCTTCAAGTGACAGGATAGTAGTAATGGTAGTATATTATAGTGTCAATATTCCTTGAATAATTACCCCTCAAACTGTGATGTTAGTTGTTGAACTTGAAACTGACAGAAACAAAAATATTGCTGTGACCCATTTTGCTTCAAATGATTGCAACTGTGTTTGGGTATGGTTGCAGCCATTGCCTTTTACCACTAAACCACTTCCAAAATGAAATTACGTGATGTTATGTGACTTCGAAGTTAAATTACATTTTTGCTTTACAACAAAAAATTTAATGTGAGCATAATACATGTAATCTCAATCATCCCAGACCAAAATATTTAGGAGGGCAATTTTTCGCTCTCCTTAATTCTTTCAGGAGGGCAGTAAGAGGAGCTAAAAAATCGCTTCCCTGAAATTGCCAAGCCTGCGGTACAACAACAGCGTTAAGAATTTCGTCCCTATATCGCTGTCCATTCAGATTAATATCGATGAAGATCAACTGCGTTCGATGGTGCAGGAAATTCCTACCCAAACCATTACACTACCGCCGCCGAAACTGTCGCATTCCCGCGCACAGGCATCAGAAAACCGTTCTCCTCGTCGGCGATACACTCTTGCCCTACCATCAGCGCGCCGTAGACAAAATCGTGATTCATCATTAAAAAGAACTGTGCTCCAACGCTGCTGAGTCCAGCGAACAAGCTGACGTACCCATTCCATTCTGGCGGTACGATGACGTTGGGTTAGGATTGGTCCGTGGTATGGATGCCTACTTCGGATGCCGTGTTCCGCGAGTCTATTGCGGGAAGTTTGTGCACTGATTCTATTGTTAGTTCTACCAGGAGTAATTGCTGTTGTCCTCGTCGCCGGGAGGAAGCGATCCCGAAAGTGAGACGTCCTGATGAGTCGGTCTTGTGCAGGGTCTTAGTCGACCTGAACGCGGTCGGTCGTCAGTAGATCCAGTGGTTCTATACCTTCCAATGAGACGGTAAATAGTGGCTACAGTGACTCAGAACTCAGCAGCGAGCTCATCTGGAAGTATCCCAGCCTCATACATACCAATGGCATGCAACCTCTGATTTTCGGTTAACCTTGTCATTTTCTAAAATATCGGAAGACAAAAACTAGCGTGCTTTCTCAATAACCCATGCTCTCTAGCACAACACTACACACAGAAACTCGTCGGTCACCCATTCAATTTGACATTCTCGGGTAGCTCGTGCTATTTTGAAATCCGTAGCAAAATTGTATACGGTTGGGTGGACAACTACAACATGTCATTAAACTCTTTGCACGACTTCTTGTCCACAAACATGCAACATTAGAACTATTATATTTCATCCTTTATGCTATTTTTTCACATTTGTTTCTATTATACTTTCTTTTTTGACTCCTTATATTATTGCGCACTGAACAGGTAAAATTGCGATTCTCCCATATTTGTGTCTACATTTCTAGTGTTTTATGAGGAAAAGGTTTAATAACTTCATATAATTTTGACTGCTAAAAGCTTTCATTCCTTGATAGTGTTAAGCCACAACAACGCGGTAACCATGGCTGACAATTTTCGTCATCAGAAGAGATTAACGGGAAAGTTAGCTCCCATTATGTTTCTAAAGTACAGTTACAACTAGAAGTCCTGTCATGAAATGCGCACAAATAGCACGTTGATCTGTGCGTTAATCTACGCGTTATGACCATAGCAAGCCTATCAAATCCTGTACATATGGCCTGGCACAAGCAATGTTTCAGCCAATGGACCTCCGGGTAACCCGGAGGTCCATTGGCAGAAACATTGCCTGTGTTTGCTATGAGCAACCAGGAGAACCTGCCGTGCTTTGGGTACCATTCGATATGGCAATTGTGCGCAATTCCTACCCGCAATTAAGCCTAGATAAGCAAACAATTCGTGACAGGACTTCTAGTTTTAACTGTAGTCAGTACATTTAATACTAAGGGCATAGGAATTTCATATAAAAATTGAAATTTCAAAATGTGAGCGAATTTGTATCATAAATGTGCGCATCATTTCGCAAATGTCAGGCATTTTTATGTAGAGAAGTACAAAAATGCAGAAGTGGGCTTTTTACAATGTTTTTTCCACATCAGTTTAAACGTTTAACTATTATTCTCTGTTTAAACCCATTTAAAAATAAGAAAACATCGCTTTCACCATCTTTTGAGGCTCTGTAAACGCTTTTTCTGTGCATCGTGACATACAATACAGACTCTCCTTTCAATTAATACAATAGTCTAGGAGGTACAGTTAAAACTAGAAGTCCTGTCATGAAATGCGCACAAATAGCACGCTGATCTGCGCGTTACTCTACACGTTATGACCATAGTAAGGCTATCAAATTCTGTGCATATGGCCTGTGCATAAGCAATGTTTCAGCCAATGGACCTCCGGGTAACCAGCTCACGTGTGTTGTTGTAAGCCAGTTTAGTTTGTATTCACTGCTGCCACACAGTTAAAACTAGAAGTCCTGTCATGAAATGCGCACACATAGCACGTTAATCTGCGCGTTAATCTACGCGTTATGACCATAGTAAGGCTATCAAATTCTGTACATATGGCCTGTGCACCAGCAATGTTTCAGCCAATGGACCTTCGGGTAACCCGGAGGCCCATTGGCAGAAACATTGCCTGTGTTTGCTATGAGTAACCAGGAGAACCTGCCGTGCTTTGGATGCCATTCGATATGGCAATTGCGCGCAATTCCTACACGCAATTAAGCCTAGATAAGCGCACAGTTCGCGACAGGACTTCTAGTTTTAACTGTAGGGTCCGCCTATTTTTTTCTGAGAGGAATAAAAACTTGCAAATGACTGTAGAAACACATTCGCTAAACAAAGAGCCTAAGTGGATTTCACTGGGTTGCTTCTAATTAGCTTGCCATAAAAAGTCAAGTTTCCTTTTGTAACTTTTAGAAAACGAAAACAACAGACAGCTCTCGAACCTATCTGTTGTTTTCCTTTATTAACCCTTTACCTAACATGAAAAGCAGACGACACTTGCAAAAAAAATTCTTGAATAACTAATTTTTTTTCATTTTTTGTCTCAAAAACATAGGTTATGACCCCTCGTTGGAACGAGCTCGAATAGCTCGTTCCAACGAGGGGTCATAACCTATGTTTTTGAGACAAAAAATGAAAATATTTAGAAAATTAATTGGAGATATTTGGGAATAGCGCTGGCCGGTTTTGGCCGTTACTTTGGGTAAAGGGTTAAAAGTAACAAAAGCAAACTTATTTATTTTTTATTGATGCCGTATGTGTTTTCGCAACAGTTACATGCTTTTTAATTGGACCTTCCTCGGCCGTCTAATAAACACAGGGGTGATAACTTTAATTTCGCTTTTCATGACGAGATACGACAGAGATGATAAAAGCAAAGCAACCAGACATCTCGATAAGATGCGCATAGGCATTCAACGGTAGAGACTTTCAGCAAAAAACGTATTGGAAAACGAAATGATTTTTGTGGTGTACAAGTTGGCTTTTAATTTTGAAAAACTGTATCAATTCCCAACCTCATGCGAAAAAAACACTATTGTTTCCAATGTGACGGCCGGCATTTTTGTTACCACAGTTGCTCGGAACAAGTCGGGACATCGTCAAAAAGTTTTGATAGATTCTGTCACGACTTTTCAGTCTGTGATACAGTCTTGTTCTGAAAATAGCTGAGCTGATTTTATTTCGTTCACTGCAACGGAACACATGTTTTTCAAAAGTTTCCAATGGGTAAAATACAAATCATATTGCAAGAAAGGAAAACAAAAAATAAAATGAGGGATGAATAACATTAATAGCAAGATCATATCTGCCATAACTGATAGGTATACAGTGCAGCCGCTGTAGACTGGTGATAACCCACGCGTGGGCAGTATGGTCCATGCATGCGTTTACCAGGTAAGAAAACTCAATATCAGCACAAAAAATAATTTTAATTAATTCCGCCTATCGGATACTGAAAAAACGGTCTATCGAATCCTTAACCCTTTAACTAACATGCACCAGCAAAAAATAATTAAGCTTTTTCATTTTTTGTCTAAAAACCATAGGTTGTGACCCCTCATTGGAACGAGCTCGACGAGCTCGTTCCAACGAGGGGTCATAACCTATGTTTTTCAGACAAAAAAATGAAAAAATAATTCAAATTAATTGGCGATTTTTGTGACTAGAGTTGGCCAGTTTTGGTCGTTACGTTGGGTAAAGGGTTAACTGGGTAAGTGGGAGTACAATTGGCTACATGCAAGACTCTTTGCTCTGGAGCTCCCGGGTGGAACATGGAAGTTGGCGAGTGCTTCTTTTGTTTTTCGACAAAAACTCGAAATGTTTCATCGATTATTCGAATACTCTGAATGTGAATAGAATTTTCTGAAATCTGATTTTAACTCACAAATATCTGAATACAAGGACGTAAAAGAAAATAGTTGAGAGAGAGAGAGAGAGAGAGAGAGAGAGAGAGAGAGAGAGAGAGAGAGAGAACGTCTTTACGATCTTTTCCCATACAATATTATATTTATTCCAATATACGACCAGAAATTCAGTGTTTGTTTGGAGGAAGAAGTCCCCTAGACTCAACTGTAGTCCACCAAGACTTGTATTTCACTCTTGCTTGTAAGTCCTTCACGGCATTTGAAGGAGGGGAAAGTGCACATCTTTGGATCCATACTTAAACTTCCACACCAGGCTAATAATTTGATCAATAAGAGGCCAAAATGTGAACTTTCTCAGTGTAGATGTGAGTTAGTCCAACAACGTAGCTGTATTTATCAAACACCTATTGATGTAAAACAAGGGATTTCCACTGCTCTGCCTGTACCATAAAAATAAAGTTGTATCGCACAAGTTGTCATACAAAACACGCTCGATTTAGTTTCCAACGTAAACAGAGAAGGAACCCGTCTAAATAAATCAGATCATCGTTGGTCGAATGCACCGGAGTCGAGATCGCTTGGAAGTTCCAAGTTCCTCATTTAGATTTGTTCACCCGGGATATTTAAACAATCAGATTCGAGTTAAAAATCTACAAAATAAAAATAACACTCTGACTGCTTGTTCCTTGGCAAATACTTTCCATAACTGGTCATATAATGATGGAGTGTGCTAAACGTGTTGGCTATTTAAGAAGGTTTTGTTGTGTTTTTCTCTGCAGTTTAGTCATGATTTGAAGTTCGATCATCGTGACCGTGACAATGATCGGCGTCAATTGGTTTTCTCCAATTGAATGCTGTAAAACTTAGAAAGCAAATTAGGGTTGGAACCCCACCACCTTCCAATGATGTCTCGTTGGCAACGAAGGAAACGCAGCAATTATCTAGTTGAAAAGTGCTGTTAGTTCCATTTTCGCGTATACTGGTTGTTACATGAGAGATGTGTGATAAATACAGAATCGTACATAGGTTGAATGGGTTAAAAATTATCGCAATCGATTGCTTTCGGCTCTCGTGATATCCTGGGACAAAGCAATCGAGTGCGATAATGCTTAACCCATTCAAACGTATGTGCTGTTCTATACATGTATTGTACTCCTACGATGCCATTCATGAACCTGTGTCGCCACCGATACAGTACGTCCGCCGTGGACTAGCCACATTCCGGAGGTGGGCAATATTTCTACGGACACAATAGCATTCGATTTCAAACGCTAATTATAGGAATGACCATCGAAAATTTAATCAATGAAATACCATTAATTAAAATTTTGCTGCTGATGATTTTTATTACCTGGTAAACGCATGCTTGGACATCACTGCTCACGCATTGATTTCGATCAGTTCACGGCGACTGTACTGTAAATATACTCGCCCAAAAAAGAAAGTGTGCATTGCAGAAATTGATCAAACTCCAAAAAAATAATTTCGTAGGTGTAAAGAGTGTTAACCTGTTCATGAATAAGTCATATTGAACACAAAAACAGCTTTCCCCGTTAAAATTGCATTCACGTTAAATGACGTGCTGCACGTTTGTGAAAAGGCATGTTTTGCACGTGGAGAGTCTGAAAATTCATGCAGCAGTGTGAATCCTTGGGTATTTAAACACTAAAGTAAGACCTTCCTATCGTTCACATTCAAACTTGCGCTGCTGTTAAAACGACTCCACATTAGCATGCCAAGATTGACAATGAATCAACGTCTCCTTGCTCTGGGTATGATTAGAGCTGGCAGAACGCACAGAGAGGTTGCCCAGCATTTGAACTGCCACCGTAACACTGTAGACAGGCTAGTCCATCGACATGCACAACATAATGACGTTCGAGACCGACCCCGCTCCGGGAGACCCCGAGTTACCACCCCTGCACAAGATCGGTATATCCGTGTCGTCCATCTCCGGAACCGGCAACAAACGGCAACGACGACAGCCAGGAACATCCCTAACCTGAGACGGATACATCCTCAAACAGTAATCAACCGGCTGAGAGAATACGGCTTACGTCCTCGAAGACCTGCAATTCGTCCGATTTTTACGTTACGTCATCGTCGTGCTCGACTGCAGTGGTGTAAACAACATCTCAGGCATCCCTTACACTGGTGGCGACGTGTTTTATTCACAGATGAATGTCGTTTCCATCTTTCATCATCAGATGGCCGCCAGAGAGTGTATAGACGTCGAAACGAACGCTACGCAGATCCATGTGTCGTGGAGCGAAACCGTTATGGGGGAGGGTCTCTCATGGTGTGGGGTGGCATCACTGCCCGTAACAGAACTGAGCTGGTCATTATTGATGGCAATCTCAATGCAGCCAGATATCGTGATGAAGTGCTTACATCTGTTGTTGTCCCATTTCTGCAACGTCACGGCCCCGGCGTCATTCTACAGCATTCCCACGCAGCTCGTGTTGTTCAACAGTATCTCCAGCAACAACAAGTGGATGTTCTTCCCTGGCCAGCAAATTCGCCCGATATCTCACCCATTGAGCACGTATGAGACGAAATGAAACGTCAGCTACGCCCGCTTCCCCATGCACCGTCAACGCTAGTGGAACTCCAAAGACAGCTTATCAGAATATGGAACAACATCCCACAACACTTCCATGCTAACTTGTTCGCTTCCATGAGGCGTACATGCACAGCAGTAGTCGATGCAGACGGAGGTCATACCAGATATTGAGTATGTGACTTTTGTGTTTGACCCTTAGTGTCTTTGACTCTCCATGGCACCAAGAGTATTCGTCGTAGCGTAATGAAATTTCTCGTGTTGATCACAAATTGATTCATCTGTGATTGGATAAAATTTCCATGTATGAAAATGATATATATCATTTTTTAGCATGCACACTTTCTTTATTGGGAGAGTATATATCAGTGCGTGGGTGCCCTTCTATGGCCGTGCCCCCACACCCAATGACCAAAATGTTTTCTTTGTCCCTGTCTGAATATTCGAACCCGAAGACGATCTTGAATACCATAATGCTTACCGTTGTGTTGAATATACTGTTGAACAGATGCAATTTTTTTCGTTCCTTCCACGATCTGTGAAATAATTTGTTGAATGTTCTGTCATGGTCGATTATCCGGAATCCTGTTATATTTACACCACCAAACTGGAACTTTTCCAACTCCAAGTCTTCTATGAACTATGAAATAGAAAATGCCATGAAAGTTAAGTTATTATGCTTCATTGGTCAAGACTGTCAATAGGTATTTCAAACTCAGGGGCATGGTATTCATACGCTCCCTTACTTCAGTGCTCACTTCATGAGCCGAAAGCACTGGCGCAAATATACAAAAAGTCACGATGTATAATGCGTTTGTCAATACGGCACGAGTGCCAGTGCGGAAGGATAGAAGGAAAAGCACGGTGCTAACTTCATGAGCCGAAGGCACGGACGCAAATATACGGAACGTCACTATGTGTCAAAGCGTTCTTAAATACGGCAAGAGTGCCAGCACAGACGGATAGAAGGAAAAGCGCAGTGCTGACTACATGAGCCGAAGGCACAGACGCAAATATACGGAACGTTACGACTTATGAATGGGATCGTTAATGAGGCACGAGAGTCAGCGCGGAAGGATAGAACGAGAGGCTCATTGCTAACTACAGTTAAAACTAGAAGTCCTGTCACGAACTGTGCGCTTATCTAGGCTTAATTGTGCGTAGGAATTGCGCGCAATTGCCATATCGAATCGCCTCCAAAGCACGACATGTTCTCCTGATTACACATAGCAAACGCAGGCAATGTTTCTGCCAATGGACCTCCGGGTCACCCGGAGGTCCATTGGCTGAAACATTGATTGTGCACAGGCCCTATGTACAGAATTTGATAGCCTTACTACGGTCGCCACGCGTAGATCAGCGAGCAAATGGACGTGCTATTTGTGCGAATTTCATGACAGGACTTCTAGTTTTAACTGTA
Source organism: Pictodentalium vernedei (assembly GCA_031216915.1). Taxonomy (NCBI): domain Eukaryota; kingdom Metazoa; phylum Mollusca; class Scaphopoda; order Dentaliida; family Dentaliidae; genus Pictodentalium; species Pictodentalium vernedei. Next base: position 78,586,109 of record CM062297.1, read on the forward strand.
CATGAGCCGACGGCACAGACGCAAATATACGGAACGTTACGATGTATGAATGGGTTCGTCAATGCGGCACGAGAGTCAGCGTGGAAGGATAAAACGAGAGGCGCAGTGCTGACTTCATGAGCAGAAATCATTGACGTAAACTACCTTCTCTCATCGGTGTATGACTAGAAAGGTTATACGCAGATGAATGTTCGTATGATGTATACACCTAGACGCAATGTGGTGACGTTTATGGCAAACTTATTGTAAACCGCAAAACAGAGCCGGAAGACCCAGCAAAATCCGACCAAACGGGATTACTGCGTTTGTGCATAAACTGATAAAACTACCTTACTGAAAAGGAACTTGACAAGTTGCCAATACGGACTCTCATCACTCCGTCGATCTGGCTAAGGTGCGATTATGATGTGTTCTCATTGTCACACTTTCTCCATCGGATATGTCCAAAGGGGGGGGGGGATGTGACAACGAGAACACAAGATCGATTAACCCTTTACCTAACGAATCGCCTGTATCCGCCCGCGTAATATGCAAATTCAGCAGTTGAAAAAATTAAATGTTTCAAAATATTTCAACAAAACCATATCATGTGACCCCTCGTTGGAACGAGCTCAATGAGCTCGTTCCAATGAGGGGTCACATGATATAATTTTGTTGAAATTTTTTGAAAAATTTAAAAAAAATATTTAAAATAATAAATTTTGATATCGTCGGTGTTGGGTAAAGGGTTAAACTTTTTTCGTTTTTATCCTAATTTATGTGGTTTTCTGTCTCATTAGGCTAAGCAATTGATCCATCAAAAGAATGATCAAAGGGAAGGTAGGCTGAACCCAATGGAGATATTTTCAGACAGGTCTTTTTGGTTTGAGTGGTGTCGTACACACTTTTGAGATTTGTTTTCCAAGTAAAAGGCCCTGAAATGTGTTTACTATTTGATCATATTCCTAACCCTTTGAACCCTGGTGGTATTTCCCACGTAAGTTCAATGGAAGACATCGGAAGAGTCCATATTTATTATTTGGGAGTAGACCAATCAATATTTCCAACGTGCAGCCTTAAGGCTGCAGGTTAAAATACTGATTGGTCTACCCCACCCTTAACGTAGCAGACATCCTACTTAATGAAAGTACGATGTACCATGTCCCCGTGCCGTAAAGCGGCCTCTCGGGTTCAAAGGGTCGACAGACACCTGAACCAAATCCGATTTTTTTCTCCGAAACCGCACCGAACCCGAAAGAATCTGCAAAATCAAAACCTCCCATTTAGATCTATTGCACCATACATACACAGAACGAAACGCGCGTGTAGTTCTGTGTTTATTACACGCCTTCATGTCTACAAAAACAATTAATAGAAGGACACTCAGCAATTCATTTGACAACTATCAACAAAAAGAACACATTTTATCGCCAACCAAATTTGCGAGGGAAGCCTAGTGGCACATAGAACACATTGGAACTCAAAGGACAATTTTTAGCTATCGCTAGCGAGTCCATTTGTAATTGCGGTGCACGATGTGTAGGAAATTCCAGTGAAATTTCGCTTTTATTTAAATTTTTTAGATTTTTATTTTCCGCACGTATGAGTGTTGCTGTGGATGGGGAGATCAAAGAACAGGCGTGTAATAAATTAGCCACCATCAAATCTGTCTGTAACTGTAGTATGTCCTTTTGATTCGTTCAATTGTTTCTGAACCAGTTGCTTTCAGAAATGGTAGGTTTAGAGGCTCAGGTTTGAAATGTGTACGCTATCACTGGGCTTGATGAAAATTTGAAATCTCCCATGTTCAAACCTTCTCTTTCTCAAGATACCGCGATAACTACTCCGACATATCTGTACGTCTAGCATCCACGTTTGTCTTGTAGCTATGACATAACTTCAAATATTCTCAGATTAACCCATTACCCAACGCAGACGATATCAAAATTTATTATTTTAAATATATTTTCAAATTTTTAAAAAAATTTCAACAAAACCATATCATGTGACCCCTCGTTGGAACGAGCTCGTCGAGATCGTTCCAACGAGGGGTCACATGATATGGTTTTGTTGAAATTTTTTGAAAAATAATATTTTTTCAACGATTGAATTTGCATATTACGAGGGCGGATGCGGCCGATTCGTTGGGTAAAGGGTTAAATGTTTTGTGAATATTGATCTTATCTTTATTCTTTATGATACAACCTATGAAATATATTCTCGTTTTGTGAATATTGACCTAAATGATTTTACTTTGTGCCTCTGAACATCAAATTTAATGCTGCGTTCAGTGGTCACGCTGTTGGGTGCCAGTTTAGCCAATTGAACTAAATTTTGATTTGCCACAACAATGTATTCATTGGCTTCAGTTTTGGCATCAGAAAAGTTCCTCTCAAATGTGAATACAGCAGCAAAGAGCTCGAAGAAGACGAAGCAAACAACATCGTCAAACTTAGTGATTTTGTCAATAAGGCTTTCAGAATTTGATTGTCAATGAGTGGTAATGGGGCATTGTTTTGTTTTCAATAAAACGATTTAGGTTATAAGCTTTACAAAAGGCAGAATGTAATCAGATAAATAATTCATACCGTCGCGAGACACCCGCGACGGTATGAAGTGTTTATGCCATGATTACCTCTTCTACCATATATGAAAAGCCTATGACATAAATTTTAGTTTTATACACCAACCGTGGTGAACACTCCAGCAATGGGGATTTCAATAGTTAAAATTTACACCTACAGTGAAACTACATCCAAGTTGACCTTTGGTGACGTCAACCTGAATGCGAACTTGTCTAAATGTATCGCAAGTCGCCACACGAAGAGTGAAATGAAAGTGGCAATTATTTATTACGTTTTTAAATGAGGTTTCCTGATACAACACCAAAAATTAACAAACATGCATTGTCTCATGTTAATAAAGCACCCACAACTCGAAATAGTATGTTATTATGTCATTAAAATGAAAAAGGTCCCCTTTCTTTTTCAATTTCGTTTCGGTGATAAAACTGACAGCGGAAGTACCGCTCACCGATCCTCATGTAAACAAAAACAAATTCGCACGTATTTACGGCAGTTGCTCAGTAAAATCGAGAAAAAATAATAGCGACTCTATGTCTTCAATAAAACGATGTAGGTTATAAACTTTACGATGAATACTTCATATCGTCGCGAGACACTCGCGACGGTATGAAGTATTTATCTAATTAAATACCTCATTTTGTAAAGACCTGCCACCCGTTAAGCCCAGCGGATTAACATCAGTCGATTAATTTGTTATTGTCTAAGTAAACAACAGATCTACGTGCCAACATCATTCATCCTGATCATTAATTAAACGTGAACACTGGTTGCGAACGAATTGTGTTCAAAACAATCATACGCGGCAACATCAGGTACACATTATGATACACACATCTAAATACTGGTAGATTTATTCAGACAAATGTTATTACAGAAGTGGTACAGAACATTGCATTGTGGCAGTCAATAGATTAAGGGGAGATAGGAGATAGAAGTTTTTGTGGTACATACCGATACTTTCTAAGTGATCGGACATCTCATGCGCGTTGTCCCTCTACCCCAACGCGAAAAACAAAAATAGGAAACATCAAGGAAAAGCTCTTCTCCATCTTTTATTCCTTCCACCTCTCCTCATGCTGTCACGCAGAGTAAGGAGGCGAGGCTGAGTTACACACTTTTCTGGCATCTCCAGCCACAATATGGACCGCAGATGTTTGCAGACTGACGCGCGGACACATGTTCTCACGTAGGCACACAGTACGGCCGCCGTGAACTAAACACTTTCCACGCGTGGGCAAAATTTCCACTGACGCAATAATATTAGTTTCCAAACACCAATTATAGGAATAATCATCAAAAATTTTGCTGATGATGATTTTTATTACCCAGTAAACGCATGCGTGGACACCATTGCCCATGCGTGGATTACGATCGGTCCATGGCAACCGTACTGTGTATTGCTATTCTTTATTGCTTTAATGTTTTGTCATTTACATCGAAATCTTTGGGGTAGTTCAAAAACTCTTTGATGTGCATGTGTAGTATATTTTGGGATAAAAAAGGTTATAAAATGTTTTATCCATCATAACATTATAAGTTACAGGGCGTTTAGTTGGCAGATACAGTGTGATATACGGTGAAGAGAAAACAATATTAGGTGAGGCGAAGCAGAATCTAATATTGTTTTCTCTGAGCCGTATATGACACTCTATCTTACCTCCTACAAGTATCTGGGAATTTCATTGGTTCAAAGACGCCACATGCAGACTGTATATAAAACCATATACTGCCTGTCAACATCAATATACGCTGACAGCTATGGGTAATCTCCCCTTTGTTCACTGATTATTCAAAATGGCGGCAGCCGATAAACGCTTCAAGTTGAAAGATTGAGTGTTGGAAGCCCATATTTGGTCTAAAGTGCACGTTATGCAACTTAAAAGGCTTCATATTCTGTGGATGTGTGTCATGTTACCTAAGAAATGAAACTGTTTGGTATGTATGAATTTGCCTTGTTACAATTTATGGGAGACTCTCCCATGAATTGTAACAAGGCAAAGACACGTGAACACATTGTGACAATTCTCTCATTTAATTTTGATCGCTGTTGTTACTAGTTTTGTGCATCGATGCGGCAGTCGGTAAGATATATTCGTTACACAGTTTCGCTCGAGTCCAATATGGAATTGACTGACACCATATATACCATATTAGGCCACCGACAAACTGTGTAACTAATAGTATCAGCCAACTAAACGCCCTGTAACGTATTTATTATGCACGGCATGCTGAAATGTCATTGGGGAAGTTAACTCAACGAATAGTTAAATTATGCGCATTTCTCGAAAAATGTAAACAAAGCAGACGAGGTTTACATACGCAACAAGGGGAGTAATTTTGCTTCCGCATTCTACTAAATCACTCGTGACTTGTTCTATAACCGCCAATGTTTTGGGCTGGTTTGGCGTTTTATTTTAACAGTTTCATTCAATCGAATACAGTGTTTATACGAAGGGGCTATTTTATATGGCGGGTCTTCTGTACGACTGCGCTGCAGCATGTACGTACGTGTAAATTAAAAGCTGAGGCGTGTGGATATAATGATGAAACAAAATGGCTGACGGGCACCTAATATTAAATTAATATTGGGTGCTTTTCAGCCATCCTGAACCTAATATTGCGGAGTCTATGTCTCTTAGTAACTTCATTTGATTGGATAAACAAATTTACTAGCATAATAAGTACAAATCTCGAGTCAGTGTCTTTCCCTTCTGATAAGTGCTTGATACATTAACATCCAATATTATACACGGAATAAATGGTGTCATGCTAGCATTTTTAATTCCCATTACTATGACATTTAAACGAATATTAAACAAATCAATACAATTTAATATTTCTAAACAGGATATTCTTTTCTTAGATGTTTTTAATTACACCCTGGGCATACGTCTTTCGTAGCGTATCGTCTATAGTCGATCCAATTTTAGACGAGCACTGACTTTTAGAAATCTCAAGAGGCGTTGGAGCAATTTCACAAATTGAATTTAGACCATCACTCCAGTGCGCTCGTCTTAGTCAGAGATAGTATCACAGGGGTTATCTAGTATAATGTGAAATAAATTTGTAATAGATCTGGAAGGAACAGACAATCGTAACGGGCGGAAAATTTACAATTTGTACAAATGATAACAATAATTCAGTTTTTTCCAAACGTCAAGTTCTCTTTATTACTTTCCAAAGTGTGATTTACGGGGATTTCCGGGTTTGATTATAAACGATAACTTCACATGTGAATTATGCAATCAACAATTAGGTCATGTATCCGCGCGCGCAAAAGAAGACGCTTTGCCGTGGGTGTAATGGGTAGTTCGTTGTTTTTTTTTAACCCTTCACCTAACATGAAAAGCAGACGACACTATAAACAAATTCTTGAATAACTATTTTTTTCATTTTTTGTCTCAAAAACATAGGTTATGACCCCTCATTGGAACGAGCTCGATGAGGTCATAACCTATGTTTTAGAGACAAAAATGAAAAAAATAATGAAAATTAATTGGCGATTTTTGAGAATAGCGCTGGCCGGTTTTACGTTAGGTAAAGGGTTAAATAATATAATTATCGTTAATAATGAAAAGTAATAAACAGAGTAATCGCTTGACTGGACTGGTTACGTGAAATAATTCATTCGAGGCGAGGGACTATATTGGTAAACATTCGCGCACTCGCGTTTTTACAACGTCCCTCACCTCTCATGAATTATTTCACGTAAGCAGTCCAGTCAAGCGATTACTCTCTATTTATCAAACAAGTTGTTGGAGCTCCGAGTATGGTAGAGTACAATCGCCATGGACTGGTCGTAATCCATACGTGGGCTGTAATGTCCACCCATGCGTTTACCAGGAAATGAAAATCATCATCAGCAAAATTTTAATTAATGCAGCACCGGATTGTACCCGGTGCTTCATTCATTAATTTGTTAATGTTTATATTTATGCCTATAATTAGTGTTTAAAAACTATTGTCCCTGTATCCTGATAAATTCTGTCTTTTGATTGGTCAGAATACCTTGGACAAATAGCCATGGCAAAGCATGCACCCAACATCTAAAGTATATGAGAGAGTGGAACATCGAGGGTATATGGGCGCGGAAACATCGTGGGAATCAGCTGGAGGAATATGGTTTAAATGAAAGTTTTTCGCATTCACTCGCCTCGGTATAAAAATCGAACCAAAAGCCTGAAAATAGTCACAAACATTATCAGATTTCCGACAATTCGATCATATTTTGCCGTTATAAATCAAATAATCGAGTAATTAAACGAAACAACTTGAGAAAAATAAAATAAGAGCAAATATCGTCCCCTGAGTTCCAATGCGTGCTATGTGCCAGTAGGCACATAAAACACATCGGAACTCAGGGGACGATATGTCAACAAATACTGTTTACCCGTTTCCTTAACGATCCAAGGGATGTAACTCTATCTGTCGTCTTATGTGTTTATAAAAACAAAAAATATTCACGAATTTGGTCCAGTGATTGCGAAGCGAGAGAAATGCGTCCACAAATATATTTCTACTATATTTGTGTTGTGTCTCAAACGGGACAAAAATGTTATCTCCGCCAATATGTATGGTATATGGAGATTTATTACCCGGGTGTCTCATTTAAACACCTCGCCTGTGGCTCGGTGTTTAAAAACCGACATCCAGGTATTATATCTCCATATACCGTACATATTGGCGGAGATCTAATATATAAATGCGAATGTCTGTATCTCTCTCTCTCTCTCTCTTTCTCTTTGTTCTGGGTGAACTCCTTCCTTTCTCGTCCGATCGATCTCAAATTTTCTACACGGGGGTAATTCGTCCCTGTGAGTAACATGGGATGGGTGCCGTTCCCATGCGAGGTGACCTTGACCTTGAAATTGATGACCTTGTCCTTTTATTTCGAAAACGGCTGTGCCGATCGGGCTAAAATTTCATATCTACGGGTACATTGACCCATCGATCATTTTAACTTTATCGGGGTGCCCGTGTGGGGTGACCTTGACCTTGAAATTGTGACCTTGACCTTTTTATTTCGAAAACGGCTGGGCCGATCGGGCTAAAATTTCATATGTGCGGGTATATTGACCCGTCGATCATTTTGACTTTATCGGGGTGACCTTGACCTTGAAATTGGTGACCTTGACCTTTTATTTCGGAAACGGTTGGGCCGATCGGGCTAAAATTTCAAATGTGCTGGTATATTGACCCGTCGATCATTTTGACTTTATCGGGGTGACCTTGACCTCGAAATTGGTGACCTTGACTTTCTATCGATCATGTCTGAGGGTTTATTGATATAACCATCTTCTCTCGTGCAACGCCGTGTATTCACCCGCTAGTAACTTATAATATTATTGCGTCCATAGAAATATTGCCTATTCATAGAAAGCGACCAGTGTACAGAGGCTGAACTGTGTATGCTGAACTCAACATATTATTGCATTCAAAACAATCCCACCGTAACTATCTTCAGATACTGGAAGGTGGGTGTGACCATGTTTGCCCGATCATGATATGAATTTGGCCGACAGTTTTTACGTACAGATAGAGTCCCGTGGTGACAATAGCTGACAAAGAATTTCTACCTGATTCACCAACCGGTCGAAAGTCGGTGACCACTCACCACACTGCAGCATCTCAGAAAGAAATACAGGAACATTAAATCTGACATGATGTTTTCGTTTGATGTTTGTTGATGCAGTCTTAATTTTGCAGAGTTATCTTTACGAAATCTCGACTGACTGATGTCGGGGAGTGTCGATCGGATTGAAAAATATCGCTTTTGAGATCTGAGAACTGAACCTGTGCTTTTCAGCTAGCTGCTCGAACAAGGCCCGAAATTACAATTACCACAATTAGTCACAACAATCAGTCATGTTTTGAAAAAAAGCCGTACATGGTTGACAATTTCGTCATTGGAAGAAATTTACTGGAAAGTTAGCTCCCCTTAATTTATTAAAGATGTTAGAAAATTTAACACTAAGTGTAGGAGAATTTCATATAAAAATTGAAATTTCGAAATGTTAGTGATTTTATATCATCGATGGGCGCATCATGTCACAAAGGGCAAGCAATTTCCGTAGTACAGCATAAAGATACAGAAGCTGGCTGTTTGCACTAAAACTTGTGAATTACTGTAAAACACATTCGCAAAACAGAGAGCCAAAGTGGAAACTTAGTGTTGGGTAGTGTGATACAGATAGATATTCTTAATGACGGATTATCTGTGAACTAATTGCTTCAAATTAAATTGCCATAAAAGCCAAATTTCCTTTTGTTACTTTTAATAAACGAAAACAACAGACAACTCCGCCTGTTTTTTTCGTTTATTAAAAGTAACGAAACGAAACTTGGCTTTATTGTATACTGATGCCATGGGTGTTTTCTTAACAATTACTTGCTTCTTAATTGGATTTTCCACGCCCGTCTACTGATTTCAGTGCAGATAATTTGATCGAAAGTCGGTTTTTATGACGAAATAAGTCAGTGATGAGATCTTTACGACCTCAAATGGGACTTTCCTGAATACAAAAATTACTAAACCAGTGAATTTGCGTGTACATTTGACCATCACCCGTACATCATCACTAGAGAGCTATTGTCCTATATAATCATATGCATACATCAACAGCGGTACACACCGTCCATATTATACTACCACATGGGCAACAAGCATACTTCCACATCACATGATCTAGCATTACATAATACCCATACCATCAATACAGTAGTAAAAAACAAGGTGGGCAATACCACTAAGGTCTAACAGTATACAAAGCAGGTAAAAATGTCCTCTTTAGCCTTAGTACTGTCTGTAGCAACCGTAAGATAGTACAAAGCACCAGGTGGATTAGAAGCACCATTGACTAACAGAAGCCATAACCTACGGGAAATAGATCAACCATACTATACTACAATACTAGACAACCAAACATACCCAATAACACAGCTTGGTCTAGCATCCGATATTACCCTTAGCAAGAACACGGTGGTATAAAACATTGGACGGATAAGTAGCACTTATGGCTAACAGAAGACCAACAAGGGCAACATTCATTTTGTGTTAGAGTACCATACACGACAACCACAAATACAAAACAACACCTAGAATATAAATTAGCATATAACCCGGGGGCGCAAGAAAATATAAGGGCGCTAGGCTGGGGTTGGTGGGTAGTTTCCTTTCGGCGAAGTAAGGTTTTGCCACAATCATGTAAATTGTTTCCTTAACCCTTTACCCAACGTAACGGCCAAAACCGGCCAGCGCTATTCTCAAAAATCGCCAATTAATTTTCAAAATATTTTCATTTTTTGTCTCAAAAACATAGGTTATGACCCCTCGTTGGAACGAGCTCGTCGAGCTCGTTCCAACGAGGGGTCATAACCTATGTTTTTGAGACAAAAAATGAAAAAAATTAGTTATTCAAGAATTTTTTTTGCAAGTGTCGTCTGCTTTTCATGTTAGGTAAAGGGTTAAAACACCATAAAAACAAATTTCTGCTACCAAAGTTAATTATAGGTATCAGAATAATAAACCGAGAGATATCATCGCATTATTTCACAGATCACAGAGAGAGAGAGAGAGAGAGAGAGAGAGAGAGAGAGAGAGAAGAGAGAGAGAGAGAGAGATGGAGAGAGAGAGAGAGAGAGAGATACATTTGGAACTTTACCCCAAAATCATAGCCATAATTAGGGGTTGGGTCCCGTAATGTATGTGGAAAACAATTACAAGGGGAGAACAATCATCTCTCATATTTTCCACATACATTCTTTGGTTTTGTTTATTTCTTTCACTGCCTTTAGTCATTAAAGGGTTATTTCATATTCAAAACAACCCTTAAATTAATCAAATTAAGCATCAGACCATGAAAATAGTGAGGAAGAAATACTGTGTCCTGAATCGAATACACTTTGGGAATATGTGTGACTCCCAGTAAAAAAATGAACAAAATTTATGAAAAAATGCTTGTAATTTCCAGGAACCTTTAAGTTACAAAATGACTAGAGGTCAAAATATACAAATAAAAAGACTAGCATCCATCCAGAACTATAGCATTATAATCACATGGCATTATGAAATGATACCAAGTGATATCAAATTCTACACCAAGGTGATACGATCTCAGACAAATAATATAGCTCATAACTAACTGAATAACGCCGGAAAATGCAAGTTACCTGCCACCTAAAAATTCAACAAATCAAATTTAACACACTGCAACAGACTAAAGCTGTTGGACTTTGAGGTCATGGCATAAACGTAGGGAATCGTTGGGTTTGTAAATTAATTTTATACCATGATTACCTATTCTCCTATATATGAAAAGCCTATGACATAAATTTTAGCTTTACACACCAACTGTGATGAACACGCCAGCAATGGGATTTCAATAATAAAAAATAGACCTATAGTAGAACCACATCCACGTTGACCTTTCGTGACGTTGACCTGAATGCAATCTAAATTTATCGCACGTCGCCTCGTGAAGAGTGAAATGGAAGTGGCAATTATTTATTACGTTTTTAAATGGGTTTACCTCATAAGATGCCAAAAATTAACAAACATGCATTATCTCATGTTAATAAAGCATGCATAACTCGAAATAGTATGTTATTATGTTATTAAAACGAAAAAGGCTCAGTTTCTTTTTTCATTTCGTTTCGGCGATAAAATTGACAGCGGACGTACCGTCCACCTATGCTCGTGTAAACAAAAACAGATTCGCACGTATGTACGTCTGGTGCCCAGTAAAATCGTGAAAAAATAATAGCGACTCTTAATAATCTGACGATCATGGTATAAATAAAATATACCCAAAGTAGCTTGGTGTACCAAATGTTCACCACTCGTGCTGAAGTGGTGTTAACCGCGCGCCGAAGGCTCGCAGTAACACCACTTCACCACTCGTGGTGAACATTTGGTACACGAAGCTACTATGGGTATATTCTATTTTGGCTGATTTATACAATGCACATCAAGCAGTATTATTTCTACTCTAATAGTACATGCAGGGGACAGTAGGGCACAACCTAACCTAACAGAAAACAAGTGACAAGTTGGACTTCAAACCCATGCCATATCACAGAATTATGTAATAACAAGGACAGATCTTGAATTTTAGTAACTCACACCTTAAAGAAACAACCAAACATGGACTTTATTATTGTCTCTCTTAATATATATACTCAGATACGATAATCACCCATACCGGTGTCCCTACGTGTAAATAAAATCATCAAGCTTAGTTGCCTTCCGTAAACCATGATCTTTTCATAACAGCTTATTCACTTATACAGTCAGGCATGCACCTATTCTTCGAAAAGTGTCCAAAAAGGTGTGGGGTCTCCAATTGACCTTGGCAAAATATCACCTAGAAGAGGCGAGTGTCCCGGATAGGTCTGGCAAAAACACAAAATGTATTCCGGGGATGGTGGTAACCTTATCGGGGAAAACAGACAATTTCACATAGTACGCAACAGCTTTTTCCCGACATTTTGTAAGACCGCACGAAAGTATAAACCAACCGTAAGATACTAAAATTCATCAGGTGGATTAGTATCAGGAGAGAATAACGGCAGACCCACAAGACTATACACCGTATTTATTACATGGCTGTTCTATGAAATCCCCATCTACAACAACACTAAACCATGCGAAAAATAAAAATCTGTTCCGCAAATATGTGCGGAACAGAAATCGTTGACGGACTATTTTTAAATAGAAGCGAAATGTCACTAGAATTTTTCTACAAATCGCACAACGCAATTACAATTTAAATCGTTGAAAATCGTCCCCTGAGTTTAATGTGTTCTATGTGCCAGCAGGCACACAGAACACATTGGAACTCAGAGGACGAAATAGTAACACGGATTCCCCTCACAAATTTAGATGGCGATAAAATGTGTTTTTTTTGTTGATAGTTGTCAAATGAATTGCTGAGTGTCCTTCTAATAATTGTTTTTATAGACGTAAAGGCGTGTAATAAACACAGAACGACACACGTGTGTGTCGTTCTGTGTATGTACCGTTCATCCTGTCCTGCCGTAACAGACAACCAAACATACCGAAAACACTAGTTTTCACGCTGATATGTGGTATGCGATATGCAATGTAAGCCCGCATGCGTCGCAGATGTTGAAAACCAAGTGCACCAGAATATAAACCTAGCATTATGTACTACCCCATGGCAACCACATGATGGCATAAATAAGCTATCTGTCATCAGAATGAGGTCCCACAAAGGGTGAATTTGTATCCTCCGGGTACCTCTTTGTGTTTAGGCCCTAGACCTTGATTCAGATTGAGGTTCCCAGACGGTAAGTTTAGTAATAAAATTCACGCTCTGGGGACCTCGTTCTGCAGATGACAGATAACTTATTTCCAGGCTTGAACAGTAGACCAACAGGAGTATCGACTGTCTGTACTATACTTCCATTCTAAACACCAAATGATAACATATACCCCACATAGCAACATCACACAACGGTTAAAACATTAGGCGTGTCAGTAGTTCTAAGTTCTAACTGTTGACAAAGAGTTTCAGACCATCGAGACTACACTACTGTTCTTGACAACAAAGCATGCTGTGTAACACCACATGACCTAGCATTGTTTTCTACCATAATGTGGTACAAAGGAGTCGGCAGGTTAGCATTTTTCAGTGCCAATAGGAAACTAACATGGGTAGAGACCGTTCATACTGTATTACCATATCACTCTCGTACGAAAAACATATTTTTACTTTCACTTTTTGGCTGTAGACCCTAAAGCGAAGCAGTGAACTAAGTGGTTTATAGTAGTACAAACAGTAGTTGCTACAATCTCTCACCCAATTACACTTCCGGTTACCCCGACGGCATCCGCAACGCATGCACACATACACTGTCCAACTGTGACTACCAGGTAGCAGCATGACAAGTAAAACGGTGTCTAAAGACAGTCCACACAGAGAACCACGCACCGTCAATCTGACTTCACCTTCGGGGTCCTGCCGGTCGCGATAACTTCGACTGGACACTAATTTGAAGAAACGGTCATCTTATAATCTGTAAAAACAGTCATCTAATAATATGTCAAGACAGATTGGTAATCTGTTTTTCAGATTAAAAATTTGCAAAAACAGTGTTCTAATAATCTGTAAAAACAGTCATTCAATAATCTGTTAACCCTTTACCTGACGTAGATGCTAAAACCAGCGCTATTCACAAAAATCAGCATTCAATTTTCATAATGCACATAGAACACATTGGAAATCAAGAGACGAACTGTACGTAAGTTCAATCATATTCAAATTAAAAAAAATGGCCGAAGTTATTAAAAAAAAATCATTTTCACATTTAACTCGTCAAAGCAGAATTATTTAGCACGTTAACGGGTTAAGGAAAAAAATTAACTCCTCCCAGCCCTGGAGAGTGCCTGTAGGCACTCTTATGTAATTTTTAAGGCAAAAAGATTTTTTTATGACCAAAAATAATATAATATTTTACCAGTTATCAAACACGAAAATTAAAAAAATAAAAATAAATGCCTCTTTCCCTCACTGATTTGAAAAAAAATATTGCTCGAGAACAAAATGTATTCTATTATTTGACCTAAAATGAACTTTGTGGAGATTTATAAAGTATGTTGCCCTGAAATATTATTTAGAATGTGAAACAATACTTACAAACCCTCCGATCACATAATGATAGTCGTCTCTATTCATCCCCACATCCATTATCTGAAAAATACCAACGATAAATTTCATGAACTGCTGCACCCCAAAATAAACAAGTGTTTGACCAACGAGGTGGTATTAGTCCCCTACGGCGCTTTTGTGACATAAGGTGTTTTTGTCACAGAAGACACCAGAGTATATAAGCATCTTGGATTTTGAAAAAAAAATATTGAGCATGCATAATCCCCTCACAACCCTGTATCCATGTTCGAGGGAGGGGCGGTAACATAAAATAGAGAAAAAAGCTTAAAAAACACAACAAAAATGGGCGCCATTCTGCCATCTTGGATTTTGAAAAATAAAAATTGACTGTGCATCATCCCCTCAGAACCATTTATCCATGTACCAAATATGAAAGGTGTAGCTTGAAGCATGTTGGAGGAAGAGGTGGTAACATAAAAACAGACAGACAGACAGACGGACAGACAGACAGATGTTAGATTTTGAAAAACAAATATTGAGCGTGCATAATCCCCTCACAAACCCCTTTATCCATGTACCATATATAAAAAGTGTAGCTTGAACCATGTTGGAGGGAGCAGTGGTAACATAAAATAGAGAAAAAAGCTTAAAAAACACAACAGAAATGGTTGCCATGGCGCCATCTTGAATTTTAAAAAAAATATTGAACGTGCAACATCCCATTACAACCCTCTATCCATGTGCCAGATATAAAAAGTGTAGCTTGAACCATGTTGGAGTGAGGGATGGTAACACAAAATAGAGAAAAAAGCTTAAAAAACACAGCAAAAATGGCCGCCATGCCGCCATCTTGGATTTTGAAGTAAAAATATTGAACGTGCATCATCCCCTCCCAACCCTCTATCCATGTGCCAAATATGCAAAGTGTAGCTTGAACTATGTTGGTGGGAGGGGTGGTAACATGAAAATGAAGAAAAAAAGTTTAAAAAACACAACAAAAATGGCCGCCATTCAGTCATCTTCGATTTTTAAAAAAAACGGACGGACGGACAGACAGACGGACAGGCGGACGGACGGAGTACAATCCTATAGTCCCCTTACGGTTCCAGTAGGGGACTAATAAAACGCCAACAAGTTGTACAGATGTTCAAATATAAAAAAGTAATATATAATTCTTTGGCCTTTCGTTGATTTTTCACGGTACACCTACAGTTAAAACTAGAAGTCCTGTCATGAAATGCGCACAAATAGCACGTTGTTCTGTGCGTTAATCTACGCGTTATGACCATAGTAAGGCTATCAAATTCCGTACATATGGCCTGTGCACAAGTAACCCGGAAGTCCATTGGCAGAAACATTACCTGTGTTTGCTATGAATAACCAGGAGAACCTGCCGTCCTTTGTATGCCATTCGATGTGGCAATTGCGTGCAATTCCTACGCGCAATTAAGCCTAGATAAGCGCACAATTCGTGACAGGACTTCTAATTTTAACTGTAATCTCACAGCTTTAAGACACAAACTGTTTAATAATTTCTGCAACATGCAATATTCCAGCGCCTAGGTCAATCCTATGCTGCACATTTAATACACCCTCCCCAACCCCACTGACTTTAATCTCACCCTGAACAACAACGTCACTCCTTAAAGCTGGTGTGTGTTTTGCATAAGCGTCCAACGAGATTTTATCTCTAACTCTAGCTCGACAGTCAGGACAAGAAGCTCGTTGTGTGGCTTAAGCAAAACCATACAGCTAGATATATGAGATTAATTTAAAGCTTCAGTCATAAAGTACTCTTTTTATTTTATTTTCATTCGCTTTTCTCTCTCCCCCCACCGAATCGTATTTCCACTCCCACTGGACCAAAATGGTATTCCACTCCAAGCATCGTATTCCACTCTCAGCGATGACGGACTATTTTTTATAGTTTACAAATCGGTTGAGTTGAATCAATTATAAAGGTTTGTTTTGGGAAAACAAATAAAGAGAAATAAAATAAATACAAAAGTTCATTGCTCGGATTCAAGTACGATTTTAACCTCTCGTGGGCCGCGGGGGTCATTTCACGAGGCTAACGCCTCAAGATAATCCTCCGCGCGCCCCACTCGAGGATAAAAATCGTACTTTTGTTTTGTAACACCTCCTATAATTTTCAAGGCGTGAAATTTTAGTCTAAATTGTAGTCTTAGATATCCATTCGCTCTTGCTAGTAAACATGTACTTGATTACAAGACTAGGCTTCATACTTTATACTAATGTCACATACACAGTCGGTCCGTTGTACCCAATTCAGGCTGTTAGGCGACAAACATCACAAATTTGTTGTCCCGGAATGACACATGTTAATAAAATGAAAAGTTGCAACGCGGCTATTACATTTTATACCATACTCACCAATGCTACTATCTGTGAAAAAAACGTATGTTAAATTTTAGCTTTTAACCCCATTACCAGTGTAAAGCTTCTCCTGCGGTTAAAACATTTGCAATGGGAATTTCATTACAAAAAATTACACCTATAGTAGGAACTGCATCCAACTTGACCTTTGACATAACCCAGTTTCGATACATTCACACTTCGCGATGTTTCATTCAAACACACGACGTTTTGTGGTACCAGAATCTACGTGCAATGACTTAAGTTTAAAATACCTACAATTAAATCTTTAAAATAAAATTTAAGAATTGTTAATAATATCTGACTCAAATGGCAAGATAAATTCAATCAACTTTGATGATGTGCCATGCATTCACGTGCAGCCGTGACTACTGCCAACTGAGCAGATGTAAACAAAACAAACCCGTGTGCCAGCTCGTCTGCTAATCGAAAATATCGTTTTTTCTCCATATTTAGTGACAAAGTCGTTTATATATTACGAGCATGGTATAAATAAAACAAACATGTGCTAGGGTCGGTAATCAGATTTAAACCACGAGTAGAATAAGGGTTTTAACCACTCGGCAAAGCCTCGTGGTTAAAACCCTTATCCTACTCGTGGTTTAAATCTGATTACCGGCCCAAGTTCCTATTTATTCTATATATCCACAGACAAATTTCCAAGTCCTGAGTTTTTAACTAAAATCTCGACTGATTAATATTCCAACTCAATCATCAAGACACGCCTTCCATGAAGGCATGGCTTGATGATGTTGGTGGAACATTTTATAAGTCGGGACGCCAGTCAATACCGTTTGGATAAATCAGGTTTACAACCCACCCTAATCGATCATCTTGGGTCTCGCTCCTGATTGCATCTACCATTTTCACGACACAAAAAATTGTGCAAATCAAGGTGATTGAACATCTGCGTTAAAACTGCAAGTCCATTAACGGCCACTTTGTAGCGCTACTTTCGCTTGTTAACACCACATTATCGTCTAGACAGAAACTCCGCTCCATCTTGTATTGCAAATTCACACATGCTTACGGTTAATTTATTGCATTGCCTAACAAATATCCATTATCATTTAAGATTGACATCATACGTCGATGATCTAAACGTAATGAACGCTTTAGGCAAAAGCTAACCCGCCAGTATAATACAACCGGGAATTTGAATACCAATTTTGTCACGACAGGTGATTGAATTTCAATTTCTGTTACGTCAAAGCTGAACACTTAATGTTTGTCGCTAGCACGAATTCTCTTAAATTATAAGAGTAAAAATAGGGGGATAATGTGTAGTAGACACCAAAATTATTTCACGAATTAGGTAAAAAATATATTTTGATGAGCTACAGAACCAATCATGGAAATATTTTTATATCCACTTTTACTGGTAAATTTGTATATATTTTCATTGTTCACCGTCACTTTAGCCAATTGCAATAAAAAATATGGATTGACACCAAAAATGCCCTGTTGTCTAAAATTTTAGCACCAAAATATTCATTTCAGAAAAGTCATTATAACAGTATAGAGGGCGATCGGTGACAAAACAAACAAATAAACATTTTTATTACGTCTGGTACAACGATATCATCAGCTGGCAATAAAGGCGGAAACAATAAACGATTTTGAATAAACACACCATACCCAGTGATTTTGTGTTATAAAAGTGTTTGGAAAAAACTTTCAACTTTAATTAAGAATTGAATGCAATTTTTATAATATTTATTGGAGTATGAACGTGAAGTAGTGGGTACAAATTATGTATGATTTGTACCCATTCCCACACGCTCATACTCCAATAAAGATTATAAAAAATGCATTCAATTCTTATAATTACATTCCGTAACTGTTTAAACTACTTTTTACCAAACAACAAAGCAGAAAGACGAAATAAAACATGTACGAACGAGCGAGGCGAAAAACCATCCTCACACAAAATACAAAGCGCACAACTCTGATTTTTAATTTTCACAACATTAGAAATGGATAAGAGTATTTTAGTAACGGGCTTTATGCCACAGTTGGGAAATGTCACCTAAGAAACAGCAGCGGAGTTGATCACTGCGTGAGTCGCTAAAAGTTAAAAACCCGCCCAAACACCGCCCGAATTACATTTTGTCAACTGTGCTCTACCGTAAGTGCGGGTCAAAGGTCGACCAAATGTATTCATTGGAAAATGAATTACATTTGGTCATGACGTTTTCACCAAGCTGACCAATGGGAATTGAGTATTTGGACCCAAAACGTATAACTACATTAACAATGTAATTATTTGTCAATGAGTGGTAATGAGGCATTGTTTTTATCTTTAATAGAACATTGTAGATTATTAATGTTACAAAAAGCAACATTTAATTTGATAAATACTTCATACCGTCGCGAGAGACTCGCGATCGTATGAAGTATTTATCTAATTAAATGCTGCCCCCTGTAACGACTCGCGACCCGCCAAGTCCAGTGGATTAACAGAAATTAGTCGATTAATCTGTTATTATCTGGGTGCTACAATAGGTATAAGTACCGACATCATTCAGCCTGGCCACTAATTGAATCACTGGCACAGATATAACTCAGGTGACAGCCCTTTTCGCCATTAGAGTTCTGGCGGATTTTTTTCAGAGATCAATTGTCCGTTCACTCTTGAAATAATTGCTCTTGCATTTTCAAAAAAACGTGATCAATTCATTTCGAACAGACAGCGTTTTGTCACAAAATTGACAAAAACACTTTGTTTGGCACTAAAATATCCAGAATGGCTAAACATTTGGCACAAGACAGTTTCGGACCTTCGTGAACACTATATATTTCGCGCCCAAAAGTGGAGATTTTAGTTTGAATTCATACTTCTGATTATTGTCTATTCGTAGTACATTGTTAACCCTAAACAGCTGCGGGTAGGCTTAAATCTCACAAGGTGAATAAGATAGTCCAACGACTTCCATATCCCATGCTAAGTTGTCTGACTATGACATGCATAAAATGAGCGAACTGACACTGTACGTTTGTTTAGCTTATTGGTTGAAAGATTAATGGTTGAGAGTTTAATGCAATGTCACATCTAAAATTGCCCCACGAATGTCTTTCCGGGTAAAATATTATCCCCTGGTGCCAAATGTTGGCTCGACATCTTAGATAATGTAGGCGCTAAGCAAGTAAACAAAGGCCGTAACTGCGCAAAATTTGTCGAATCAAAAATTTCTGCCCACACCGTACGTCTACACTTCATGCCGATACTTCGCACCAAGATTCGTAAAAATGCAAATGTAGGAATTAAGTGGACAAGCATTTCCGCTGGACATTTACGTATTATCAAGGGGCGTAACTGCGCACAATTTGTCGAATCAAAACTTCCTGCTCACACCAAGTTTCATAAAACATTCTATGGAAGATGTAAGAGGAGTTAAGCGGACATATTTTTTGTGATGGACGGACGGACGGGCTGACAAACGGGCGGACAGACGGATTAACACCATTTCAATATCCCCCTTCTGACTTCGTCGGCGGGAGATGAAGAAAGCAGTCTGATGATAATGCATTTGCAGATATCCCGCGAATAAAATGTTGATCTGCTGCTAAAGCGTTCATGCCTTTGCAAATAAAGTAATTCGTTCTTCTGTATTTAAAACAGAAAATTAATAAGATAATCGAAAAGCAATGCGAACTATTAAATGCAATAAAATGGTGTGACCCAGAAACAGTAAAAATACTTCCGAAGTAGCGTTTACTCTCCACCAAAGAAGATAGAACATTGTATCGATTTCTTACGGCGGCGTAGAAGCGACATGTGATGTTTAGTTACTAAATTGAATATTCAATTTACTAAATTGAATATTCATTTTATTACAAGACTGTTTATTCATTTTATTACGAGACTGTTTATTCAATTTATTACAAGACTGTTTTTTCAATTTCTTAAAGTGAATATTCAATTTATTACAAGACTGTTTATTCAATTTATTACGAGACTGTTTTTTCAATTTACTAAATTGAATATTCAATTTACTAAATTGAATATTTCAATTTAGTAACTAAACATCACATGTCGCTTCAACGCCGCCGGTGGCGTAGAAGCGACATGTGGTGTTTAGTTACTAAATTGAATATTCAATTTACTAAATTGAATATTCAATTTATTACCAGACTGTTTATTCAATTTATTACGAGACTGTTTATTCAATTTATTACAAGACTGTTTTTTCAATTTAGTAAATTGAATATTCAATTTAGTAAATTGAATATTCAATTTATTACAAGACTGTTTATTCAATTTATTAGGAAACTGCTTATTCAATTTATTACAAGACTGTTTTTTCAATTTACTAAATTGAATATTCAATTTATTACAAGACTGTTTTTTTCAATTTATTACGAGACTGTTTATTCAATTTATTACGAGACTGTTTTTTCAATTTACTCAATTGAATATTCAATTTAGTAAATTGAATATTCAATTTAGTAACTATACATCACATGTCGCTTCTACGCCGCCGTAATTTCTTGCACTAGTAAAGATACAACTTTTTGGATAATTTTGTACAAAATATAACATATTGTAATTCATCAGTTTAATTTGACTTGGTTGTTCTTTCTGAACCGGTAATTTGATTGGTTGAGAGCCGGTCGGCTCCGAGCTCTAATCTCAGGTAAATTTACACTTACCGTGCCCTAATTGCCGGAAGCGAGTCAATTAGAACATGACTGTATCCACGCTACGTGCGAGCAATGGCGCTAAACCGCTCATAGTTAGACATTCGGTCCTTTGACTATGGAAAAGCATTTGTTAACGAGCCCCGAAGTACGAAAATAATATGCAAAATATATGCACGCGTTATACACGGGGCCCAGTGTATTCGGCGAGATAATGTTCGAGGATAAATAGAGGACATCTAGTGTTTTTGAGTGGATACTGAAAATTATCTCATGAGTGACCGAGACAAATGTTTATTTTTCGCGGGCACTTGCGCGAGCGAAAACAATCGTTTGTCTCGGTCAAAAGTGAAATAATTTTCGGTATCCACTCAAAAACACTAGATTTTCTTTTTATTATACGCTTTTTATAAGAACCTGATAATTCCACTCGTTCCAATCTTGAATTGATGCATGAAAGTAAACAGCGCATTGAGTCATTGAAACAAGGAAGTGATTTGATTGATACTTGGAACAGATTGCGGCTTGCAATCTAATTCAGCTGGTGGGTTTCTAGTCAAAACATGGCCTGAAAGTCCGTAATGTAAGTTTTTTGGTTTGATAACGTCCTTTAAATTATTGCTGGAAATGATGGGTATCCACTCAAAAACACTAGATTTACATTTCATTATATGTTTTTAGAAAAAATGATCATTTTCAGTGATAATTTGACTCGTACTCACCTTGAAGTGATGCTTTGAAAGCCGCCATTTTGATTAATACCGTGAAAGTAAAAATTTCTATATCTTCACAGTGGGGGATACGATTTCTATCTTTCCGCAATTTCTTCGATAATCTATCGTTTAGCGTATAATAAAGCCCTCTACAATCATTTACAATCATCTGTCCAAATATCCTGGACCCAGTCTATTATCTGACTTATTAATTTTTTTTTCTTGGGGTTTTAAGGACACTTTCGACTGCCAGGGTCACCTCGTGCCGGGCATCTTTACGGGTGGAGAAAGCCGGAGTACCCAGAGAGATCCGCCGAGCAACGGCCAGCAACTGTCATATTC
The DNA here is from genome assembly GCA_031216915.1 of Pictodentalium vernedei. Taxonomy (NCBI): domain Eukaryota; kingdom Metazoa; phylum Mollusca; class Scaphopoda; order Dentaliida; family Dentaliidae; genus Pictodentalium; species Pictodentalium vernedei. Next base: position 78,608,396 of record CM062297.1, read on the forward strand.
CCTAACGTACTAACTCCGCACAAGAAGGTTAGCATTGGTTGAAGACAGATGTATCATCGACTTGCAGTACGCCCCAGTACACAGTGGACATCGTGACCTCACATAGGCAATCGGGACTAATTGTCTTGCCCAAGGACACAACGCTGTTATCCCTGGCGGGGATCGAACCGCGGATCTTTGGGTTTAAATGTCATTGCCGTAACCACTCAGTCACCACCACGCTCCCACTATCTGACTTAAAGCCCACTATTGATCCAATTCTTCTTTTCAAGAAAAAAACTGAAATGATTAAAACTGAAAATATAAACATTTTGATCGATGAGTCATGGTTCGAGATAACTCATCGAAGACAAGCAGCACTGGTGTTTTACTAGAAATGCAAAGCAAAATCTGGATCAGTTCAGGCTGAATGTTGGTATTGCAATATTACCTACTTTTTATGTAAACAAACATTGCATGTTATTATTGTGTAATCGTTACCAATCGCGGTGGTGATATTTAATAAATTTGAACAACATGCGCCGTGCGTTGAGTTACGAGCCGCTTACAGCACAGGACAGGTTGTTCTAATTCAGGAAATGCCGACAGCGAGGTTGGTAAGTGACTAACAATCTGCCCTTTGTTCAAAGAAGAGGACTGTAAACAGAAACAATATGCGGTAAATTACCAAATACAGTGTAAACAGGAAGGCCTGTCACAATTAGCGCAGGAAATGCTCTTCGTTAGTTAACACGCTCTTTACTGTCGAAGAATGATGTAGTCTGAAATGCACATGAGCGTTCACGCTCTGCAATGCGTAATGTAATGCGCTATTAGCGAGGTCGGTAGTGAAATCACGAACTGAACTGATCAAACAGAAAGAAAATACTCAGACTATACTATGTGGAGGGTGGATTACTACTAAATCGGTTTATTATGCCTCAAGTTTGTAACATCAGCCGTGATTGGTTAATTTGACACCTTCTAAAAGTCATAGTACTGGAGTTTTGGGGCAAAACACGGGTACTATCGGAACGTTTTTCCCTGGAGACAAGAGAACGAAGAAAATGAAATCGCCACTTCCATTGATCAGCGTCGATTGGAATTTCTCAACACCAAACGCTGGCTCCGTGTCCGTTTAACTTTTTTCAACACCAGTAAACACAAACTTACCAACAAACATATCATCTTCAGTGGGTATGTTTTCAATTTTAACTGCAAACAATGAATTCAAAAGAATCAGAAATATTAAAAAAAACTAACTCAAGTGTTGTTCACCACTTCAGTGAATCCTGAATATGAGTCTCAGTTATGACTTCAATCAATTATATTTAAGAAATAACTGTTGTTTTCCTTCGGTTTATGCGATATAAACCGAAAATGTTCAGCACAAGCTTCATAACAAGCATTAATAATGAATTATAACATGAACAGCATGATGCAGTTGAAAACATTGGCATTTGTTGATATAGAAACCCCCAAAGCGACGGCACTTGTGACAATTCATTTTTGAAGAGACGTCATTCGTTCGAAATGACGTCATGTTTTTGGATTCGACTACATTGTTGTTGCAAGATTGATGGCATGTTGCAGTTAACGCTTAACAATGAAAGTCATATTTTGTTCGGCATAATAAAATAATTAGAACGTTTCTTTTCATGTTCTATCGGTCGATAGTACCTGAGTTTGTGTGATTTCTGAAATAAAACTTTCAGCAGCTTTGCTGCTTCAGGTTTTATTTCAGAAATCACACAAACTCAGGTACTATCGACCGATAGAACATGAAAAGAAACCTTCTAATATTATAGTGTGATTGATTTTTATTATTTACAATTTCTGAGGAAAAACACTAGAAGCACTTGCAAACTTCCATATAATGAACGTTTGGAAGTGTCTCGTCTGCTGTTACGAACAATTATAAATACTTTTAGAGTGTAGAATATATGGAGCTGCAATTAAATACAATTAAAACTCGAAGTCCTGTCATGAAATGCGTACAAATAGCACGTCTATCTGCGCGTTAATCTATGCGCTGTGACTATAGTAAGGCTATCAAACTCTGTACATATGGCCTGTGCACAAGCAATGTCTCAGCCAATGAACCTCCGGGAAACTCGGAGGTCCATTGGCAGAAACAATGCCTGTGTTTGCTATGAGTAACCAGAAGAACCTGCCGTGCTTTGGATGCCATTCGATATGGCAATTGCGCGCAATTCCTATGCGCAATTAAGCCTAGATAAGCTCACAGTTCGTGACAGGATTTCTAGTTTTAACTGTAGTAATCCACCATTTTCATTCTGTATCCATTGGCTGAAACATTGCTTGTGCACAGACCATATGTACAGAATTTGTTAGCCTTACTATGGTCATAACGCGTAGATTAACATTCTTATCGACGTGCTATTTGTGCGCATTTCATGACACGACTTCTAGTTTTAACTGTAGGTACCATGTGAATGTACCAGTTGCATTGAAGGAGAAATGTTACTTAATATTTGTTTTTATATTTGTAGCTCGTCAGAGTAAAACATTATGTACTCTGGCTGACATTACTTTCTAATGTGATCATATCAGTTGCGTCACACCCAGACAAGAAGAGTGTTGTCTGGAAACAATTACTGAAGTTTCTCAAACAATATCTATCCACCGATCCGTGAAATAGAGGTGTCTCTGTCCTGGTTTTCTCGGTGTATTGGGCCAAACACACCCTAGATAACAACACTGGATGGTATTGTCGACCATACTTCTTTTTCGAAAACTCTTTATCCCAGTATGCATCAAAATGACCGTGTTTTCTGTTTACATCATCCACTCTTCACTCTTATTTCTTTTATGACAAAAATTCCAGTTCTCAGCTCATGTATACCACAAGATAGAACAATTGACATCGATGTTGTTGAGATTGTACCTCCAAACAATGAGAGTAGGTGCATGAAAAGAAATCTTCAAAAGTGATTTTATTAACTATTTGGGTTTCAAAACACTTTTTTTGAAAACTTTTATTTATGATAAAGACTGTAGGTGCACCAAAAGTATATAAAAATATGAATAAAATATATTTTTCTAACACGATTTTCTAACACGATTTTCGCCAAGCTGCTTCTATTTACATTTCCCTTAACAATACGCAATGACGCGGGTATTCTCTGTGGTGCAGATGTATTAAAGTGACGTTACTTGGAAACCTAGTTTATTGCTTGTGCTCACCAAACCCGGAAACAAAAGATCCTGGGTGTAAGAACTAGAGGTACTGTGAGCAAGCTCACAAAGTGATACCCCCCGCGCCTGTCAGAACGGAATTATATTGCTTCATGCACATCTTCATATGGAGTTTTTCCATTGTGTAAAGTTTCATGAAAATTCTTCAAACGGTTTAGGAGGAGTTGCGCTTATAAGGATGGAGAGACGGACAGACGGACGGACGGACAGACGGACAGGGTGATTCCTATATACCCCTCCCCCAAACTTTGTTTGCGGGGGGGGGGGGGGTATAATAATGCCCGGTCATTTCTACAATAATATAATGCGTACGTATTGTTCGTGGGGACGATTCTTCAGGAAAAGAGCGAAGATAAAACAAAGGAAGAAGTCGGCGGTGGGTTTAAAAAAAACTGCACAGCGTTTTAGGGCACATTTTTTGATTTTATGCTACATATAAAATATGCTTGTTATTATAATTACTGTTTGTAACAGTTGAACATATACAGTTAAAACTAGAAGTCCTGTCACGAACTGTGCGCTTATCTAGGCTTAAGTATGCGTAGGAATAGCGCGCAATTGCCATATCGAATGGTATCCAAAGCACGGCAGTTTCCCCTGGTTACTCATAGCAAACACAGGCAATATTTTTGCCAATGGACCTCCGGGTTACCCGGAGGTCCATTGGCTGAAACATTGCTTGTGCACAGGCGATGTGTACAAAATTTGATAGCCTTACTATGGTCATAACGCGTAGATTAACGCGCAGACAGACGTGCTATTTGTGCGAATTTCAGGACAGGACTTCTAGTTTTATATGTTAGTTACTGACCTTATCTAGCATGCTTTCATATGCTTCAAATGAAGACAAATCTACAATGATTCTCTTTGGTTTGCCTCCTGAACTATCAATTCTTCTTAACAGCTGATAAGAACTGTTGACAGAAACCACTCTTCTTGCATCAATAACAGGTCGCCACAATCTATCCGAAAACGACGAATAAAGTGACTGTAATCTCCACAGGCCTGAAAGAATATATTTTAATATTTTGTTTCAGTTCTGCACAAATTGCGTTTTTCAGAAAACACGATCCTCCGGAATATACAGGTAGGTCTATTGGAACTATGTGAAACCAGCCAAACATTCCCGAGCATTCAACAAAATATAGTTACATCCCATCGTCATGTTCATTGTATTAATAGTATTGAGTTGAGCAATTCTTATTTTTAAAAAAAATTGCTTTGCATGCGCAAAACGGCAATTCTTGATATTTGGATTTCTAACAAAAAAATTCATTGGCATGAATTTGGTAACAAATTTGTGACCATGCGATATGAAATTTGATGTTTTTTGTTTCATGTTTAGTGTTGTGTTTGAGATCGACGCGAGTGCCTTTCATAAAAGGATTGACATCATTGGCAGTACAATTTTGTAGGCAAGGATGATAACAGGAAATAGAAGCTCTCATTCGGCTTTACCAGAAGGGCAGTTGACATCAGACTTTAACCCTTTACCCAAAGTAAAGGCCCAAAAAAGGCCAGCGCTGTTCTAAAAAATCGCCAATTAATTTTCATTATTTTTTCATGTTTTGTCTCAAAAACATAGGTTATGACCTCTCGTTGGAACGAGCTCGTCCCAATGAGGGGTCGTAACCTATGTTTTTGAGACAAATAATGAAAAAAAAATAGTTTTTCAAGAATTTGTTTTTGCAAGTGTCGTCTGCTCTTCATGTTAGGTAAAGGGTTAAACTAACATTATGTAATGCGGTGATTGTGATTCTTTACCTCACGGTTGAGGACAAATACAGTACTGCGATTATAAAATCAGACAGAGATTTTCGGCCGAATCGCGACCCACTGGTAAAAATTCTCTGTTCACGCCCCTGTCCATGACAGCGTAGAGTCTCACTTGTCGAAAGAATACTACAACAATAGAGACATTTCGCCCAATGAACAACGACTGATACAAATTACGAATGGGGTACTACGCCACTGGAATTTGTGTTCTTTCTTTCAGTTATCACTTTCCCTTCTCCGTAGTTTATGACTGCGGACTCGCCTGAGAGCGTTTCTCAACTTCTTTATGTGGGAGTTCCTCCAAAATTGTGTCCTTAAACAGTATGATTTACTCACAAACCGAAGCTTTAGTCGTCAACTCTGCAAAACTTTCTTTTGACCGTCCGATTTATTTATTCATTTATTAAGGTTTAGCGACACTTTAACAGCCAAGTTCATATCTCGTCGGTGACAGTTTTTACGGATGGAGGAAACCGGAGTACCCAGAGAGAACCATCGACGTGCAGTACGCCTCAGTACACGGCGTCATCGTGCCCCCATGTGGACAATCGGAGTTAAGTGCCTTGCCCAAGAACACAACGCGAGAGTCCGAATCGATCGCTCAGACGGTCACCCACCCAAGGACTAACCGGGCATGACGTTGCTTAACTTTGGTGATCTGGCGAGAACTGGTTACCGCGACGCCACCGCCCCCCCCCCCCCCCGCAACAGGGTGAAATCTACAAACTAAAGAACCGTTGAGTTGAAAATCTATATTTTCAGTGGTAATCCACTAATAATGTATTGTTTCGTACTTACCGTCATCGTCATCATATATATAAAACACCTTCTCCCATTTATTGTACTCGACTATATCTGACATGGCTTGGACGTACGTCGGCATGATGCTAATGTCGTACTCATACGCCGCCGAATGTTGTTTCGATGCTGTTGGCAAAATGTATGGCGTGTGCAACGCATGGCTGAAAGACTGAATGACGTTGAACGTACCTGGCTTGCTGTCACCAAATATTACGAATACTCCTCGTGTCAGGAGAGAACAAACTACAAGAAGAAGATAAGGTGTAACAGTGTCAAACTATGTCCCTCTTATTGTTTACAATATATTTATAAATAGTAACAGATCTGAGAACATTTTGTACTCATTTGTTTTTGGTTTAATAAATAAAGAGGTTATTGTTACTTGGTTAGTTTTCCATATCGGTCGAGATATCAGCCCTCGGTAACTTTAGTCTCCGGCTGATATGAAGCTGCCTCGGGCTGACATCTCGGCCGATATGAACTAACCGAGTAAGAACATCTAATAATCGATTGCTGTAAAAATATGTAAGTTTCCAAACCAAGGGACCTCTGATCTTCTACTCAGGTAAAATTGTTAATACAATGTATACTTTGTAGGGGCAAATATGTAATGTTTCATTTTTTGGTTCCCGACTGACAAATTATCACTATCTACATAGATATTAGTAACCACGGGTGCAGTATACATAGAGGCGGCAGATACTCAATGAATCTATGGGTGGTAAAGGTGGAGGTGGGGGCACAAATGTCCTAGACGCAACAAAACTACTGTGGTTCGGTCAGTTTCGAGCAAATCGGTAAAATGAATACACATCACGGACATTTCATTCATTTTCCAGTCTTCACCAATCAGTCAAAAAGTGTTAAAATGTGTGTGTTGGAGTGACGGATGAACGAAAGGTGTGTAGAGGGGCGCCGTTGGTATACTGAACTTTCAATCTTAATTTGTTCCTCTAACATGTCGCACCTTCAGACCGCTGGCTATAAACTTTTGCATTTAATAAAAATTGGCAGTCGTTGAGAAGATTAAGCAACAAAACCAAAAAGTACGACCAGAAATCATCAATCTTACTGCCCTATGGGACTGTGGGACTGTAATATTGCAAACAATCTCAAGAAATACTAAAACTAAAACGCTCTTTATCCTGCAGAAACGTTTGCATGTAATAATAGTGCGCTAGGACTGAAAAAAGTGTGGTGAGATTGTTGAAAAGCCGTCAAGTCAGTTGTATCATATAATCTTAAAAGTAATTATGAGTGCTCCACCACACCCCTCTCTCTTTTTTCTAGTGGAAAGGGTATGCGTTCTGACAGTTTTTGAAATATGAAACTTTTTCGTACACATTCTGACGTCACCTCACCGACCACAGCACGTCGTTTCTTACAACGGCACGATTTAATTTCAATATGGATTTAGGAGGTGACAGGTGGGTTTCGATTGTCTCCGACAACACACTGTGGCGCCAAATACATCATTCTAACAATTTCACGGAGATATGAAGCTAAAATTTGACTTCCGTGGGTTGTTTCCTCCAAGAGGTAATATAGTTTGGATTTCAAACTCTCTGAGGTTGCCCTCTTACGTCATCGATGCCAACAGGTCATATCGTCCAGTTTGTTTAACAGGTTATTTATCGCACGCAAGTCTGAAATTGGAATTCGGGTACAATTTTCTATTCAATTGTCTCTCACGCCAAATACTGATATCATCCACATATTTGGGCGTCATTTCCTTCCTGGGATAGGGAACCAGAATTTGACACCGGAGCAATTTCATACAGCGTATAGGGCGAGATTATATTTTTTCCTAACCGTCGGCCTCCAACCTCATCGGCATTATGTACATCATTTCTCCAATTTCTGTTTCTTATGCACTCCGCAAAGGGATTTAATCTGTCAAAGGAAAACATGATCTAGGTTGCTATTGTAACCGATGTAGCGCTCAAGCATCTCCAATGTCATGTCTTACCCGAGCTGCATTTTACACCATGGAGTGGAGCTCATAATTGGTCTCCCTGGGGTATGTTAACATAGGATGAATTTCGATTTCCCCGACGTTACACCCAGACGTCACCGTCTGTTATTTCTGCCGTTTGTTAGGAACACCATATAAATAGTTTCACGATATAAAGATAAAATGTTGCATTGTTGTCGTCCTGAGGAGTAACGCCAGATTACTTTGATTGTCTCAGATACTGAACATCATTTCAGACCAACATAGAAATTTGTTCTGCAGGTCGTCGAGCTCGTTCCAATGAGGAGTCAAAACCTATGTTTTTGAGACAAAAAATGAAAATAATAGTTATTCAAGAATTTTCTTTGCAAGTGTCGTATGCTTTTCATGTTAGGTAAAGGGTTAAAAAAACAATAAAGTACCCATTACACTCACGGCAAAGCGTCTTCGTTTGCGCGCACGGATACATGACCCAATTGTTGATTGCATAATTCACTTGTTAAGTTATTGTTTATAACCAAACCCGGAAATCCCAGTAAATCACACTTTGGAAAGTAATAACTAGGTTTAATCATTTTCTTTGTTCTGATTCTTATCAAAACATTTCTTTTGTTCCTTTATCTTTTTTATCTTATTTAATCTTAATTATAATCTTTCTGGAAGATATAGAGGATACCTACGCTGTTTTAGTGAATATCGAGAAAAAAGCACAAGTGAAAAATAAAACTTTCAGGTCCACACTCAAGAGATAATTCCCAATATTCACCAAAACAGCGTAGATTTTCTTTTTATTATATGCTATGTGACATTTTACTACGCAATATTCAGCCTAATGCGACTGCAAACAGTTTCAAGACAATAACAAAAAGCTGCTGATCTTCCCATCAAGGTGACGTTGAAGGCGACGTCATGCGTAGAAGCGTAACGTCATTTAGGAAGCTACTGAAAAAATTCATCATGCGAATCCGAAAATATTATTGTTTTCACTCGCACGCTCGTGAAAAATAAAACTTTTAGGTCCACACTCATGAGATAATTCCAGATATTGACTAAAATAGAGTAGATTTTAATTTTTATTAAATGTGACCCCAAATGTGAACGTTTCAAAACAATAACAAAGATCAGCTGATTGTTCCTTCAAGGCAACGTAATGCGGCGTAGCGTGACGTCATTTAGGAAGCTACTGAGGAAGATTTCTCGATATCTATCGAGAAATATTCCTCAGTAGCTTCCAAAATGCGTGATGTCATTCAGGAAGCTACTGAGGGATATTCCTCGTCATCCATCAAGTCGATAGATGTCGAGAAATATCTTTTAGATAATTTGCGATAATTCACAGGCTAGCATACAATAAATTAAAATATCGTACTTCGAGTGAAACAGGGAGTCTTCTGCAATGCTATAGTTCCTCGTTGCACCCAAGAGACTATACATATTTAACTTGTTCTCATTTACGATCAGATTCGATTTGGCACTAAAATATTTCATTTGGCAACAATAAATTCATTTGGTGCCGAATAAAAATTCCACTTGGCGCCAAACAAATACGCGTCGGCGCGAACACTATCAGACTGTTGTTTTAATCAAAACATAAAGGTACAGATCAAGCTGTTGATCTAAGGCGGTTGCACGGACAGTTTTATGATAAAAAACTGTCCCTATTATGAAATTTCATGATCGACTTTGTCGGAGAATAATCGATTAACCCTTTACCTAACGAATCGCCCGCATCCACCCGCGTAATATGCAAATTCAGCAGTTGAAAAAATATTATATTTCAAAAAATTTCAACAAAACCATATCATGTGACCCCTCGTTGGAACGAGCTCGTCGGTCACATGATATGGGTTTGTTGAAATGTTTTGAAAAATCTAAAAAAATGATATTTAAAATAATAAATTTTGATATCGTCTGTGTTGGGTAAAGGGTTAAAGTCGACTTTAATCGTACTCAGTAACCTCCACAAACGACCATATAGAAAACAATATTTTTGGTGATTAGTTCTACGGGTCGGACATTCTTTAGGAACGCTGACATGTTGCGTCGAGTGTTGCTTCCAACATTTTGACAATCCGGCGGCTTTATCTACTGTAAAACGGTGAACTACAGCTGAGCAGTATACCAAAAATACCATTCGATATAGGTATTGGTGTGAGTACATGAATGTTGTTAACAACAAATACCGTACCGATACCGAGGTAAAATATTCTAAAAATACCCCTACCGAACTTGAAATTTAAAAACCGCCCAACTTTACACGGGCGGACTGACGGACGGACAGGGTGATTCCTATATACCCCCACCCCCCCCCCCCCCCCCACCACCAAAAAAAAAAACAAACCAACTTTGTTTGCGGGGGAGGGCGGGGGGTATAATGAAAGTGACATTGTCTGTATAATATGCCACGATGCAAACACTCTTGACAAAATGAACTGAAGAAAGTTACAGCGCATCAAAAGATGGTGAAAACGCCGTTTTCTTATTTTTAAATGGGTCTAAGCAGAAAATAATAGTCAAACGTTAAACCCTTAACCCAACGAATCGGCCACATCCGCCCGCGTAATATGGAAATTCAACAGCTGAAAAAATATTATTTTTCAAAATTAAAAAAAAAAACATATCATGTGACCCCTCTTTGGAACGAGCTCGTTCCAATGAGGGGTCACATGATATGATTTTGTTGAAATTTTTTGAAAAAATTAAAAAAATGGTATTTAAAATAATAAATTTTGATATCGTCTGCGTTGGGTAAAGGATTAAACTGATTGGGGAAAAATGTAAAAGACCAGCTTCTGCACTTTTATACTACTCTTCAGGAAAATGCCCGACGTTTGTGAAATAATGCTCATATCGATGATACAACTTCGCTGTCATTTCGAAATTTCAATTTTTATGTGAAATTCCCATACCCTTAATGATAAATTTACTTATAGCTTTACAAAATTAAGGGGAGCTTACTTTCCAGTAAATCTCTTCCAATTGGCGAAAATTGTCAGCCATGAGGAGCAGCTCATACGGGGAGAGTAGTCATTGGTGGTGATTGTTAAAAAAACATGAATGCCCTTTTGATTATTGGACTCAGGTATACAGCTCCTTGCAAAAATTAATGGCACATTATTTTTTACCAAAATAATGACACATGTTTGGAAGATTATCTTCACAAAAATTCTCACGTATTAAAGAATTTTGACAAATATGTGCTCTGGGTGTTAAACAAATAACACAAACAATCATGGTAAACTCAACAGGCACTCCAATTAATAATTTTGTATTAATAATTACGATTAAGAATTGTATAATCACTTAGAAAAATATATTTTTTGGAACAAAACAAGAGATGTCTTGAAATTTATGAAACAAACACAAACAAAACTTGTGCTTGGAATCTCTGATAACTTTTTGGAAGGAATCATTCACAACTTCATCTCAAAATGGTACATGCCAACCTTTCAGTACGAGATTTGGGGCATTGCAAGATAGGCTGAAACACTTATTGCATTTTCATAATTTCCAATAAATCCACTAATGTTTAACGCATTTTAATGGTCGGATACAAACAAGGCAGAAGTCCATTGCTCCCGAAAAAATAATGTGGCTTAACCATTTCAACTCGGATGGTATCTTCCATGTCAGTTCAATGACATCAATTTGAAGAGTCCATATTCGTTATATGGGGTACAACAATTAATATTTTCAACGTGCAGCTTTGAGGCTGCACTTTGAAAATATTTATTGGTCCACCAAGCAGTTAACTGGAAGTACTGTCATGAAATGCGCACAAATAGCACGTCGATCTGCGCGTTAATCTACGCATTATGACCATAGTAAGGCTATTTAGTTCTGTACATATGGTCTGTGCACAAGCAATGTTTCAGCCAATGGACCTCCGGGTAACCCGGAGGTCCATTGGCAGAAACAATGCCTGTGTTTGCTATGCGTAACCAGGAGAACCTGCCGTGCTTTGGGTGCCATTCGATATGGCAATTCCTACGCGCAATTAGGCCTAGATAAGCGCACAGTTCGTGGCAGGACTTCTTGTTTTACCTGTACACATTCACTAAGCAACCGCCCATTTTATGTCTATAGGTATGTATAATAAGCCTGCGTCGGAAAAGCGGGCTTTCCGGTTCGACATTTTAACCAATTTTATCAGAACAGAAGATGAGGACTTCCTCTCGATGGCTGGCTTCAAAATGTGAATTATCAAGTGTGAAATAATGTGAAAAAGTATAGCAGAGTAAATGGGAGAACTTTATAATATTTTTAGATACACTGATCTGTTGAATGAGGTTCGGAAGAAAGACGAATTTTTTGATGTGTGAAAAATGGCGAAAATCAAATACTGCTGGGTCGTGATGAAAGGGCACTTTTGAAAACATGGCTGGAATACACACAAAAGTACCGTTATTACGTACAAAAAGATTAGTTGTGTAAACATGGGTAATTATTTATGAAACCAATTAGATTATAAGGTCTCTTTTCATTAATTTACTGTAACATAAACTGAAACGAATCGAGAGCATCTCGCCCCGTTGATTGCGTACGTAAACATTGAATAAAGGGAAATCACTGCAGTCTGTATGATAAAAGTTAACAAATTACCGAAACAACGTCTTTCTAATATTTGCTGAACAACAATTCAATTTTACTTGTGCAAGAACGGGACATATACGTTATTCTGTTTGTTGACAGGGGACATGGTCTCACGTTTCCTGCATGAAACATATATTCAACCTCGGCTGACGCCTCGGTTGAATATAAATTTCAAGCAGGGAACGTGAGAATATGCCCCCTGTCAACAAACAGAATAACTTATAATGTCCGTGTGGTCAAACCCAACGTAGAATTTATTAGTGATGCGGACCAGACCGGACCGCCGTTGGTGGTCCACAAATAGCGCTCCAATAGGTCCGTAGCCGGATATGCGGTCCGTTTTTTCCCCACAGAATTGGCCCAAGGCAGTCCACTACAGTGTTTTCGTTTTTGAACCAATATAGGACATTTTGACACCTTCCGTGTATGTTTTCGATGGTGGAGGGTGATTGAAGGTTTTTAGTGGATATCAAACTGCCATCGAAATGAAGAATTCTATAAGGCATTATTACTTTATAACAAGCGAATTTGATATCTTCTCGAGCTGACATTGAGTGCAACAGTGTGCAGTCTGCAATGCTTTATCATTGCTGATGGCACTCCATTCCACCCAATGAGCAATTGCTTTATTGTACTTCTGATGATGTTTGTCTACTTGTCTACGTTTAGCTACACAATGTACATCACGGATGTACTGAGGCAATAACAATTTCAGTAGGCTTCATATATCAAACATAATATTACATTTATTTATTGGTGTTTAAGGTCATATACTTATGCACAATGGCTAATCATGACCGTGACAGTTTACGGGTGGAGGAAGCCGGAGTACCAAGAGAGAACCATCGAGCAAAAACGAGCAGCTGCCAGCTCCCCAACATCGTAACTCCGCACTGCAGCACAGGCATGTTTAGAGTGGTTGAAGACATGCGTACCATGGGCGTGCAGTACGCCTTAGTACACGGCGTCATCGCGTCCCCACGTGGACAATCGGGGTTAAGTGCCTTGTCCAAGGACACAACGCGGGAGTCCGAATCGATCGCTCAGACGGTCATCCATCCAAGGACTAACCGGGCTCGACGTTGCTTCACTTCGGTGATCTGACGAGAACCGGTTACCGCAACGCCACCGCGCCCCATCAAACATAATGATATTGATAACGCATATAACGGAAGTAATTGCGTTGAAGAAACATTTATTGTACAGGATATGCTTCAATTATTTAATTATGTCGTATTCGTGTGCAACAGGTGTGAGGGGTGTAACGAGGGTAGGGTTATGGGCGTGACTCATCCGATACGGGGGTGGGGGTAGGAGGCGTAACACCCCCGATACTTTTCCAATTGGGATATTTTCATCGGTATTCGAGTCTAAGATATAGATTCACTCCTTTTGATGGTCATGTACTTTCTTACAGGACAAGATTTGCTTCTTGGGACTATGTCACATGTCTGTCTCGTACAACTGGAGGTGTGTGGCTGATTGGGGATGTTGGCGTTCCAGCATGACGACTTTTGATTTCGGTACGCGCTGATGAAAGACGAAGATAGGAAGGCAATGCAGCTAAAAAATTACATGTCTTTATCCACAAACAACATACTTGAGTTTTCTAACTATAACCAGCATTGACAAATATCCCAGCTACATCATCAAGCATGCCTTCAGAGAAGGCATGCTTGATGATGTAGGTGGGATACTTGTTCATATGGGACTTCAGTCAAGACACGACAAATTGGGTTTACACCCTCCTCCCAATCGTCATCCTCGCGACACCCCTGAAAGTTTTGTCTATTTGATGTGATATAAACAGCAGGTAAGTTGTTTCTTATAGAAACGTATGGAAACATAAATTACCAACATAAAATAGGCAGAACTCTCCAACATCTGCTGTTTACATTTCATGCTACATTCTCCCTTTCCCTAATGTTGCTTGTTTATATCCAAATACACAACTCAATGCAAATATGTTTGGTTACCATAACAATGTTCGTGCAATTCATGCAACAAATATAATAATATCGGTAACATACACTGATTAAGTTCAAACATCATTCTCATCACAGGATATGTCTCAAATCTTTAATAATGTATTTTTTTCAGTAAATATGTGCCTTGTAAATAAATAAATGAATCTTTATTTTCGCTTCTTAGAGTAACGTACGGTAGCTTAAATTACAGAAAACCATTCTGCGCAGTGAGTACGAAGGGATGCGCAATATTGGATTTGCTTTTAGAGCAGAAAAAGATCACGATATTTGACTTTCAAATTTAGCATTTTTCTTGAAAATTGTAATGGTAACGTAAATTACATTAATGACCTTAATTTACGAAAGTCCAAGTTGGCTATTGACAGAAAATAGAAAATGCGCCACAAACATTGGGCATTCAGTAAAATGGAGGTGTATAAAATTACCGAGGAAGCCAGGGGCAGGCGTCCTATAATGGTGCGTGTAAGATAGATTGAATTGAAACATGTAAGTTATTACCATCATGTGGGTTTCCGAGATGGTGTATTGAAGTCCAGACCTCATCCCGAGGTCATATATCGATTCGTCATAACGGACTCGTCTATAAATGACCCGAAGGCGAGATCGAGACTTCAGTAAACCACCTTCGAAACCCACTTGGTGGGAATGACCAATTCACCTTACAATATTTCCCTCTTTCTTGACTTGTTCACATAATGAAGTTTTAAAAAGCGTCTGTTTTGACAATCATTCAGCGTCTGTGAATTAATTTTTTAATGAATGAAGATTATGACTTGACGGCATTGCGTTCTGTCACTGTGCATGACGTAATCTCCATTCATTGTTCTACTTGTACTATAACCGTTGGAGTTTATACTAGCGTTTCAGCTGTATCTTTCTTGTTTTATTTTTCATGTTTTACGCATGGTGATTTATTTATCATTTAATTACTCTTATTAGAAGTGGTGACCTCAACTTGTGTAATAACGTAATGCCAATTGCGTGCATCTCTTTCTGAATCAAATGATCGAACGTGCGGTCGCTACCCTCACTGCAGATTTCTATTTTGTCTAGAGATTTTTTATTGAATTTGGGGAAAATGCATTCTTGTTGTAAGATCAAATATCCAAGCGAGATCCTTCGATGGTGTGCCAAAGTGGCATAAAAGAATGTGGATGATATCAAAATAAGAAATGAAAATAAACCGACTTTGAATATAAGTGTTCCAGAAATAGGACTACAAAAGTCAGAATGTGGTTTATCCGAAGAGGAAAAAAATCAGGGTGGTGCATGGTAGCTTTGGGAATGGTCAGTCTTCCAATGAGTGTGGGAAAATATCCCTCTGGCAAATGTCCGGGCTCCGTTTGTAATCCACTCTCCATATACTTTATCATTCCGTGCAAGTTAACCCTTTACCCAACGCAGACGATATCAAAATTTATTATTTTAAAAATATTTTTTTTAAATTTTTCAAAATGAGCTCGTTCCAGTGAGGGGTCACATGATATGGTTTTGTTGAAATTTTTTCAAAAATTAAATTTATTCAACTGCTCAGTTTGCATATTACGCGTGCGGATGCGGGCGATTCGTTAGGTAAAGGGTTAATATCAAAATAATATATAAATATCGGCAAATGTCTGCGGTGAATTGATATTTGTCTAATCTATCCACCACCGTGAACTTTACTTACCAACATTACTCAGCGAGAAACTATCACTGACGTTTATCGACCATACTTTTTCGAAATTTATCGTGAATCTGGGATAGGTGTCATTTGCATTATTTAACAACACAGCATACTTGAATGCGTCTTGTAGTGTGCCAGATGAGGAGTCGAAAACAGCACCTAAAAAAGAGAAAATTGATTAGATTTTCAACACAAGCAATGCGTTTTTATCTAAAACATGGGACTGGGAGATGAAACGAAAACTATGGTAACAATCGTTTCTGTCAGAGATTAACCCTTTCACTGCCACGCCCACTTTAGCCATATACGGAAGACCTCTATGTACGCCCGTGTGCATACAAGTTTAATAAAATTTATGACATGTTTGAAACGCTATCATCTGATTATTTGTTGGAAAAGGCTCCCTGGGCCCTTTTCAACAAGCAATCAGATGATAGGTTTGATCTACGCATACCAGAGCGAAAAGATAATCATCATAAATAGGTGACAATAATTACTTTCGGCAACGTAAGAGTTAACCCTTTGAACTCTGGTTCCTTTTAATCGATACAATCACTAAATTTGACGTTTATTTGAATTTTAGCATAAAATGGTTTTTAAAATATGGTGTTGACATATATTATCCCTGTACGATTACAGACCCCAACGATGTGTGGGTGTCCACCCCTCTCTCCCTCTCTGTGTTCCAAATGTATCCCGACTTATTTTGTCCGAGGAGCAACATGGGATTTGGTTCGATTCCATCCGATTTCGACCCCACAGGTTTTAACGCAATTGGGGAGGGGGAGGGGGAGTGGTTCGTTCGTCTGGTATTTAAATTCACACGGACACTAACGATATCGACCAATTTACCCACTCTGAATACACAGTAACTGTCACATCTCAGTTCCTTGAAGGAACTTCAAATGTCGTGATTGCTGAGAACAGCATCTTCTTGTAACGAACAATGCTAGTAACAGACAGAATTCGTACTTGTTTGATATGTTATCACATGCCGCCATTTTGATAGATATATACAGTACGTGGAGAGTGGATTGTAACTAAATCACCTGCGGAGTGGAATTATCACCCAAGCTATAACTTTCAAATTTTGTATATATCGGTAAAAAATACAAGCAATGTTTCAGCCAATGGACCTCCGGGTTTAACCCGGAGGTTCATTGGATGAAACTTTGCTGTTGCTGGTTATGCTTTGCAACAAATCTGCAATTATTGCTCGGGTGGAATCTCCACTCTGTGGGTGATTTAGTGATAATACACTCTCCACGTACTGTAAAGAGAATGACATTATGGGTATCGCTGACTTCGTACTTGTTTGATATGTTATCACACGCCGCCATTTTGATAGATAAATAAACAAAGAGAATGTCATTATAGGTATCGCTGCAGTAAATATTTGAATTAGAGTTACCCGCCTTGAAATGTTGCAATCTCTAAAATGAGCAGCCTTGTGAAAACATATTCTTTCAATAAACGCTTGAAACATTCTTATGACATCTTGCATTATTGTTGAATATTCCAGAAAAATAAAGAGGGTGATTTGATGACTTGTGCACCTAAAAAATACAATTGACTTTTGGTGTGGTTTTGTTGGGAATTCCAAAAAACATATGTGCACGTAACCGGTACTTCCCTTCCGTCAGTTTTTCTCTTTTATTTGTTGCATAACCCCCTGTTTGCGGGTCAGAAAAAGTTGTCTGAAGGGATATACTTGACAAAGATATTTGAATGCCAACATTAAAATGATGCGATCATAATTGTTTGTTCTTGAACGTTATAAAGGTCGCCTGTGGGAAAATATTTAGCGCTGTGGTACCATTATGATAGCTGGGTATAGATCAAAACACTCACTCCGTGTCTAGTGTATTTGTATCTTTCTCACTGCGTGTTAAATCTAATGAAATTCTCACCCGTTTTTACATAGAGATTATTACCATTATGTGGATGTACAAAATATGTATCCGAGTTTCGCTCCGGGTTCTAAGGGTAGATCACGACTCGTCTTCGACTCGTCGTGATCTGCCCTTAGAACCCACAACTCGACTCGGATACATATTGTGTACAGCCACATAATGATAATAATCATTTTATCTTACAATATATTGGGGATAAGTCAAGAATGTAGACGAATATATAACGAACTATTTATTCGTACGGATGAACAAAAAAAAAATGGAACTCACGCGAAAGGAACGTGCTCTTATCCGACCCCCTGATACAAACATCTGTATCGGGGGGTCGGATACACGACAGTTGCGGACTTAATACAGACAAAATACATGTTGATTGTAAGATGCATTACTGCGACCACAAATGAGAACAGCAAATTTCGACATGATCTCGACCCGTTAGAAAGTATTTGTCTGCGGCCTTCCTCACTGCCCTTTAGAATCACTCCTGGCGAAAAACATGCAAAAACATTGAATCTCCGGTGCTATGCTATGTTCCTGTATTTTCTTGATTCGGTCTCAATTTCGGAATATTTTATTTATGAAGTATCCACCCTCTGGTGTAACTTCGTTCTGGACCTCATCGAAAGTGACGTCTGCACAGTATTCATGGCTGACAATTTTCGTCACTGGAAGAGACTTACAGGAAAGTTAACTCCCTTAATTTTCTAAAGTTGTCAATAAATCTTAATACGAAGGGTGTGGGAAATTCATATTAACCCTTTATCCAACGTAAAGGGCAAAACCGGCCAGCGCCATTCGAAAAATCATCATTCAATTTTCATTTTTGTCCCAAAATCATGGCTTATGACCCCTCATTGGAACGTGCTCTTTGAGTTCGTTCAATGAGGGGTCATAAGCTATGGTTTTGACGCAAAAAGTCAAAAAAATTAGTTATTCAAGAATTTTATTTGCAAGTGTCGTCTGCATTTCGTGTTAGGTAAAGGATTAAAATTGAAAGTTCGAAATGTAAACGGAGTTGTATCATCGATGTGCGCACCATTTCAGAATGGCGGGGGAGGGGGGGGGGATTTTGCGAGACGTGAAGTTGAATTTTTTGGCATCGACATTTTTACCAGAACCCTTTTTTGCATTTTTTGTCCATCGAGATTTAGATTCCCAACCTCTAAAACAACTGATTTGAGGAATGTGTTGCTCTGATACAGTTTCTGACATCTAAAAAAACAACTGGACTGTGGGTTCTACTTACACCATTTGATGGTACCTATTCTTTAAGACCACATTAAATTTAGTCAATACAAATTTCAGCGTGTGTTGTAGAGGGATATGTGGAAAAAATAAACAAACTATTTTCCACTTGATGGTATGGTATCCTCCTTGCCCAGTTTATTTTAATTTCAAAGCCAAGTAGTGCTGAATAGTGACAGGTTCTATTATATAACGTTATTGAGCACAAGCTATATTTATTTACAAGACTTCGCCATGGCCCTTTTCCTTAAAATGAGATAAGAGTCTTAATTTTAATACTTGAAACTGACATTTTTCAAGTTAGTTTTGACTATGTCTTTGCTTAAAATGAGATAACAGTCTTAACTGTTTGATCCTATTGTCCTTTCCATAACCCCCCAATGGTAAATAAACTCTGGAATAATACAAAATCAAGAAAATATCTTTTAGTTTTCAGCTCCCGATTACGTGTAATATATTTAACTTCGCCGTTGTTACGTTTCTGTGATTTTAGCTCGCTCGAAAATTATATGAACGAATTTTTTAATTCTCTATGGGAAATTGTGTGTATTTTCGGAAGAGCGTCCATTTTGCAACAGTGCACAAGTGACGTAATTGGGACCGTCCATTTGAGAACAGGTAAATTTGAATTTTCACGGCTTGCCTTTGCAGAAGGCGTGTTTTGACGAAGTTGGAATATCAGTTCGTCGTGATGATGGTTCAAAATAAAACTCAAGTCTTGTTCAAAACGCGTTAGTGAATTAGTGAATAAATAAAATATACATGTATTGTAGTCGTGACGTAAATTATTTTATTAATACGTGCCGCACCAGTTTTCCAAATTTGTCATGTCTTGCCGACAACTGCCCTTAGTATGTTGCTACAAACCTCCATTTAGGCTTTGATTGTTTGTGTGACAGTGACAAGGGTACAGGCGAAAACAACACCGTGTGAAATCCGGGGCCCGTTACTTTCGGTTTGGCACAGGAGACCGGATTTCTTGGGTTTGGACTGCCCCCATCCAAATATGGCCTAAAAGACCTTGTTTTAATTTTTTTTACCTTGGCACGTCCTTTGAATTCGCCCCCCCCCCCCTCCCCCCACACACACATACACAGGATTCTGATTTCTGCGTCAAATAATAAAGAAGGAGGTGTATCGTGAATCCAGGTTGGATAGATTCCAGGGCCGAGGAAAGGGTGGGGTTGGGGGAGGGGTGTTATTGCTTTTAATGTTTAGAAGTCATTGCTAAACAACAAGAAAACCATGAGATAGTTGGGAGGGGAGATGTATCCTCTCATTTTTAACTGCTAAGTTTTCCACAAATTTATTAGAGAACCATAGGCTAAATACTCGGTTTCAAAACGAAACACAGAAAAAAAAGCACAATTTAAATGAATTAATTTCGCCATCGGAACTGGTGCCGTTCTCGCCACAATCAATTGGTGCCGTTTTCGCTCACTCGGTGCCGTTTACTCCAGGTGCCGTTTTCACACGGTGCCGCTTTCGCTATAACCCGACACAAGTCCAAGTAGGCCTAACCAATTTTCTTTTAAGAAAGTATATAACTAATAGCATGAGAGACTTGGCATATTCGAATACAACCCTTACGAATACGTATAATCACTAGAAAGCTTATTGGAAAATTGTAGGGGAGAGGGGGGGGGGGCGTCACGTACGCCACTTCGTGATCACGCTGCCCCCCCCCCCCCCCCCGCCATTTCTCAGCAAGCACCTGATAAATCTTCTGAGGGAGAAATCACTAGGCAAAGTTGATCAGAGAATTTATATAATATTAATCATATTTCGACTCCACTGATTATACCCAGCACAGGCGTATATAGACCAACGGGCCAACTTTTTTTCCATGGCTGCGGGGGGGGGGGGGGGGGGGGGGGTGGGGGGGGCTGGAAGATTTTGCCCGAAAAGTAACTACGTGCGTAGCCGTGGTGTGGATGTTTGTGAGCGTGTCTTCTCCTACTGGTGGGATCAAGGGAACCCTCCCCGGGAACATTTTTAAAAATCTGATCCGCTTGAGGGTTTCTAGAGAACCCAGACTACCTTTCGAACCTTGTAATTGGAAGAAAAGACGATCGCTTTTGTAGAGGTGCCTGACTGAATGTGTTCGAGCGGTCTCGTCTGGTATCAGTCAACCGCAATAAAACATTATATGCTTCTCGGGATTCAGCTGGAGTAAATACGTGTAATGTAAGGCCTGTGTGCCCATAGCATTAGAAGATCGAACCCTACAGATAGATGAGGCTTTAACACTATTCACGTGGGTCGATATATAACAGTTTGGCTGGCCGCTGATTTGCCGTGGTTCTCAGTTAAGAAGGTTTTGGTTACTCGTGTGCTCCCAACTGCCTCCCGATTCCCACGCATCTTTCCTCCCAATACTGAGACGAACTGCTTGAAGACACTCTGTACCCCCATTCTTCACAATCCCTTCAATGAGCATACTAACCATCGCATTTGTGTCAACCACTAACCACGTCCTTTATTCTCCCATCCCACGTCCTCATTATACTACTCCCAGTAAATTTTGATCTAGAAGATTGAGATTTTGGACTTCCTAATAAAACGTATTCCAAGGTCACCACTACGCCCAAGTTACACATTTGGCTCTCCTTTTCCACCGTCTTTCCCAATTCCCCCTAATCTCCAGTGATCGCGACCTCAGCTTGAACAACAGTGACCACTCCTCCCCTAACAATGGTGCCATTGTCAAGGTACTCTTCAAAACCTGTCTTCTCTTTGTCACGCAGGCCACACAAAGACCTCTTTCTTTTGACCTACTCTCGCCAATTTTGGTTACAATCCCCATGACTCTTTCTCTAACGATTTTTTTTTACCTTTGGTTGTCTCTATTTCTGAGTTTGATACATCGTTTGGATAAATCCCTACAAACTTCTACCATTACTGCAGTTAATTATAACGAAATTTTTAAAAACCCTAAGCTATGAATTATTACCTCGACTGTCTAATATTTCTACATACCTGTGTTACTTCCACTGGGTCCAATGGCGGCTCAAAGGTGCCTCCCCTCTGGATATACTTTAGCAAGGGGCGTCATATATGCCCAAGACCTAAGGTGGGATGCTAATAGAATTATAGATGGCGGCGGGGAGTATCCCCGGGAAAATTGGAAAGAAGATTTTAATCCCCAAGGGCTTTTTGGCCACTAAATAAACTATGTTCCCATTCAGCCTGCAACATTTTTCAGTGGGTAGGTAGAAAGTGTGACATTTTATATAATAAAATCAATCAGTAACTGGAGCTTTCGGCCACTTGGCCTTATTTGCCACATTGTGGGGACCTAGTGAGGGGACCTAAGAAGTGATGGCACAGTAATGTGACCCAATTTAACTCATGTTAGCCAGCGGAAGCGGCCGTCTTGTGACGTCATCTCCATAGTGACACGTGGTCTTAGTGCGCATGCGCAGCGCGTGTTGTTAGGGTGATAGTACTTCTGTCGGACATTTTTGTCTGATGGAGGCCGCCATCTTGGTTTCTAAGGTAGCACGTGGTTGCTATGAGCCTGAATGGCCTACACCAAGACGGGGGTATGTGCGGAGGGTTTGTTCGTTTGAATAGGAGTAAATCTCATTACCCAGAAAGACCCATCAATCCATCCAAACCACCCAAAACGACTATTTGATATGGATTCCTCACGAATCCTTCTTTTTTCAATAACAGGTACGTTCCTTTGTATAAGAGTAGTTGTACTTTGTAGAATTACCACAAACAAGCCGACAATCCCTCCAAATCACCAAAATGCGCCCAAAAGAACCGTAACGGACTTGTACTCCCCATCTAGGGTTTTTAGTAGTAGCACGTACTGCTATAGGATCGAGAGTATGTTCTATTACACTAAAGTTCTGGTCCAGATTTTCCAAGAACCCTATTTTTGTACCTATTACAGATACTACTCTAACACTAGCAGTATGTCTAGCCCAAACTAGCTCTAGTTCGTTCCCTCGTCCAAGTCTTATAATCACCAGTGCTTGGTTTCCCATAACATGTATGCAGAGTTATCTTCAGTGTGTATAACGAAAGCCTATATGATTCTTATAGCCACGAATCCATCGAAGAGTTACTGAAAAAGTCATTGCTCAAGCGACTCGAATCCCATCGAAATGAGCTATAGAACAATTGTTCGTTCGAGTGACTCGAATATACTTTCTTCGACTCATTTAGGTATTTGAGGAAAGCCAGTATACAAAATGCCCGACGGAACAGCGCATCACCATAACAACACGAGTTGCGCATGCGCACTAAGACCACGTATCACTATGAAATGACGCCACAAGATGACCGCTCACGCGGGCTAGCACATCAACCAAACTTGACCTAACTGGGTCACGTGACTAACTTGGCGTAACTGGATCACGTGAATATGACGTCCTTCCTAGGTTTCCCATTAAGCCCCCCCTACCCCCCCCCCCCCCCCCCCCCCCCCCCATGTGGCACGATCACTACAAGTACTGATGATGTTACATAAAGGTAGACTTTCAGAAATACAGTTAACATTAGCGTCCTGCGTGATGAAGTTTATATTTTTTATAATTGTTGATAAAGACGAAGTGACCGAACACCCAAGATATCAATCACTTCTATTACACGTGGAACGACAGTCCCCCCACCTTCCCAACACTTAATTATAAATTTGATAATTTTTTTCCCACGGGGCGCCTGAAGCTTAAGCGCGCACACTGATAATATGGTAAATTTTCTGGATACGATCCCATCAGACATGCATTCGCTGTCATAGCATGAAACATCAGTGATGCAACAAATCCCGAAACCCAAACTAAATGCCAAATGACACTTCACTATTAATTCTATTATCATATGATACTTGTTAAACACATATTGGCCTATACAACAGAACCAATTGTCGCAACTGTGAGTAGAGTTTTACGTTGTAATACCATCACGCTGATTGTATCATCAAGATTATTGTGATGTGGATATCGTAAAAATTACGACCGATTTGATGGCCGACGAAAAGACTGGACATGATCAGTCATTGATGATTGACTTTTTGTGTGATATCTTCCTTGCCTTTAGCGCTGCAAAATCTTCAGTCTACAGTGTCCACGTCAAGTCATTTAATTCCCGATGACTCAATAGCTGTCATCGCGCGGCCGCCTAATCTGTCGCGGCACACAGTGGATCTGGCATCGGTTTTTATAAGAATGAGGAACCTCTATTATTAAATATAGATACTCTCAACAGGTATCAGGGAACTAAAAATTTGAATTAGAGTTACCCACCTTGAATTAGAGTTACCCGCCTTGAAAGGTTACACTCGGAAATGATGCAATTGTTACGGAATTTAGTAAAAAAGTCTATCGATCTGCGATCGTAAATTCTGACTCCAAGCGTTGTGATTACTGAGAGAACTACGGAGCCCCACCAACCGCGAAGTCCCATCAGCCTGTGGCGTTTTGTGATTCCTTACCAGACGATACCAGACACAGGCTCCAGATTCTGGGTTCAGGCTGGTTACCTCACGGGCTAGTCGTGTTCAGCACAACGAAGACCAGTTTACCAGTTATCTACGATTTTTATTAACAAATAAAACTCAACTGCCAATCGTTTTCTCTGGTATAAAGTAAAATTCACAATGTTCAGTCAAAGTTCATACCTTATAGCAACAGTGGCGGCATCCATCTTACTTCTTGTAGGTAGGTACTTGCTCGTCGGGAGCCCAGAGACAACTTCCCAAACATCCAGGAATCAGTGCTTATATCCACTAGATTTTTGATGCCAAACCTGATTACTCGACTACCAGTCAGCGGAATAGTTAGGGAAAGTTCCCGTGACGTGGCAGTCACCATTGTTAGACGCTTGTACTGCCATGCAGACTGTCGGCAATCTGCATGCAGTCTATCGAGTGGTTGTTCCACAAACACATTCCGTCGGGGTTCTGTTGACCGGGGGAATTGTGTGATAGAATTTACAGTTCTGCAACTTTAGCATTATGTGATGCCCGTTTGTTCTGGGAGTGTGATTTATGGGTTGATGACAGCTATGACAGTTCAAATAGTACCAATTCGGAGATTTCCGCCCGTGATATTTATCAACTAAAACTCGACTACCGGCGTTATCTCTGATCAGCTCTTCCACTGAGTGTAGGTCAGTCGGTCGAGTGTTAGTCGGAGTATTTCTTATTAGTTTATCCAATTCTACGAATATCGGCTCTGAGGAAAATTAACAGCAATAATATGAGTCCCATTCAAACTAGTAGAAAACTGTCCTGTTATTTCTATAATTTCCATGGAAGAACTATAGCTCTTCTTTCGAGCTTGCTTAACTTCTGTGGGCCAACTTCGCAACACAATCGCTAAAAATAAACAGCCTTTGGAAAATATATTTTTTCAATAAAGGTTTGAAACATTCTATTGACATCTTGCACTATTGTTGAATATGCCTGATAAAAAGAGGGTGATTTGATGACTCTCAGACCTAAAAAATACAATTTACTTTTTGTGTGTTTTTGTAGGGAATTGCCTGAAAAATGCACGTGACTTGTACTTCCTTTCGTGTCAGTTTTTCTCTCTTATTTGTTGCATGACCCCTGTTCTCGGGTGAGAAAAAAATGTCTGAAGGGCTATACTTGACAAAGATATTTGAATGGCAAAATTGAAGTGGTGCGATCACATTTCTTCGCATGAACGTTACTATTGTCGCATGTGGGAAAATATTTTGTTCCGTGATACCTGTAACTTTGTTTCACTCTCGAATTCAAATTCAAAACCTGGGCATATTGGTCTGCGTCACGCAGCGCGTTCCGTGTGGCTTGTAAGTGAAGCTAAGCGCACATGTTTGCAGTTGCGGCAATAGATCTGGGGTCCGATGTGTTATTTTTACCGGAAGCGTTTGTCAGAGAGAAAACTGATTTCGGAACTCAATTGACATCGGCACATGTGTGCGGTTGCGTACGAAACTGAATTTGCTGCCGCGAATCCAACCGGCATCGGACAGAAAATGTCGGTGTTCGGCGTCCGAACGATGAGGCTCGTAGGCCCATATAAAAACAGTCCGCCTTCTTTTTTGGCATACTTCCTTTTCTTCTCTCATTTGTTTTACCGTTTCGCGTATTTTTTTTTTTTTTTTTTTTTGGGGAGGGGGGGGGGGGTGGTGGGTGGGGCGCCTCTGGCCGCCCCCTGAACCCACTCAAACAGACCACTCCCATTTGGGTGGAGCAAAATATTCTCCTCCTCGCGAGTTCCAACTTTCGGTTTCTGTAATTTCCACTTATGACGACTTATCCACTGTGAGTTGATGGTACACTAGTAAAATAGATTAGAATATTTGCCTCCTCATCTGCTCGTTTCAGGCATAGTGGATGAAATTTGGCGCAGATTCAGGCAGATTGAACAAATTTGAGAAAGACTGGTGCTCAATTTGAAATAACTTTTAAAACTCAACTTAGACTAGAGAAGGAGGCGGGGTTGAAAATAAAAAATATAGATACTAGGCTGAAAAAAACCCAGTTGTTTTAGACAACCCCTACCTCTGATCCAAACTTTGCCCCTCTTGAATTTACTTCCCACCTCCTGCACAGGATGTAATTTTGTCTGTTTGCGTTGCATTCCAAGAGGTATATTTCACGATTTCTACCATAGTATGTGAAGGTTCCAGCTGTTAGTCAAATAGTGATTCGAAATTCGAAATTTCTAGACGTTGATTTTATTTTTTTTTTTTGGGGGGGGGGGGGAGCCCCACTCCTGCGACAACGAACGCGCACGTCATCGAGAAACGTGACGTTTTTACGACATACATGTAACAATGATTATAGCTGAATTCCCTGTGACCAAGAGGGGTGGCAACCGCACCCCCCCCCCCCCATCGTCTCATGCGCGCATGGTTCTTGGAACAAATTCAAATGACCTCCCGTTAATTAATGATATGTGTCAGTTCTGGTGTAGCCGTTTAACTTTCTCCCTACATTTCACCCCCACCCGATAGGATAAAATCTCGTGTGTTTCCCCTCTCTAAATATAAAAAAAACATTTGCTTTTAAAAAGCTTATTTCTGGCTCCCAAGACTGGTGGAAGATGAAAAGATACACGCAGGCCATGACGGAATATCTCACCCCCTGCATGCCTCCGCCCTGTGACTTTGCATTCGATTTATATATTCTTTATTTCTTCATATTTGAAGATTTTGTTTGTAAAGTTAAAACTTTGAGCTATAACTGAGACGTTGTAACTTTTCCTCTTAGTAACGTAGAAGAGAGATAATCCACGCACACTGAAAACTACGTACGGTAAGTTTTACAAGCCTAAAATTAACCTACCCTCGCGAAGTATGTTACAATTTTTTTTTCTAACGATTATTTGAATGGTATTAAAGGCCGACGACCCAAAACATATGTAAAAAACGAACGCGAATTACTTTGGCGAAGTCCAAGTTCAATGTTATTGAACTGGTTCGGACGGGTGGGGGGGGGGGGGGGTCGAAACATGACACGTCCTGAATAGCCATGTTAATCTTTTAAAATTAAGTTCAAGTTATATGCTCTGCCCAGACTTCAAAGAGTATGGGCTATAAATTCACTGGCAGAGAAAAATTGGAACGTGTGTCTATATGTCACTTGGAGAGGTGGAGTGCAGTTTTTGTGAGCACCGTGTACTGTACACAGTCAGTGATGCCAGATCGAGGATCTGCCGCCAGCTATCTCAACCCCATACTGTCTTGAATCTGTTTCTCTGCAAGACACATATATGCGATAAACCAAAGATGGGTAGCCCATTTCCCCAAACTTGATTGCAATGCGATTCGCTTGACTTAATTATATTCTACGCAGTTCAAGGGCAGGACAGTGCCGGAGTGGACTTCAGGTGGTGGAGGTGTGGGGGGGGGGGGGGGGGTTGTTTTAGGTTTCATGTTGGTAAATTTGGCGAAATGGAAGTAAAAGCCTGTATTCTGACAGCAACATA
Organism: Pictodentalium vernedei; assembly: GCA_031216915.1. NCBI lineage: Eukaryota > Metazoa > Mollusca > Scaphopoda > Dentaliida > Dentaliidae > Pictodentalium > Pictodentalium vernedei. The sequence continues at coordinate 78,636,463 of CM062297.1, forward strand.
CTTTAGAGCTTGATTTTTCGATAAGTAATCCGCGTTGGATGCAAAAAGCGTTACATCTGGGCGCGGTGGCTCAGTTGGTAGGGTATAGGCTGCAAGCTGAGAGGTACTTTGTTCGAACCCCACCTGCGGCAACCGGGTTGTGTCCTTGGGCAAGACACTTCACCCCATTGCCCACGTTGGGGCATGGTGGCGTTGTGTACTAAGGCCTACTGCTCCTCGTGGATGGAGCACCTGTCTTCAACCAATGTTATAACCCTGCTTGTGTGGAGTTACCATGTTGTGGAGCTGAGAGTTGCTTGCCATTGTTCGATGGTTCTCTCCGGGTAATCCGGCTTCCTCTGTCCGTAAAAATGTCGTGGTCATGATTAGCCATTGTGCATAAATATGTGGCTTTAAACACCAATAACTAACTAACTTAAAACGGTACATAATTTGGTTCTTCAATCAGAAATCTGTTGAAATCAGTGTTTTGGTCTTCAATCAGAAACCTGTTGAAATCGGTGTTTTATCGCCGAATGGGGTGGGGATAAATCCCATATATTGAAAAATATGGGGTTTATCCCCACCCCAATCGGCGATAAACTTCGACCCTACTAAAGAATTTTCATCGAAAAGGAATTTTCGGCAGAAAACATTATTAAATCACAAGTCTGCTTTCGTGCACAATGTTTCTAAAGCTGTTACAAAATTTATCAGGGTGAACTTCAAAATTTTATTTAGAAAGCATCAACAGTTATTTTCCGACGTGTTTTATTTATTTTACAGAAACGGTCATCACTTTGTGATCGTAAGTTTCACTTGGGACCGAATTTCGCAACAAACTTACCGATGTTGTGGAACGGTTCAGATTTATGTTTTGATCTGTATCCAAATCCATCAAAACACAACTCCTTGCAACAACCTCGAAACCCTCAGGTAAAAATAGATTATGCTATCCGTTACGTCATTGGTAAACAAACATGTCGGCTGCTGGCGTAAAATGACAACAACGGTGAGCTTTTGAGTGAAATCAAGGGAAAATGAAGACCCACCGATAAGGTAGTAATGCGAAAATTGTCTCCTTCATCTATTCTTTAATTTGAGTGGTTGATTATAATTGAATAACAAACAGAACAGGAGATACGTGATACAGTCTTTCGCCAAGTATGTTTCGGAAAATACTATAATACTTGAATCTGACATTTTTCAAGTTAGTTTTGACTATTTAAACAATTAAGTGTCTTCTCTTGGACACAACCAATGCAAATTCCCGCAATCTGCTGCAAAATCTGACCCGAAACATGAAAAAAATTAAAAAATGCTTGCTTAAAATGTCCTCTCCGATAATGGTACCTACCCCCATGAGATGACTCATCGAAAACAATTTTTCTTGAAACTTGAGCACACGGGGGCTAAACTATCATGACAGTGGTGGATGCTTTTCTAATCACAGACAATCATAATAAGCAACAAATATCAAATAGATTTGAAAAAAGGCTTAATAAAAAAATTGCACAAACTAGAAAAATGTTTTCTGAAGAGTATTATAAAAATGCAGAAACTGATTTTTGCCCACTCAGTTTGAACGTTCTCTGTTTAAAACCATTTAAAAATAAGAAAACGGCGCTTTCACAATTTTCAGATGTTGAAACTATTTTCCGTCTATTATAGCAACAGTGTGCACACCGTGACATATAATACAGACAATATCCTTTCCATAGAAGGTAAGATTTTATAATTTTATTCCTGGCAAGAATAAAAACTTGCAAATTACTGTAAAAACACATTCGCAAAACAAAGAGATAGAATGGACAGTTACTCAGTTGCTACTAATTGTTTTGCCATAAAAAGCCAAGTTTCCTTTTTTTTAACTTTTAATAAACGAAAACATATAGAATAAATAGGTACTAGGTTCGGTAATCAGATTTAAACCACGAGAAGGATAAGGGTTTTAATCACGAGGCTCTGCCGAGTGGTTAAAACCCTTATCCAGCGAGTGGTTTAAATCTGATTACCGGCCCTAGACCTGTTTGCTTTATTTATACCGTGCTCTTAATAAATAATAGACTTTGTCACTTAAAATGGAGAAAAAAACGATACTTTCTATCGCAAACACATGGGTTTGTTTTGTTTTCATCTGTTCCGGTGGGCGGCACTACCGGCTGCACATGAATGCTTGATTGACAGCTAGACACATCGCCACAGTTGATTGAATTTACCTTTTTTCAGTTAAATTATTATTAACAATTCTTAAATTTTATTTTAAATATTTAATTGTAGGTATTTTAAACGTAATAAGTCATTGCACAAAGTAGATAGTACCACAAAACCTCATACGTTTGGATGAAACATCGCGAAGTATGAATGTATCGAAGTCGATAAATTGGGTCATGTCAAAGGTCAAGTTGGATGTACTTACTACTATAGGTGTAATTTTTTAACTGCAGTAGAAGCTTTACATTGGTAGTGGGGTTAAGAGCTAAAATTTAACATACGGGCTTTTCACAGGTAGTAACACAGGCGATGATGGTATAAAGACAGTTGTCTGTTGTTTTCGTTTATTAAAAGTAACAAAACTAAACTTCGCTTTATTTTCTACTGTCATAAATGTTTTCGCAACAATTACAAATGCGTCTTAAGTGGACCTTCCAAGTCCGTCTAATAATTTCAGAGGAGATAACTTCATCGAAAGTCGATGATCATAACAAGACAAGTCAGAGAGGAGCGCTTTACGACCTCAAATGGGACTTTCCTAAATACAAAATTACCAAACCAGTGAATTTTTGCGTACATTTGACCATACGCATACATCATGCCATGAGACCTATTGTCCTATATAATCGCATTTATGCTGCCTAATCTATAACCCGAGACATCAGTCCGTCTGATTCCAACCGTTAATAGTACATAAGAACAGCCAATATTGAACAAAAGAGATTATTCCGACATGTCTATAGGGAAATGATTCACGCGCTTTCATAAGGCAATTACAATGTGACAATACACCTTCTTTTGTGACCGTATGAATGTGCGGAATAACAGCTTTATTTGACGCGAGATGAAATTACCGACTTCAATACCATCAATCAGACTAACGGATTTAATTTTATTATTCACGAGAAAATGCGAGAGCTGAAGATGGTGTCTGTCGGCACGCAACAACCCAATTCATTTCGATTTATTGTAAGCTTTTGGAGAGGTGTCAATTAGGTGTTATTTAGTAATAGTTTTAACTTTTGTGTTATGCGTTCCACGAACAATAATCGATAAAAAAATCCGTGGTAAAACTTATCATCTTGCACTCTCTGAAGGTTGGGCATGGCCGAATCCAACTTCTTGTCCGCTTTATTATTGTTAAACCTATTACATCTACGAAACACTGAGAAACTATGCGTCTGACAATCACTTGATCCTATTTGTTTGTGTGGTGTTAGTGAGAGATGATCTGTGGGTCCGTTTGTGCACTTGTGTGTGCGCGCGCTGTTGTGCGAGTTAGATTGCCTGTCAGAGAAAATATCAAAATATAAGCCAGTGGTGAATCCAGACTCTTGCCGAAGAGTTGACGTTTAGAACTTGCTAAAATTTCAATATTATATGTCAGTATTAACCGAAAATATCCCTTTAAAAAGTGCAATGGATACCATGGTAAATCATGGCATTGTTCCAACACACCATGGTAAACTAGGGTTGGTACCCGCGTTCACGCTTTGAGATGCCAATTTAGTGAATTGCAATAAAACAAATTCATCGGGCAAAAAAATTCTTTATTGTCTAAACCTTTGGCACCAAAAAAGTTCCTTTCAATTATGAAGGAAAGTCATTGCAACAGTGAAGGTCGCGATGGATGAGGAAACAAAAAATATATATATAATCACCTCTTGTGCAAGGAAATAGTCAGTTGGCAATACTGGTGGAAAGAATAACAGATTTTCACGAAACATACTAAAACCCATGACTTTGTCAATAAAGTGTAATAAATAGGTTTGAAGAAACTTTTAACGTTAATTGTCTGTGAGTGGCAATAAGGAATTGTTTGTTTCTTCAATAAAACAGTGTAGGTTATCAACTTTACAAAAGGCAGAGTCACTCGCGACTGTACGAAGTGTTTATCTAATTAATTGCTGTCGCGGCCAACTGAGCCCAGTGGATTAACAGTAATTAGTTGATTAATCTGTTATAATCAAAATGATACAATGCGGGTGTGTCGTACAAATACAGTTGCCATGGACTGGTCGTAACCTACACGCGGGCAGTGATGTCCAATATTCGATTACCAGGTGATGGAAATCATCAGCAGAAAAAATTAATTAATGAAGCACCGGGTTGTACCCGGTGCTTCATTAATTAAATTTTTGATGATTATTCGTATAAATGGTGTTTGGAATCCAATATTATTGCGTCCGCGTAAATATTACCCATCCGTGGAAAGTGACCAGTCTGCGGCGGTCGTAATGTATCAACATCATTTAGCATGACCATTAACTGAATCAGTAGTATAGATATAACTTAGGCGAAAACCATTTTTCGCCAACCTAGGATTTTGTCAGGACTTTCGAGTTCTGCCGAATTTTTTCCATAACCGAATGTCTGTTCACTCTTGATGTAATTGCCAATTCATCTTTCAATCAATTTATTTGGGTCAGACAGCTAAAAACAACCCTCCCTTCTCGTTAGAGCTTTTGCACCAAAACACTTTGTTTTGGACTAAAACATCCAGAATGACTCAAAATATGGCACCAGATAGTTTCAGCGTGAACACTGGTTAGTATCCTGATACTTTGTAAAAGGGAACCTTAATGTTACAACACAATACTCTCAGATAAATGATCGCGATACATCAAACGTGAAACATCAAGTAACAAACAACAGATTCTGCGCGCAACACTCACATAGCGCATTGTGTTAATTGAGTTTTGATAATAAACAACAGCAATTCCACCCAACACTGACATAGCGCATTATATTAATTGAGTTTTGATAATAAACAACAGCAATTCCACCCAACACTGACATAGCGCAGCGCATTATGTTAATTGAGTTTTGATTATAAACAACAGAAATTCCACGCACTTCACAGATAGCGCATTATGTTAATTGCGTTTTGATTCATACCCAACAATATTGATTAAAATAATATCTTACACGAAAATTATCTCCCTTTAGATTACTGAACTTGCGAAACGAAATCCAATTAAGAAGGCAGTGATCGTGGGTGGTGAGGTGTGAAATTTCTGAGACTTGATGTGCGTGCATGAATGACAATGAGGTGTGAAATAGCGACACCAATTAAAGCAATTACTATGTAATTTCTCATCCATCTCTGCGTTATTGTACAGTCCGAGAATGTGTTTTCATAGCAACTTGGAAGTTTTAATTCATCAGAGGAAAAAATTCGAAAACCACATCTGACAGACTTTTAGATTATTAAAAAGAACAGTGTCTGTATTTTATGCAACGACGCGCACACTGTTGATACAATGAATATAAAAAAGTTATAGATCACCAAAAGGGTCTGAAAAGGCAGTTTTCTATTTTTTTTAAATGGGTTTCTACTGGGAACAATAATCCAATGTTCAAATTGATTGGGGAAAAAGTGTAACAATATAGCTTTTATTTGCTTATACTACGCCACAGGAAAAGAACTGTAGTTTGTAAAATGATGCGCACATCGATGATAAAAATACAGGAATATTAAAACAAATAAGTTTTTATATGAAGTTCCCATCTCTCTAAGTGTTGAATGCCTGAACAGCTTTACCAAATTAAGGGGAGGTAATGTTATAGAGAATCACATGAAGGTAAACCTTTTCTTGGCCATGTATAATCAACAGAATCCCACGCAACACGCAGATAGCACATTTGCCAATTGACTTATAATAAACAACGAAAATTCCACGCAACACTCACATAGCGCATTATGTTAACTAAGTTATGATAATAAATAACAAAAATTCCACGCAACACTCACATGGCGCATTATGTTAATTGAGTTTTGGTTATAAACAACAGAATTCCACGCAACACACAGATAGCGCAGTTTGTCAACTGACTTATAATAAACAACAAAATTTCCACGCACACTCACATAGCGCATTACAGTACCTTGAGAGTGTATTATCACCAAATCACCCGCAGAGTGGAGATTCCACTCGAGAAATAATTGCAAATTTGTTGCAAAGCATAACCAGCACCAGCAAAGTTTCAGCCAATGGGCCTCCGGGTTAAACCTGGAGGTCCATTGGCTGAAACATTGCTTGTGTTTTTTGTCGGTTTGTACAAAATTTGAAAGTTATAGCTTGGGTGATAACTCCACTCCGCGGGTGATTTAGTTACAATCCACTCTCCACGTACTATACGTTAACTGAGATATAATGAATAACAGAAATTCCATGCAACACTGACATAGCGCATTGTGTTAACTGAGTTATGATAATAAACAAAAATTCCACACAACACTCACATAGCGCATAATGCTAATAGCTTTATGATAATAAACAACAGAAATACCACACAACTCTCACATAGCGCATTATGTTAATTGAGTTTTGATAATAAACCACAAAAATTCCACGCAACACTCACATAGCGCAATATGTTAACTTTATTCAAATAACTGAATAAACACACCGTGGACTTCTGTCCACAGGTGCCAACAGTACATCATTTCAGTTTGCATACATGTACATCAGCACACACCTTAAATAGAACAGATTTGGTGAATTTAAGTCAGAGTGAGTTTGTTCCATTGGAAAGTAAACGTAGGCTCTCTCCAATGATCCGTAATAGCACAAATCTGGGATAGGAATAAAATATAGGATCCTGGACAACAATTACTATTTTTTTATTCTGGATTTGCTCCAGCACAAATCATTGGAAAATTGTAAGCTCCGAGCCATAAACCTCAGACCATGTTACCGTCAACTCATCACAATAACGTATATGTTCCAATAAGATACTACTCATGGCCCAAAACCTATATCGTGAAACACGAGAGGCATATTTACTAAACCTGTGATCGTTAAAAGTTGCCTTGTTCAAGGCAACTTTTAACGATCACAGGTTTATTAAATAAACCTCTCGTGTACCACACAGCGGCACTGGATAAATAATAAATAAACCAGATATACTCATTCCATCTCATTTCAAATCGTAAATCGGTTTGTAACTTAAACACAAGGCTTCACCCGGAACGTTGTCTGCTGCACGTGTGAAAAACCCAGAAAAATGAAGCGGCTTGCTTATCACTCCGTTGATGAAGCAATTACGAAACGGGCGATGTCATTTCAAATATTTCCCGTGGTGACGTCAGACGGTAACATTTGCTGCTGGAGCCGTGAGCATAAAAGAAACTACGCCAGCTTTTATCCAATAAGAGGGCAGGGATTTTACTCTTATTGGAACATCCATTAACCCTTTACCTAACGTGAAAAGCAGACGACACTTGCAAAAAAAATTCTTGAATAACTAATTTTTTTCATTTTTTGTCTCAAAAACATAGGTTATGACCCCTCGTTGGAACGAGCTCGACGAGCTCGTTCCAACGAGGGGTCATAACCTATGTTTTTGAGACAAAAAATGAAAAAAATAGTGAAAATTAATTGGCGATTTTTGAGAATAGCGCTGGCCGGTTTTGGCCGTTACGTTGGGTAAAGGGTTAAATAATGTGTTATATCCATAGAGTGTAATCGATGTTTTGAAACACATCGAATTGCTGTTTCTCATCAATGTGAATTCAGTAGTTTGGTTAGCCTTTAGGTAGGCATGTGCCTTGCACAAGTTAAAATCATATTTTTCTGGAAGAAACCTACATCAGGTTTTTCAGTTAGAAAGACATCAAACTGACGTTGTACGGTTGTAGCTATTCTACATGTAATCCCCAAGAGTAGTGGCTAGGAGTTATAGCGATCCTGATCCTTTTGAGGAGTACCTGAATGGACCATTTGGGGGTCATTGTTGTTCCAAGTGAGATCCATGTCACTGGGGTTTAGGGGGAGACTCGGGAAAGGAGAGGAAAGAATGTGCCAAATATGCAACTTAGGTGTAACGGAAACCCTGGAACTTTTCATTTTAGAATGCCCCAAATATTTGCCTAGTAGAACAAGACTCCTTGGGAAACTAATGGAAAACGGGATTGAAACGTGAAGGATAACTACTGTATGAGGAATGACATGAGTAAAAGGGTCAATTTTATAGTTGGGGAGATTGAGAAAGCGCCAGTGGGGGAATTATGAAACAGTTTTGGACTGAATGCCGGGAGATTGGGCGGAAGAGTGGGAGAGGAATACCCCGGCGGGACACTGGGTTAAAGTAGGCCTCCCCATTAGACGACTACTACAAATCAGCGGAAGGCCGAATATTTATTATTAATATCCAATAATTATTGACAAACGTTTTGTTCCGCTTGTATAAACGTGAGAAAGCTATTTACGTTCTATACCGATTATTGACATAATTAACCAAACAGGAATCGCAGACGACATATGGAGATATGTCAAGGAAGAAGGGCCTGTCCTATACTGTCTTCGTTGGTGGTATAGGTCGTCCACACTATTTCATCAAAACGTGTCAGACATTTGGTTGCATGGAATATGGGCTAAATGAAAAAAAGGCTATGGACTTCTGGAAATGATATATGGAATCTTAGAGTGGTCTTGCGTCTTGATTTGAGTTGAGTTGAAGTCCTGGACAACATTAAACTTCTCTTGAAAATGCATTGGACATTTCAAACTATAGTAGCGCAACAAAACAGGTAATTAACCATTTACCCAACGTAACGGCCAAAACCGGCCAGCGCTATTCTCAAAAATCGCCAATTAATTTTCAAAATATTTTAATTTTTTGTCTCAAAAACATAGGTTATGACCCCTCGTTGGAACGAGCTCGTTCCAACGAGGGGTCATAACCTATGTTTTTGAGACAAAAAATGAAAAAATGTAGTTATTCAAGAATTTTTTTTGCAAGTGTCGTCTGCTTTTCATGTTAGGTAAAGGGTTAACCCTGTACACTCTGATGTTTAAGTATCAAAATTTCCACCTGCATATTTTTCCCATAATGCAACTAAGAATTTAACCAATTCAGTTCTGTCTGACAGAGCTCACTGAGCTCCGTCAAACAAAATTAAATTGATTAAACTCCTATTTGCATTATGAAAAAAATTGCTGCACGAAAGTTTGGTACTTTGACAACAAAGTGCAAAGGGATTATAAGGATGTATTATTTTGTTCAAATGGTGGACCTAATGTACAAAAGTGCCTGAAAATGAAAATATTTGGAAGAATTGCATCAGAATTTTTGGAAAGTCTTTGACTCATGACGAAAAGTTCAATACTTGGGTTCATATTTTGTTGTTGAAGTCTGATGAAAACAATGGCACAATTTTTCGTTTTAATAGCATCTACTGCATGCCAACACTTCATCCAACATTTTGTCGCAATACGACCAACAAACACACCGACAAGGACGTGGCCAGAGGTTTCCGATTGGAGTGTGGGGGGAGGGGGGGGGTGCAGGGTAGTGAATTTCCAACTAGGGCGAGGGACCGGGAGGGGGAAATCCCCTTTATGTCCCTCCTCATAGTTGGAAATTCACCACCGAGAAACATTCTGAAAATGAAGCCATGAAAGGGGGCATAAAATTGATTCTAGTAACCGAAATTCCAACACTTTATCAGAGAATTATCAGGTTATTATTATTTGATATTATTCTGGGAATTGAATATGTGCAAAACAAATGCTTAAGCTGAGAACTGTAAGCAATTCACACTGTCCTAACATTAAATGAGATCTTATGTAGGAATGATCAATTTTCGATGATTCGTCATTTTGTAATTGTGATTGATGGAATTAACTCAGGATAACGATTTTACATGATGTGATTTTTTTGAAGTACATTTCGAGGATTTTTTATTACGATAAGTAACGTTCTATAGAAACCTTGTACCGAATGACATCATGCATACAATTGAAGCTCGATATTGCGTACACTACAGTTTTAAATAGTAACAGTTGGAATGTTCGCCGATTTGAAACCGAGTTGGAATTTTGGGAAGTAAAGGAGAAATCAGCATCACCAGAGAAGCTCTAAAATCCAGATAGATGGAATTTCCAACTGCTTACGACTTGCAGTCCGAATTTCCAACTATGGGGAATTTTGGCCAGGATTGGGGGGGACCCATCCTCTGTCGCCACGCCCCTGCACGCCTATTGAACTGGTCGCCCGAGTCCATCAAAGCATCTTGTTGCACTCAACGGACGAAATGTACATTTGAAAAACTTTGTCGTCTCGTTGAGAATGCATTAACATTTTTGAAAGAAGAAAATGTTTTTTTAACATACCAGGATTTTGCTAATTATCATTTAAACTTAAACTTTGTCATATGAGCCGTGAATTGTGCTTTCTGAATTGTCTACAAGTAGAATACCTCTTTCCAGCAAAGACCAACTACAGCTATATGGTGGGGAGAGTACACTACTAAAATACTCCTGATCGAATTCTCACAGGACAGGACACGAAAAATATCAGATGAAATGTACGGGGAGCTACGAGTGTTTTAAGGTGCTCCTTGATCAGGAGTGATAAATATTCCTCGGGCTATAACTGTACATTGTTTTATTCACCTCGTATTGCCACTTGTCTCGTCGATATGAAAAAAAATAATAGTTCCATTTTGTTAATTGAGTTCAAATCATCAACAACAGTAATTCCCCGCAACACTCCCATTGCGCAGTTGATGTCGATTATTTGTTTTGGCCCCAGACCTTCAAGTTATACCATGCTAGAGAAATGAGCATCACCCACTTTCATAATTATATAGGCTTTGTCCACTCTTTCGAGTGTTCAAATACATGTATGAACTTTTGGAATGCATTAGAGGATCATAAACAACAATTCTTCACTCACTGACCTTGAGTGGCGAACAGTGACATTCTCCCATATTCTAAACCTCCATCGAGTTTCTACTCATTTGTTGTTGGAGTTGATCTCAGGTCTATAGATCATACAGTTAAAACTAGAAGTCCTGTCATGAAATGCCCACAAATAGAACGTCGATCTGCGCGTTAATCTACGCGTTATGACCACAGTAAGGCTATTAAATTATGTACATATGGCTTGTGCACAAGTAATGTTTCAGCCAATGGACCTCCAGGTAACCCGGAGGCCCATTGGCAGAACATTGCCTGTGTTTGCTATGAGTAACCAGGAGAACCTGCCGTGCTTTGGATGCCATTCGATATGGCAATTGCGAGCAATTCCTACGCGCAGTTAAGTCTATATAAGCGCTCAGTTCGTGACATAACTTCTAGTTTTAACTGTAACATGCTTGAGATAGATATGAGCGTGAGCCACTTTCAAAATGTTTGGTCCCCGCCATCTTTTCCAAGTGTAAAAATACATGTATGAACATCGGGAATGCATTAGGAACTCATAAAATATGACTTCCAGCAATTTTAAAAAATGCACTCAATGATCACTGGGTGAACTCAGTGATCTTGTTCCATATATTGAACCCCTATTGAGTTTCGATTCATATGGTGTTGGTCCCAGGTCAATAAGTCATAGCATGCTTGAGATATGAGCGTGACCCACTTTAAAAATGTTTGGCCCCACCCACTGTTTTTGATGGTAAAATGTATGTATGAACTTCGAGAATGCATTCACTCAATGGCCCCTGGTGACCCCAATGACCTTGACCTTGAATATTTTCAACCTCCATTGAGTTTCGACTCATTTGGTGGTGGTCTCAGTCCACATGCCAAACCACGCTTGAGATATGATCGTGGCCCAAATTCTAAATATTTACTCCCACGTTTTGGAGTGTAAAAATGTATATACGTGTATGGACGTCGGAAATGCATGAGATGGGGTGGGGGTGATGGGGGGGGGGGGGGGGAGGTAATAACATGCGATTTCCAACAATTCTGAAAAATGCACCCAATGGCCCCTGTGTAACCTGATTGACCTTGATACATATTTTGAACCTCCATTGAGTTTTGACTCGTTTGTTTTGGATCCTAGACTAGACCATAAGTCATACCGTGCTGGAGATATGATGATGACTTACTTTCAAAACACTCCTAGGGTCACACCCAATGCCCCACGAGCCGGATAAATATAGATGGCCAAGAACTAGTAACTGTCTATTACCAAACAAAGAAGTGTGGAGAAGACAGAGGACCAGAAAAGTAGGAAGATAAATTCAGTTAAAACTAGAAGTCCTGTCACGAAATGCTCTCAAATAGCACGTCGATCTGCGCGTTAATCTTCGCGTCAGGACCATAGTAATGCCATCAAATTCTGTACATATGCCCTGTGCACAAGTGATGTTTCTGCCAATGGACATCCGGGTAATCTACGCGTTATGACCATAGAAAGGCTATGAAATTTTGAACATATGACCTGTGCACATGCAATGTTTCAGCCAATGGACCTCCGGGTAGCCCGGAGGTCCACTGGCAGAAACATTGCCTGTGTTTGCTATGAGTAACCAGGAGAACCTGCCGTGCTTTGGATGCCATTCGATATGGCAATTGAGCGCAATTCCTACGCGCAATTAAGCTAGATAAGGCGCACAGTTCGTGACAGGACTACTAGTTTTAACTGTAGGTGGTGCATAAGTGAAATATGATGACTACAGTAGCTATTGCAGGCGGTGGTCATTGTGTGTTTCCGATCATGGCCAACATCAGGGCGTTCTCATCTTCTCATGAAAACTGAGTCATCCCGTCGAATTAAACATAAGCTGTATAAATGTGACTTGTGTGTTGTTCTGGAAAAAAACAGAATGGTTTATTTATTTAACCCTTTACCTAACATGAAAAGCAGACGACACTTGCAAAAAAAATTCTTGAATAACTAATTTTTTTCATTTTTTGTCTCAAAAACATAGGTTATGACCCCTCGTTGGAACGAGCTCGACGAGCTCGTTCCAACGAGGGGTCATAACCTATGTTTTTGAGACAAAAAATGAAAATATAATGAAAATTTATTGGCGATTTTTGAGAATAGCGCTGGCCGGTTTTGGCCGTTACGTTGGGTAAAGGGTTAATCTTATTTGTTTTACAAGGATTGGCGAACAAGTTATGCAACTTATATTAACGCCTCTCCTTGGTCTAATGGCGTAGGTGTGAGGGATGACCTTCATAGCGGCTACTTCGTGGCCTAGCTCTTCTCGAATACTACGAAGGGATCTTTAACCTGCACGGAGTGTGTCTCTCTCCGCACAGAGGACAGCCATTTTACGTCCCCACCCGATAGGACGATACGCTGTGGCAGCATCAACCCCACAATTGATGCTGACAGAGAGTGTTCGGACACCTCGAGAACTTTCCCCGACCAGGGATCGATCCCGGGACCTCTGGCATGAGAGACCAGCGCACCTATCCACTCGGCCACCACTCTCTTAAACCACAGAATGGTTGCCATGGTGGTCATTATGAACGACCACCCTTGATAGGTTGTTCTTATATACTCATCATACTCAGTCACCCTGTTGAGTTTCAAGGAAATATTGATGCATAAATATGACCTGCAGCCTTTGCTGAATCTCAGATGGCTGATGTGGAGCCATTGTGGGCAACCGACCCTGATCAAATAGGGTGTCCTCATCCACTCATCATACCGAATCACCTTGCCGAGTTTCAAGAAAATTGATACGTAAATGCGACTTGTAGCCTGTGTTGAAGAAATCAAAGATGGCTTCTCTGGCAGTCATTGAGAACTGCTGGTCGTGACCATAATAGAGCGTCCTCATTTAACCATGTATCCGAATAAGCATTAGAAATGTAGTGAAGATCTGAAGAAAACTGAGTGCTGTGGCCGTGCTGAACGAATTGTGATCAAGCGGTCAGAGAAATCAAAGATGGCTGCCCCAGCTGCCATTATGTGCGGTTTACCGTGACCATGATTTGACTCTCTGATCTACTCATCAGACTAAGTCATTCTGCCGAGCTTCAAGACAATTGCATGATACCTGCAGGCTGTCCTGGAGAAATCCAAGATAACGGTCTTGGTGGCCATTATCGGCGCTTAACTTTGACCAATACAGGACGTTCTCACCTACGCATAATACCAATTCACCTTTCCATGTGTCAAGAAAATTGATACAAAAATGTGACCTGTAGACTCTGCTGAGGACATCCAAGATGACTGCTGGGGCGGTCATTGAGGGCAGGCAACAGTGACCTTGGTGGGACGTTCTCATCCAGACATGGACGGGTCATGCATGAACCGGAATAGAATTGCCGGCTGTTACTTTTGCTGAGCATATTCTTGGCAGACGTATAGACCCACTGACTCACACACTTACAGACTAACAGACTCAAAAGACCCACGGACACCACCAGCGCCACTGCAATAGCTTAGCTTGACTTCGTCAACTTCAATCAACCAGCTGACCACCAAGCCGACGGCACGGCGTGTTGACTTCGGTATTTCTTCTCCAGCTTTCATTTTACGGGATTGTTATCAAATGATATCATCCGTACCAGTACATTAGCAGTCGAATGAAAGTAGACCAATCACCAAGTCATAGGGATATCATGTCACAAAACAGCATCTAATATAACACTCAGTGTTTGAAACCGTTAACCTGTTAAACACCAGAGGCCGCTTTTCCGGCCCAGGAAGATGATATGTCATAATTTCCTTAAGTAGGATGGCTGCTTATTGAATATGTGAAATAGACCAGCCATTATTTTCAACATATTGGCTGCACGCTGAAAATATTGAATGGTCACCCCCAGATGATGAATATGGGTTCTTCCAATTGCTGCCATTGAACAGAGATGGAAGATACAACCAGGGTTCAAATGGTCAACAGAAACAGTAGAGACATAAGGTTATCACATAATTGTCACCAAGAAGCCTATTATGGAAATATCGCCCACAACAAGCCGAATTGATATATTTGATGATCCGCTTCAGGGGTTCTAGGTTTTGTAGACAACCAGTTCAGCTTAGCACTTCAGAGATTCTTGTTTTTGTACTTCATGTTTGGTTCGTCTGGTTCTGCACGTGTTCTTGATGAGTACGATGGGATGAATTATGGTTGACATCTTGTGAAGTGACGTGACTGGATAAAAATCCTTCACATTGGTAGCAGAGCGGGGTTGCAAGCCCGAGACTGTTTTAGTGACTTTTGAGTTTTGTTGTGAACAAAATTGTGAGTTGAAAAAACAATAACTTTGAAAAATGGCAGAGGAACGAGCCGCAGTGAATCAAGCGCCATTATTCTGTCCACCAACGTTCGTGTATACAGATGAGATGGATTTTGATAAGTTGATAAAGCAGATGGAACTGTATGACGTCTTTAGAAAAAAAGCGAAATGGGATTCGTCAGTTTTTCTCTCTTTGTAAAGATACAATTCGTATTGCATGTGCAGATTTAACTGTCACGGATTTAAATGCTTGTGACAGCATGAATAAAGGGATCAATAATTAAAATTCCCTTGTGAACATGCCTTGGCTCAGTCTGAATTCAAGGCGAATGAAACATTCTATCGAAAGGTTTGAAACATTCTATCGACCAAAGAGTACGAGCATTCTTAATTATATCAACGCATTCCTGTGCCTCTGCAAGATAAGATGGAACGTCTTGATTCTGTGCGAGATTTTAGGCTCCAGACATGTACTGATACACGCTAAAAACTAGTGTTAAAAACTACACTTGAAGTGCTGTATTTAACACTTACTAAGTGCTGAACTAGCACTTTGTTCAAGTGTAGATATCCCAGAACTTGACAGGTGTTACAATAATACCACTTGACAAGTGTAATGTCGCGACACTTAAAAGGAAACAACGCAGATGACGCGGATCAGGCTCGAAGACTCGAGCCTGATCCGCGTCATCTGCGTTGTGTCCTTTTAATTATGTACCCACCAAGCGCAAATCAAATTATGGACGATTCTGGAAAAACCATCAATGCTAGACACATGGTAAGTGCCATCCATTCAAGTTTCAGATGTCTGACGATTGTAATGTCTAAGTGCTTAAAGCATTGCACTTTGAGTGTTAAAATCAAACGCTAAGAGTTAGAATGGGTTTAACACCTCGAAAGTGTCTGTTTTAACACTTTAGTTTTTAGTGTGTATCTCTGTTGAAAACAATTAGCTCGATCTCCGAGAGGTTATTTAACATCTGAAAATATGAAAACACAACCAAAAGCTAAATTTGGTGGTTCGTCATATGAGAACTCTATGGACGAAACGGTAATAAAAGATGATAAGCTATTATCTCTCAAATGCGACCAATGATACCGTTTACTATTTCCAAAGGATCCACGAAGAACTAAGGGGTCGTGGAGCTTAAAAAAATTCTCGTGATAGTGGACAAAATGCAACCTCTTTTTCAAGAGAGAAGAATCACATGGACTCTTGTGGAAATGTCACTAGATGTGCCATTTGTGAATCTGTTTATACTGAACGAATTGGTAATCCCATAGGGACTGCATTAGTGCTAAAAAGAGATTGAAAATGTGACTCTCGATTCTGTTAGGATATATGTCCAAGTTATATAAATACCTGGTTGGTGAAATACTGAATTAACCCTTTACCCAACGTAACGTGCAAAACCGGCCAGTGCTATACACAAAAATCGCTAATTAATTTTCATTATTTTTTCATTTTTTGTCTCCAAAACATAGGTTATGACCCCTCCTTGGAACGAGCTCGTCGAGCTCGTTCCGATGAGGGGTCATAACCTATGTTTTTGAGACAAAAAATGAAAAAAATAGTTATTCAAGAATTTGTTTTGCAAGTGTCGTCTGCATGTCATGTTAGGTAAATGGTTAAGCAATATTATATAGTGTGTGAACAAAGTGTGCGGTCAGTCGTAGTTAAATGGCTGCCATGACCCATTATTAGATGTTTAACGACAAAGTGTAGGCTCAACACCTAGTAAAACTTACTTTCAGTTTGTGAGTGAACATATTCCAGGAGAATCCAAACAGGTGAGAATTCCAGCTTCTATAACAGGACAAGATGTGTTTATAGAGTGTGAGGTTGTTGATTCAGATCTATTCAGATGTATTGACTTTTCAGAGGACTATTGCTCATATGTTTGGATGAGAAAGTTCTTTGTTTTGTACATATGCATGTAGTGTAGTAATTTTGTATGGTAACAACAGGTACTCAAAAGTAACTCGAAGTAAAGTGTGTTTGTAACTTGGGCTGGAAGGTTTTCACTTTTTCGAATTCGGTTTCGTTCCGCCTTCAGAAAAAAACTCGTTTTCGGTAAGGTTTTACTTTGTGTTAATAAAAGGTAGTAAATAACACTTCAGGCCGCTTAGCTTGACAAAAACCCGCAAAAGTTTTTATTACACGCCTACCTATGAAATCCCCATCTACAGCAACACTAAACCATGCGGAAAATGAAAAGCTGTTCCGCACATATGTGCAGAACGGAAATCGTTGTCAGACTATTTTTATAAAGAAGCGAAATTTCACTGGACTTTTCTGCAAATCGCGCACCGCAATTACAATTTCAGTCGCTAGCGGTAGCTGAAAATCGTCCCCTGAGTTCCAATGTGTTCTATGTGCCAGTAGGTACATAGAACACATTGGAACTCAGGGGAGGAAATAGTAACACGGGTTCACTTCGCATATTTGGTTGGCGATAAAATGTGTTCTTTTTGTTGATAGTTGTCAAATGAATTGCTGAGTGTCCTTCTTATAACTGTTTTTTTTTAGAGACGCGAATGCGTGTAATAAACACAGAACGACACGCGTGTGTGGATGGGTTAATCGATATGGCACTTGACCCATCGCGGAAGGATACCTTCTGTGCTGGCACTCGTACCATATCGATTAACGATTAATCGATATGGCACTTGTGCCATCGCGGAAGGATATGTATGTATGACACCACTCACCACAAAAGCCCTGTCTGTTAGTATCTGCATTAGGTTCAGCCAAACTCCTCGTTCATCATGCTTAGGGGATCAATTCCTAAGCCTATTCAGTTATAAAATCATAAAACAGGATAACAAGTGAATAAGGTTAACTAACCTAGACTGTGTTCTCATTGTCACATTTTCTTTCTTATTGACTCGTTCGGTGGACGAATCCCAACAAGACGAATGTCGAACATGATCATCCCAACTAGACGAATCCCAACAAGTCGAATGTCGAAAATGGTCATCCCAACTAGACGAATCCCAACAAGACGAATTTAATTAAAATGACTATATAATTCATTTATTTTGAGGTTTTCCATCCTAAACTGCAAACACGGCTTACTTTTGGATACAGAGATTTCAATTAACTGGTTGAGTGCTGGAAGCCCATTTTGGGGCTTTATCCTGAAGTGTCGGTACCAGAGCTAAAAGGCTTCATATTTTGTGGATGTACTTCAATTAATTTTTGATGCGATATTATTAAGTCTGGGTGGATTTGCCCTGTTACAATTAATGGGAGAGTGCCTATAGGCACTCTCTCATTAATTGTAACAAGGCAATAATATGCGAACAAAATTTTGACATCCAAAAAAACTTAGCAGGCTACCAGTTAACAGAGGCGCCACGTTTTGTTACAAGACGCTATTTGCTACATTTGTTGGTATCTTTTTTATCAACAAAACTCCCAAGTACATGCATAAAATAAAACCATAAAATACTTCAAATAGGATACATTATATTTAAAGTAAATTTCTCCCATATTTCATGAGGAAAAAATATTCTTTTTGCTGGGCTCGTCCTGTTGGGATATTTTACCAATTCCTCTTGTTTGGATTCGTCTTGTTGGGATGACACCGCCAATAAGGGAGAAAATGTGGCAATGGGAAAATGACGTATTCAACCCTTTGATGGATAGACTAAGTGTCGAGAAACCATAGTGTTCACTTCTACTGCCCACTCATAATAAGATAGATTGATTAGTTTATGCCCAAACTCAGAAAAAACTGTTCGGTCGGTTTTTGCTTGCTGGGTCTTGCGGTTCGGTCTTCCGGTTTACCGCAAAAAGTGGAACCGAAAAGGAGAACCGAAAACCCAGCCAGCCTCATTTATAGCCCATGCTCCAGCATGTAGATCTGATGATGCTACAGAAGTGAAATTGCTCAAACAGTCAGGTCATCCAAAAAGTGAACATTCTTTAAATTGATCAAAGATACTTCATCTTAAAAATAAATTTGTCCTCTCACAAGGAGGCCTGCATTAACCGAGTGCACCGCCGTGGTATTCCTCCCACACTCTCCATCCCAATATCCAAGCATTCACTAAAAACTGTTTCATAATTCCCCCATTGGCGCCTTCAGGATCTTCACAACTAGAAAACTGCCCCTTTTCCTCATGTCATTCCTCATCCGATTATCTTTCATCCCATTTTTCCATTAACCCGGTCTCCCAAGGAGTCTTGTTCCACTTGGCAAATATTTTGGGCGCTCTAAAATGAAATGTTCCACTTCAAGCTGTCGGGTGCCAATGATGACAATTGCACAAAACAATTCGTTTGTCACCAAAAATACAGCATTTGTCATCACAATTTGGCTCCAAAAATATTAGTTTGGTAGGTCTCAAATGCTTTGCGGTTTATTATTCCAGTTCGTCGTTTTCCATAAAATCGTCTGCCTGATGATACATTCGAGACAGATTTCACACCTGTTAGGTAATCTTTATAAAGAGGTTTAACGACGGCCGGCATTGTGATGAGTCAGCTCAGTTAACAGTGTTTCCATTTGATCTAATACTTATAAAAACATTTCTTTGGAACTTAATCTTTTTTTAACTTGCACAATCTTTTTTATTATCCTTCTGAAAGATAATCAATTATTTGCTGCTGTAGTTTATTTGGAATGCATAAACAATGGGTAAAAAAAAAAATATACCCACAGGAGCTTGGTGTACCAAATGTTCACCACGAGTGGTGAACATTTGATACACCAAGCTACTTTGGGTATATTTTATTTATACCATGATCTTCAGATTATTAAGAGTCGCTATTATTTTTTCTCGATTTTCCTGAGCAGCAGATGTACACACGTGCGAATCTGCTTTTGTTTACATGAGCACCGGTGGGAGGTAATTCCGCTGTCAATTTTATCGCCGAAACGAAATGGAAAAAAGAAACGCGCAAATCACGGGTCCTTTTTAGACCCTACCGGCATCGCCGGAGGGGACTATAGGTTTGCACTCTGTCCATCCATCAGTCCGTCCGTCCTGTCAGTCTGTCCGTCTGACAGTCTGCCAGTCTGTCAGTCACACTTTAGTTTTCCGGAGTTTTTTTTGGAAACGCTTCAACGCAATGATTTCATTTTTGGGAAGCTACTATAGAACGATAACTTACAGATCAAGTTTGAGTTTCATGCTGATTGCGTTATTCTTGTGTGAGTCACGGTCCTTGGAAATATGGAAAAACACCAAAATATCAGTTTTCCGGAGTGTTTTTGGAAACGCTTCAACGGAATGATTTCATTTTTGGTAAACGACTATAGAACGATGACTTACAGATCAGGTTTGAGTTTCATGCTGATTGCATTATTCTTGTGTGAGTTATGACCCTTGGAAATATGGAAAAGCACCAAAATATCAGTTTCCGGAGTTTTTTTTTTTGGAAACACTTCAACGGAATGATTTCATTTTTGTTAAACTAGTATAGAACGATGACTTATAGACCAAGTTTGAGTTTCATGCTGATTGCATTATTCTTGTGTGAGTTATGGCCCTTGGAAATATGGAAAAGCGCCAAAATATCAGTTTTCCGAACCTTTTTTGGAAACGCTTCAACGGAATGATTTCATTTTTGGTAACCTACTATAGAACGATGACTTACAGATCAAGTTTGAGTTTCATGCTGATTGCGTCATTCTTGTGTGAGTTATGGCCCTTGGAAATATGGAAAAGCGCCAAAATATAAGTTTTCCAGACTTTTTTTTTGGAAACGCTTTCAACGGAATGATTTCATTTTTGGTAACCCACTATAGAACGATGACTTACAGATCATGTTTGAGTTTCATGCTGATTGCATTATTCTTGTGTGAGTTATGACCCTTGGAAATATGGAAAAGCACCAAAATATCAGTTTCCGGAGTTTTTTTTTTGGAAACACTTCAACGGAATGATTTCATTTTTGTTAAACTAGTATAGAATGATGACTTACAGACCAAGTTTGAGTTTCATGCTGATTGCATTATTCTTGTGTGAGTTATGGCCCTTGGAAATATGGAAAAGCGCCAAAATATCAGTTTTCCGAACCTTTTTTGGAAACGCTTCAACGGAATGATTTCATTTTTGGTAACCTACTATAGAACGATGACTTACAGATCAAGTTTGAGTTTCATGCTGATTGCCTTATTCTTGTGTGAGTTATGACCCTTGGAGATATGAAAAAGCGCCAAAATATCAGTTTTCCGAACTTTTTTTGGAAACGCTTCAACGGAATGATTTCATTTTTGGTAACCTACTATAGAACGATGACTTACAGATCAGGTTTCATTTACACTCTGTCCATCCACCCGTCAGTCTGTCAGTCAGTCTGTCAGTCATACTTTAGTTTTCCGGACTTTTTTTTTGGAAATACTTCAATCGAATGATTTCATTAGTATTAGTATGATTACTATAGAACGATGACGTACAGATCAAGTTTGAGTTTCATGCTGATTGCATTATTCTTCTGTGAGTTATGGCCCTTGGAAATATGGAAAAACGCCAAAATATCAGTTTTCCGGACTTTTTGTAGAAACGCTTCGACGGAATGATTTCATTTTTGGTAACCTACTATAGAATGACAACTTACAGATCAGGTGTGAGTTTCATGCTGATTGCGTTATTCTTGTGTGAGTTATGGCCCTTGGAAATATGGACAAGCGCCAAAATATCAGTTTTCCGGACTTTTTTGGAAACGCTTTAATGAAATGATTTAATTTTTGGTAACCTTCTATAGAACGATGACTTACAGATCAAGTTTCATTTGCACTCTGTCCATCCGTCAGTCTGTCAGTCAGTCTGTCAGTCATACTTTAGTTTTCCGGACGTTTTTTGGAAATGCTTCAACCGAATGATTTCATTCTTGGTAACCTACTATAGAACGATGACTTACAGATCAGGTTCGAGTTTCATGCTGTTTGCATTATTCTTGTGTGAGTTATGGCTCTTGGAAATATGGAAAAGTGCCCAAATATCAGTTTTCCGGACTTTTTGGGGAAACGCTTCAACGGAATTCATGCTGATCACATCTAGGTTATAAAATTTGTGTAATTATTAATACTCATTAGTCCGGTAGGGGACATTGTATTGCTTCAGCGATACGTGCGCTCTTGTTCATTTTAATAACATACAATTTCGAGTTATCGCTTACTTATTAAAATGAGACAACGCATGCTTGTTAAGTTTTGGCATCTTTTGAGGTAAACTCACTTAAAAACTTAATAAATAATTGCCGTTATCATTTCACTCTTCTCGATGAAATTATTTTGTAAACGTTAATAATAGCCTTTTTAGTTTCTTTACTTACTGTTTTATTTATTATCTAGATTTGTATCATTTGTTGTTTTTTGCAACTAAAATACATAAAAGCGCCAGGTAATACCAAATACATATTATCGGTACAGTGAGTGATATCGCGTCGAACTGAAGACTTCGGATCGCCGGATCAAAGGAGCTGCCGCAGGCTACAGTGAAGTGATCTGGGTTGTAGTATCACGTCGAATTGAGGAGGTCAGATCGCCAGATCAAACGAGCTGCCACAGGCTACAGTGAAGTGATCTGGGTCGTAGTATCACGTCGAACTGAGGTCAAATCGGAGGATCAAACGAGATGCCACAGGCAACAGTGAAGTGATATGGGTCGTAGTATCACGTCGAATTAAGGAGATCCGATCGTTGGACCAAATGAGCCGCTGCAAGCTACAGCGAAGTGATCTGGGTCGTAGTATCTCGTCGAATTGAGGAGGTGAAATCGCCGGAAAAAAACGACAGCCGCAGGCTACAGTGAAGTGATCTGCGTCGTAGTATCACTTCGAATTGAGGTCAGATTGACGGATCAAACGAGCTGCTTCAGGCTACAGTAAAGTGATCTGGTCGAATTGAGGTCAGATCGCCGGATCAAGCGAGCTGCCGCAAGCAGCTTGTTTGATCCGGCGATCTCACCTCCTCAATTCGACGTGATGCGACGACCCAGATCAGTTCACTGTAGCGATAAATGGTTTATTACATGAGTTATAGTTCAACATCGCCTTCCAAGGCTAGCATTAACAATTCCCCCAACCTTTTTGGGGTAAATTGGACTGAAAGTGAAAGAGAACTATTTTTATTTACACTTATTTTTGTAGCAGGTGCACACTGCCGGGGAATCCCCCGATGCGCATGAATACAATAAAAAATATAAATATCATGAATACGATAAAAAAAACAGGACCGCCATTCCAGCGCACCCATTCCAGCTCGGAGTAAAGTGCTCTCTGAAACTGGAACAGCTAATTATGCGAATTCGAACGCACCCGTAAATAGTCCGTCGTACTATAGTGATACGGAATCGGATTCCACACTGTGGGTTTTCCGTTGACCAGGAAAAGATCGTCAAACAGTAGTGATATTTAACGGTTAAATTAAATCGTCATATAATATATTAAAATATCGTGTTTTGAATGCAACTGGCGCCACGAGCAATGCTTTAGCATTGTTGATGACGCCTGTTGCACTCAAAGAACGATGCATGGGTAAGTTGTTCTCCTTAACAATCAGACTCCATTTGGCACTAAAATCTTTCATTTAGCACCAGAAACGTCATTTGGAATCGAAGAAAAGTTCCGTTAGGCACCAAAATATATTTTGACCTAGTGTGAACACTGTATGTAACGTCGATGAGATTCGAAGACGTCGTACAGCACGTGGAGAGTGGATTGTAACCAAATCACCTGCGGAGTGGAGTTGTCACCCAAAATATCACTTTCAAATTCTGTACATATGAACACAAAACACAAGCACTGTTTCAGCCAATGGACCTCCGGGTTAAACCCGGAGGTCCATTGGCTGAAACTTTGCTTATGATTGTTATGCTTTGCAACAAATTTGCAATTATTGCTCGGGTGGAATCTCCAATCTGCGGGTGATTTAGTGATAATACACTCTCCACGTACTGTAAGTCAATTCCCCAACATTACAGCAGAGTCAAAACTCTGATTCATTTCTAAAATATTCACTTCTCGAGCGATGTATCTTCGAAAATGCACCGGTAGATGACTGATATGTTAATCTAGAGTAGCACCTGTCATTATCATCTATCACTATCATTTATCGAGAAAATAAGGTTTGCAAGACAATACAATTTTTAAACTGATATTGGGTGGCCGAACACTGATACGGCCTCCTACAATAATTGTGGCATTTTTGAACAAGTAGATGTTTTTGTTGTTCTCGTGTTTTAAAACGTTTTTTGATAAAAATACCGATTGACATTAAATTGATCATTGGCCGGTTAATGAAGTCATTTGAATGTTCAAGTTGATGCATTTTAACCCTTTACTCAAAGCAGTCGACAATAATTGTGGCATTTTTGAACCAGTAGATGTTTTTGTTGTTCTCGTGTTTTAAAACGTTTTTTGATAAAAATACCGATTAACATTAAATTGATCATTGGTCGGTTAGTGAAGTCATTTGAATGTTCAAGTTGATGCATTTTAACCCTTTACTCAAAGCAGTCGACATAAAAATTTGCTTTTTAAAAAAAAAAATTCGAATTTAAAAAAACTCAACAAAACCATGTCATGTGACCACTCATTGGAACAAGCTCAATGATGGTGTTTCAATAAATCTCAAAATGTTTCATAGTTTATTTATTTATTTATTATTAGGATTTAACGACACTTTCGACAGTCAAGATCACCTCGTGTCGGGAAGTTTTACGAGTGGATGAAACCTGAATATCCGGAAAGAACCACCGAGCAACGGCGAGAAAATGTCAGACTCCCCAACGTACTAACTCCACACACGCAGGGTTAGCATTGGTTGAAGACAAGTGCAACGTCGACGTGCAGTACGTCTTACTTAGTACACAGCGCCACCGTGCCCCCCACGTGGGCAATCTGGATTAAGTGCCTGTCCCAATGACACAACGCAGTTACCTCTGCAGGGGATCGAACCGTGGACCTGTCGGTTTGAAGTCCAATGCCGTAACCGCTGAGCCGCCGCGCCCCCATCTTTTGTGTTAGTGGAGTCAGACAATAGTACAGTTAAAACGAGAAGTCCTGACACGAACTGTGCGCTTATCTAGGCTTAATTGCGCGTAGGAATTGCGCGCAATTGCCATATTGAATGGCATACAAAGCACGGCAGGTTCTCCTGGTTACTCATCGCAAACACAGGCAATGTTTCTGCCAGTGGACCTCCGGGTTATCCGGAGATCCATTGGCTGAAACATTGCTTGTGCACAGGCCATACGTACAGAATTTGATAGCCTTACTATGGTTATAACGCGTAGATTAACGCGCAGAACGACGTGCTACTTGTGCGCATTTCATGACAGGACTTCTAGTTTTAACTGTAGGTGCAGGGAATGTGATTTATGCAAATCTTGCATAAATATCTGGGCCTGATCATCAGTCCCGACTATTATATTTGGGATTTGCAAAGTTACATGCTATGTATTTCTTTGTATGTCAAAGATCTGCATTGGCAGATGATCTCTCATGAGTTACGATATTTATGTACTGAGTTCACAAAATTGATCTGAGCCGATGTTTACCGCGGTTCAGATCGATTCTAGTGAATGCTTTTCAGAAATTTCATATCAAACGTGACGAATTTTAGATTCTGTTTATCACATGGCGTGTAATTTTACTTTTTATCTAACAAAACCACTAAAATTGACCGGTGCTGCTCACAAAAATCTCCAACAAAATTGTATTATTTTTTTCAACTTTTGGCTAAAAAATATAGCTAATGAACCCTCATTGGAACGAGCTCATCGAGAAGTGAAAATATTTAGTTATTCAGGAAATGTTTTCTGCAAATGTTTTCTGCTATGTGTATTAGGTAGACAGTTAATGAAAAATAAGAGACGGTTAATTCATTTCTCCATCCGAATTCGCTCATTCACAACTTTACAACATCGACGTTGATATCTGACGTCATTTCTGTATCAGACGTGTTGTGAATGGTTCTTTCCATAACGAGCTATTTGATGGTGAATATGTGAAACATTATATTTAAACACTTTATAGCGTTATATAGTCCAGCAAGGATATATTTCTCTGACTATGGTTGTGAGTTCAGTTATGGACCTTTCAATGATATAAGTACAAATCTAAACATAAAAGTTGATACCCCTAGTGCAGAGAGTCCATAGTGGACTGGAATTGTTCGAACAACGCTATAAGTTATTGTGATGGATTGACGGTAACATGGTCTGAGGTCGGCAGCTTATGTTCAACCGAGACGCGAAGCATAAGCATCGAGGTTGGACAATCGCTTCGCGCAGCAAACCTCAGACCATGTTACCGTCAATTTATCACAGTAACGTATATGTTCCAATAAGGTACTACCCATAGCCCAAAATCTACACCGTGAGTCACAAGAGGCTTATTTACTAAACTTGTGATCGTTAAAAAGTTGCCTTGTTCAAGGCAACTTTTAACGATCACAGGTTTAGTAACTAAACCTCTCATGTACTCCACGACGGCACTGGATAAATAATTAATAAACCAGATAAACTCATTCCATCTCAGTTCAAATCGTAAATTGGTTTGTAACTTAAACAACGCTTCATCCGGAACACTGTCTGCCGCACGCGTGAAAAATTCAGAAAAAATGAAGCGGCTTGCTAGTCACTTCGTTGTTGAAGCAATTACGAGACGGGCCACGTCATATCAAATATTTCGAGTGGTGACGTCAGACGCTAACATTTGCTACTGAAGCCGTAAACATAAAAGCAACTACACCAGCTCTTATCCAATCAGAGGGCGAGGAGATTTTACTCTTATTGGAACATTATAAGTTATTGTGATGGATTCACGGTAACATGGTCTGAGATCTGCGTCTTGTAGCTTATGTTCAACCGAGACTCGAAGCGTTTAATAAGACCCTACTCACAGCCGAAAATCCTCACTGTGAAATGAACCGGGCAACGTGAATGAACAAAACAACTTTAATTTTAACAAACTGAGTAAATAAACATCTCGTGTTCCCCACGACGTCAGTGAGCAACAATAAATCAATATCTGAGATAAAAGTCGAGGTTACTCCATCTCAATTCAAATCATGAACTTATAAGTGGGTTGAGAGTATACATTGCAAAAATGTCTTGCAAAGTGCGATTTTATGGAGAGTATGCACTTGGACTTTCCTCCCATTGTTTCCTCTTTTCAATAATTTCGCGAGATAACGTCCGTCAGACGCTAACATAATTATGTCAATGGAGCCGTAAACATAGAAAAAAACTAAGCGACCTTTCTTATCTAGTCTAATCAGAGGGCGCGGAATTTGGTCTTATTGGAACATAATGCATTTATTGAGAAAATATTAGAGAAAACTCTAAGATGTTCTTTGGATGTTACACTGGCTTGCACTATCAGTGCTAAAACCACTCTGCATAATGTGTATGGTTTCAGCCCAAACCCAAATCCCAATATTCCTGCTGTTCTCACAATTGCCTGCCTTAGAGAGACGTACTTCTAGTCACTTGATTGCAGACCACTTGAGCTTCATGCATGTGTTACGACGTGCTTTCGTAAAGAGCGAATAATCAGAGAGAATCACGAAAATTGGGTAAACAAACATTCCAGAACAGCGTCGAATTCCGAAAATAATTGGACTGGTGGCCTGAGAACCAAGTGTGTGGTATTTAACTGTAAGAGACAACCGTTGACACTTTGAGGGAACTTGTTTAAGTTTGATAAAGTTCTAATGTATCTACAATCGTGAAATATATGGCATCATTGCAGGCCATGTTGATGACTTATCTTCTGGCTCCAACATTTTCAAAGAAACAGGACTAACAGTGACCGCCCGGCCACGCATGTTCCCGAACTATGACCTTCACCTGTGCCCTTGATCTCCATCGAACAAAAGAAATATTGTGCGCGACACATCGTCTCCCCACAAGCAACATGTATGCTACGTTTCAACAAAATCCAACTCAGCATCTCAGAGTTATGGAGCGGACACGAAAATCTTTCTGACGGACAGACGGACGGACGGGCGGACGGACGGAAATGACAAACACTATATGTCCCCGAAACTTTTTTCGGTGGCATAAAAATAATTCAATCACTCAGGAATTAGTTTCAGATTTTAAAAGAATGATCAGATGATTTTAAATTGCTGGGATTGAAACAAGAAAAGGTGGGATAACCCCGGATAATGCGCTGCTTTGGATAATGAGGGGACGAAACAGCTTAGACAAAGTTTCGGACATCTCAATTGGACAATCAGTCAAGGCCGTCCTGATATGCCATATAATAAGTCAACGCTGTATAACTCTTAAAATCGTCTGGAAATTGAAATCGGATTGAGACTTGGTAAATGCAAAGATCTGGGAGATATCAGCGACCCTAAAATGTGTATGTTAGCGATTCATCATTCATTAACCCTTTATCTCTTCATCAAGCGTAACGACCAAAGCCGACCAGTGCCAATCCTAAAATCACCATTCAAATTTCATTATTTTTCATTTTTACCTCAAAAACACAGCTTATGACCCCTCATTGGAACGAGCTCAACGAGCTCGTTCCAGGGAGGGATCATAAGCTATGTTTTATGTTTTGACACAAAGAATGAAAACATGTAGTTATTCAGGAATTTTGTTTGCAAGTATCGTCTGCTTTTCGTGTTAGGTAAAGTGTTAATCTACCAAACTCTCGATAACAACGGTGTTTCATAATATTTGCGCTCCACTACGATAATACTGCTCCACCAATGGTATGGAAATCATCAAATCTAAAACAAGTTGTGAAAATTACACTTGCAATAGAGACAGTACCTCTGTTGAAAGGAGAAACAAATCTGCAAGTCTTATTAAGTGTTGTGAACATGGACCGTTCAATGTTGACATTAACAATGAATATGACTTTCCCATAATCTGCGTAATTGACAAAAAGTCCGTTGTTGAATTTATCAACTCATCGCCCATGGGTGAGAAAAGGATCAGAATTGACAGTGGTATTCTCAGGAGGATGTTGGCTTGGGAAGAACTTGCTAGTATCAAAGGAAGGACAACTGTAGCAGGACTGGTATTCTTTAGGAGTGCCGGGGTTCTGTACGCCTACTGCAGGCATAGAAAAACATGAGGAGGGCAATATTTTGCACCCATTGATTTTCTGGAATGTCAGACCAGTTTGAGACTACCTTTAAAATCTGTTATCATTTGTCCCCTGAGTTCCAATGTGTTCTCTGTGCCTACTGGCACAGAGAACACATTGGAACTCAGGGGACGAGTTGTCAATGTTGCATAGATTCGCAATAATTCATGAACCATTCTGTGTCGAATTTCGATACATTCTGAGTGCAGAAGACAGTCACATAAGAATTGAATGCAACATTTTGAATAATGAGAAGATGTGTGTGCCAATTTATCCACTATGTAGCTGAATGTAGTACAAGTTTTCAGTCTCAATATTAACACATTGAAGTGAATATAACCAAAATAGCATATAAAAGTTTTTGCATTTAAAATTCCAGGTGCAACTGCTCTCCCAAGCAATCTGTGGAGGGCAACTGTTTTGCACTCCTTGATTTTCTAGATTGCTAGGCCTGCTGTAGTCTGCTTGGCCAAATCAATTACTTCAAGGGTGAAACTTCTTCATGCTTTGGAACACTCCATAATTGAGCAATAAATGACCGTAGAGAGATATACTTGTAGATAGTGAATAATACGTCCATTATGTGTTAAAAAACAACCGTAGACACAGAAGGGGGAGATTGTCGATATATACACTTGGAACTTAATTAAGCACCCCCTGAAATGTTTCATGACAGTGAAGTTGATGTTACTGATTATGTTGTTTTAATGATTGCTATGTCTTACAGTACATTTCGTCTTGGAAAACATGATGTTTCTGGTTGATAGCGTCGTACCCCAAACACATCCACTCGTCCACGTGAAGCATGCTTCCCATGAAGGTCATAAAAAACACTATCGTCCACATACAATATCACGGCATAAAACAAGAGAATTTGTCGCTTCCTTTATCAATAAATGTTGAGGTGGCAAGGAGGAGACTGTCAGAGGCACTGAGATGGCAAATCGTTGACATGCATGCAACAGGTATGCCATTGGAAGCTATTGGAAGGCATATTGGCTATAGTCATTCAGTCATCAGCAGACTTGCCCGAAAACATCAACAAACCAACGATGTTAAGGACTGACCAAGGCCTGGACAACCCCAAAAGACCTCTCTTCGGGAGGATCGGAGTCTAGCACACCTCGTTAGGCGTGAACTCTTTGAATCAAATGGGGTTTTGAAACGCCTTTGGCTCCCCAACAGGATTATGTGCAACAGAATTGCCCGAAAACGTCTGAAACACTGGGTATGAGGTTCAGAAAGGTCCTCAAGCGTCCAACTCTGTCCGATCAGCATCAAATACGACATTTGGAGTGGTGTATGGCACGACAACATTGGAATCTCAGGACGTGAAGGAGAGACCATTGGTCAGACGAGAGTAGATTCCTGCTTCACGTCACAGATGGTCGCATGAGAGTGTGGAGGCACAGAAATACTGCTTACATGCCCAGGAACATCAGACCTATTAACTGTTCCTCATGGAGGAGGATCAGTAATGATCTGATGAGGCCTCTCTCATGATTGTAACCTTGATGTGGTGACTGTACGTGAGAATCTCAAATGGTCATCTCTACATCCGGGACATTCTCAATCCGGTTGTCGTGCCTCATTTTGACAACAACCCGTTGTCTCCTCGCCCTGTGTTCACGGACGACAGTGCAAGGCCACGTGATGTGCAAGCATTCGTTCAGAATAACGCTATTACAACACTACATAGGCCTGCACTGAACCCCGATTTGAATCCCTTAGAAGACATCTGCGATTTTCGTGGACGTCATGTGCAAGCAAGGGACCCGCCTGCACAGAATTTTGCCGATTTGGAAGCTGCATTGCATGAGGAGTGGCAGCAGTTGCC
This sequence comes from Pictodentalium vernedei, assembly GCA_031216915.1. Taxonomy (NCBI): domain Eukaryota; kingdom Metazoa; phylum Mollusca; class Scaphopoda; order Dentaliida; family Dentaliidae; genus Pictodentalium; species Pictodentalium vernedei. Next base: position 78,667,502 of record CM062297.1, read on the forward strand.
TATGGACCGTATCAGAAGGCTCACTGGTTGCAATTAGGATGACGGTTCAGACTGTCATCCGGGCACGTGTTGGATACGCTCGCTTCTGACGTCAGACACTGCTGTTGTGTTCAGGAGATCACAAGTTATATTTTTTGTCAGCAATTACCGGCATTGTTTCATCATGGACCTTCCCAGCACCATACTTGTCGAGAGAACATGTTTCCATTAAAAACATTAGTGACAGACATGTGTAAATAGCGCCATTACTATACTGCATATTTTCATCCTTGTGTTGTCTTTCATTTGTCAAACGACCATTCTTTCCGCAAACAATCACTTTTGGCCATCTGAAAGATAGCATTAAAGTAATGACAGTTTCTATTAACACCGCTGGGAAAAAACAGGGGGTGCTTAATTAAGTCCCAGGTGTATATTCAGTGATCGGCTTTATGGGTTTCTTTTTCTATACACACCACAAACAGCTCAGTTCGGCAGTTCAGGAATTCCAGTTTTTGTACACACTGTTTGGTTCTTCATGTTGTGTACTTCCTGGTGATGACTGTGATGAAACGAAGCGTGTCTGACATCTCGTGAAGTAAATTAACTCAATACAATGAAATGTGAGCTCCTCTACGGGTTCAACAAACACGTGGCGTTAGATGTCAACATGATGTCGTAACATTATGAGTTGGTTTCGGAAGTAGAACTGAGTTAATCATCTTTGTTTTTCTGATAATTTGTTATATTAACCACTAGCACTCTGTTTTTCTCTTGTTTAACCCTAACATGAAAAGCAGACGACACTTGCAAACATAATTCTTGAATAACTAATTTCTTTCATTTTTGTCTCAAAAACATAGATTATGACCCCTCATTGGAACGAGCTGGACGAGATCTTTCCAAAGAGGGGTCATAACCTATGTTTTTGAGACAAAAAATGAAAAAAACAATGAAAATTAATTGGCTATTTTTGAGAATAGCGCTGGCCGTTTTTTTGTCGTTACGTTAGGTAAAGGGTTAAATAATATAATTATCGTTAATAATGAAAAGTAAATAAAGAGAGTAATCGCTTGACTGGACTGGTAACGTAAAAAAATTCATTCGAGGCGAGGGACTATATTTGTAAAACACTCGAGCGCATCTGCGCACTCGTGTTTGTACTACGTCCCTCACCTCTCATGAATTATTTCACGTAACCAGTCCAGTCAAGCGATTACTCTCCATGTGTTGAAATGTCTGGAGGAAAGGTATAGAAGATTTCAACTTTGGCTGTCGTAGCATAAACTGATGAGAACTGATTGGCAATGATTAATGTATCGATTAACATGCCTAATCTGCTGTGGGTAAGAGGATTACGTCCCACAGATCTGCTAAAAAATTAACGATATCTCTCTGGTGAAATCTCGATTAATAGTTCTTAATCCCTTACCAGACAAGCAGCTCTATGATAAATGCAAAAAACGTGGGAATGTAAACATTTCGATGATTGTTTCTGATACGAACAAACCTGTCAACAAGAGAGAAAAGGAACGGGAGAAGTATTTCTTACCAATGATCTTTAAAACGATAGCGCCCAAGGTGTCTTGCCGCGCATCTGAGAAAGTTAGTTAAAGACGGACCTAACCCTTTGAACTCTGGTGGCATCTTTCATGTCAGTTCAATGGCAGCAATTGGAAGAATGTAATTCATTATTTGGGGTGGACCAATTAATATTTTCAACATGCAGCTTTAAGGCTGCATGTTAGAAATATTGATTGGTCTACCCCCCACACACAGTTTGCAGCCATTCTACTTAATGAAATTATGACATATCATGTTCCTGGGTCGGAACAGAGGCCTCTCAGTTTCAAAAGGTTTTGGTTACATTCAGCATATGTCTAGTTAACGCCATAAAGAAATAACGTCTTGTAATTATTTATGACACTGTTGTCCACGTCAGATGATTTTTACCATAGGTCACATTTAGACAAGCACTGCCAAGGGTTGTTATTTCAGTTTCAAAGGCATGACTGATGTCAAAATACCCCTGCTGCTAATAATTCAAATAACTATTGTTATCCCTTCCGCAATAAATCCTTGTTTTTCTACCTGTCCAGTGGACACTTCAAGACACATCATATCAAATGTAGACCTGGAGATAATACACAATCAAGGTATTTATAGCAATAAGAGAGAGAGAGAGAGAGAGAGAGAGAGGGAGAGAGAGAGAGAGAGGGGGGGGGGGGAGAGGTCATACATTTTTTTATTTGCTTTAAAACTTGAACGATTTCGAGTAACTATACGCAAAATAATTTTCACCAAAATGCCTCCATCAGGGAGGTGGGAATGGGGGTGTCAGTTGGGTCATTTGTTTGCATAAACTAACTATACTGAGTCAAAAAAGGAAGAATAATAGAAACAAATGTGAAAAAATAGTATAAAGGATGAAATATAATAGTTCTAATGTTGCATGTTTGTGGACAAGAAGTCGTGCAAAGAGTTTAATGACATGTTGAATCTAACACTCCCCAGGATGCTATACACCAAATATCAATAGATTCTGACAGGCAGTTCTGAAGAATATATTAAATGAATATTCTTTATATTGCACCAAGTTGAAATTCAGATTCCCATTGGGTACAAATACGAACCCAGGGAATTGATTTGAACAAAGTGAGTTAGACCCTACTAAGGGTAATGTATACAAAAAAAGTGTATCTGAATAAGAGAATGTTTAAAGAAATAAGAGCCCAGCGACTGGATTTGAGCAAACTTGAACTGCCGCCAACTATATAAAAAGAAATTACACTAGCTTAAGATTATACCCAAATATGAGCCCGGGGACTTTATCTGAACATACTTAAATCTGCCCCCGATGTTGTATCCCACATACCAAAATATTTTGATTGGCTGTTGTGGAGAGGAAGCGAGTTTAATTTTTGAAAAATATTCTTGATGCCATTCTGTCTTCTCTATGGACGTGATGACTTCATCTGCGGAAACATGATTTAGCATAGAAGAAAACTGCATATTACTTTTTGTTAAAATTCGATGCAGTAGTTTTAGTGAAGTTGAGAATGTCAAGTTCACAACAGACGGACAGATGTACTGTTTCCAGACAAGAGGTGGCCACACTGCCTCTCCCAAACTTGCGGGCCTTGCCGAGACCCGGAGGTGTGGGAGAGGCAGTGTAGCAGCCTCACAGAGACTACCTTGTTAGCAGCACCAAATAAAATGTACAAAGCCCACTTGGCAGAATTCGCTTTTAGAATTTGTAAGCATAAGGAGATCTAATCGATCTCCTAGGCCATGCAAGGGGAGCGATGTTTAGCCCTCCTGCACTTTTAAGAACGCCAAGCCTGCGAATGTTTTATAAAATTAGACTGGTGACTTGAGAGCGTGTCAGAAGTAAATATAGGGTGGTTGGTAATTTCAGTGTCTGCCAGATGGTTAATACACATTTAGGTGAGCTGCAACCGGCGCGCTGGTACAAAGGCCAGCTACAGATGTGTTTGTCCATCGATAATCCGATCAGTGGCATCATTTATGCACCGAACGTTTTTGACATTCGCTGAATTAAGAGTCAGGAACAATTAGACCTATCACCTCGAGGGATTCCAGCTGACCAACGAAGGCGGTAAATGACGTGATTAGAGTGATCTCAACTGACAAGAGATCGATTTTCTGATTAATGGGATCGAGCAACTGTTTGGAATTGAGGCTCACGAGGATGTATTGCAGAGAAGATGGATATATTTCAGACTTCTTCAAAATGAAATTAGATGTACATCACCCCTTGACTGATCTGCTTATTTGTGCGTTAACCGGAAGGCGACGAGTAACTTCTACACTTCTACACAATGAGGGCAAAAACTCTAATCATCGTTACCACTCTGTTCCAAAACAATATTAACCCTTTGACACTTGTGTGCGTCTTCTGACGTTCTGAATCAAACGGCGGGTTGATACTTTGTGGTCATTTGTTTTGTTATTATTTTTCGATTTTTTAAAGTTTTGACCTCAATTCCTATTTTCTCCCGAATAGTGCCTAGTGACAACCGTTGAGCCAAATGTTACCGCAACTTAAAATACTAATATAATCCTGCAGTCTCGACTTCTTAACTGGTTGAAGGCTAGAAGCCACTATCAGGGCTTTCAAAAATGAGGATACCAGAGCAAAAGCCAACACTTTCCTTGCTTATATTTCATATTCAATCAAACACAAATAATATTTTGTTTATATAAATTTGTTTTATTACAAATTATTGGAGAGTGCCTGTGGGCACTCTCCAATAATTTGTAATAAAAAAGTTTTGAATAACAAATTCAGACCACCAAAATTAATCTAGCCCTCAACCAGATAATCACTAATGTGAAAAATATCTTGTTATTTGTACATTCCGACGTTTGACATCGCATTTTGAAAAACGTCGAAGAAACTGAATTCCCAGTGGCGTTTGAACATCAGGATAATTAAAGTCGCAAAGGGTTAAACTCGTTTGAAGAGAACTATACAAACAAAGACGGATCACAGGAACGTTTCCCGGAAAAGGATAAACAGTACGAAAGCAAGTGTACTGTTTTTTGCATTACATGTGTTTTCGAAACAAAAATAGAGAAATGCAATTCTACTATCGCTGTTAAATTGAAATATCGAATTTAGCGTTATTATGAATATAACAAAAGTTTTGAAAACTTCATTTTGAACTTTAACACTTTACTGAACGTAACAACAAGATAACGCTATCGACATTCACAAACATCAAAATTCTAATTTTATTATTTTAAAAAAAATGTTTGCCTCCAAAGTAGGAAAAACTTATTGGACACCCTGCCTAAATCTTTGTTGTTTATTACGCCGTTCATCTGATTTTTTTTCATTGTTTCCCTACAAAGTAGGAGTAAATTATTGCAAATCCTGCCTATATTTATTGTTTACTATGTCGTCGCCTTTTATCTGTCGTTCCTTCATACCTCGCGAACCAAGCATCAACTGTTCCTTCTGAAAGTCTCTCACCTCATGGCCAACAGATTCGTTCGTAATACAGTAAAACCTGTCTTGAGAGACCACTGTCTTGAGAGACCACCTGTCTTGAGAGACCACATCTGCCAGGTACCGATTGGTTTTACTCTATAATGGACCTGGTATGGGAGACCACCTGTCTTGAGAGACCACCTGTCTTGACCACCTGTCTTGAGAGACCACCTGTCTTGAGAGACCACTGTGACCTGGTACCAACTTGTATTTTTATGCCATAATAGACCTGTCTTGAGAGACCGCCCCTTTGAAGACTGAAACCATGACAAAAACTTTTTACCTGTTCTGGAATTGGAAAATCCATTGTGGTCACACTAACATAATTAAAAGTATTAAAAGCTCTTAATTGGGTTTCAATTGCTAACTCATTAAAGATTGAGATGTTTTTATAAGACTCCTGTGAAAAGATTAGGATTATTGCTGAATAAACAATTTCATACAAACCTGAAATGTGAAAGATAGGAATAAAAATAAATTTGTGTTGAAAATCTTTTTGTAACAAATTGAAATGGACTGTTATAAAAATTATAAAAATAAATTAATGTTGAAAATCTTCAATGAAGATTTTCAACACTAATTTATTTTTATAATTTTTATAACAGTCCATTTCAGTTTGTTACAAAAAACTTCATAAAAAAGAACTACAAAGTAATTACAAGAATCCATTCTTCTCCATTTCTGAATTTTGTGGTTGGTTATTCACTGACTTGAGAAAACCTGAAACCTGTTATGCGAGACCACCTGTCTTGAGAGACCACTTTTGTGTGGCCCAAAGGACGGTCTCTCAAGACAGGTTCTACTGTATGTCTCGTAACGGTCAAATTCGAAAATCTAACGCTGTCCTTCACAGACGAAACGTGGATGTCGTGGAACGAGCTTTTTGTTTTTTGACCAATGTTGAAATAATAATGTGGTCTTAAAAACAGTTGAGATCTGTGATAACCCGACACCGAGCGCTACTGCTCACCCGTGAATCTGGGCTTGGTTTGTACTGACATGAAACCCAGTATAGAGCAAAGTGTTGTTCACTTTCGAATAAGATGCTATTTTTGATCTATTTTGGCATTTAATTACATCACGAAATGCTAAATGGTACTCACTTCATCGATCGATCGCTTTAGCCTGGTGAGTGATTTTGCGTCCCCCCCCCCCCCCTCCACACACACACACACGCGCAAACGTATGCAGAAAGTGTGTATAGTAATTAATCAAAACATAAAAAACAAGAAAATAAAAAGAAAGGAAAGGGGAAAAAACAAAAAAAAAAAACCCACAACAATGGATCTCTGACACTGGCACTTAAAAGTACTACTCAGGGTGACTTTCATTTCGTCGGAATCAATTTTTGGGGCAACTGGAAATTCGTGGATCGCCTATTGGTCAAAATTATATTTGTGTTCCCACAGACACAGTCCAGCATTTTCCTTGAAGACAGGCATGTCCAAAGGCTAATATTGCTAAATGGCGATACTCATCTACCGTCTATCCGTATCTTTTAAGAAAACCGCGCTGTAGAGCCAATCAGCACGTTAACCCTTTACCCCACGAATCGACCGTAACCGCCCGTGTAATATGCAAATTCAGCAGTTGAAAAAAAAAATTTTCAAAAAGTTTCAACAAAACCATATGGTGTGACCCCTCGTTGGAACGAGCTCGTCGAGCTCGTTCCAACGAGGGTTCACATAATATGGTTTTGTTGAAATTTTTTGAAAAATTTGAAAAAATGATATTTAAAATAATAAATTTTGATATCGTCTGCGTTGGGTAAAGGGTTAAAGAGTAGGATATCTAAATCGCACTCCCTCAATATCCCTCCATATATATACTATCCAAAAAAGTAGGGGATATCCAAACTGATGTTATTTTCGGAAAATGGTATTGGACGCGCGTGGTTGGACACATCAATATTTACCAAGTTTAGTGTACATCATGAATGTTACCGGCCCACGAAAACTTCGTGCAGGTTTTTCGCAAGAGCGCAGCGTTAATTAATATTCTGTGGGGTACTTTTTGAAATTTTCATTTGTACTGGACGGCCTTTTTCGGAGGTCTCATCGTTCTTTTCTTGGTATAAACTTGTTCATCAATAGTTTCTCGTCGAAACGTAACTTTTGAGGTATGCGAAGATTGAGACGTGACGAACGTTTACGTGCCGTTGGCATGTTGGAAGTTGACAACAGACAGACTGCAATGGCTCAAATTCTCAATGTTACTCAATCGCTGATAGCAGTTTGTGGTCACGCTACCGTCAGACAGGCAATGTTGATGACAGACGTCGTCGGTCAGGTCGTCCAAGGGCGACAACTGCTAACCAGGATCGTTTCATCCGAGCAACAGCATTACGTAACCGCCATCAAAGTGCCTCAGAAATTGGACAGCAGCTGCACCGAGAGACAGAAGTGCGAGACTATCCGAAATCGCCTACACGAGAAATTGTACGCTTGACGACTTCAAATAATTCCACGTTTGACTGAACGTACCATCGCAGCAAGGCGTAATTGTGTGGAGCACGACAGCGCTGGGACAATCGTCGGTGGAACAACGCCATGTTTTCCAATGAATCGAGATTCACTTTCGACTTCCACGACAGGCGAAACAGAGTGTGGCGGGAGGCGGAACGAACGATACCATGACGTAACCGTTCGGCAGCACGTTCGTTTAGGTGGTGGATCGGTTATGGTGTGGGGAGGCATAACCATGAGAAGCAGAACAGCATTACATGTCACCCAAGGACGTGTCACAGGGCACTACTACCGTGACAACAATGTTAGCAGCTCATGTAGTTTCATTTGCGCGACGTCACGGCCGTCGATTCATTTTCCAAGATGAGAATGCAATAGCATACAGGGCCCGTGTCGCTAAAGAGTTCCTCCAGGAGCAGAATATCACTACACTGCCTTGGACAGCGCTAAGTCCAGATCTAGTACGTCTGGGATATGCTTGGAAGGTGCGTACGACAACGCCAACAGCCCCCACCAATGTCAAGGAACTCGACGCTGCACTGCAGGAAGAATGGAATAACATCAGTCAAGCTGATGTTGGACGTTTGGTGAGGATTTACAAGGTATTGAGGTCTTGGACTAAATGTAGTAAATTCTCTGACTGACCGCTCATGTCTTCTACAGCTCAGTGCGTGGAATGTGTGCTTGTCAGGCACCAACAATCGCTGAAATCATTAACTCTTTACCTAACGTAACGGCCAAAACCGGGCAGCGCTATTCTCAAAAATCGCCAATTAATTTTCATTATTTTTTCCATTTTGTGTCTCAAAAACATAGGTTATGACCCCTCGTTGGAACGAGCTCGACGAGCTCGTTCCAACGAGGGGTCATAACCTATGTTTTTGAGACACAAAATGAGAAAAATAGTTATTCAAGAATTATTTTTGCAAATGTCGTCTGCTTTTCAGGTTAGGTAAATCATTAACCAGATGTCACAGTGCAATTCCGTAATTTTCACAGCATTTTATTTTTGTCCGGCACTTCTATTTTTATCATCTTCAATGTCTTTTTAGCCTATTTACAAAATACAAAAGATTTTTTGCCATTAATCCTACCAGGACATCTGTTCACTTTTAACTTCTGGTGATCATCTAAGTGTTTTAGGCAGCGTCTGAATCCTAGAGCTGTAGGTTAGCCGAAACCGAACCGAGGTTTTTAAGTTTCTTTTTAAAAACCGAAACCGAGACCGTCGACATCCTGTAATCTAAGGTTTTTCGTTTTTTTATTAAATACTCTCTTGCTGCAGAAGTTTACAGAATGAAGTCATCCCAGAGTAGTGAGAGTACACAGACACTGCCAATGGCAGTGTCAGGGTACTCTCACTACTCTGGGAAGGCTACATTCTGTGAATTTCCGACATTTCAGTTTAGTTGTGTTTGCAGCTTTCCTCAAGTTGCGTGTATGTGTCAGACCTCGAAAAATGACCAAGCACAATAAAAGTTCTGTATATTTATGTAATTATTATATTGGCCTTCCTGATTCTTCATGTATTATAGCTTATTTCGGGCATTCATTGAGTTTCACTCAATTTCACTACCATTCAGTTATGATTCCAGACATAAGAATGAGTTTTATTGAATTTTACTTGACCTCATGAACAAACCGAAAACCGAACCGAACCGAGGTTTTACTCCACCTGAAAAACCAAAACCGAAACCGAACAAGAAATTTAAAAACCTACAGCTCTACAGTGAATCCACTAGCCATGGTCTTGTAGATGTAAGTTTTACTTAGTCGCTTCCCTGCACCAATAACAGCGAACAACAAGCCTTTAGTGACACTTTCCCAATATGGGGGCAGTCACAGCACATCCCCACGTCGTTTCGCACCAGCTAGAAAAACACCAACCTCTAAAATTTCCTCCTAGAGGGCAACTTGGTGCATTTTAAGGCGACGGACTGCAAACAAATCTTTTTAAATCATCCAGTTACCATACTTTCATAAAATACATGAAAGAATCTTGACATTTCTAAAATTCCAGTTCCTTTTAATTTTCGAAGGGTATATTAAAATCGGGTTTTACCGGGAGTTAGGACTTTTTAGAATACTTTTCAGTATAAGTCTAACAGTATTTTTTTTACCCTGCGCTTTCTACTTTTACCCCGGTTTCTTTTCTTTTCGGGTTGTTTTACACATCCGTTCAGTCAGAACTTGGCTTACAATAACTTGTCGTCGCCTGAGTGCTAGAATGTCCTATGTCCCATAGGGGACATAGGACATTCTAGCACTCGGGCGACGGTGTATCGCCACATTTAATTTATTTCGTCGTCTGTGTGAATTTTTTCTTGTTGTCTGTACCCCGAAGAAAGTCTTCATCAGACTGAAAGTTCGGCGATTTTTTGTTTTCTGTGCTGTTTGAGCTTTATTTACCCGAATATATATATATATATATATATATATATATATATATATATATATATATATATATATATATATATATATATATATATATATATATATATATATGAACAGTGAGCGCATCGTGATATATAATACAGACACCATCCTATGTATCAAAATAAAAGTCCAGGAGGTAGGATTCGCTATTTTTTCATGGAAACAATAAAACCCCGCAAATTACTGTAAAACACATTCGCTAAACGACGAGCAAAAGTGGAGAGTTACTTACTTAGTTGATTCTAATAAGCTTGCCATAACAATTCAAGTTTCTTTTTGTAACTTTCAATAAATGAAAAGAACATAAACTTTACCGAACTTCTTAACTGGACCTTCCTCGCCCGTCTAATAAATTCAGGGCAGATAACTTTATCGGCCATCGATTTTCATGACGAGATAGGGCAAGCACATTATCATGCACAAGGTGTTCCTTTATAAGGCATGCGACACGCAGCAGGGAATCGCCGTATCTGCTATAATTTTCAGCATATTTGCCGTCCAAATAGGACACTAAGGAAACCTCTGTTCCATGCAAATTATGTCTCTCATCAACTAAAATGAAGATGAGTGACCTTGTAGGCACATGCATGTGAGAGAGTGCCACTATTTGTGGGGTAAACATTGCAAGGCACACTGAGTTATTCGGGCCAAGGGAAATGCTATATTCAAGTTTAACCTCATTTTAAAGCCATTGGAATATTATTCACAATGTTGTTCCATATCAGACAAAGGAAGGGCTGTATTAAAATCTCCAAGAAAACCTATCCAAATATGGGAGTAGGAGGAACAATATCAAAGTGCTGGTCCCACTGACCATCATATTGGCTTGTGTGTGTTAACTCATAAAGCCTCAGATTAATTTCACGACAATTTCTACCTTACATAAATATACAGTGCTTCAGATGACATAACTGTGGTTCTACGTCATATATAGGCAGCCAACAATGATGTAAAATCATTGCCAGGATAAACGCCTCCTACCGGTAGGCTCCCTAAAGAAAGACATTTTGGGCGACATTTTCAAACCCATGTAAAACGGGTAGTTTCAGGATACGCGGAGACATGATGGTTAACAAACCCAGCAAAAGGAAACCTGGGTAGTCAACTAAGTAATCACCAAACTGGGAAGGGGGCTAAGCAATTATTTAATTTTACTGATCTGGAGGGTTGTATGATGAAATAGATTCAGAACCTGAAAATACAAAAGCACTCGACCGTTTCTCTGTTTCTTCACTTAGTTTGTTTTATTGGCGGTTTATAAAGTATTGTGATGAATTGACGGTAACAGGGTCTGAGGTTTGCGGCTCGGAGCGTATGTTCAACCGAGACGCGAAGCGTCTCGGTTGAACATACGCTCCGAGCAGCAAACCTCAGATCCTGTTACTGTCAACTCATCACAATAACGTATATGTTCCAATAAGACACTACTCATAGCCCAAAACCTACATCGTGAAACACGAGAGGCTTATTTACTAAACTTGCGATCGTCTCGTGTATCCCATGACGACCCTGGATAAATAATCATCAAACCAGATAAACTTATTCCATCTCAGTTCAAATCGTAAATCGGTTTGAAATTTAAACAACACTTCATCCGGAACACCGTCTGCTGCAGGTGCGAAAAATCCTAAAAAATGAATCGGGTCATTGATGAAGCAATTACGAAGCGGGCGACGTCGTTTGAAATATTTCGCGTGGTGACGTCAGACGGTAACATATGCTACTGGAGCCGTAAACATAAAAGAAACTGTCATCCAATCAGAAGGCGAGGATTTTACTCTTACGGGAACAGAACATCACGTGGAGGATTTCCCTTTAATAGCAGTTTATAACCAATAGCAGATAACTCCCTTCGATTCACCTGCGCAAAATCAAAATCACCACCACGAACAATAAATACGTTTTGTTTTAACAACGACCTGTAATTCTTGGAAGAATGACCAGGCATTCTTTTGAATAATATATTCACAGTTAGAAAGATGCATGACCCGTGTCCTTTACCTTGGTGTATAACCTTCGATCAAGGCCATGCCACACATCCAATTCATAAGACAGCATTGCGTACAGAATGAACAGCATTTGCCCATTGAATCATTTTTTATGAACCAGACATGTTAAGAGATGAAAGATCTGTGACCCTGACTTTGGAATTATGACCTTCAGTTAAGATCACGACACACCCTAAAGTCATAAGCAATCATTGTGTGAAGTATGAACCAGATCGGTCTACTGAATCAATTGTTCCCGGAACCAGACCAGACATAATCAGTACACACGAACGGTGTCTGACCTTTACCTTGAAGTTATGACTCGTCATAAGTATTCACTGTGTGAAGCATGAACAAGTTCAGCCAAATGAATATTTTTTTCGGACTGGACAAATTTAAAAAGAAGAACGAAGACATGAACGTTCTGTGACCTTGACCTTGGGCCTATGACCTTGGGTTAAGGTCCCAACAAACCCCGAATTTATAAGCGGTCATTGTGTGCAGAATAAACTAGAGCAGTTTGGCCGAGATCAATCCTTTGAATAATTATTTATGGTCCAGGATAAACAAGCAAACGAAAAGTCCGTGACCTTGACCTAGAAGCTATGGCCCAACTCGCGACACATCCACGACTCACAAACAATCAGTGTATGAAGTCTGAACAAAAACGGTCTATTGAGTAATTATTTTGGGAACGGACAAAAGTTTGAATGGACGATCAGACAAACGCCCAGACGGCAAGACGGGCAGAGAGGGCGGCTACTACCGCATGCCTCCCGCAAATTTTCGGAGCGCATGAAAATCTAATCCTTAGGCCTCTTCAGTGACAACATTAAAGCAGGCATGATTATCCAATTGTGCGCACCCTAGAACATAAATATTTGATTTACTTTCTCAGGTTTTTCTGTAAGAAATAATCATGAGGAACGTTATCACTATATCACTCTGCCACAAAGCGAACCGGTGGCGGGAGTGGGGAGGTGTGTGTGTGTGGGGGGGGGGGGAGGGGGGAGGGGGGGGGGGGGTCTCTTTTTGTGTCTCCATACACATGCAGGGCATTTTGTATAATGTTTCGAGTTTTGTTGGATTTGCTTTAGTTTCTCGATAATTCAGTTACATACAGTTAAAACTAGAAGTCCTGTCACGAACTGTGCGCTTATCTACGCTTAATTGCGCGTAGAAATTGCGCGCAATTGCCATATCGAATGACATCCAATGCAAGGCAGGTTCTCCTGGTTACTCATAGCAAACACAGGCAATGTTTCTGCCAATGGACCATTGGCTGAAACATTGCTGTGCAAGGCCATATGTACAGAATTTGATAGCCTTACTATGGTCATAACGCGTAGATTAACGCGCAGATCGACGTGATATTTGTGCGCATTTCATGACAGAACTTCTAGTGTAGTTTTAACTGTATGTACGCTGAGAAGTGTCTTCGTTAAAAGGGAGAAGGGAGACAGTTTCTTCTAGAATTTCTCCAATCGATTATGTCTGCTGGAGACTTTACGCAAACGAATGAAACCAGAAAAAGGCTGTCGGCGAACCGCCCTGAAACCAACATGTAATGTTTTACTTTATAACAACTGGTATTACTCAATACTTCTTTTCCATCTACGTTTGAACTATATTTAAATGCCTATCGGAAGAAAATATCTACCCTTCTGTCGCCATTATAACGATGGTGTATTGTGTGTTCATCAAACAAACGTCTAGTACATAACTTCCCCTAGAAAAATACGAGTCAAAACTAATGGTGCGAATCGCAGTGGAAGTGCAGTACTGTGATCACAGAAGCAGCCTCTTTCTCGTTCATGTCGCGATCTCGTCGCGACACAAATAAATATTTCTTTTTCTACATATGAGATTCTACAGTGTTGCGTGAAGGAAAGGAGAGAAAAAAATTCAACCAGATCGCGATCCAGTCGCGATTAGGCAGAAATTATCTGCCCGTTATTGTAACCACAATACTGTACGTGGATGGTATATTACAATAAAATGAAAGCACGAATAGAGTTGAGCAATGGGCCATAGTCTGTGAGAGAAAATTCAGCTAATGGAGCGCCAGTCACAATCCGCTCGAAATTCCCTTTTCGCGTTTATGATAGTGCCTGAAAAATACCTGGTACCTAGGAGTAGTTAAGCTAGCTAATTCTAATTTTGACACCTGAAGCATGCCTGCCCTGCTACTACATTGCTATATATAGAATAAATGTATAGTGTTTTCAAGTAAAAAAATTATTCTACGAGTAGGATTAAGAATGAAACCGACGAGCCTCTGGTGAGTCGGTTTCATTCTCAATCCTACGAGTAGAACAACTTATTCACTTGAAAACACTATACGTTTATTTTGTTTATACCATAAATCATTTACAGGGTAGTCGGGGCGAAATCGTGCTGTTACTCGCTACAAAACACGGCGAGAAGTGATGGGAGCATATTGGTCCAATTCGATCGACAAGCAAAACTGCCAAAAATAAACACGGCGCAGTGATACATTTCTGTCTAAAAATAATTCCCTTACAAACATGAGCTAAACTTGCAAAGATACTTTATCATATGACTCATTCGTTTTGTTCACTTTAAAACATTTGATATATTGTTTTCATATTAATCAGTGATAAATAAAGCCTTCCGTCAATTTCTTTGGTCAATTTCAAAACTAGACAATTTGATTGGCTGAACAAAATACAACTGGGCCACATTTTCATAATTTCCATAATTGGAGTTGGGAGCTTTCATTGGTCAATTTCAAAACTGGACAATTTGATTGGCTAAACAAAATACAACTGGGTCACATTTGCATAATTTCAGTAGAGAGAATTTACGTTATCTGTCCTATTTAGGGTGGTTTACATTGTATTAATCTTTTACCTAACGTAACGGCAAAAACCTCTCGCGCAATACAAGAAAAGCGCCATTCATTTTTTTTATATTTTCACTTTTTGCTTCCAAACCATCGGTTATGACCCCTCATTGGAACTAGCGTGTCGCGCTCGTTCCAATGAGGGGTCATAACCTATGTTTTGGAAGCAAACAATGAAATTTTTTAGTTATACGAGGATGTTTTTTCCAAGTGCAGTCTGCAACTCAAGTTAGGTGATGGGTTAAAAAGTCATACTAAGTGGCTAATTTGTGCGTGTGTGTGTCATATGATAAATAGAATATGAAATAAGTGTTTTTCTCATATAATATTTATGAAACTCGTCCGAATTTTCTGTTTTCATTTCGTGACAGGACTTCTAGTTTTAACTGTAATAGTAGTAGTAGTAGTATTAGTAGAGGTGGTGATAGTTGCTGAAGCTGGTTTAGAGAAGCGCTGGTATAGAGACGCACATTGTGATATTGTACTTAGAGGTTATTACTGGGTGAGTTTAATTTCGGCTGTGATATCAGCCCGTGGTAACTTCATATCAGCCTAAACCCGATGATCAAAAGCTGTTTTGGAGTTACCGAGAGCTGGTGTCTCGGCCGATGTCAGAAATGTCTGAAATGCAGTCTGTGGCGAATAACTAACTTACACACAATTATGTTAACATCAGCATATCTTTTCTGGCAAGTTCAATTAATTGTATTTCCTTCTCCCAAAAATAATCAATAATGGATTCTATGTTACTGGGGTCTCAATCTAATACTGAACTGTATGGAACAACATATTATGGAAACACACTGGTGAGGTTTTAAACTTGTCGAACATTAAATATTTCCCCTAACTACCAAGACACGCATGTCCCAGAGAGAGATACATGGGTGATAATAATATAATCCATCTATATCTGTGTGGGATGAAAAAATCTCATACGAGGGGGCAAATTTTCGGTCGGACACATGGCTTGCCGACTGTCCGATCCAAAAATCTGGTCCAGAGGGTGAGATGTTTCCATCTTGCACATCAGTTCATGATGGATCATTTTCTGCCACTCTCAAAGCCTCGTTTTCATCCTCCAATCAAGCAAGGTTATATATGACAATTTTATGACTTCTGAACCGTCGTTCTATCTGAAAAATAATGCGCTACTTCGTTTTTGTCGGGTGATACTTCGGTATATATGCTGTAAGCATTTGTCACAAAAAAAAACATGGCCCGTACTCGTAGGATTAATGCGTTTATCGCTGACGAAAAAGTTGACGTCTTTCATCAAGACAGCAAGTGCCTTGGGATGTGCGCTTTTCAATAGTTCCGTAATGAAGTATGCAAATATTTGTCAGGCGTGGTATATGAGAAAGTAGGCACGTGGGCTACATGAGACGGGGACATCTTCTACTGACTTTCTTCTATAGGTTGCGTGTACAAAATGGAGTAGGAGTGAGAGAAAGACGTATCACACCCACCAACGGAACAATGCGTCACGCCATATACACGTAAACAGCAATAGCTCTCTATTGATACTTCTCGGCATCTTTCTCCCGGCTTCGACACCTTACTCCAGCCTTCATGCACAGATCCATTCCAACATGCTAAGCTATGACAAACTAAACTATGTTGTCGCGCTTGTAGATTATGCATTGGAACTTTGCCCCGACTTCAGGTGGTCGGGTGACACATGACCCGTTTACGAATCCATTAGGTGGGAGAGAAAATATCCTCGTTGGTTCTTGTAGGCATGATGCAGGAACAGGAAATTTCACATTCGGGACAAATGATGCACGCCAGACGCACGGAAAGCCTAATGTCTGTTATAGATATTTTGCCACTCAAGTGGGATCTCCCAAATCCACATCCACACCAGCGGAGGATAATAATAGAACCCTTCCCACATATACCATCGATTGCTGAAAACAGAAAAATTGCAATTACGTTATTTTCTGTAGAGATGATATTTGATCCCTTGATCAGCATCAGGCTTACTTCTAGTACTGCGATCACAAAAGCGGACAGAGAATGTCGACTGCGTCGCGATCCGTCGAAATTCACTGGCTGCGAAAATCTCCTTAGCACTATAGAATACAGCCTGTTGAAAAAGAAACACACGGCCGTTGAATTTAAGAAGCTATTTTTGTTGATACAGCCTCAATTAGGCAGTAATTTTTATTACACACCTGTTCTATGCAATCCTCATCTACAGCAACACTACACCATGCGGAAAATGAAAATATGTTCCGAACATATGTGCGGAACGGAAATCGTTTAAGGACTATTTTTAAATAAAATAGAAATTTCACTGGAATTTTCTGCAAATCATGCAACGCAATTACAATCTGAATCGCCAGCGATAGCTAAAAATCATCCTCCGAGTTCTAGTGTGCTCTACATATACGTGCCAGTAGGCACACAGAACACATTAGAACTCAGGGGAAAAATAGTAACACAGGTTCCCCTCGCAAATTTGGTTGGCGATAAAATGTGTTTATATAGACGTGAAGGCGTGTAATAAACACAGAACGACACACGTGTGTGAACGGGTTTATTGATATGGCACTTGTGCAATCATGGGAGGCCTGTGGCCTCTCGTTTTATCCTTCCGCGCTGGCACTCGTGCCTTATCGATTAACCTATTCACACGCGTGGTTCGTTCTGTGTATTGTCCACGAAATCTCGACTCACTAGTGAAGCTATGTCAGGATGGGATAGCGATCTGATCGTGATCTGATCGCGAAAAAGACCACATTTGTGATCACAGCACTGTACTTTTAAAAGCACGAGCATCCATTGCGAATCTTTAGTTATGCTTTAATTCGCAGACATGTATAAAAGTAATACCCTGGGGTTAATCCCTTCCTCATAAACGGATGCATAAAATGCACAACTGCACGAGAACCGATCTATACTAGTATAATGATCGTCAATGGAGAAAGCATGCATAAGCGATTAAGATTATTTTTAGACCCATAGCCACTGGTCCTAACATCTATATTTGTAAACTACGAGGAATTTGCAAAAGGGTGATTACCATCCGTCCAAAGGTAAGGCTGCTCGCGTATCAACCTTGGGGATACGTCAAATGAAGATATGTTGCTAATGTTATAAAATGAAAGACTGTCAACGAAAAGGTGTTCACTCCAGGAATACCATCTTCTCTTGACCCAGAGCTTTGGCTGGCCCAATCCTACCAGTGGTGATATTCACGACTTCGCTTGGGTCTTACTGTATAGCCGACTGTATAGCCGAATGTATAGCCGACTGCACAGCGTCTTTGCTTGATGGTTATCGCCCAAACTCCGTTACAAAACGTCATACCACTCCAGGCATGTCAAAGTACCGTTGGTACCAACATAACCGATACAGGGACGGGACTGAGTGTGTCCCGGCGAAACCGGTACCGGTACCGGGACACATCAACAACTGCGCGACATATCGGAGTCAGATGGGAGAAACTCGCATTTAAACCTCTCCAGTCCCCAAGATCAAGACAAACATGGCATTGTGCCGATTATTCTGTGGCGACATCAAAGTAATCATAAAGCACGAGAATCGTGCTTTATGATTACTTTGATGTCGCCACAGAATAATTTCGTTAAAGTCGCCGATGACGGAGCTTTCATTGCCTTTGATGCCCCGTTTAAAAAAATGGTCTGCCTTATCGAGGTCGTGGTGCAGACAGAACATGCACCTTTAGAGTGTTTTGATATGCTCATTCGCAAATAAGTTGAAAGTCTGCCGTGCAAGTGTGCTATACATGATTATAAGCCCTCATTCAATAAGGAACTTCCCCCACAAAACAATTTTGTCCCGGTACCGGCTGGATAGTAGATTCAGTACCTGTACCTTTTGGGGCATGAGAAAACCGACGGTACCGGTACCCGTACAGATACCTGTTGACATGTATGTACCACCCCCACTTCCTAAAGTCACGCGCGAAATAGGTTAAAAATGTTACAGTTCTCGGAAAATAGTCTTTCCGGAAGAGCACTGAACAGACCAGAAAGGACATGCGTTGTCCCCTTGCTCACCGCTACCCTAGCCACATGGCCGGCAGCTCCACCACCTTTACCCCGCTTCTAGCGCCCTGTTCGAGCGATATCGCGGACAATTACATAATGTATTATTCTTGTCTGTTGAATATTACCTCTTGAGTTTTCCCGTCAATCTGTTTTCTTATTCTGAACAGTCATCATTATCCTCTTCAAACATGAAGAAGTGTAAAGATAATTGTTCGAGATTACAAACGAATTTAATACCAGTTTATAAATCTGTCGAGATGAGTTTATTTCTTTGATTTGGGGTCTGAATTTCAGTGCAGCGTATTTCCCAAATATAATTAATTAACCACTCTAAAAATCAAATCCAAATCCATTCCAATCGACCAACAAAAATAATGATGAGAACGTTTACGCACTGAAATTGGGTCGAGCTTTCGGCAAGAACGTATCTTCACCAATAGAAGAAGTAATCACGTATCGTCGCTCGTTAAAATATACTCTGCCTCCGGGAGCGTGGTGGCTATGTGGCTAGAGGGTGGGTTGAACTCCAAACCGAAAGGTCGACGATTCGATCATGACCAGCTGTAACCGCGTTCTGTCCTTGAGCAAGATACTCCACACCGATTGCCCTCGTGGTGGCACGGTGTTTTAAGGCCCACTCCACGTCGATGGTGCACTTGGCTTCAACCGCTGATAATTCTGTTTTTGCAGGGTTACTACATTGGGGAGTCTTGACAGATACTCGCCGCGGCTCTTTGGATCTCTCCGTGTACTCTGACTTCCTCCACACGAACAGATGTTTGACACGATATGATCCCCCCCCCCCTCTCCCGACTGTTTAAAGTGTCAGTAAACCACAACGAAACAAAACAATAATCTGTTTCCGTGCCTATTATTGACTTATATTAATGAATTTGTGTTTCCATATTTCGCACACCTTTGTAAAAAAGACTTCAGGTCTTTTCATATTTGACTTGGAAAGTAGAATTGACTTTAACCCTTTACCTAACATGAAAAGCAGACGACACTTGCAAAAAGAAATTCTTGAATAACTAATTGTTGTCTCAAAAACATAGGTTATGACTCCAAAGAGGGGTCATAACCTATGTTTTTGAGACAAAACATGAAAAAAATAATGAAAATTAATTGGCGATTTTTGTTTATAGCGCTGGTCGGTTTTGGCCCTTACGTTGGGAAAGGGTTAAACCCCAACGAAACAAACACACAAAACAATAATCTGTCTCCGTGCCTATTATTGACTCATATTAATGAATTTGCGTTTCCATATTTCGCACACCTTTGTGAAAAAGACTGCAGGACTTTTCATGTCAGACTTTAATTGAGGAAGTGTGGGGGGGGGGGGGGGGCTCAGTAGGTAGATGTGCAGGCTGCAAGCCGAGAGATCCTCGGTTCGAATCCCACCTGCGGCAACCGCGTTGTGTCCTCGAGCAAGACACTTCACCCCCATTGCCCATGTGGGGCACGGTGACGTCGTGTACTAAGGCGTACTGCACGTTGATGGTGCACTTGTCTTCAACCAATGCTAACCCTGCTTGTGTGGAGTTAGTATGTTAGTGAGCTGACAGTTGCTCACCGTTGCTCGGTGGTTCTCTCCGGGTACTCCGGCTTCCTCCACCCGTGAGACTGTCATGGTCATGATTAGCCATTGTGCAGAAATATGTGACCTTAAACCCCAATAAATAAATATAGATACTTAAGGAAGTACCACTACTTTATTAGCAAATTCTGAATACGTTTTGGCGTTAGGTGGAAATACACGATATCGGACTGTATTCCAATTTTACAAACACAGAGGCCGACTAGCTCTTGAAACTTTGGCTATCATGAAGGAGGATGTAAATGTGAAATGCATATAATAAAAAATCCACGCTTTCTGTTTGGTTTCTGAAATCATTCCACTAGTCAGGACATAAATAGCCCCTTGAACGCAACATGGCGCCATCTGCAATGCAATTAGCATTGCAGGTGGCGCATTATTTCACTCAAGGGACGAAATCATTAATTTATTTATTTATTTATTTATTTATTTATTTATTTATTTATTTATTTTATTTATTTATTTATTTATTTATTTATTTATTTATTTATTGAATTTATCATCAATTTCGACCGCCATTGTGACCTCGTGTCCAGTAGTTTTACTGATGGTGGGAGCCAGAGTACTCGGAGATGACCACCGTACTAACTCTGTACAATACGGTTAGAATAGGTTGAAGACAAGTGCACCATCGACTTGCACTACGCCTTAGCATAGAGCGCCACCGTGCTCCCACGTGGCCAATCAGGATTAAGTGCCTTGCCCAAGGATACAACGCAGTTATCCCTGGCGGGCATCTAATCGTGGACCTTTCGGTTTGAAATCCAATGCCACAGCGCTCCAACTTATACATTTACAACCGTGAAAATATCTTGTTTTGAGCATTCAGTTGGGGTATTCTTAAGTGTAAGACATAGTGTTTATTACACGCCTGTTCTAAAATCCACATCTACAGCAACACTAAACCAGGTAGAAAATGAAAATCTGTTCGGCACATATGTTCGGAACCTGAAATCGTTGACGGTCTATTTTTAAATAGGAGCGGAATTTCACTGGAATTGTCTACAAATCGTGCGACCGTGAAAATATTGTCCACCCGTGGAAAGTGACCAGTCCACAACAGCCGTACTGTATATCTCCATAACGAAATAAAGGGCGCATTGTTCTCTTTTTCAAACTACATGACACATGTTTCCGAGATTATTTCCTGAAAATTCTCAGTAAAAAAAGATTGACAACGGGTGTTCGACAAGTAAATATGAACACCCGTGATACAGTGAAACTGCATGCCCGCTTCAGAATTTCTGCTCATAAACACGATTCAGCAATTTAAAATCTCCTAGAAAAATATGTTGTTTTAAATAATGTATGAACTGTTTCAAATCTCGATACAAATATAAATACAATTGCATGTGCTGGAAATCACTAGAGGAACCATTTACAGATTCATATCAAAATGGAACTGCTCTACCTTTCACGAGAGGAATTAGAACATCGTATGACTTGCCGAAACAGGTTCTGCGTTTACCTAACTTCAAATAAACACAGAGAAAAAAAAAACATTTATTACACACCGGTTCTATGAAATCCCCATCTATAGCAACACTAAACCATGCGGAAAATTAAAATCTGTTCCGAACATATGTGCGGAACGGAAATCGTTCACGGACTACTTTTAAACAGAAGCTAAATTTCACTGGAATTTTCTACAAATCGTGCACTGCCATTACAATTTCAATCGCCAGCTAATAGCTAAACATATTTTATTGGCGGCAAAATGCGTTCTTTTTGTTGATAGTTCGAGCCCCGACATCCAATGTGTTCTATGTGCCTACTGATACATAGGACACATTAGAACTCAGGGGACGAGTTGTCAAATGAATTGCTGGGTGTCCTTCTAATAATTGCTTTCATGGACGTGAGGGCGTGTAATAAACACAGAACGGCACACGCGTGTGAATGGGTTAATTGATATGGCACTTGTGCCATCGCGGAAGGATATAACTCGAGGCCTGCGGCCTCCTTTTTTATCCTTCCGCGCTGGCACTCATGCCATATCGATTAACCCATTCACGCGCGTGTGTCGTTTTGTGCATATATGGTACTTATAATGTTTAAATGCTGGAAAGTCAGGAGTTCATGTGCTCCAATAAAACAGTGTTGCTTAATGATTTTACCAAACAGATTAAAAATTTGTCTGCATGGTCTGTTTCAAAATATACCTTCATACAGGCTAAACCAGTACAGATATCATAGTGCAGTAAATTTAAGATCTTCTCAATACTTCTAGATACACCGTTATGAACAAATAGATGTACAGAAAAACGGAAGATTTGTAATTTGAGAAGGAAACCCAAAATTTCTAGCACGAGGTAAAAGTGCACTCATCAGAATGTGTTTGGAAGACCATCGTCTCACCTAAGAAATAAAGGCGTTCGAATACACACTTGAGTAGCGGGTATTTAGTATATGTGTTTACGCTTCTATTTTGAAAACAAAATTGTGGTCTGAAATATTTTCAGTCTTTTGTTTTTTTTTATCAAAATAAAATGTGTCATTAATTTTATAGAAAAAAACAATGCGCTGTTAAATTTGTCATAGATCTGTATATGTTTTCTCAGAGTTTCCTCCAGCATTCAAACGACTCAGCGAATTATACTGTGCAGTCGCCGGGAATTGGTCGTAATCCACACGTGGGCAGTGATGTCCACACATGCGTTTACCAGGTAATAAAAATCATCATCAGAAAAATATTAATTAATGAAGCACCGGGTTGTTTTTATGGTTATTCCTATAATTAGTGTTTGAAATCTAATATTGTAGCGTCCGTGAAAATATTGCTCACCCGAGGAAAGTGACCAGTCCACGGCGGTTGTACTGTGACCTGTAGTTTTTTCATCAGATGGAGAAAACGCAGGCTAGTGTATATAGAATATACCCATAGTAGCTTGTTATACCAAATGTTCACCACGAGTGGTTAAGTGGTGTTAACCGCGAGCCTTTGGCGCGCTGTTAACACCACTTCACCACGAGTGGGGATATTTTATTTATACCATGATCGGCAGAGTATTAAGAATCTCTATTATTTTTTCTAAATTTCACTAAGCAGAAGCCGTACATACGTACGATTTTGTTTTTGTTTACATGAACATCGGTGGGCGTTACTTCCGCTGTCAATTTTATCACTGAAACGAAATAGAAAAAGAAACAGGGCCTTTTTCATTTTAATAACGCAATAACACACCATTTCAAGTTATGGATGCTTTATTAACATGAGACAATGCATGTTTGTTAATTTTTGGTGTTTTATGGGAGTAAACTCATTTAAAAGCTAAATAAATAATTGCCACTTTCATTTTACTCTTCGCGAGGCGACGTGCGATAAATTTAGACAAGTTCGCATTCCGATCGACGTCACCAAAGGTTAACTTGGATGTAGTTCCACTGCATGTGTAAATTTTAACTATTGAAATCCCATTGCTGGCGTATTCACCACAGGTGATGTAAAAAGCTAAAATTTATGTCATAGGCTTTTCATATATAGTAGAATAGGTAATCATGGTATAAATACTATTTATCTTACAATAATAAGATACAAAATTTGTATCTTACAACTGTATAATACAACCGCGTGCTTGGTTACGATTCGTTTATGTTACTATTTATAGAACATTAGGAGCCTTGGAAACGCGTTTTCTAGACGAGAGACCTTATACATACTCGCCCAAAAAAGAAAGTGTGCATTGCAGAAATTGATCAAACTCCAAAAAACTAATTTCGTAGGTGTAAAGAGTGTTAACCTGTTCATGAATAAGTTATATTGAACACAAAAACAGCTTTCCCCGTTAAAATTGCATTAACGTTAAATGACGTGCTGTACGTTTGTGAAAAGTCTGAAAATTCATGCAGCAGTTTGAATCCTTGGGTATTTAAACACTAAAGTAAGGCCTTCCTATCGTTCACATTCAAACTTGCGCTGCTGTTAAAACGACTCCACTTAAGCATGCCAAATTTGACAATGAATCAACGTCTCCTTGCCCTGGGTATGATTAGAGCTGGCAGAACACACAGAGAGGTTGCCCAGCATTTGAACTGCCACCGTAACACTGTATACAGGCTAGTCCATCGACATGCACAACATGATGACGTTCGAGACCGACCCCGCTCCGGGAGACCCCGAGTTACCACCCCTGCACAAGATCGGCATATCCGTGTCGTTCATCTCTGGAACCGGCAACAAACGGCAACGACGACAGCCCGGAACATCCCTAACCTGAGACGGATACATCCTCAAACAGTAATCAACCGGCTGAGAGAATACGGCTTACGTCCTCGAAGACCTGCAATTCGCCCGATTTCATCGTCGTGCTCGACTGCAGTGGTGTAGTCAACATCTCAGGCATCCCTTAAACTGGTGGCGACGTGTTTTATTCACAGATGAATGTCGTTTCCATCTTTCATCATCAGATGGCCGCCAGAGAGTGTACAGACGTCGAAACGAACGCTACGCAAATCCATGTGTCGTGGAGCGAAACCGTTATGGGGGAGGGTCTCTCGTGGTGTGGGGTGGCATCACTGCCCGTAACATAACTGAGCTGGTCATTATTGATGGCAATCTCAATGCAGCCAGATATCGTGATGAAGTGCTTACACCTGTTGTCCCATTTCTGCAACGTCACGGCCCCGGCGTCATTCTACAGCAGGACAACGCCCGACCCCACGCAGCTTGTGTTGTTCAACAGTATCTGCAGCAACAACAAGTGGATGTTCTTCCCTGGCCCGCAAATTCGCCCGATATCTCACCCATTGAGCACGTATGGGACGAAATGAAACGTCAGCTACGCCGGCTTTCCCATGCGCCGTCAACGCTTGTGGAACTCCAAAGACAGCTTATCAGAATATGGAACAACATCCCACAACACTTCCATGCTAACTTGTTCGCTTCCATGAGGCGTAGATGCACAGCAGTAGTCGATGCAGACGGAGGTCATACCAAATATTGAGTGTGTGACTTTTGTGTTTGACCCTTAGTGTCTTTGACTCTCCATGGCACCAAGAGTATTCGTCGTAGCGTAATGAAATTTCTCGTGTTGATCACAAATTGATTCATCTGTGATTGAATAAAATTTCCATGAATGAAAATGATATAAATCTTTTTTAGTGTTATTTTTTAGCATGCACACTTTCTTTTTTGGGAAAGTATATATTTCTATATACGAAAAAATGACAACTTCTCAAAAGGATAATTTTGGTTATTTGATTTATCAAATGGCTTACTTGCAGTTAGGAAAAAGGCCGGACTGGGGTTCCATACAATTCTCCCCCCCCCCCCCCCTAGTGTTACTCTTGTCAAGGGAGATAATCTTAATTCATTTCAGCTGTCAACAACCTCCTTTTGCCAATTTTTTGAAACCATCTTGAGTGGAACAGACGTGGTTGAACTCCTTGATTTTTTTAACTGTTCTCGTTGATACGCTCGCATGCATTAGTTGATATAAAGAAACATGATTTCAAATTTGATATGTGTCATTATGTTTTTAAATTTCTTTGACTGACTCAGGCTTGAAATCGCTTGATTTAAAATTTGTTTTCTGTGTCGTTATGGCGACCGTCGATAATAGATCTCGACGAGATGTCCCACCAGTTAATTATAAAGATTTGAATAAAGGAACTTTAAACTATGCCAAATTGTCCTCTGTTAGAGTCCAAATTAGTGTCGATAGTTCTAATAAACCCAAAGAGGAGATTGAATTGATCCAGAAAATTAAAAATTGAAATGACGACAATGAATCGCAATGTGTTTTGGATGAAAATGACATGGAACCACTTTCTGACGCCTTTGATGATTCTGACACAGAGATGGCTTCGATGAAACAAGAACTTTTACAATTAAAACAACAGAAAAAGGAAGAAGAAAAGCGCTTGAAAAAACAACGTTTGAAGAATGAAATAAAGAAAACTCAAGAAGAGATCACCAATTTAAAAGGTATTAAAAAACTTTTAAAAAAGACAAAATTTCATTCTCTGGAAAAGAGGAAGTGTATATTGTTTCAAACAAAGACATTAAATCCAAGCTTTTAAATTTAGACGATTTAAGGAGAATGGAAAAATTGAATCGAAAAACGAATAAAAATATGAGAAAAATGGGTTTACAGTACGTGGAAAGTGTATTATCACTAAATCACCCGCAGAGTGGAGATTCCACCTGAGCAATAATTGCAGATTTGTTGCAAAGCATAACCAGCACCAGCAAAGTTTCAGCCAATGGACCTCCGGGTTAAACCCGGAGGTCCATTGGCTGAAACATTGCTTGTGTTTTTTGTTGATATATACAAAATTTGAAAGTTATAGCTTGGGTGATAACTCCACTCCATGGGTGATTTAGTTACAATCCACTCTCCACGTACTGTACATCAAAGAAACGAAAATAGCAGTGATATCGAATCTGATTTTGAATCGGATCAAGTTAAAACAAAAGGTAAACATGCTAAGGTTAAGAAGTCATCTTAAGCAAGGAAAAATGTTAACTTGTTAGCTGCTAGTACTAGCCCCCCCCCCCCCCCCCCCCCCCCTTCTGGAAGTGCTGACAGCCGTATTATGTTTCAGATTTTCATAGAAGCATTAATCGGAAAAGGCCAAGAATAGAGGACCGCGCGTTTTTTAAGAAGATAAAACATTTTTTTGAGTTTCTTATCATTCTAAGACATGTTTTACACAAAATTAGCCCAAAACACCGATACCTACTGACAAAAATCGTCACTTTTAACCCTTTTTATACTCTGTTAACTTTATTCTCCGAACGATTTCAACAACAAAACCTGCGGTGAACAGGTATACGATTCTTTGTTTTTTTCCGCTATCGTATATACTCCATTTGATCGGAGTATACGAGGGTGTAATTACAATGGGAGAACGAATTAGGGTCAATTTGGGATGGATACAGGTTAGCTAACCCGTACCCATCCTAAACTGACCATAGTACGTAAAGAAGGCAATGATTATAATACGGCGACCAATGCATTAGGGTCAGTTTAGGATGGGTACAGGTTAGCTAACCCTTACCCATCCTAAACTGATCCTAGGATGCAAAGAAGGTAATGATTGCTCCCCTGTGACGTCACAACGAAACATCCGCAGCTCCATTTCAGAACGCAATCAGAAATTCATTTTGTTTCAAAAACCTGTCTCAGAGAAAAAGGTCAAAAGGGATGATTTGTGTGAGTGGGTATCGGTGTGTTGGGCTAATTTTGTGTAAAACATGTCTTAGAATGGTAAGAAACTCAAAAAGGTTGTGAAATATGTTTTATTTTCTTAAAAAACGCGCGGGCCTCTATTCTTGGCCTTTACCCATTAATCTGCGAAAGAAACAAAAAGGCAGACGTAAATCAAAAATTGAATTTCATACTTCCGATTCAGATTCTTATTCATTGGTTTCTGACAAATATTATCCACGAAACAAACGTAAACATGAATTACAATCCAGAATTACTGCTAAAGCTAGGGATCGGGTGAAGTGTCCCCAAATGTTTCCTCACTCTACTTTACAATATGAGTTTGTCAAGTCTGATTTTAAATTTGAAGATTTAACATTTCAACAGTTTATGGCTGGTGAGCTCGAAACTACTACTCGAGCAAATATTTCAAAAGTTGAGCAGAATGGCAGATTGGGCCTCCTTCAAAAATGGCATATTATTATGCTATTTATGATTGGAAAGCTTTGTTGAAGTTTTATTCCGATTGGTTGAGGCGAATTGAGTTGGGGATCAATTCATGGTCAGATGATTCTAGTATAATAGAATTACCAATTCTAGCTAAATTTGTTCGAAACAAGTCCTCATTTTCTAGTTCTAAAAACACTGGTCATTTTGAAAAAAAACCTTTTCTGATACTCCAACTGTGTGGTTTTGCTCGAGTTATCAAAGAAATAAATGTTTATATAAGGGCTCGCACAAGGCCACTGTGAAAGGTCAGTCCAGGAATGTAGAACACATTTGTGCATCATGTTGGCTTAAAAGGAAAGAAAAATCAAATCATCCCGAGTGTTCTTCGGCCTGTAGCTTTCATTTATGACTAGGACTTTGTCGTATTTCCGATGAATTAAATCCTTTAGCAGATGTTTTTATCCTAGTTATTTACTTAAGCATGATAAAAGTGCAGCTCGATGTTTTGATTCTTTCTATACTGAGTTGGAAAATCAAGTTGCTAAGGATAACACCTTTTCCGACAAATATTCTTATAATTTAATTATTTGCCCCGCCTCTGCGTTTGATTGGTTGAAAGCATACAGCGTGAAACTCGTCAAAATCGTATAAACCAGATCACGTCATGATTGGAATGTCGCTACACGTTCGCACATCCGATCCAACTTTGAAGACTCTGGAAGCCCCGCCCACTCAATCCAATTGTCACCGTGAGGGCGTGACGGCAGACTGATAGATGGATATCAAGCTTGTAAACAAAGATCAATGATCAATTTTTCATCGCCTCCTGTTAGCGAAAATATCATGATAATAATATAATTGAATTTAATAAAATATACCGAAGTGGGAGACAAATAAAAGATCATAAACCCAAACATGATTTTGGGGGAACTTAAAAAAATGTTTTTAATGATATTGTTACGAGACTTGCTAAATATCTGTCGTCTGCGATCGAAAATCGAAACAACAAACAATTTGACAATGACTGACGTAACCTGTTTGTGGCACACTTTCCTGAGTTTGACTGTTGCCTTTTGCGAAAATTAAAAATATTTCGTTCACGAACACATAGTTTTTATATTTAAATATTACAGCCGGATTAAATTATAAGATATAACTGTCGTTTTCCTTCGGTTTATGCGATATAAACCGAATATTTTCAGCACAAGCTTAATCATAACTCGCGTAGCAGGTCACGTCAGTCATTGTCAACAGTTATTTCTTAAATAAACAGTCATCTGATGCTAAAGTCGTTGAAGTAAAAGAATCAAATACTGATCATTCTCAATACAATTCATCAGATAGATTATATGTTAGTTTTTCATCTTCTATTGAAGATAATAGCAGTATTAAAGAAAATTCAACACATTCAAAACCTCAGTGTGTATTAGGTTTTGATTCTAGTTGTAGCAATAGTCCTGAATTAAAAACACAGTTCATTGATGGTCCTGAATTAAATACACAGTTCACTGATTATTTACAAGTTCATGACAAGACATTAGAATCAGAGTGTAACAATTATCTTTCTATTGAAGATACAGTACGTGGAGAGTGTATTATCACTAAAATCGCCCGCAGAGTGGAGATTCCACCCGAGCAATAATTGCAAATTTGTTGCAAAGCATAACAATCACAAGCAAAGTTTCAGCCAATGGCTGAAACATTGCTTGTGTTTTTTGTTCATATGTACAGAATTTGAAAGTGATATTTTGGGTGATAACTCCACTCCGCAGGTGATTTGGTTACAATACACTCTCCACGTACTGTAATAGCAATACTGAGGCAAATTTAATATCTTCAAAACCTCAATGTGGTCCAGGTGTTCATTCTAATTGTAGTGATATTCCCAGAGTAAATACACAGTTGTTCATTATTTACAAGCTCATGATCAGATAGTAGAACCAGGGCAGAACAATTATCTTGATTGCAGAATTCCAGTATTTTCGCATTTAAATGTCAGTTTTTTCCGTCAAAAGTTAAAACAGTATCCAGATTCATTAATTTGTGACTTGATTGAGTTTGGCTTTCCAGTGGGTTATTTTGGTCGAGTGCCTTTCAATAGAGATAAATTTTCTAATCATAAAGGAGCCTTACAATATGAGAAAGATGTTGATAGTTATATCAAAAAAGAATTAGAATATAGGGCTATTATATGATCTGTTTCTATTAACCCATTTAATAACAATATTAGGATTAGTCCGATTAATACTATACCTAAGAAAGATTCAAAGGAAAGGCGAGTTATTGTGGACTTAAGTGTCCCTATGGGATCCTCAGTAAACGAAGGAATACCCTCAGAGTCTTATTTGGGAGAGTCTATACATTTAAAGTATCCAAAAGTTGATAACTTAGTGGACATTATCAAGCAAAAAGGTCGAAGTTGTCATTTGTTTAAACGAGATCTTAAACAAGCGTATAGAAAAATTCCTTTAGACCCTGGGGATATCCATTTGTTGGGTTACATGTAGAAAAATAAAATTTATTTTGACAAAGTGTTAACAATGGGTCTTAGATCGGCAGCTCAAATTTGCCAACGGTTGACAGATGCTGTGAATTATATTGCAGCCAGTGAGGGGGTAGAAACTGTTAACTATTTAGATGATACTGATGGAGCTGAAATTCCCGAAAAAGTTGTGGGTCCTTTTTCAAGTTGGGAAATGTTTTAAAATTATGTGGTTTGGAAAAATCAGTGGACACGGTGTGTTGTCCTTCAACTGAAATGGTTTTTTTGGGCATCCTATTGAATACGGATTCTCGTACTTTGAAGATTACTGCTGAGAGATTTAATGAAATTCTAGATTTGGTTATTTGGTTCAGGAATGGTTAATCAGGAAACATGCTAGATTAAAAGATATTCAGTCTCTTTTGGGGAAACTACAATTTGTTTGTACTTGTGTTAGACCAGGTAGAATTTTTGTTTCAAGAATTTTGAGATGGCTCAGAACATTTAAAGGTAATAAACACATTTAAACAGTGGCGGCTCTACGGGGGGGGGGGGGGGGCATGGGGGGCATTTACCCTCCCCCTCCCCCAAACGAAGGCTTTGCCCCCCCCCAGTGGCCCCCCAACCATCTCGCATGCATTTCCATCCACCCTCACACACAAACACATTCAGTCACTCTCTCTCTCACACACACACACACCCCTCTCTTTTTTTATTCCCAATAATTGCCCATACACACTTAGCCCAAAGCCTCAGGCTAGCTGATGAACACATCCAGGCAGTAGAGATTTAAAGACTCGGATGCAGATACTTATAAGTTATAATTAAGTTATGAGCCAACAAAGGCATGTCTATCCATATCCCTTGTCTAAAAAAATTCATGGATTTCGCATTATGACAGACGGGCATTATGAGTCTCTCTCTCTCTCACGCACAGACCCACCAGACGCGGATCCAGGATTTTGTGAAAGGAGGACCGCTAATTACCATTATATTTAGTCGAAACTTGGACCCCAAGTCCGTAATATAATTTTTTGGATTGGTACGTCCACAGGACGTACCAAACCAAAAAAGTATATTACGGACTTTGGGTCCAAGTTACGTCCACAGGACGTACCAAACCAAAAAAGTATATTACGGACTTTGGGTCCAAGTTTCGACTACCTCATAACAAAGTAATGATATGATCCTTTACGTATTTGTCCCCCTTCATGGGAGTCTGCCCCATAGTTGCCCCCCCCCCCCCCCACAAAAAAATTTCTGGCGCCACCACTGCATTTAAAAAAGTGCCTGTTTATGTCTCACAAGATTTGATTTGGTGGAATACCTTTTTGCCTTTGTGCAATGGGGTTTCGATGATGTTTTTCGAATCTTGGTCTCTCCCTGATCAGTTTCGTACGTCAGATGCTTGTTTATCTGGCTGTGGAGGAGTGTGTGATGACGAATTTTTTCATGCAGTCTTCCCTGAGTTTATTGTTCACAAGCATTTGCACATAAATGAGTTGGAGTTGTTAACAATTGTAGTTTGTTTGAAACTGTGGGCACACAAGCTTAAAGACAAAAATATTTTAGTTTATTGTGACAGTTCAGTATCTGTCTCCATTATAAATAAGGGAACTACTAGGAATGGTTTTTGCAGTCTTGTTTAAGAGAAGTAGCTTCCATAGCTGCCTTGCATGAATTTGAAATCAGAGCTCATCACACTGAGGGATGCGATAACCGTCTTCCTGAATTTCTTTCAAGGTGGGGTGAAGAAGGGATATTCCAGCAAAAGTTTCAACATGCCATCAAAGACTTAAATGTGAAGGAAGTTCAAGTTTATGATGAATACTTTTTATTAAATAATAATTGTTAGATACTTTCTTTTGAGAATCTCAACTAGCCTTATTATAGCGAGAAGCTCAAGAATCAATTTTTTCTGCCTTCGCAAGTGGTACGCATAAAAATCTTCGAATACAATGGAGAGCCTATTTTCTGTTTTGTGAATATTTTGAACTTCAAAGGTTTCCTGCTTCTTACAACACTTAGAAATTGTTTTGTAAATTCCTCTGCAGATCCTTTAAGTCTCCTCAATCAATAAGTTATTATCTAAGTAGAGTTAAATCTTTACATAAACTGTTAGAGTTATATTTTTCAGCCTTTGATGCCTATGAACTAAAATTATTACTTAGGGGCATATCTAGAATTAAACAACATTGTCCACATCAAGCCTCACCCATAACTCCTCATATTCTGGAATTTTATCATTTTGTTCAATCCAACAATCCATTGCATGTTTTATTTTGGTATTTATTCCTATTTGCCTTTTTTCTCATGGCTAGAAAATCAAATTTAGTGCCAGTTTCTATTTCTCAATTTAGTCATAGTAGACTTTTAACTTGTGGAGACATTCTTCTTGAAGACGACATCATTTTAGTTGTTATAAGATGGACTAAAACGATACAATTTGGACAAAAATGTTTAAAGATTCCCTTAATTAGCATTCCAAATTCTCCTTTATATCCTGTTATTGCATTCAGACACATGCTGGAATTAGTTCCCGGTTCACATTCGGATCCAGCATTTTTAACAAGGAACAACGGTAAAAATTTACCTCTCACTTATAATCAATTTTAGTCATTTCTTAAACATTTATTGTTTTGCACGGGTAGAGACCCTTCACTATATTCCTCCCATAGTTTCGGGAGGGGGGTGCTTCCTGGGCTTTCCAATCCCATGTTCCATCTGAACTGATTCAATTAGCAGGTGATTGGACCAGTGATGCCTACAAGGCTTATTTACACTTTACAATGAAAGACAAGATGATAGTTATGAGTAAAATGGGAGAATCAATTCAAACAAGTGTTCATTGATCTCTAATCTATTCAATTTTTACTTTCTACTTTCAGCCAAACAACAACGTAACAACATTTTAGATCTGGAAGTAAGACTTTATTCTGGTTGTACGGTTTTAAGAATGACATATATTATTAATGATATTAAGGCCAGTTTGGAAAAATTCTCACGTGATTTTTCATTTAGGTACGAATGATATCCAATCAAAATTGGCTGATGCTATTATTTCTGCCTTTAATAATCTTATAACTCTATGCATCGTCTTTATCCCTCTATCAAACTAATTTTTTCTTCCATTGTTCCTCGACCAATAGATCATGATGAGTATGGAGCTAAGGTGTTTGAAGTCAATAAGAAATTAAAAAAGCTTTGCCAGGATAGAAATCTTCATTTCCTTAAGACTTACAGATCTTTTGTTTCTTGGGGTAGACCCAAACGTGAACTTTATGGGGAAAGAGATGGGTTACACCTAAATTTAGAAGGTTCCAGAAGATTTAGGCATTTCCTTATCCAGGTAATAAATAGGTTCTTTTAATAGTCATCACAGTTAGTCAGTTCATTCCAGTGTGGGTGTTCTATCTAATACCGACTTTGATTTTGTTGTTGTGCCTGGCAGTTCGCCTCTCCAGGCACGGCTAATAGCCCCCTTTATGGGAGAGCTACCAATGTACTTGGCAGTTCTCTTCTTTAGAATCTGGTTTCTGAGTTGCAGAATTGAGTTAGGAGAGGTTCGAGATTTCACCTTTCTCTCTATTCTCTGTTTGGTGCATTACAGTAGCTTTAAGGAGTCAGGTGTCAAGGTTATTAACCCTTTGATAACTGTTCAGATTTGGTCAAACATAATCCAATTTTTTAGGATATCATTTCAATGGGTTCCATATAACCTGTTTTAATGTTCCATGCAGTTCGTCTCTTCAAAAACCATTGGCTTCTTGGGTTACAGAGTTGAGGTAGGAGAGGTTTGGTTTTCGCCTTTCTCTCAATTCTCTGCTTGTTGCATGACAGTAGCTTTATTGGGTTAGGTGTCTAGATTATTAACCCTTTAACCTTTTACCCAATGTAACGGTCAAAACCGGCCAGCGCTATTCTCAAAATCGCCTATTAATTTTAATTATTTTTTATTTTTTTGTCGCAAAAACATAGGTTATGACCCCTCATTGGAATGAGCTCGTCGAGCTCGTTCCAATGAGGGGTCATAACCTATGTTTTTGAGACAGAAAATGAAAAAAAAATAGTTATTCAAGAATTTGTTTTGCAAGTGTCGTCTGCTTTTCATGTTAGGTAAAGGGGTAATAACTGTTCGGGTTTGGTCAAACATGATCCATTTTTTAGGATTTCATTTCATTGGGTTCCACATAAGCTGTTTTAATGTTCCATGGAGATCGTCTCTTCAAGAACCATTGGCTTCTTGGGTTACAGAGTTGAGGTAGTATAGGTTTGATTTTCACCTTTCTCTCAATTTTCTGCTTGTTGCATTACAGTAGCTTTATTGGGTCAGGTGTCAAGGTTATTAACCTTTTAATAACTGTTCAGGTTTGGTCAAACATGATCCAATTTTTTAGGATTTATTTCATTAGGTTCCATATAAGCTGTTTTAATGTTCCATGCAGTTCGTCTCCTCAAGAACCATTGGCATCTTGGGTTACAGGGTTGAGATAGGAGAGGTTTGATTTTCACCTTTCTCTCAATTCTCTGCTTGATGCATTCAGAGCAGTTTCTATGAATTCTGTTGTGTTATGTTTGAGCGTTCTTATTTGTGTAAAAAAACAAACAGAAAAAATAAACAAAAACAAAACAAACTACAACCATTTGAATATTGTATCCAGTTCAAACTTATATTTAGTTCGTCTCGTCAGAAACCATACACTTCTTGAGCAACGGGATTGGGGTAGAAAAGGTTTGAACATATACCTTGTGGGCTTCTAATGTTCAATTTATTTTTTTTTTTACTTTTGTTTGGTAGCCTTAGGCTTGGTGGGTTATTTGAACTGTTCCTCGAAATGTTGAACTCCTCAAATTTGTTTATATTATTTCTGGAATTTCGAGGTACAGGTTTTTGGAGCGCGTACAGGTTGTTTTATTTCAATATTGGTTTCGGGAAAGAGGGGGGGGGGGGGGGGGGGTCTCCTTAAAAGGCCGAGTGATTAATATTTATGTACTCAACTTCTGTCTGTTAATTGTTTGTATATATATATAGTCGTGCGTTTATTTGTGTGAACGTAAAAATGTGATATGTGGCTTGTTAATTACATGTCCTTTATGTACTCTGTTCATCGTTTCAAAATTATGTTAATTGCATGTCCTTTATGTACTCTGTTCATCGTTTCAAAATTATGTTAATTACATGTCCTTTATGTACACTGTCAATCGTTTCAAAATTATTCAATAAATCATTATCCATTATGTTGGGATTTTTTTTTCTTGCAGTTATTAAATTATGGAACCACGTACACATATACAGAACGACACACGCATGTGAATGGGTTAATCGATATGGCACAACTGTCAGCGTGGAAGGATAGAACGACCGGCCTCAGGCCTAGAGTTTTATCCTTCCGCGATGGCACAAGTGCCATATTAATTAATCCATTTCACGCGTGTGTTATTCTATGTTTATTACACACCTTCACGTCTATAAGAATAATTATTGGAAATACTTATTGGAAAGACACTCAGCAATTCATTTGACAACTATCAACACAAAGAACACAATTTATCGCCAACCAAATTTTCGAGGGGAACCCGGGAAAATATTTCGTCCCCTGAGTTCCAACGTGTTCTATGTGCCTTCTGGCACATAGAACACATTGAAACTCAGAGGACGATTTTCAGCTAGGACTAGCGATTCAAATTATAATTGCAGTGCAAGATTTGTAGAAAATTCCAGTGAAATTTCACTTCTATTTGAAAACAGTCCGTCAGCGATTTCCGTTCCGCACATATATGCGGAACAGATTTTCATTTTACGCACGGTCTAGTGTTGCTGTAGATGGGGATTACATAGAACAGGCGTGTAATAAATACAGATACATAAGCATAATGGTGATAATATATATGCATCACATCCAAACTAAAGATACATGTAAGAGGATTCCCGTATATTGACGTTCACACAGGGCGCAGGCATGCATACAATTATATGCATGAAAAAGACCCAACAAAGAACAAGGCCGTGTTTATTCGGAATATTAGGGGGAATAGTGATTCGGCTTGGACGGAAAATATTCACTTGTAAACTTAATCTCCCCCAGCTAACGATTCGAGAGAAAAAATATTCCTCGGGAGACTATCCGCAGAGTTCCCTCGCATGCCCAGTCATCTTTTTCTATCAGCACCTCCACTCAAAAATGTGCAGATACTCTCTATGTGTGTCAAACAAACAGAATGTCCTCGCCGCTAATAATTCTGTACTAAATTGGGTTGTTTAAGTTTCCGTCAATGTGAAGATCTCATTAGCAGCGGGTCATGTAGGCGAAATGTGAGAGAGACATCTTGACAGTACATTTCTCTTTTTTCTCTGGAACTCTGAATGCGATATAATTTACTATTCATAAAGCTGGAATAGGTCTAAATGGCAGCGATTTGGTAACACAAATCGATAATCTCCCAGTGATTGTTGTTATCTGTTAATGTGATTAACATTGGCGCTCTTATATTTGTATGTGTAGAGATAAATCGATTTCATCTCCGAAAGTATAGCTACGCCACAAGGGAAATATTCTAGTCTGTACAGTGGTCGTTACACGGATATAATAAACTGCTTCCATACATAATGCCAGTTTAGTCTTCATTAAAATCAAATTTTACATGAAGGTGGTTGTGCCAAGTCCTTGCAGGCCAGACTAATGGATTGTCCTCTAGTAGGCCATACCATGTGTACGTACGGATATATCTCAAGAATTGTCAAGCTAAAAATAAAAGATCTTACATTAGCATGGCTGGGGTTCGAACCCACGCCGAGAGAGTTTCCTGCGGCACCAACCGCCTGACGAAACTATACTGAACCACGCACACCACTCGGCCACCGACAGACCCCGCCTAGCGAAACTATACTGAACCACGCACACCACTCGGCCACCGACAGACGCGGTCGAGTGGTGTACGTGGTCAGTATAGTTTCGCTAGGCGGTTGGTTCGGAAGCTCTCGGCGTGGGTTCGAACCCCCGCCATGCCAATGTAAGATCTAGGTCGGGGGCATAATAATCTGATGAAAGATAATTATACAAGCTGTCAATACACTAGTCAAATGTTTGTAAGGAATTCGACGTTGTTATGGTCTGGAACCAGGATAACCCTTAAATAGGCCTTCGCCTATGTTTAGAGTCACTCCACTGGAATATTTCAGTTGGTTAGAAAAGCGACCCTGCGGATCGCTTTTCCTACCAACTGAAACATTCCGAACTATTGAATCTAAAAAATAATATAAACATTCATTTTCTTTGAATCAACGCAAGGACTGTTTCTTTAAAAATTCTTGGTTTTCTGAATCTTTAATGACTTCACCAACATCACCAGACATGTTTGTTTATTAATTAATTATGAATGAAGACTCGTCACAACTGTAGTTTAAGATGACGTTGCGTGCTTCAACTGGTTGTGTTAATATCTGGATGCTTGCAAAGCGAATCAAATACTTATTGATTGGAACATATAGCTGTAGCACGATGGAATATCGGTATACCTTTGCAGGTAAAGGGACATCGCGTTGCGTCAACGGTAGTCTATGCGCATTCTCCACGAAACGTAATAAATAACCCATGACAGCGTCGAATTCCAAACTGAACTATATTGTTTTGAAATAGCAATGCGAATTTCAAGAAGTCATCAAACGAAGCACGGCTACTGCCATTTTTAGTACAACGCCGTTTTGGCAGCCAAGTCTAATATGTTTTAAAGTTTACATTTTCCAAAATTTCGAAATAGAAGTGCTACAAATGCGGCTGAAAATAGGAGGTAAACACAAAAACGTAAAATTGGAATCGTTGGTATCACGGGTGGGGTTGGGGTTCAGGGTCAAAAGTTTAATCCCAAATGGAGGCGGTTACCAATTTCAAATAACTCGAAAACGGTATGTGAAGCGTCATAGATGTGTAATGGATATATGCGGGTCGCTGGAATTGCTAAGCTGGAGTTTTCATTGAGATATAACCCAAATAGCCTAAAATTTGAAGTGACGTTAAAACGTCAAAAAGGCTATAGATCGAACAAAATTACCAGCTATCTCCTAATTTTGTGAGCCTAACAACATACTAAATTTTATGAAACTCGGCCAACATTTAATTTTGTTGACGGCGGCATCAATAACGGCATTCGTTATATGGCTATTGTTGAAGAATAATTTCCAAAATTTCGAGAACGACAGTTTAATTCTCGAGTTGAAATTAAAGGTTTAACCCTTTACCTAACATGCAAAGCAGACGATACTTGCAAAAAAAAAAAAAAATTCTTGAATAACTAATTTTTTCATTTTTTGTCTCAAAAACATAGGTTATGACCCCTCGTTGGAACGAGCTCGACGAGCTCGTTCCAACGAGGGGTCATAACCTATGTTTTCGAGACAAAAAATGAAAAAATAATGAAAATTAATTGGCGATTGTTGAGAACAGCGCTGGCCGGTTTTGGTCGTTACGTTGGGTAAAGGGTTAAGTAAAACGCCAACATTATGCGCTGTTTTTGATGAAGGCGCGAAATCAAAAGTCGACGCCTTATGCGAGAACTAGAAGCAAAGGTTGATAAATGTGCCAAATTTCGTGGGGATCGGTCTTTTCGTGGGGATCGGTGTAGAGGGGAAGTACCCGACCATTTATCTCACTAAAAATATATATAAAAATAAAATAAGGATTAGGGTCGCTATACTTTACTTCAGCTTCGTTGAATAACTTAGCTAGAGATTTGAAATTTTTTTGAATGAGAGGGCATTGTCTGATATTCGTTCATTGAGAGAAAACGCCTGAAGGTTTGAACACGAAATTTCATCTCATGTTCTAGAACCTTTACGAAATATGTTCATAGTTCTTGCGACCTCAGTATGGAAACTCTTTGTTCGCTGTGGTCGAGTTTTAATACCGATTTTCTCATTTGTGTAAAGAAGCGGCCCTTGGGTTCAATGAAACCGCGAGTCTCAACTATTCCAAACCCATACATGCCTGTCGCAAACGATGATCACGTAAAATTCGAAAATTTGAGACACGAAATGAAGACTCGAGTGCCTTTGGGTTGAACACTCTGGACAAACATTCTGTAATTTATTTTCAGTTTGCGTTACAGGTGTCGTATTCAGTTTTAAATATCCTCTGTAAGGCCCCACAAAGTAGATCTTCTGTTTCTCAGGTCCTTTTTTAAAAATTTGCACGTGGGAGGGCGGTTTTTTATTTTATTTTTGCAATTATTTCTTTATCAAATTTTCATGTTCTTTGTTTTATGTTTTAGGCCTCATAATGTACATAGTAGCATGAGTGGTGATATATTTCGTTCCTTAAGTGCAAGAAGGCTTTGCAATGCTAAAGCATTGCAAAGCCTTTTTGCACTCAAGGGACAAATTTATCAATTTTATTAATTTGGGTACAATATCAGACATAAACCAATTATTTTTTATTTTTCCGTTTGCATTGGCTATAAAACGAGAGCAAGCGGCAGCCAGAAGGACCGTGTGGGAGAGTCCTGCCACATATATGAAGCAAATTACTTAAAAGGTTGTTCTCTGTCAGAATGAATAGACTTCTTTTCTAATGGATGAAATATCTAAACTTCGCCTCCTCAGATCACAACAGCTCAGAAACAGTCTAATTTATATTTATAACTTGTTTATTTACTCGTTGTTAAACTATTATAAATAGAGGATAACTACGCTGTTTTTTGGTGAATATCGGAAATTATCTAACGAATGTTGAACTGGCAGTTTTATTTTTCATGAGCGCTTGCGCGAGTGAAAAATAATACTTTCAGGTTCACACGACTGATGTAATTCACGATATTCACTAAAATAGCGTAGATTTCCTTTTTATTATATGCTACGCGACATTTTACTGCACAATATTCAACCCAATTCGACTGCAAACAGTTTCAAGACAATAACAAAGATCTGCTGATCGTTCCTTCAAGTCGACGTTCAAGGCGACGTCATGCGCCGATGCGTGTGGACCTGAAAGTATTATTTTTCACTCGCGCAAGCGCTCGCGAAAAATAAAACGTTCAGGTACACACTCATGAGATAATTCCAGATATTCACTGACATAGGGTAGATTTTCGTTTTATTGTAAGCTTCGTGACATTCAACTGTGCAATATTCAGCCCAATTTGACTGCAAACAGTTTCAAGACAATAACAAAAATCTGCTGCTCAATCATTCAAGGCGACGTCATGCGCCGAAGCGTGACATCATTTAGGAAGCTGCTGAAGAATATTTCTCGATATTCATCGAGTCGATGGATATCGAGAAATATGTTTTAGATAATTTGCGATAATTCACAGGCGAGCATATAATAATTTACATTATCCATTTTTTGGGCCAAAAAAGAGATTACTTTTGATTCTTGGAGACCGCATTGATTTTGTTCGTGCCCATTGGTATATTTTATTGGCATTTTTCAAATATGATCATTGGTTGTGCCACGAAAATAGAAAACATAAACGCGTAAGTCACAAATTCCACGATATAACTTTCAATGGGATCTTGAGTTAACCCTTTACCTAACGTAACGGCCAAAACCGGCCAGAGCTATTCTCAAAAATCGCCAATTAATTTTCATTATTTTTTTCATTTTTTGTCTCAAAAACATAGATTATGACCCATCGTTGGAACGAGCTCGTCGAGCTCGTTCCAACGAGGGGTCATAACCTATGTTTTTGAGACAAAAAATGAAAAAAATTAGTTATTCAAGAATTATTTTTGCAAGTGTCGTCTGCTTTTCAGGTTAGGTAAAGGGTTAAGAAGCGTGAATCTATATACTGGGGAATCGGTTTCAATAATGCTTTAGTTTGTAAAATAACAACGAACAAACGGCAGGTACAGTGAAATTGACTTCTGTTGAAATGTTTGATTGAAAAATTCCACAGTTTCCAAAACATTTGAACAAAACGAACACGTGCGTTTGCGTATACAATCCCTCGAGTGACAATTTTACTGTTTCGGATATAATTCTAACTATGAGTATCCATGCATGCATTGAATGACGTCCTCATTAGAGAGATTTTGTGGGTTCGTTCAACGTTTGTGCGGTATTATAGAATCCTGTCCACACGAGGTGACCCTGACTGTCGAAAGTGTCGTTAAAGCCCAATAATTAAAGCCCAATAAATAAATAAATAAATAAATAAATAAATAAATAAATAAATAAATAAATAATAAGCCAAAAGACTGACACGCGATCAGTTGGGTTTGAAAACCAACTGTACAATCTAGTACTGCAACCTGTATTTTTTCCGGTTGGTTTAAAATCAAATGAACAATAAAAAATAACAATACATAAGAAACCAGAAACGTATGAACCGGGCGACGCAGGGAAAGAGATAAAGAGAAAGACAGGCAGAGAGAGAGAGAGAGAGAGAGAGAGAGAGGGAGAGAGAGAGAGAGCAGGTAGACCTGATGTGCGGTCGACGAAGAAATTATAAGATATGTCCTGCTGCGAGCAAATTAGCAGACTGACAAAAAGTGTTTCTTATTGGCTAATAAATTACGTCAAAGGTATAATTACGATGCACTCCGGATCTGCATCCATTCTTAGTTCATAAAGACGACTCAAAGTTTGCTGAGCACCAAGTATATCCAACTACTTGTTTTACGTTTTAGTTGAAATATTGTTATGAAAAGTGTATATATATTTTATTTAATTATATCTTTAATGATTTAAGTACAGAAATTAAGATTTTATCTGGGTTTGACATTATTTTTTAGCTTTTGATTACGATACCATGTAAAATGGATATTATTGGTAAAAGAGGAAATTTTTCAAATTGCCAAAAAGTTGACGGAGCGAACTGGTATGGGTTCAATATCGAGTATGGGACCCATTACCGTTAATTACAGCATGACAACGCCTTATCATGCTCCCACTCAGGTTCCTGGTGGTCCTTTGTGGGATCTTGTTCCATTCTTGGACCAGCATGGCACCAAGACCCCGAATACTTCTTGGCTGGACTGGACGGGTTGAAATTGGAAGCTGCAACTCATTCCAGACATGTTCGATTGGATTGAGGTCAGGGGATTTTGCTGGCCAGTCCATACGCTCAATCTCCCCCCCCCCCCTCTGTCGGTACTCCACGACAGCATGGGCAACATGAGGACTGACATTATCGTCCATCAGAATGAATCTATCACCCACTGCACCTGCATATAATCTGGCGTGGACATCCAGGATCTCATCAATATACCACTGTGTAGTCAATGTACCAAATATTTTGTGCTTAGCAGGACAGCGGAATGCGAATACATGGTCTTCTCGATCGGAGGCTACCTTCGTAGAACCTTGCCCGGATAGTCTGTGTCGAAACATTTATCCCGGATGCATACGGGCCTGAGTGATCAAAAACCGGTCTTCAACTGCAGATGTTGCCCTGTCTCTGCCACCACCATGTCGTCTTACTGATGTGCAATACTGCTGAAATCTTGCCCAGGCTCTGGTGATCACCTTATGGTGCACACCTAGGGCTTCACCAACCTGACGATGGATAGTCCCTTGCTCCACCATGTAGACAGTACACGAAAACATCATGAAAATCAAGGGGTACGTGCTTTCGGTGACTGTCACGAAACGTCTGCCTGTCAAGAGAGCTAATGTAAACACTGGGGACCATCTCAATACATTCCCCAATCATATCCACCAAAACTATCGCAACAATGGTGTGTCAAATATTTGGTGCTTAGCAAACTTTGAGTAGTATAGGTTTAATCAGGAACTTTGGATCAACAACTGGGACAGAGCGTTGCATCCACGGATCAAGACAACATCACTGTGTTTATTTTGCTAGCGTCTGTGTAACACTCCGCCTCTCCTTAGACATATACTTTGTCTCGCTCATAAAATATAAACAATATGATTCTTTCTTTATTATATTAGATATATCATACTGTTTATATTTTATCAGCGAGACAACACCAATTATTCCTAAGTTTTTCGAAAGTATATTTGATAGAATATTCTATGGCATGTACAGTTGAATTTAGAAATCCTGCGACTGTATTTTGAAGTAATAGTGCGCTGAGTAAGTGCACTTTTGTCACTGTCAAACTGCACCATTAGCGTTACCAAATTCCTACTCTGTACAACTTTTTCCCGGTAAACAGAGATCACTAACATCATCCCTTACCTATACGGGGATACCTATACATGTAACGACGTAAATAGATATAAAAAAATGTTTTGTTTTAACCTTATTTGTTTCACAAAAATTGGTGAGCACGTTACTCAACATATATTAACACCTCCCCTTGGCCCAATAGTGCAGGTGTGTGGGATGATCATCGTAGCGGCAACTTCGTGGCCATGCTCTGCTCGAATACTACGAAGGGATCTTTAGCCCGTACGGAGTGTCTAAAGTATATAAAAATTTGACACCGTATACAGAATGAAGAGAGTGGACTACTGCTCAATCGCAGCGCCACATATTGTCCACTCGAAAGGTAATTATAATTTTTTCATAACAGTACAAGAAACACTTGCAAACTTTCATTCATCACATGGACCACCGGGAGCAACGAGCTTTTTCTGCACTATGAGACAGAGTTTCTAGTTTCAATTGTAGGACCAGTAGTTTCACAAGAAAATTTTTATTTTGAAGTTGGTCTGCGTGCATCCTTGACTAACACGACGACCAATCAGTAGTCCAGGGATAGAGTTTGGTAAACCCCAGACTGACTAGCAGCATGTATTGAATGAGATCTGGTGCATTGCATTGTTAGCTCTGTTTTATGCGACTTTAATACACTTTTAACTGGTTGAGTGCTAGAAGCCACTATCAGG
Source organism: Pictodentalium vernedei (assembly GCA_031216915.1). Taxonomy (NCBI): domain Eukaryota; kingdom Metazoa; phylum Mollusca; class Scaphopoda; order Dentaliida; family Dentaliidae; genus Pictodentalium; species Pictodentalium vernedei. The sequence continues at coordinate 78,711,742 of CM062297.1, forward strand.
GCTTTAAAAAAATGAGGGTACCAGAGCAAAAGCCTATGTTTTTCTTGCTCATGTTTCATATTCACCAGAATGTAAATATCATTTTGTTTATATAAATTTGTTCTATTACAAATTATTGGAGAGTGCCTGTGAGCACTCTCCAATAATTTGTAATAAAACAAATTTTGAATAACAAATTCAGATAACCAAAAATAATCTAGCCCTCAACCAGTTAACACGTCTATACAATACTCGGGGTAGATTTTTATCTTCTCATTGGGACACCGTGTCCCACGGTTATATTAATCTGGTATATGCACTGATTTATGCGCTAGAGGGGCCACTAGAAATTTGGGTGTAACATTCTTGTCCGGAATTGGGGTCAAATTTGTACTCTCATTCACAATATGAGATAATGGTACCAAGTGTGTTTACATGGCAGGGATGGATATACCTGATAGTGACAGGTAAAAACGAACTTTTTGGATACCGACCACTCGTGCAAGTGACAGGAGACATCAGTGACATCCTTTAATGAATTTGTGCAAAACGATCTTTTTTTATCAATAAATGAATTAGCTTTCACGCAGAATATTGCTCTTCATTATTGTTTCATTTTTTATCAGTTACACCGAAATGTTTGGGTTGGCTCAAAACTTTTTTGAGTGGTATAATTTCTACGCCACACCTCAGGTGTATCTGGGCTTAGAACTTAGGCAGACTTGAAAATATTAGATATGTCCTGTCTGCAGCTAATAATTTAGCAGCACAGCAAAACGTGCTTCAAAGGTTTGCGAACGCAATGGCGCAACTTAGAAAGTAAGCATTGATCATTACGTCATTACATTTCCGAAAAGACAATACGACTTGTTGAACACATGCTCTGCTCCGAAAACATTCTTACTGTCAGTATCTCTCCTTCGCAAATGTTTTGAGTATCTACTCAAGTATTGTATTCAACGGCGAATCGTTTATTTGGGCAAATCAGTCAAAAAAGCGGAATATTTCGGAAACGGAATGAAAGCAATTTCGGAAGCGGGAGGTCATGAGATGCCGAAAAATGATAAACGTGACGTTGAAGACCAATAAATAAATTAATTCGGAAGAGGAACGTCATTGAACCTCTTCTTCTATCCTCAAGTCTCCCGTACAGGGGACCTGGTGACAGAAGAATTCAAAGAGAGACACTTGGTAGGAATTTTAAGAACATCTTGGTGACTCGCAAATTTCCGAATCAGCCACCGACTCGATTCGAAAAGAACTTCGAAACTTCGCAGAGCGTTAGTCAGGACAACCCCACACTTATAAAAAAACAAATCTTTTCATTTCGATTAATATTTTAACAGTTGGATGTGTCACTTGCGTTGATGATGCCTGGAATAGGACATCCTCCTCACGGAAATTTATATTGCCTTATTTTGTGGCACACTTATTTTATTTTCTGAAATTATTGTGTTAGCATTTTAAAGGGACAAAACGCCGCGAATATGAAAAAAATAAGCTGCGGATTTTACTAAACCACAATTGCGGTTTATCAATAACTTCTGCTGGAAAGCATTTAAGACGGTTTGGTGAACTACTGTCCGCCCCGAAAACATCTGTTTATACCGGAAGGCCATCCTTGTATTCGGGTGAATATCGGCACAGAAACTTAGTTATTACAGTTCTCACTGTACGGTAAGACATTTCACCAAGGTAGTCGCTTAATATTTATGTCGGGCCTCAGGAGGAAATCCGCCTGCCCCATTTATATACCCTTATTATTACGCCAAATTCCTTTATCTCACAAAACATCTACTTATTCAATTATTCTTTTTACATTTGTGCGTACCGTCTCTCATTTATTATTTTTTTCTTCTGTCGCTTTTCCGTCATAAAGGTGGCTGCTAAGGAAAAGTGTGGCGTCGACTAATCAATATTCTCAACGTGTAGCCCCAGGGCTGCACGTTGAAAATAGTAAATGGTCTATCCCCAGATAATGAATATGGACTCTTCCAATTCCTGCCATCAGTGTACTGATATGAAAGACACCACAGGGTTCAAAAGGTTAAAGGTTGAAATAAAATAAGTTTAAACTAAACTAAGGAGAATACAACGTCTCGGGCCAAGTCCACTGGTGTTAAAATATTTATCGCCGGTCTTGATTCTTTTGAAAACCTTGTGGGATGAATAAAATAAATATCTCGAGTGCCAGAATAGTTTTATTATCCCGCCCTTTACCCAACGCAGACGATATCAAAATTATTATTTTAAATATCATTTCTTTTAAAAATTCCAAATATTTCAACCAAACCATATCATGTGACGCCTCATTGGAACGATCTCGACGAGCTCGTTCCAAAGAAGGGTCACATGATATGGTTCGGTCGACATTTTTTAAAAATAATATGTTTTCAGCTGCTGAATTTGCATATTACGCGGGCGGATGTGGCCGATTCGTTGGGTAAAGAGTTAAGCGTTTTTGACCGGCGTGTCTAGATTGTCATGGCTTACAAAGTTCGTCATTGAAAGAGTTTTACTGGAAAGTTAGCTCCCCTAATTGTTTAATGTTCTCAGCAAAATTAGTACTAAGTAATATGGAAATTTTCTTTAAAAATAATTTACACTGGACTACCCCGACAACTATCAAAACTCTTAATTTTGAAGGCAGTATAGATTCCCCGCCAACCCCCAGTTGGCAACTTGGGATATTACATTCCTAAGGTTATACCTTGAGTCAACTTCGACACGTCGAGATATGGCATTAGAGACAAGAGCTCGTCTCTGATACATACAGATTACCACAATAGTAAATTGATCTGTGTTGTTGTATTCCGTCGAGTTGACGAGATGAGATCGAACAGATCAAACGAGACGCCGAATTTGCAATTATATGACAATTAGTATTTTAAACTGATCACAACACCTGAAAAATCAAATACAACAACAATTATATTAGCCAAATAACCATTAACAATGAATGGAATTGGGGAATCCCAAAGGCGTAGTAATATCGAACGTTCGCGTCGAACACGAAACTTGAAAGTCGAAACAATGGAGGCAAGACTTGAATTTCAATTGGAATCCCTTTCGATAACACAGATTATTCTGCGTTTTGTGGGATTCGCATCTTGAAAATAGTTATTTTGCAATTGTTCAACACGGCATTTTTAAAACGACTTCGACTGGAATGTTTGTCAATGAAGTTTAATGAGGAGACACTCGTGTTTATGTTCTGTACTTGCCGATTTATTTATAGGTCACTGGTAGAAATAGTCCGTTCACGTGTGCCTCTTTTCAGACAGGTATGATAACGATCTGAAAAACTTGACACTCTTGTTTTCCGGATAGCTGGATTTGATGGGCAAACTACAGTAGTATCGGGGGGCTATTTGTGGTAGTCATATAATAAAAGATTATATATATATTATTGGGTATGTTGAATTCTCATAACACGTTCAGTGCCTGTGATTAAAATTAGTTTTTTTAGTTTAATAAATAAAATAATACAAAAGTCGGCTTTGAACCTTTAACCAGATCGACTTGATGTTTTGGAGTTGATTCTGATGTACTTCACCTGTATTTTCTTTTTTGCGAGGTATGGACTGTATTGGCATTCTGGCCGGTTCTTATCTGAAGTTGCTCATAACACCCCTGTTCAGTATCATGCCAGATTTTTGTTTATGGACGGAAAGTTGGGGGACAACTTTTTATTGGGGTGAGGGTATGTTTATATTTTACTGTAATTCATTTCCCAACTCGAATAGAAGGGGTCACTTCCAAAACTAGTACAGTACAGTCGCCGTGGATTGGTCGTAAGCCACACGTGGGCAGTGTTGTCCACGCATGCGTTGACCAGGTAATAAAAGTCATCAGCAGCAAAAATTTAATTAATGAAGCACCGGGTTGTACCCGGTGCTTCATTAATTAAATTTTTGATGATTATTCCTATAATTAGTGTTTGAAATATACTATTATTGCGTCCGTGGAATATTGCGAACCCGTAGAAAGTAACCAGTCCACGGCGGCTGTACTGTACGTGAAAAAACAAAACAGAGCTTATGAACCCTCAACAGAGGTGCCATATACTATGTTTTAGAGAGAAATATTAGAAATATCATACAATTTGAAAGGCAGTATGTGTGAATAGGACTTGCCAGTTATCGATATTATATTAGGAAAAGGGTTAAGCGATATTATAGCGATCTTGGGGTTTGTAGAGCGTGGGGAAGGACAAGTGTGAGAGCAAAGTCCATTTAAGACCCACCCCCCACCCCTCCCGAAGCGTTGCCGCTCTTCCTATTCCACTTACATGTACGTTCTCAAACAATTCTCATATTCGTGTGGGTTTGACTCACGGCGCGGGTGTCCATTCGGGAAGGATATCGTGAAATCAAAATAAAAAATCTGCACACTATGAGAAATGAGTCCAAAAAATAGCAAAACCAACCAGATACTCCATTTTTCGCGTGCAAATTCCACCCCCTCACCACTAGTCATGTGGAAGATACTTTTACCACTTTCAGTATGTTATGTCACACACAATGTTAAAACGAAAAGAATCATACACACTTGTGAAATATACAGACTCTTACATTTTTTTTAATTTGCTCAAGAATGCTTAACAAATTACATATCATCTTAAAATCGATCTAACCTGTTAGTATTTCTATTATTCAAGTACCCTTCAACTAATGATTCGGACACGGATGCATTTTTATTCGATTTAATGCCTCCATAATCATCTAATATGACGGTCAAGTGCTCGAGAAGGCTTGCTCGGGAAATAAACGACTTACTTACCTGGCTAAGCAAAATTTGCCTTGTTGCATGTATCGAGAAAAGTGTATTTCCGAGGCACTCACATAGATTCTCCATTGAACATTTAATTTAAAAAAAGAAAAAGAAAACAGAATGCGCCTGGGTTTTTGTACACAAACGCCCACCCGCATGCCCCAATTCAGAAGCCATCAAAATTGACTAAATATTTGACAATTTGCGCGACAAATGACCGTAAGTCAGGGATAGGCCACAACCCTTTGAACCGGAGTGGTATTTCACATGTCAGCAGCAACTGGAAGGGTCCATATTCGTTATTTGGGGGGTAACCCAATTAATATTTTCAAAGTGCAGCCTTAGGGCTGCACGTTGAAACTATTGATTGGTCTACCCAACACATCCATTTCGGAGCCATCCTGCTTAATGAAATCATAACGTATCATATTCTTGGACCGGAAAAGCGGCCTCTCGGGTTCAAAGGGGTTAAGTATAGCATCACTCACGTAAGCAACTATGAGGAAAGTATTGGGTTCACAAATTGGTATCACTCCCCGTTTAGATTGCGATCCGACCGCAACTATGTAACATCAGTCGGACAAGATTTCGTAAATGAAATACTGCACTAAAAAGCCTGCATCAAAAAAACCCCAACGAAAATGGCTTCTGAATTCAGTGTTCTTGCATTTTATGTTTTGACGGGTTAAATTCTATAATGTACCGATCATAAAAATGGGAACAGAATTTTGTCCGAGTCGCGATCCGGTCGAAGTTTTATGTACCATTTTGTAATCACAATACTGCAGAACAAGACCTTCCTTTTGTTCTGGCAAGTGATGTGGAAGTTTCAGATATGGAGGTTAAATTCCATTATTTATTTCTGGCTTAGTACCACAGTTTACAAGAATTAATAGTATTTATTTATTTACAAATTTCAGATAAAGTAAAGCCGCAAGTGTTAGCAGTGTAATGTTATACTTAATTGTAGGTTAATATTCACTTTTATGTTTGTTGGTTGTTTTGCTTGACTAAAAATGACACCGCGTGCCTTTCAGAGTGTCTCACACTGAATTCTGCAGTCATACTAATGTATTTTTAGCACTGAAACTTGTCTTGAGTTATCTGATTGGATCATTGTGTGTCCCCCGACCTGAGTTTTTATCAACATAAGATGGATTGAAGGGGTTTTCACATATACCAACATTAATTAGCCTTCGTTCTGTACAGTCATGTGAAATATATTTTGTGATATTTGTAAATTTAAATGTGTGATCAGAAAATACTATAGTGCTGTTCAGTGGCGGCGCTACGTGGGGGGGGGGGGGGGGGGGGGGGGGGGGATGGGGGGGGGGGGGGGGGGCATTTGTCTTCCCAACGAAGGCTTTCACCCCAGTTGCCCCCCTCCCCAACCATCTCGCATGCATTTCCATCCACCCTCACACACAAACACATTCAGTCACTCTCTCTCACACACACACACACACACACCCCTCTCTTTTTTTATTCCCAATAATTTCCAATACACACTTAGCACAAAGCCTCAGGCTAGCTGATGGACACATCCAGGCAGTAGAGATTTAAAGACTCGGATGCAGATACTTATAAGTTATAATTAAGTTATGAGCCAACAAAGGCATGTCTATCCATATCCCTTGTCTAAAAAAATTCATGGATTTCGCATTATGACAGACGGGCATTATGAGTCTCTCTCTCTCTCTCTCTCTCTCTCTCTCTCTCTCTCACGCACAGACCCACCAGACGCGGTTCCAGGATTTTTTGAAAGGAGGACCGCTAATTACCATTACATTTAGTCGAAAATTGGACCCAAAGTCCGTAATATAATTTTTTGGTTTGGTACGTCCACAGGACGTACCAAACCAAAAAAGTATATTACGGTCTTTGGGTCCAAGTTTCGACTACCTCATAACAAAGTAATGATATGATCCTTTACGTATTTGCCCCATTTCATGGGAGTCTGCCCCCCTAGTTGCCCCCCCCCCCCCCCCCCACACAAAAAAATTTCTGGCGCCGCCACTGGTGCTATTGTGTAGTTGATTCTTGCATATATCTGATCTACTTCATTAGAGGGAGCAGGAATAAGCCTTTCTGGGTTCCAGGTGGATGCTTCCATATTGAAAGCCCATAATAAGCTGTACCATGGAATAGCATCACTGTATGACATTTGTATTGTGAACAACCTTGTCACACTGATGGGATTCATGTTCACCTACATGTACTTGGTGTAATTTAGATTGTGATGTGACCGTGATATGTGTTTTTATACCATGATTACCTATTCTACTATATATAACAAGAGGCTCCATGGGGCCTGAGGCACTCACCTGACAATAGTTGTATAAAGAGGGATTTAGTTAGCATCTATAGCTAGTTAACACTACAGAGGAATGAAGTTATTTAATTATTTATAACTGTGTTGTCATGCCAAATGATTTTTTCTAGTACCAGGATGCTACCACAGAAATAATGCCCAGATTTCCAGTAATGCAAAACTAAGGAGGTCAGGTATCAACCTGGCAACTTAATTTGAACAAACTTTGAGTCTGAGCCCTTCTCTCATACCACCAGGATGCTGTATACCAAATGTGAAAGCACTCTGACTGGTGGATCTGAAGGAGAAGATTTTAAAGAAATGTCCTCATATTGCACTAAGTTGAAATTCGGACTAACATAGGGAGCCGAAATGATAACCAAGGAACTCGATTTGAACAAATTCGAATCTCACCTCCCAAGAGACGTTGTATACCAAATAGGAAAGCATTCTGATTAGTGGATCTGGAGAAGATGATTTTTAAGAAATTCCCTCATATTGCACCCACATTTTAAAGAATTTTGGAGCATTTTTCTCCACCCATTCCCTATTGGACTGGGCACGTTGATTTGAATAAAAACAAATTGTGATGTCAGAACAAGCAATCACCTCAAATTTAACTAAAATGAGTTCAGCGGTTTAGGAGGAGCATGTTCACGGACGACGGACGACGGACGACGAGTGATCTCTATAACATCCTGCCTTCAGTCAGGTGAGCTAAAAAGCCTTTGATATAAATTTTAGCTTTACACACCAACCGTACAGTTAGAACTAGAAGTCTTGTCATGAAATGCGCAGAAATAGCGCATTGATCGGCACGTTAATCTACGCGTCAGTCTACGCGTTATGACCATAGTAAGGCTATCAAATTTTGTACATATGGCCTGTGCACAAGCAATGTTTCAGCCAATGGACCTCCGGGGAAACTGGAGGTCCATTGGCAGAAACATTGTCTGTGTTTGCTATAAGTAACCAGGAGAACTGGCCGTGCTTTAGATGTCATTCGATGTGGCAATTGCGCGCAATTCCTACGCGCAATTAAGGCCAGATATGCGCACAATTCGTGACAAGACTTCTAATTTTAACTGTAGTTTCTTCTCAACATCCAAGTGGCGACCTTGAATCTGTTGAGGAGATCCAACAGAATGATCAGTTTGTTGACACCCATGGTCACAATTATGGTGAATATGCACCAATTCTTGGCAATGTGTCATCCGTTCCCGATGAAAGTTTGAGTTCTCTACTTGATGACAATAGTGTGAAGCTCACTGTTGATATCACTTAAGCCAGTTCTCCAGATAGTACTTATGATCATGGAGATACAGCAAAAGGTGAAACTGAACGTTTATCTGATATGGCAATCGACTCGGTCAAAACAGAAGGCTGCTTGGATAACATCTTGTGAATATAGAATGGTACAGACAACACAACAGGATTGGAAGGAAAAAGTAAAGATGAAGATGTTACCGTCTTTAACTGATGAAGACTTCTTTAGGGACAACAATAGTAAACTGTGCGATGCTGTATTGTCTCTGATTACAAAGGAATAAATGTCAGGAACGACATTTTCTGGAGAGGGGAGCTATGTGGCAGTTTCAGATAAGGGAGTTAAGTTCCATTATTTATTTCAGGTTTACTACCACAGTTTTCAAGAATTAATAATATTTATTTATTTTCAAATCTCTGATAAAGTAATGCCGTAAGTGGTGGAGTCAGTTTTGCAAGAACTATTCTAATTAATTTATTTTAGGTTTTCATAAGTAAATGCATTCTTTTTACAATGCATGTTTGTTTCATTTGCAGATAAGCATCTAATTAAGTGTTAACAGTGTAATGTTATGCTTAATTCCAGGATAATATTCACTTTTAGGTTTGTGGGTTGTTTTTCTTGACTGGAAATGACACTGCATGTTTTTCAGAGTTACTCACACTGACCACCGCCGTCATACTATAACTCACTAGGTGGAGCCCAAACATAATGTTCTTGGTACTTGGGATTACTGACGCTGGGACTGTGAAAATGAACTTTTATCCTCCATTTATGATCATAATAAAAACTGTCAAATTTCGAATCGTTTTCCCAAGAGGAAATTAAATTATTATGCTGAAATTCAAACAAATATAAACGTGTTGTACAATCCAGTGCAAATATTGCGGAACTGTGTCTACTAGAAATTTGAAAATCGTACCTACAGTACGTGGAGAGTGTATTATCACTAAATCACCCGCAGAGTGGAGACCCCCACCCAAGCAATAATTGCATTTTTTTGGCAAATCATAACAAGCACAAGCAAAGTTTCAGCCAATGGACCTCCGGGTTAAACCCGGAGGTCCATCGGCGGAAACATTGCTTGTGTTTCTAGTCAATATATATAGCATTTGAAAGTTATAGTGCGGGTGATAACTCCACTCCGCGGGTGATTTAGTTACAACCCACTCTTCACGTACTGTAACTTCTCTTTTGTGGACTTAAGAGCACCACCCAATTTAACTCTATCCGCCAAAGTTGTAAGGTTACAATTGGAAAACAAAAACAATAAACAAAAACGACACGGGAAACGTAAAAAAGAAAAATATACAAGAAAAAGAGAAACATGTACTAAGGTTGGGCATAATTGTTCGCCCTAACTTTAGTATTATGTGCATTAGGAATCTGAAATCGAACGGGACCTTTCTCTTGTCTTCACATTGAAGGGCCTCCAAAGGAGTGTTGTTAAATCTCAACCAATATCAACAAATGTTCGGCTCCACGCCCTTCATCAAGTGAAATTCTGATTAAAGATTATGCATGATCGTCTTTATGGCCATAAAAAAATCACCTAATTTCGAATCAATCGGCCAAAAGTATGTTAACCAAGTGCTCAATCAAGGGTCACAACTCTGGCATTACATGTGCCAGATATCTGAAAATTAAGGCCGTCAGTTTGTTACCATAAGAAACACTGTCTAATTTTAGCTCGTTACACGTTATGGATATCATACGGAAGCCAATAATAGCAAAGTTGTATTCGACCAAAGGCCAGTTGTAAAGCCTGGAAACATTTTGCCAAAGGAAACTAAAGTAATCGTGTGAAATGCGTAAGCACACGTATTGAAGTACATACGAACGGCCCACGTGGGGGTGGACGTACACGGATAACACTAAATTTCCTTTTCGCATAAATGTGTTGAGGCCTAAAAACCTTCATTAAGGTGTTGCAGCTCTTGATCTATGGGTTGAAAAGGATCTGGTGCACTACAGTACATTCGCCATGGATTGGTCGTAATCCACACGTGGGCAGTGATGTCCACGCATGCGTTGACCAGGTAATAAAAGTCATCAGCAGCAAAAAGTTAATTAATGAAGCAACGGGTTGAACCCGGTGCTTCATTAATTAAATTTTTGATGATTATTCCTATAATTAGTGTTTGAAATCTACTATTATTGCGTCCGTGGAAATATTGCACACCGGTGGAAAGTGACCACTCCACGGTGGCTGTACCGTACGTTGATTTTTCTACGAACTGAGTGTGGAGGAATTCACTCTGACCGCCTGTTCGACGTTGGATTTAATAATTCCTGGTTACTGTGGATTTACACGTTTAGTTTCAATGTAAATGCAACACCCATGTTCTAGAAAAAGTATAATACGTCACAAATATCAAAATACAGCTAACCCGTTTTAACTCTGAGATCCGCTGTCTGACACTCGGCTTGTGTTTTTGATTTTACATTCAATGAAATATATGGTCATTACCCCACTGCCTAAAGGCAACTTCTCCTTGAAGACTGTTGAGTGTATGAAGAACGAACAATCATGAACAAAACAAAATCTCGCTAGTTTCTTAAGGAACGTTTATCAATTCTATATGTGAGGTATGTTGGAAAGTTGTTTATCATCTTTTCATAATCTTTGAATTATATTGTCATGAAAATCGCTTTCGATAAAGTTATCTCCCTTGAAATTATTAGGCGAACGGGGAAGGCACAAATAAGAAGCCAGTTATTGTTGAGAGAACCCTTATGATAACTGTAGAAAATATAGTCAAGTTTCTTTTTGTTACTTCTAATAAACGAAAACAACAGAGAGCTCTTTATGGTAAGCTACTAATAAGCAATTAGTTCACAGATAATCTGTCATTAAATATATCTATCAGTACCACGCTCCCAACATTAAACGTCCACTTTGGCTCTTTGTTTAGCGAATCTGTTTTTATAATAATTTGCAAGTCTTTATTCTGCCCAGGAAAAAATTAGAAATCTCACCTCCCAAACTTTTATATTAATGGAACTCTGTTAATATAATGAACAGAAAGAAGTTAAAGCATATCAAAAGATGATGCGCCGTTTTCTTATTTTTAAATGGGTATCAACAGAAAGTAATAGTCAAACGTACAAAGTGATTGGGAAATTTTTTTTATACTATGATCACCTATGTTATTACCTGTGTAAAGCCCGTATGCTAAATTTCAGCTTTTAACCCCACTACGGATGTAAAGTAAAATCTATTGCAGTTAAAACGTTTCCATTGGGAATTCCATTCAAAAATTTACACCTATAGAAGGAACTACATCCAACTTGACCTTTGACATGACCCAATTTGCCGACTTCGATACAGTCACACTTCTCGATGTTTCATTCAAACATACGACGGTTTTAGTACTAACTACTACGTGCAATGACTTATTAAGTTTCAAATACATGCAATTAAATATTTAAAATAAAATTTAAGGATTGTTAATAATAATTTGACTGAACAAGCAAGGTAAACTCAATCAACTTTGACGATGCGTCTAGCTGTCACTCAAGCATTCACCTGCAACCGGGAGTAGTGACCAGTGGCGCCGATGTAAACAAAACAAACCCATGCGTTTGCGAAAAAAGTATGTTTGTTTTCCATTTTTAGTGACAAAGTCGATTATTTATTAAGAGCATGGTATAAATAAAATATTTAGGTACTAGGGCCCGTAATCAGATTTTCTGCAGAGCCTCGTGGTTAAAACCCTTATCCTACTCGTGGTTTAAATCTGATTACCGGCCTTCGTAGCTATTTATTCTATGTAAAAATCTAGCTTCTTATTTTTATACTCCTCTACAGAAAAATGCATGGAGCTTGTGAAATGATGCCCACATCGATGAAACAGCTTCAATAACATTTCTCAAGTTCAAGTTTTGTATGAAATTCACATCCTCTTTGTGCCATAGAAGGGAGCGCGGTGGCTCAGTAGGTAGAGGTGCAGGCTGCAAGCCGAGAGGTCCTCGGTTCGAATCCCACCTGCGGCAACCGCGTTGTGTCCTTGGGCAAGACACTTCATCTCCACTGCCCGCGTGGGGGCACGATGACGCCGTGTACTAAGGCGTACTGCACGCCGATGGTACGCATGTCTTCAACCAATCTAACCCTGCCTGTGCTGCAGTGCGGAGTTACGATGTTGGGGAGCTGACAGCTGCTCGTCGTTGCTCGGTGGTTCTCTCCGGGTACTCCGGCTTCCTCCACCCGTAAAACTGTCACGGTCATGATTAGCCATTGTGCATAAATATGTGACCTTAAACAACAATAAATAAATAAATAAATAAATAAATAAATAGTGCAATAGAAACTTAAGGGGAGCTAACTTTCGTGTAAATCTCTTCGAATGACGACAGTTGTCAGACATGTTAGACCGAAAGATGGTCGATTCGATCCTGATTAGTGGTACAATACAGTTGCCGTGGAGTGGTCGTAATCCATGCTTGGGCAGTGATGTACACGCATGCGTTTACAAGGTAATAAAAATCACCATCAACAAAAGTTTAATTAATACAGCACCGGGTTATACCCGGTGCTTCATTCATTAAATTTTTGATGATTATTCCTATAATTAGTGTTTGGAATCTAATATTACTGCGTCTTTGAAAATATTACCCACCCGTGGAAAGTGACCAGTCCATGGTGGCTGCACTGTAACTGCGTTCTGTTCTTGGGTAAGACACTTAATTACGAATGCCCACTTGGAGGCACGGTGGTGTTGTGTACTAACGCGTATTGCACATCGATAGTGCGTTTGACTTCAACCGTTGTTGTCTCTGCTTGTCCATAGTTAGGTAGTTGGAGAGTTTGACCACTTCTCGGTGGTTCTTTCCGGGGACTCCGACCCCCCACCCGTAAAACAGCCTGACACGATACGACCTGGCTGTTGGATGTGTCGTCAAACACAAATAAACAACCAAAAACCTAAACATTTACAAAATGAAAATTGATTCTCGCAGCTTATTTAGCTCTCAACCCACTGAGTATTTTCATGATATTGTTCATCAAATCTAGTCATGGCTGCATCACAGCAGTCATAACTAGATTTGATGAAAAATTCTTCAGTGTTTGACTCATAAAATTGCTGATCAAGAAGTCGGTACAATTTGTAGTTGAAAATTTGGTTAGGTGTACTTAAATTTTACTTATTTTAATGTCAAGTGATTTCCTGTCCTGGGCAGGAATATCCTCCAGCAGCAAGCAAGGAGGACTGAAATAACAACAAACATGTGTATCAAAACAAGCTTCCCTAGATAATTAGGGTCAAAGGAGTCAAACAGGGAGGTTGAGCATAGGTGCATTTTAGAAGCCATTTTGATGGAGGTGTGAGGGTCAACCATTGTACCGAAAATTAGAAATGAATGCCCTTACCGACAAATAATTTGTCATGAAGTGTCTCCGTCCTTGGCTTGAAAAGTATTGAAATTAAAAACAAATGTCCAAACCTACCAGAATGTGCACTGAAAATACTCTACATTTGCCCTGCAAATTGACAAATTCCTTGACGCGCAGGCCCCACCTGATAGGCTACGGCCTGGAATCAACATCATTCCATTTGCAGTATACAGTACGTGGAGAGTGGATTGTAACTAAATCACCCGCGGAGTGGAGTTATCACCCAAACTATAACTTTCAAATTTTATATATATCGACAAAAAACACAAGCAATGTTTCAGCCAATGGACCTCCGGGTTTAACCCGGAGGTCCATTGGCTGAAACCTTGCTGGTGCTGGGTATGCTTTGCAACAAATTTTCAATTATTGCTCGGGTGGAATCTCCACTCTGCGGGTGATTTAGTGATAATACACTCTCCACGTACTGTAAGAGGCGTTCTTTCTTGACTTCGCAGCAAATGTGAAAAGAGATGTCCTGTATGATTTCCAGTTAAGTGTAATATTTAGCATTGAATGATGCGATCTTATGTCATTATTAATTAATTAATAATATGTATTTGATTAGTTAAATTCAACATTAATGATCTTGAGAATCCTTATCAGACCTGTTAATCTGGACAAACATTACATTGTTAAGAAGAGAAAAGTGTTCGGAATATCGCGAGGAGTGTGTTTAAAATTTTTTGTCAAGAAAATAATTTATTGTTGGCGAAATGCTGGGAATGATCGTTCAGTAAGAAAAAATCAATATTGACACAGAGACATTTGTGGCATTTAACGAGAGTCAACACACTTGGGTCTTGGCAACAAAAGATGTCATTACAAAACTAAATTACAAAACAGAAAACGCTGATGAAAGGATTTAGCGTTACGTGATTTAGAATAATTAACGCTTTTCTAAAACAGCGAAACTTGCAAAATATATTTGGGAATGCCTAACAATTTTCTTTCCTTTTTACCTCAAAACAAAGCTTATAACCACCCACTGGAAGAATCTCAACGAGCTTGTTACAATGAGAGGCCATAAGCTATATTTTTTTTGTTAAATGTTGAATTGCAAAAGACGAACTTGTCAAATATTCTCCGTGTGGTAAATATTATACCAATAACATGACTTCGTCTCGACTTCAGCCCGAGACGAAGTCGAGGGCTGTTAACGGCCCGAAGGCTGTTAATCATTTCTGGAGGGCCGTTAATAAAAAGGGACGCCCAACAAAATCTTGCTATTACTATTATTACCACTTCTAAAATGGTTAAATCCAAAGGTTCTTCATCAAGTTCACTTGACTGTGACATCCCGAGTTTTTGCATTGGCATTTAACCAAAACACATATGTCGTCTGTTTCTAGATAAACAAAACGTCACGTGGTCAATGACATGATAGCTTAATTTAAATATTTTTCTTTGCCTCGAAAAATTGTCCTTCTCCCGAAATCTACTAACAAAAACCTACCGTAATGAATTAATTACACTCACCTTGACAATTCGAATGCCTCATCACCGAAGTAATGGGGAAATCACACAAATTTCACGTGTTTTTTAACATTCATTGCAGTTAAGCGTGTTTCATCATCTCGAAACCAGTGGCGCGTTTGGTATGACGGATTACATAAACTATAACCGGAGCCGGGACTGTTAACGAAACATTTAGCCGGAAGCGGGCTGTTAACCGCGTTAGCACACAACTTCCGGTTTGCGCCTGTGCATTATGCACTTTTACTGTAAAGGTAAAATTGTGTTAATATACTAGAGAACGCACGCTAAAGTGGTAATAAATGTGCATAAACATATTCACATGGTTTCGATAATTGTGTGACACTCGGACAGTTATATCATGACATTATGTCTGGTATAGCTATGGAATCTTACAATTGGTGTAGCAGAACTGAATAAATGTCCACACGTGACAACAATGATATTAGAGCCATGCGATACTCCACAATTCAATTCGATTCGAAATGTCCCCAACGATTCGATTCGATGCGAATCCGGTTAATTCTGAAATTTACGAATCGTGGAGATATTCTCAAAATCCAGCACGTCTCTTCTGTTTAACTCAACTTCTATCATCGGGCATCCTAAACAAAAGACCTGGTGATAGATAGCGCTGCACGATATTCAAAACTGACTACCAGTATCGGTATTCAAAAAAAATACCGCGGTATACCGGTATATCGAAACCTGTTCCGATTTCTGAACAAAAGTACCACAATCGAGACTTGAAGCATCACAGTTGGAATGAATCAGTACCCCTTGATGATGCGGTTCGAAACACCTTTACTCAACGCTGACGATATCAAAATTTATTATTTTCAATAATAGTTTATCAGATTTTTTCAAAAAAGTTCTACAAAAACAAAATCATGTGACCCCCTCATTGGAACGAGCTCAGCGAGCTCATTCCAATGAGGCGTCACATGATATAGTTTTGTTGAATTTTTTTAAAATTATTTTTTCAGCTGCTGAATTTGTATATTACGCGGGCACATGGGGGCGATTCCTTGGGTAAAAGAATACATTATTCATTCGGAGCTACAGTTAAAACTCAAGATATCTGGAGAATTGTGGGTAAATAAATAATGATGATAAACCTATACTTTTGTAATTACACAGGTATTCAATCGATATTGGTTTGAATACCGGTATATATCGGTTTATCGATATACCGTGCAGCCCTGGTGATAGAAGTATTGAAAGAGATACCGCTTCTGAAACGACTTTGATCCCATTTCTCGATTATTCCCCTTTTTTCATCCTTTTTAATTGACTTTACCAATCAGACGAGTCGGCGTTAATACAACAGCAGACCTTCATTTCAAAAAAATCCTGCCGCGCTATACATCGCGCGCCCAAGATGACGCCAAGGCGCGCAGTTTCTCTGGTGGCGCGCCGATTTGGGAAAACGCCTCTTGGGGCACAAAAATGAAAAAGGAGATGCAATTACGTAATTTACGAAATAATACACTGAAATAAAGTGCACATTGGTTTAAATTTAATGATACAAAAATTACAATTTCTTACCACTAAATTTATAACTTTTAAGCATAATATACAGTGGAATATTTAGCGAGGTACATGTAAATGCAGTTCAAAATCTTGACAACACAAGTGAAAATCAAAGCACCGTCTGAACTCGAAGTTTTCATTTGGGTCCTTTTGGGGATCTAGAAACTGTTGCTTAATGAAAATTGCCAGGCAAAAAGTACACGGTGTTTATTCCAGCCAATCGGGTCATCTAAAAATGTGGGTTTACCGGGAATTCCTCATTGACGTAATCAACTTTGTGACAGTCACTGTCACGTTATGCTAACACTTCAAAGTGTGTACATTCTTTCAGAAATTTAGTGTCAATAAATTCCACATCGCCATTAAATTTATCGGATTTAACAATTAAAATGGCAAACATTAACTTGGATTATCAAGAATTTGCTCACAATAGCTTGATCCAGAGCGGAGTTTAGGTACAACAACGTCCATTTCATGAAATAATATGCGAGGGTAAAGTAAAAATTACTGCCTATTTTCGTGATTTTAACAATGAATACGGGGGATAATACATACCGAGACACGTTACGTGTCCCTCGCAGACCATTATTATCATTCAGTGGCATGTTGTATACGGCTAAAAAATAGTCGACAGTGAAAAATAATAGTAGACTATAGCACCTTACACCGGTTATCCGATTAATCGAATAGGCGAGACAATTAAGTGTTTACAGACACAGTTTCTGAAAAACATTGTTGACGTAAACTAAAAAAGTAACTGCTTTTTTTCCACGTGTGCGATTGATGGTTTGCTGCAAGTTGTAATTGCGTGAGCGATGGCGCGTGAGAGCGATCGTGCGCCATTAAAATGAAGGTCTGCAACAGATGATAGAAGGGTTTCCAGAGGTCCAGTTAACGATCTCTGTCCGCTCTCCGACTCACGGCACTCTAGAATCTCTCCTCTAGACGCCAGAGAACATCGAATCTTAGATGTTATTTCCTCTTCTTTGTCTTGATTCGGTCTTGATTTTATAACATTTCATTTTTAAAAGCACTACCAACTGGTTTCGCAACTGGAACGTGATCTGATCGAGAAAGAGGCAGATTTTGCGGTCACAAAACTGACTCTGACCTTCAACTGCTTGCATGCTGATGGCGGTATTCCTGCCCAGGACAAAATTTTCTCTTGCCAATGAAATAAGGTTAATTTTCCTACGGTAAATTGAATGGACTTTTTCATCAATGATTTCACGTGTTAATTTTAGATGAATTTTTTCATCAAATCTAGTCATGGCTGCTTTAGAGCAGCCATGACTAGATTTGATGAAAAAATATCTTGAAAATACTCAGCGGGTAAACAGTTAACAATGTCTACATCCACAAAACTGTAGGAGTTGACTGCAACTGGAATATCCATCCGCCCGTCAAACAAGAAAGAATAAATGTTCAGATTATCTCCCGAATACAAGAAAGTTTCCAAATCCCTCTTAATTGAATACTCCATTTAAATGAATAATTCTCACTAGCAAAGTGGCTATTCAATTAACAAGATTCCACCGTAATAGTTTGCTTGCATCCGGGGGTTAACGACATTTTCAACACACATGGTGTTATCGTATCGGGCACGCTTATGGGTGGAGAAAGCTGCAGTACCCGGAGAAAACCAGCGAGCAGCGTCAAGTAACTGTCAGACTCTCCAACTTACTAACTCAGCACAAGGATAGTTAGAAGCGGTTTATGGCAAGTGCACCATCGACGTGCAGTACGCCTCAGAAACCAGTGCCAACGCGCCACCACTTGGAAAATCGGGATTAAGTGTCTTTCTCAATGAGACGGCGCAGCAATTGCGGATCAGGACTAACCGTCGATCTTTCGGTTTAAAGTCCGGTGCTCTAACCAAAGAAATACCGCGCTCTCTCCACCGTGATACAGTACCGTGATCGCAAAACGGGGTTTCAGATTTGGAAGCTACGCACCAATGGATTGAAATTTCCTAAATAAAATATTACGAAATCAAGCCAGAATTAGGAAAAACAAAATAAAATAACACGTGAGATTAATGCTCTCACATGTATTTTTCAACAGGTGAGATTTTACAATGTTGTTGCTAGGCATTTCAACCGGATCGCGACCAAGTCGCGAAGCACGCATGCAAACGAATTTTGTTTAGTAATCAACGACATTCGATTGAATACGTAAAAAGAAACCGTGTTTGCGAATACAACACGTAAATACAGACAATATCGATCTCATGGTCAATATACAAATAGAGACCTTTTGCAAAAGGAACAACGACTAATAAGAATTACGAATGGAGTGTTACGTCACTGGAATATGTGTTCTTCCAATCAGTTGTAATTTTCTCTTATCCTTAGTTACGATTACGGCTTCTCATCAACACTCGCAGATATACTATATAGCAAAATGTTTGAGAGCATTTCTAAGTCCCTTAATGTGGAAGATAACTCTAAAATTGTGTCACTACTATGTGGTATGTGGTGTCCGACAACTCCTAGTGGTACGAAGTCTGAACGGTAGAATTTTCGCACAAACGGACTCTTCGTCGTCAATTCTGCGAAAAGCTCTTTTGGCCGCCAGACAAATTTACGACTACTATTGGCTTTTTCTAATTTTTATTAGTCGTCGTTCGTTTTGCGAAAGGTCTCTAATGACCGGAGATAACCAACTATTATCCGGTTGAAGCCCTCGGTTAACCGGTTACAAAAATGGTTGAAACGTTTAGCACCATTATTCACTAGCCTTTTACTGCACAAGTCAAGAACCCCGATAAGTTCAAACCTCTGCACACCGATGTCAAATTACCGAACATTCAAGCAGCAAATATGACCCATAATGCAACTACGAATTGAAGCAATTCAATATTGTTTGACAGAGCTCAAAGAGCTCTGTCAAACAAGATCGAATTGATTAGATTCCTAGATGCATCACGGGAAAATTTTGTGGCAAAGGGATAATCATTCTATCTCGACGGACATATCACTTTGTGAACAAACTAATGAGTGAAACCTTGCTTTTGATTATATATATTCGTTCACTGACAAAATCCCCAATATGTACAAAATAACGTCCATTTGATTTGTTCTCGACTCGAAAATTACCCTGCAAATAGCAATAACCTTTTTTCCCTCGAGGAATATGCACAGATCTTCTAAAACAGGAATCTTGATATCAGACAATTTCGTCGCTAGAACTTGACAATTTCATCTCTTGGTCCCCGAAAACAAATACTTTATGATAAATCCTGATATCGGCAGTAAAATGACCGGAACAAATATAATTAAACAATTAAGTGACTGTCATAAATTGACAAATATTTTCCCTAGGAAATAAAGCCTCCCAAAAGGCTTGGGAAACAAAGCCTCCTGATATCCGCAGTAAAAATGACGGGAATAAATGTAATTAAACAATTAAATGGCAGCCATAAATTGACAAATATATATCCCGAAAAGCAATGCCCCACAATGGGGACACTTGACAAGAAATTCCCAGTATTCCCAAGAGGGCATATCGATTTGCCTGAAAGTATCCTTACATCCAAATTTCGACATGACAGGCCATTATATCAAAGAGACTAATGGTCAAGTGATGGGCTATCGATTTTCTGTTTTCACACTGATGATAGCAGTGGGAGTAACTGAGATACACCAGGCAAGTCATCATATTAATATATGCAAACCAGTAGCCATTCCATGGTAAAGCAGGCCGGTTTTCCGGTTCAGTTCCGGTTTTTGCGGCCGATAAATCGAGCCACAAGACCCAGCAAAAACGGACCGAGAGGATTTAATGTGTTTGTGAATTAACTGATTACAAACTATCCTACTCTTACTAGGAGGGAACTGGACTAGTGATCACTATGGATTCTTCTCACTCAGTCTATCCGTCAAAGGAGTGAATATATCGTGTTCTCATTGTTACATTTTCTCCCTTATTGACTCGTCCACCGGACGAGTCAATAAGAAAGAATGTGACAATGAAAACACAACCTTCGTTAGATGTGAGAAAATGTGACCATGAGAACACATCCTAGGCTAGATTTAGAATTATTCACTGGAAGGGGGGGGGGGGGGCAGGAACAACGCCCATTGGTGGTAGTGCCGTATTATTCATAAGGCTGACCAGACTGAAACCTAGGGGCCCGCCATTTTTGTGTGCTGAGGCACTGTTACCAGCGCCATAGGGCTCCAATGGTCAAAGGCACTTTGCACTGTGCGCCGTAGCGATATATGTACATATGTATTTATCCATATATACACTCTCATAAGTATACTATATATATATTTATATTTATCATATTCGCATCAGTGATCCCAGTAGTTTTCTGGTAGTAAAATCCGCGTGATCTGAAAACGTCAGTTTAGTGCTGAGTTCACAGAAATTCGAAAAACCGCACTGTGGTTTTCCGTTTGCGTATCTCATCCTAACTTCTAAAACGAGGCGCTAGTAAAATGAAGAAATATTCTTCACTTCGAATTGTAAAATGTCTCCGCCTCTCGAGTTTTTAATATAGATGCACAGAAAGTATCCCTCTAACGACGCAATTTTTACTTCAATGGGTGTCCATGCACGTGCAACAGTGGTGACAGTTTACAACGGATTTCCAATCGAGTCGGCTTCAGTTGCCAAGCAACCAGTGTTAACGCTATTTTTAAATGTCCGATTGAGTTTGAGTTTCGAAGAATGGATAATTTAGAACTGTTGTTTCTTGAAGACTTTGATACTGAAGACGTGCCAAATTATACAATTGATCAGGAAATCGCCGCATTTTTGACAGAATCGACAGAAAACTTTTTAAATGCCTATGAGAACTCGGGCACAGACATCCGAAAGGCTTCAACTTCGACGCCCGTAAATTTTACCAGTACTGACAGTAGTCCAAAGCTGTCAAAGATACGGAATGCTCCGTCATTTATAGAAATAGGTGAGAGTGAAATGACTGAATTCGTTGATAAGATGAAAAATAAAAACACTGTGAGGAAAACCCAGTCTGCTATGAAGCAATTCAGCACATGGTCAGCAATGAATCCAAGAAATGAACTTCGAACGATTGAAACAATTGAACCTAAGCAACTGGGTAACTATATATCAACATTTTTGCTGAGCATAAGAAAAGCGGACGGATCAGTGTATGAGCCTGATACTCTTATCAGCTACCACAGGTCGATTGGTCGATATCTAACTGAGAAACAGTATCCACTCAACAGAGTAAGTGATGCAAACATTAAAATGTCTAAGACTGTTCTAATGTGAAAACGAAAACAACTCAAGCAGATGGGGTTAGGAGGTCGTCCGAATGCATCAGAATTTTTATAAATTTATAAATTTACTTTTATTTGAAATAAATACTGTTTAAACAGAACTGGTTCCATCTCATGGACAAGATTAGAACCAGTTTTGGTTCCAAAGAGAACCTATTTTTTTTTGCAGTGAAGTACATCAACACATCACATTCTCCAAGCTCCGGATCAGACATTTGTTTGTATGCTTAACGACGCTTTCAACAACCCAGATCATATCGTGTCTAACAGTTTTACGGACGGAGGAAGCCGGAGCAGCTGGAGAGAACCACCGAGTACCGGCGAGCAACAGTCAGATTCTCCAACTTACTAACCTGGCACAGGCAGAGTTAGCAGCGGTTGAATACAAGAGCACCACCGATGTGCAGTACAAGGCGCCACCATACACCCGCGTGAGCAATCGGGATTAAGTGTCTTGACGCCCATGGACACAGCGCAGATGGCGCGGGTTAGGATCAAACCGTTGACCTTTCGGTTTAAAGTTCAATGCTCTAACCAATGGACCACCGAGAACCCATACCAGTTCAAGGGCATCAATATGAAGAATCCAGATTCATTATATGGGGATAGACCAAAGCAACACGTAGAAAATATTAATTTGTCTGCATGTACTTACACAAATTTATTTCACTTTATTCCAATAAATTTACTTTTTGAAATAATTTTATTTAACAAAATATGGCTGCATACTGATCCAACACCACAAAATCGGGCTTTCATATTTAACCCTTAACTGGTAGAGTGCTAGAAGCCCATATTTGGGCTTTATTCTGAAGTACAGGTAATACAACTTAATGGCTTCAAATTCTGTGCTTCATATTATCTTTGATGAGAAATTATTTAGTTTGCATAGATCTGACTTGTTCAAATTTATCAGAGAGTGCCTAAAGGTACTCGACTATAAATGTGAACAAGACAAAGACATTTGAGCAAATTTTGATGACGAAAAATAATTTAGCGCTTTACCAGTTGAAGCCTCAGATTGATTGTTATGATGTGTTACCTTATATACATGTGCACTGCTGCAGATAATAATAATAATAATAATAATAATAATAATAATAATAATAATAATAATAATAATAATAATAATACAGTTTGAAGCCTCCGTCACGCCACATGGTGCTCTCATGCTTTACAAAAGGAAGCCCACTTTGTGTCTTTGATTACTTATTTATTTATTTATTTATTTACTGGTGTTTAAAGGCACATATTTCTGCACAATGACTAATCATGACCACGGCAAGTTTACGGGTGTAGGAAGCCAGAGAGAACCGCCGAGCAACGGCGAGCAACTGTCAAATCCCAAACATACTAACTCCACACAAATAGGGTTAGCATTGGTTGAAGACAGGTGCACCATGGACACAACGCCACCGTACCCCCACGTCGGCAATATACGTGAAGTGTCTTGCTCAAGGATACAACGCGGTTACCGAAGATGGAATTCGAACCGAGAACCTCGCGGCTTGCAGCCTGCACCACTGCCTACTGAGCCACCGCGCTTGCCCGTGTCTTTGATTAGCATTGAAAACGTATATGTTCGTAGACGGCGTACGACAAAAATCACAAAAACGAGGGAAAAACAATTATAAATTACCAGTTCCAAAGCATCGCATGAAAAGATGGGTTTTGAAAGAGTCCAAGCGCTGTGACACATTGAGATGATCGGGGAGTTTGTTCCACAGGAATGGTGCAGATACTGACACTTGCTGTTACCAGGTCGTCCCCTGAGTTCCAATATGTTCTATGTGCCTACTGGCACATAGAACACATTGGAAATCAGGGGTCGAGGTGCCCAGGTATTTGAACGAGATTTTTTACAGTGACTGTCTTGCTGGTACATAATATTTAACCAATAGGTATAAAGGAACAATGTTGTTGATTGGTTTGTATTTTAGGAGAAGACTTTTAAATCCAGTGAAGATCTTGCAAAACTGGAGTGATGTGGCAGAATTTCTTATTGCGAGTAACAATTCTTGCTGAACGGTTTTGTATGGCCTGTCATCTATTGATCAAAAGTTGTCTGCAGCCAAAGACAACAAATTGCACTAATACGAGCGACGCAGATGCAAAAACCGCTTTGCTGTCCCCTCGTCTGTTGCCTAAACAGGCAGCCAACAAGGAGAACACACTACCAAGGGAATTTTATTCTCAGGCGGTTTTCTCCAACAAGAATACACCTGGGGAAACTTTTTTTTCAAAACAATTTAAAACTGGCAGTTTGTGGCTGTATGGGGACTTACCCCTTTACCTAACGAATCGACCGCATCCTCTTAATTTTCAAATTTAGCAGTTGAAAAAATATAGTTCTCATAAAGTTTAAACAAAACCATATCACGTGACACCTCATTGGAACGAGCTCGAGCTCGTTCCAATGAGGGGTCATATGATATGGTTTTGTTGATTTTTTATGAAAAAATTTTGAAAGACAATAATTAAAATGATAAATTTTGATATCTTCTACGTTGGGTAAAGGGTTATGGGTTAAATGGCCAAAACCTTTCGTGTTCAAGCAAACACCATTGAAAACATGGTTCGTGCAAATACACTTTCAATTTTGAAGAAAAGGAAAAGGAAAACACTATATGATAGTTTATCGTACATGTTAAAATTTCAAAAATTCCTTCCATTTCCGTAATTACGATACGTTGAACAAATGGTATGGATATCATTTTTTATCAAATCTGTAATTTATTTATTTATTTATTGGTGTTTAAGGTCACATATTTCTGCACAATGGCTAACCATGACCGTGACAGTTTTACGGGTGGAGGAAGCCGGAGTACCCGGAGAGAACCACCGAGCAACGGGGAGCAACTGTCAGTTCCCCAACATACCAACTCCACACAAGCAGGGTTAGCATTGGTTGAAGACAGGTGCACCATCGATGTGCAATACGCCTTAGTACACAGCGTCACCGTGCCCCCACGTGGGCAATGGGGGTGAAGTGTCTTGCCCAAGGACACAACGCGGTTGCCGCAGGTGGGATTCGAACCGACGACCTCTCAGCTTGCAGCCTGTACCTCTACCAATTGAGCCACCGCCCCCACCCCCATCAAATCTGTAAAGAAGTGAACAAAAATGTTATTAAATGTAACTTTTCGGCTTCCCAGCTTGTGTTTAAAATACACGGCTAACAATTTTCATCACTCGAAGAAATTTAGCGGAAAGTCAGCTCCCCTTAATTTTCTAAAGCTGTCAGTAAATTTAACACTAACGGCATAAAAACTGAAAAATTAAAATGTTAGCAAAGTTGTATCAGCGATGTGTGCATCATTTCAGAAATTTCATCCATTTTTCTGAAGAGTAGTATAAAAATACAGAAGCTGGCTTTTTACAATTTTTTCTCCATCAGTTTGAACGTTTGACTATTATTCTCTGTTTAAACTCTCTTTTTGATGTTTTGTAACTTTTATTTTCATAATATCAACAGCGTACGCATCATAACATACAGTACGTGGAGAGTGTATTATCACTAAATCGCCCGCAGAGTGGAGATTCCACCCAAGCAATAATTGCAAATTTGTTGCAAAGCATAACCAGCACAAGCAAAGTTTCAGCCAGTGGACCTCCGGGTTAAACCCAGAGGTCCATTGGCTGAAACATTGCTTGTTTTTTTGTCGATATGTACACAATTTAAAAGTTATAGCTTGGGTGATAACTCCACTCCGCGGGTGATTTAGTAACAATCCACTCGCCACGTACTGTATACAGTACATGGAGAGTGTATTATCACTAAATCACCAGCAGAGTGGAGATTCCACCCAAGTGGAGATTCCAACCAATTGCTAATTTGTTGCAAATCATAACAAGCACAAGCAAAGTTTCAGCCAGTGGACCTCCGGGTTAAACCCGGAGGTCCATTGGCTGAAACATTGCTTGTGTTTTTAGTCAATATATACAAAATTTGAAAGTTATAGTTCGGGTGATAACTCCACTCCGCGGGTGATTTAGTTACAATCCACTCCCCACGTACTGTAATACAGACATACACTGTCTTTTCCATTAATATAAAAGTCTAGGATGTGAAAACTGCGATTTTATTTTTCTGGGAAGAATAGATACTTGCCAGTTACTGAAAAAACACATCCGCTGAACAAAAAGGCAAAGTGAATAGTTACTTATTGTTGGTGAAATGTGATACTATTAATTAGTTACACAGTTTGTTGGTGGCCTAATATGGAATTAACTGACACCATATACACCATATTAGGCCACCAACAAACTGTGTAACGAATATATCTTACCGACTGCTGCATCGATGCACAGAACTAATAACAACAGCGATCAAAATTAAATGAGAGAATTCTCACAATGTGTTCACGTGTCTTTGCCTTGTTACAATTTATAGGAGAGTGCCTACAGACACTCGCCCATAAATTGTAACAAGGCAAATTCATACATACCAAACAGTTTCATTTCGAAGGTAACATGACACACATCCACAGAATATGAAGCCTTTTAAGTTGCCTAACCTGCACTACTGACCAAATATGGGCTTCCGAAACACAAAATCTTTCAACTTGAAGTGTTTATCGGCTGCCGCCATTTTGAATAATCAATGAACAAAGGGGAGATTACCTATAGCTGTCAGGCAGCAGTATATGGTTTTATATACAGTTTGCATGTGACGTCTTTGAAATAATGAAATTCCCAGATACTTGTAGGAGGTAAGATATTAATAGATATTCGTAACGACGGATTGTCTGTGAAGAAGTTGCTTCTAATTAGCTTGCCATAAAAAGCCAAATTTTCTTTTGTAACTTTTAATAAATAAAATTAACAGACAGTTCCCCGCGCTGTCTGTGGTTTTTGTTTACTAAAAGTACAAAAGGAAACTTGGCTTTATTTTCTACTGATGTCATAGGTGTTTTCCCAACAATAACTTGTTTTTTATTGGACCTTCTACGTCCTCTAATAATTTCAAGGGAAATAACTTTATCAAAAGTAGGTTGTCATGACGATAAAAGTCAGAAATGGCCTGACCTGACAATACGCAGTAATACTGCAACAAGGTGAGGTGTACAAGTTAGAAGTTAATCCAACCTGAAAATGGGCTACCATCAGTGGATGACTAGAAAATGTTTCACGAGGGTGCAAGCTGGAGACAGGTTCCCCATGAAGGTGGGCAAGTCCGCATGTACTGTTTTAGGACCATGGTAGCACAGCATTGCATTTCAGATTAGACGCCTGCGCAGATGTCTACTGTAACAGACAGCCACGGTTTGATTAAAAATCGCTGCTCAGCAACTGGGTTGAAAATATAGATAGTTTCGGTATTCAATGGTTGCTTCTGTTCGGATTTTCGGTATGCCCATGATATCGGTATCGGTTCGGTTTTTCGGTATATTGCCATCTCTAATATAGTAATAATAGTATTGATGAGAGCTCTCAAATCATTAGCGTAAACAAATTTCAGACAAACAAACAAACTATTAAACAAATAATAAAGGGCTATGGCAACAATCGACATAACACCAATGGGCAATTAGGTACATGTAACAGTCGTTTTTTTTCATTCTCTTAACCCTTTACCTAAAATGAAAAGCAGACGACACTTGAAAAACATTCTTGAATAACTCATATTTTTCATTTTTTGTCTCAAAAACATGGGTTATGACCCCTCGTTGGAACGAGCTCGTCGAGCTCTTTCTAACGAGGGGTCATAACCTATGTTTTTGAGACAAAAAATGAAAACAAATAAAAATTAATTGGCGATTTTTGAGAATAGCGTTGGCCCATTTTGGCCGTTACGTTGGGTAAAGGGTTAAGTGAAGATAGGTTATAAGTTTGAATCCATTTTCTACATACAGGTTTATTCAGTTTCTAAAATCATCTCTCCAAAATAAGGAGACATACGATCGCGCATCCCCCCAAACACCACACGGTTGAGATATTATAGAGGCTGAGGGAAGACATTTTTTTCTCATTTATTAAAATATCTGTTATTTTTAAGGAAAATATAGCCAAATTTGCTTCTTTCAACGGTTATAACTTTCATCTAAATTGCGTATTTCCGAGTTTTACAGTGGTATACCTTTTATGGTAAATAGAACATGAAATAAAATGGATGCGTACGAATGTTGAATTTTATCGCTTACCGTATCTTTAACCCTTTACCTAACCTGAAAAGCAGACGACACTTGCAAACAAAATTCTTGAATAACAAATTGTTTTCATTTTTGTCTCAAAACCATAGGTTATGACCCCTTTTTGGAACGAGCTCGTGTTTTTGGGACAAAAAATGAAAAAATAATGAAAATTAATTGCCGATTTTTGCGAATAGCGCTGGCCGGTTTTGGTCCTTACGTTGGGTAAAGGGTTAACAATGAAGCATACTGAGAAATAGTCATCTTCGACTTGCGGCAAAACCAGCACTTTTTTTCTGTCTGACCAACTCCGTTCCAAATTTGAACTGTTTTCCACATTTTTGACAGGGCAGACACATTTCTTGTGCTCACTTTTATTGTGTTGCCATAAAGGATATGGACGAAAACCGTTTGAGGCAATTTTAACTTTTGATTTCTTCTGTGCGTGTTTTACGGTGCAACGGAAGTATATTATCCCCGCCACGTAGTAAGAGGGAGATATAGGAATTGGATCCGTCCGTCCGTCCGTCCGTCCGTGTCCGTCCGTCCGTCCGTCCGTCCCGTCCGTCCGTCGGACCTTCCATCCGTCCGTCCGTCCGTCCTTCCTTCCGACCGCCCTTACATCCACAATTTTCGGCACAATGGCGAATCGCGATCACAACGTGGAGATAAAGTTAAGTTTAGTAAATCGTTCATACCTACGTTGCCCATTTTGAGGACTTCCACGCCAAGCTTTGGTGACTGGGTCCTATTTTACCAGTAAAACAGTGCTTATGTACTACAGTAAACAAGCACGGCTTCACTTCCCGGTGTGCCAGTAGGCACATCACATTTTAAAGAAAACCGTTCAAAATATATTGCTAAAATTTGAGATATAGCTTTT
Source organism: Pictodentalium vernedei (assembly GCA_031216915.1). Taxonomy (NCBI): domain Eukaryota; kingdom Metazoa; phylum Mollusca; class Scaphopoda; order Dentaliida; family Dentaliidae; genus Pictodentalium; species Pictodentalium vernedei. The sequence continues at coordinate 78,740,745 of CM062297.1, forward strand.
TAGTGATAATATCATGAATGGAATTGCCAACCCGCTATATACAAATATTTCTTCAACAGTTATTACACTTGATGCATTTAGCGTTTCTTGTCAACACATTGCCATTTCTTGTCATCACATTTCAAAGAAAACCGTTCATGATTATTTGTCTCCAAATTTCCTATATAGTTTTTAGTGATAATATCATAAATGTGATTATGAACCAGCTGTGTCCAAGTAGTTCATCAATAGTTAATCACCTTTATGGACTTTGTTGTCATCATATTACCATTTCATGTCATCACATTGCAAAGAAAACTGTTCAAGATTGTTCTTCCTAATTTAATACATAGCTTTCTGGAAGTTATGAAGAGGGTTTCGAACTGGCTAGGTCCAAGTATTTCTTTGAGTGTTATTGCTCTTGTTGGACGGGGATTGGCCATCCCATGATGTTGTTCGCAAACTGGGGTGTTTTAGCACACGTGCTTCATGTGTTTGTGAGTGAATCTCTTCGTACCAAAACATAAATAATCTGGTCTTGTTTTAACAAAAAATCACCAAGAAGTAAATATGGAAACTTAGGAGCGTGAATCAAAATATTCGTGGCCTCATATGGAAAGCCGTGCTGGATTAAAATGTTTTCCATTTTATTTTTCAATGTAATCTTCCATGACTTTCGGACAGAAATTCATCAATTCACAGAGAAAATACTACAGTTTGTAAAAAGAACAACATTCTGTGAACACGTGCGTCAGGTCTACTAGCTGTATGTACATTGTACACAATACATGTTCACAACCCTTTCCGGTCTTGAGTGTTTGTTTCAAATGACATGTGACTAAACTTGTACGTCATCAGTTGAGTGCATTGCAAGCATGCTTGCAATGCATTCAACGGATGACATACAGTGGACTGGTCACTTTCCATGGGTGGGCAATATTTCCACAGTCGCAAACAATTACTTAATGAAGCACCTAGTACAACCTGGTGCTTCGGTAATTAAAATATTGCTAATGGTTTTTATTACCTGGTAAACGCATGTGTGGACATCACTGCCCACGCGTGTATTACGTCCAGTCCAGGGAGACTATACTGTAAGTGGACGAACATCAAGAAACGGTTAAACTAAGTGAGCGAAACACGATGTGTGCAACAAAATTAAATTTATTGTCACAGTTAGAAACAGTTGAAAAATAACTTTGTTGGCTAGAATTCTGAAATCGAAACAATGCGAGACAAGATGATCAGAGACAGGTGTTACAGTCACGGGTTTAATTTGAAGGAAAGAAAACATCCCTGACTTGTCTCGTCATGATAATAGACTTTCGATAAAGTAATCACCCTTGAACTTATTAAATGAGCAATGGAGATCCAATTTAGAAGCACATAATTGCTGAGAAACACATCTGACATCAGTATATAAGATATCTGTCGTTTTCGTTTATTAAAACTTACAATAGGAAACTTGGCTTTTTATTGCAAGCTAACTGGAATCCTCAACTTCACAAATAATCCATCATTAAGAATATCTATCGGTGTCACATTTACCAACACCGAGTAACCACCCACTTTGGCTCTTTGTTTAGCGAATGTGCTTTTACGTAATTTGCAAGTTGTTCTTCTCTTCAGGAAAACAAATACGCAGAACGACACACGCGTGTGAATGGGTTAATCGATATGACACGAGTGCCAGCGCGGACGGATAAAACGAGAGGTTGTAGGCCTCGAGTTTTATCCTTCCGTGATGACACAAGTGCCATATCGATTATCCCATTCACGCGCGTGTGTCGTTCTGTATTTATTACACGCCTTCGCGTCTATAAAAAAAAACAATTATTTGAAGACACTCAGCAATTCACAATCAACAAAAATAACACATTTTATCGCCAATCAAATTTGCGAGGGGAACCCCGTGTTACTATTTCGACCCCTGAGTTCCAATGTGTTCTATGTGCCTGCTGGCACATAGAACACATTAAAACTCAGGGGACGATTTTTAGCTATCGCTAGCGATTCAAATTGTAATTGCGGCGCACTATTTGTAGAAAATTCCAGTGAAATTTCGTTTCTTTATAAAAATAGTCCGTCAACGATTTCCGTTCCACACATATGTGCGGAACAGATGTTTATTTTCCGCACGGTTTAGTGTTGCTGTAGATGGTGATCACATAGAACAAGCGTGTAATAAATAGCAAATCTCAACTCCTAGACTTTTACATTAACGAAAATGTCAGTGTCCATATTATGTCACATGCGCACACTGTTGATCTAATGGACAGAAAAAAAGTTGCAGGACATCTGAAGATGGTGAAAATGCCGTTTTTCTATTTTTAAATGGGGTTCAATAGACAACAGTCAGCTTCTGTATTTTATACTACTATCACCGGGAAAAAGCCCGTGATATTTTATTTTTTTCTGAAAAGCACTAAGAAATTTCCGAACATTTTCTCCTGCATGTGAAACTAGATACACTAATCAAGTACTCAAATTAGTTTATCCACAATGCATGTACAACAGATTAAGTGATTAACGAATTCAACCTAATCTTCATTTTCTTACAACAGCAATCAGTTATTATTAGTCATGTCAAGTTCCGTCCAGTTTGTTCTAAAACATGTTTGCCTTTGTTGTATATGTCAATAGTTGTTGATAGTAACCACAATATATATATATATCTATACCAAGTTATTAATGTAAAACGGAGAATTTTGGAAATACCAATTTGTACGGCGAGTCTCGCTTTTAGTACGGAAATATCCTACTTGTGGCGAGTCGATTGGAATCCAGTGTTGTGAGAATAAATTGTGTTTTTAATTGTAACAGAAGACTTAGTCGTAGTTAACGTTTCAATCCCGGTAGAAAATTTTAAGTGACCGACAGCCTGGTTACACTACTCTATATGAAAATACCTCAATATTATGAAATGTTGAGCACATCGATGATAAAAATTCGCTAACATTTGGAAAGTTTGATTTTTATATAAAATTCTCACACCCTTAGTGATAAATTTACCGAAAGCTTTGGGAAAATAAAAGGGGGATAACTTCCATGTATATCTCTTCCATTGACGAAAATCGTCAGCCATGCGGGAAATCTGTAAATTTGCAAATATGATAAATATAAATGCGTGACATAAATATACGCCAGAAGCTGTTTTAAATAATAGTCTATATATCGCTACATGGGGTCATTTCTAAGGGAGGTGTCACACCCAAATAATAATATTTCCAGTCGGGACATTTTCGTCCGAATTGAAGTTTCAAATAACGATTCGGTTTTGCAGTAATCACGTACTTTTCTATCATGTCACAAACCCAGTGGGTCATAGAAATGGAGGTCAGTGGCATCCGATTCGTGCCCAGCATGGCACAGTCAGAATGAGGGTACGGTACGTGGTAATCAAACAAGAAACTATCATTTATTTATTTATTGGTGTTAAAGGTAACATATTTTTGCACAGGCTAATCGTGAATACAATATGGATATAAAGCCAAGTCCAGTCAATCGCTTGTACCCATATTGCCCATTCTAGAGGCCATCCATCCCTGTCATTGGTGACCGGGTCCTATTTTACCATTAAAATAGAGCTTGTTTACCACAGTAAACAGACACTGCTTCATTTCCAGAGGTTCCCACGGGGCAAACAAGGGGCTGTGTCACGACTAATACACGTGTATTTTATTTATACATAAATCAAAAATGTCTGGAGTCTTTTTTAACTATAATACCGAGTGACTAATATTCCTTCTACATCATCAAGGCATGCCTTCTACGAAGGCATGCCTTGATAATGTAGCTGAAATATTTCATCGGCCGGGACATGAGCCACCCCAGTCGGGACAAATCAGGCGTACACCTATCCAGTCGGTCATCTTCGGGACTTTCTTCGCTCGCACACCCACAATTTATCACATCTCATCGCACGTGAGAAGACCTTAGAATCACTGAATTGACACTTATGTTGCACCGTATTTCATCTTTTCTCACATCGGGCCGAACGATGGTTGGTCAGGTTCTTCTTAAAAAGACGGGCCGGACCCCTACATTGTTCTGTTTATTTGGGATTAACGACACTTTCGACAGGGATGGGTTGGAGAAAACCGGAGGATAAAACCCTCGAGCAGCGGCGAGCAGCTGCCAGACTCTCCAACGTACTAACGCCTTAGTACACAACGTTACCGTGCTCCCCACGCTCTACGAAATTAATTCCTGATTTGTACGATCCTACTACAACACAACCCTCTTTGCGACAGGAAATTCTTGAGTGGTGGACACAACCACAGCTGCTTACAGAAACTAAATATTTTTTTTAATTACTGAAGAAGGTGCATCCTCTCTTCACATGCTTGTATTTTCTCTCACCAAGTCTAATTGAACTCACTTGAATAATTCAGACCATCGTTTACGATGATTTTGAAAGTAGACTTTCCAAAACAGAATTATGTCGTTGAGGCAGGGGTGGGCTGCATTTAATAAAATATGAGACACAAACAAGCAACTTCGCTGCTCATGAACCACTGCGTAATTTACCTGGTCCTCCATAAATTGAAAATGTGCTGATAGGGTGGACATTTTCGACTGGACAGCCAACAAAATACTTGGATGACGATTTGTGCAACGCGAAGAACCGAATTACACTGTGTTTATCAAAATTAGGGACAAGTATATCCGAGTAAGAAGATTTGAAAACTTTTAGTCTGGCCGAACAAGCATTCCCAACGTTTAATGACGATCCCCTAAATTATTCGATATAACTTTTGAAAGATGCTGAAAATATACATTTTACATCCGAAAGTTGAATTCTTCTTGAGCATCATAATGTTTTTTTTCCTTCAAATTTTTATTTCCACACAATAAGGCCACACAAAGTAGAAATTCCGTTTCTCAGCCACTTTTTGTAAAACTACATGCGGCGAGCGGTTTTTTATTTTATTTTTTATTTATGCAATTATTTCTTTGCCATCAAAAGTTCATGTTCTTGGTTTGCTTTATGTTTTAGGCCTCATAATCTACAGAATAGCATGGGTGGTGGTGTATTCCGCCCTTTGAGTACAAAAAGGCTTTGCAATGCTAAAGCATTGCAAAGCCTTCTTGCACTCAAGCCCAAACTTATCAATTTTATTAACTTGAGTAAAATATCAGACATAAATCATTTTTTTTTTAATTTTTTTTAAGTTTGCATTGGTTATAAAAACAGAGCATGCGACAGCCAAAAAGGCCATGCGGGAGGGCATGAGAAACAGATTTTTAACTTTTTTAGGCCTAAAGTAATGTACGAAAGATATGCAATGTATAATAAATACATTTCGAGTTTAGTTACCATATTTATAAGTAACATAATGTAGTTTGCACGGTGAAATTTTACAGGTGACTAGACTCTGTCTTCCCAATTTTTCATCAGGTGAAACCCTAGTTCTGTGCGTCAACTGTGCTTCGATTTGATGAAGAAGCAAAAAAAGGTTACATGAAGTTGAACTGGTCTTATTTCCTGAGAATTTTGTTTGAAAAGTGTTTGGCTTATGAACTACGTGGATAATGGATTACCAGTAGAACATCAGTGGTTGGGTTGTATCCACCCAGACAAAAATCAGTTTGCTAAACACAAGAATTCAAAAAAACACAAGGTTAAATATTCTGACAAAAAACATGCAAACACGTGTGAAGTGATTGACTTCCGGGTTCATACCGTAGATCCTCAGAGTTGAACTGGAAAATCCAGCAACGTAAACGTAGTTCAGGGACGTAGAAACCGGGGACCCACACCTTTCCCGGCTTTTGCCCCGAAGTAGTAGTGGTAGTAGTAGTAGTAGTAGTAGTAGTAGAAGTAGGAGAGAGAGAGAGAGAGAGAGAGAGAGAGAGAGAGAGAGAGAGAGAGAGAGAGACTTTAGACCAAAATGGGCAACATTACCAACCGGTCATTGCAATCTAGCTGGGATTTAGCAGAAACGGGGTAACGGACTTTTCAGATTTACACTCTAAAATCAGTTGAGTTATAAATCAGCCCAAATCAACTGAGCTGAGTGAATATGAACCCAGTTGGGTTCATATTCACTCAACCCGGTTGATTTGAGTTAATTTTAACCCATCTAATTTCAGAGTGTAAGATGTGATTCTCGTTTGACTTCTCTCCAATACAGCCTTTAAATTCAAGACAAAATCACATTCAGGGTCTATAGCCTATATTTAACGAAACATTATTGTAAGGAAATGTGTTAAATAAGGAACCGACCATGTGTAGTTCTCCCAATACAGAGCCGCTGTGTATTATATCCCAACTTTGTCGCTAAGGCACATAGACAATCAATGTTTGACCGTGCCAACCAAGCACGAAATTCTTCCTACGCCCCTGGTTGGTGTTCATGCTTCCTAACAGATTATTTTATTTGTTTTATTAGGGTTTAACGACACATTAACAGTCAGGGTCATATCATGTCGGTGACAGTTTTACGGGTGGAGGAAGCCGGAGTACCCGGAGAGAACCATCGAGCAACGACGAGCAGCTGTCAACTCTCCAACATCGTAACTCTGAACTCTGCACCAAGGCACAGTCAGGGTTAGATTGGTTGAAGACATGCGCACGGTCGACGTGCAGTACGCCTTAGTACACAGCGTCATCGTGCCCCCATGTAGGCAATCGGGGTTAAGTGCCTTGCCCAAGGACACAACGCGGGAGCGCGAATCAGTCGCTGAAATGGTCACCCATCCAACTACTAACCGCGCTCGACGTTGCGTAACTTCGATGATCTGACGAGAATCGGTTACCGCGACGCCACCGCGCCCCCTTCCTAACAGATCTTGACAAAAATTATCAGCATGATAAAAAACACTCTCCTGCACTCTCCTGGTGTTTTCGTTGAAATAAACCTACGACAATATTCACTATAAGAGAACAACATATTACGGTGTGGGATGTTAATTCTGCAATCAACCTGACAGGAGCAGAGATGGCGCCGGGGGGGGGGGGGGGTTGGGGGTACAACACCCCACCCGAGGCGGTGAAGCTTATTACCACCGTAGATAAAATCGGTCAAATTCGTCGGGGAGATAACATTATGCGAACTCCGTAAAGATGTGTATACCTCTCCCGAAGACCGATACACGTGCACAATAGAAATAGTTCGATAGGCTTATAATCAGGGTGACATACACAAAGTTAATATTCGTGAGTTCTATTTTATTCAGATACCAGAAACTTTCTACGCAATAACTGACGGACACACACCTGCTCTCTGTTATGAGTTATATCATACATATTGAATTTGTGGCTATTGGAAATAGGGTATCAAAAAACAGGTGTCATGGCGATGTCGTTTGTTGATACTCTAGTTACTAGAGCTGCACGGTATATCGATAAACCGATATATACCGGTATCCAAACCAATATCGATTGAATACCGGTGTAATTACAAAAATATCGGTTTCTCGTCATTATGTATTTACCCACAATTTAATTTTCAAGATGACTTGAGTTTTTTAACTGTAGCCCCGAATGAATGCGCCAACGTAATATACAGATTCCCCAGTTGAAAAAAATAATTTCTAAAATTTCAACAAAACTACATCATGTGACCCCTCATTGGAACGAGCTCGTTGAGCTCGTTCCAATGAGGGGTAACAAGATATTGTTTTGTAGAAGTTTTAGGGAAAATCTGATCAACTGATTTTTAAAATAATAAATTTTGATATCGTCTACGTTGGGTAAATGTTTTTCGAACTGCATTATCAAGGCATGCTGATTCGTTCCGACTGTGATGCCTCAAGTCTCGTTTGTGGTACCTATGTTCATATATCTAAGCAGTTTTCGATATACTGGTATACCGCGGTGTGTTTTTGAATACCGATACCGGTATTCGTTTTTGAATATCGTGCAGCCCTACTAGTTACACTAGCCACACTTTTTTGCGAACGGTCTCCCCCACCCTGTCGGTCCGGCGAGTCCAGGACTCCCTAGCCCCCCCCCCCCCCCCACACACACACTCGGGGATCATAGCCCTCGCATTGGGGGAAATCCTGACGCCACCCCTGGAGAGGAGTTAACGAAAAGTTTACCCTTCTCTGTTATTTTTACAATTATACCTGTCACGTGACTGCACCGAAAAAAATTGATTGAACTTATTTCGAAAAGAACTTTATTTGGGATATTTATTTTCATAATTCGTTGTTCACTGCCTTCTACCCGTGTAAAAACTAACATCAGGCTTGTCATTTTGAAAATTGCATGAGGACCATTATGGGTCGCCTCAAATCACCATAGGAGGGCCATTTTGGGTTCACCTAAAATGACCCCAGGAGGGTCATTTATGATTTGCGGGGACCATTTTGTTTCAGCCCGATGGGTTGACACCTAAAATCATCTTAAGGTACAGTACGTGGAGAGTGGAATGTAACCAAATCACCCACGGAGTGAAGTTATCACCCAAACTATAACTTTCAAATTTTATACACATGGACAAAAAACACAAGCAATGTTTCAGCCAATGGACCTCCGGGTTTAACCCGGAGGTCTATTGGTTGAAACTTTGCCTGTGCTTGTTACGCTTTGCAACAAATTTGCAATTAGTGCTTGGGTGGAATCTTCACGCCGCGGGTGATTTAGTGATAATACACTCGCCACCTTACTGTACATGATTTGTGAAATTATAATGTACGTCATCACGCAATGTATATTTGGAAAGCTACTTACTGTCTCTTGGTGACTGCGTTGACGACACACTACAAACTTCACAAACTGCACTTTTGTTACATGTATCTCCTTCAATCCGCGAAAATTGCTATTTGAGGCGGCCGATTTTGAGGTGCCTTCGACTGAATTAATGGGTCGCATAAATCGGGGTTAGGCGGACGTTTACGGTTCACGGAATTTTGAACTCAGGCGGGCTACTGCGGCCCGGGGCGACCGCCCGCCTCAAAATGACAAGCCTGTAAAATGTATAAATTCATATATCTGAAAGTCTTAAGTTTTACTAAACGGATGATATCATAATAATAACACATACTGTAGCTGTTTACACATGCTCTAAAGTACTCACCAACTGTGAAGTTTTGTGCTGCTTCAACGCTGAACGTCAGTTTCAGAACTAGCAATTGAATTACGAACGTCCCCCTCATCTTGTATTTTATTTCAGCACAGTGTCTATGAAAAAACTAACGAAGGATTGTTGACAGAACACTCAAAGGCATTACCGTCCAGAACAACGACTTCTCTAATGAGAACTTCTATCAGGAAACTATACATGATCGACGCTGATTACGTCCTTTGAGAACAGGAAGACAGTCATCTCTTCTCGACTATGAAATTAATCTCGCCCGACTTTGAAAAAAGAAGCTGGATGCAGTGGTGATTTCCCCCAATACGCACTAACTAGGCTATTTGCGAATATCATTTCATGTTTCACAATACGCGAGACCATCAAATCAGCAGTGGAAGTTTTACTCTAGTAGATTCTTCCAGTGAAATCAATTTTCCGAGACAGGAAAAAGTTCGTGCTGGAATAAGAAATTCCATTAAGCGTTCGTGGAGGAAGCTGTCACATAACTCGCCGCAAATTAGATTACAGCAGCGCGAGGCGCCTTCGCTTAACGATGCGCTATCAGATTATATGGAAAACTATAAACATTTCGATCTCCCTGATTCGGCGGGCATTAGTTCTATTGGGCTAGTTTGTTTCATTAAATGCACACAACGAAGTTGAAATTTCTCTCAAGAAGAACCAAATAACTTTAATAATAAGTCATATCCCAGATGTATTTAACATAACAGTTTTCTCAATAAATATGCACTGCAGACAGGAGATTGAGAGGCGTCGGAGTTTTCGAAACAATATCTTGTCGTATTTCAGAATTATTTTAGCAAAGCTTAAGTCCGTTTACTTCCATGTCTCGGTCTTTCTATCCACATACCTTTATCTCCAGTCTGTTTGTGGTGGTCGCTATATACCCTCTGTGTGTCTACCTGTTTGTACGACTGTTTGTCTCTCTGTCTGTTTGACTATGTGCTCACGTAAATGTCTGAGTGTCACATGTCAGTGCCCAATGGGGCGGACAGCTATAAGTCAGGTATAGTCAATGTTGATACGCTTTGTAGTGAACAAACCAGTAGTCGGGTAAAGAGAGCAACTTGTGTGATTCCGGGTGTGTATCGGTACGCACGCACTGAATAGATAGACAATAGTTCACTGCTCAGATTCGAGTACGATTTTTATCCTCGAGTGGGGCGCGCGGAGGATTATTTCACGAGGTGTTAGCTGAGAGAAATAATCCGCGCTGCCCACGAGAGGATAAAATCGTACCCCTATCAGAGCAGTGAACATTTGTATTGTGTTTATTTCGTTTTCTCCTAATTTTTCCCCCAAAACAATCCTTTATAATTGATTTTGTGGTTACTTTCAAAACATGTCAGAAAAAAGAAGAAAAAAAATAGTCCGTCATTCCTGAGAGTGGAATACGATGATGGGGTGGAATACTATTTTCCGCGAGTGGAAGTGGGTAATGTTCAACCGATGATCGGAACAGGCCACCACAATCGGCCGATTGGGGGCAATCGGATGTTACGCCCACTTTTGTAGTAACTGTCCACTTTTGTAGTAGCTCACCACTTTTGTAGTAGAAAACGCCCACTTTTGTGATAGCTCACCACTTTTGTAGTAACGTCGCCCACTTTTGTAGTAAAATGAGGTCTCCACTTTTGTAGTAACCATTGCCCACTTTTGTCATAAAAAAAACAAAGTCACCACTTTTGCAGGAACTTTTTTACCACTTTTGTAGTAACATTTTCCAAAACTGTTAGACTTTGAAAATTTTGAACAAACCATTTCATTTCAGATGTCCATACGAAATGATCAGATTTTCATCTTCATCTTTTTATTTTAGGTTGAGCTCTCTTTGTTGAGATTACCATGACAGGAATATATTCGGTCTGTCGTTCGTCTTTCAGCCAGTACTATGGGCATATGTGGGTGGGGTGTCAGGTCGTTTTAAAAAGTTTTTGTGGGGTTTCTATTTGTAATTACATATTGTGTATTTTATATTCAAGTATGTCGTTGTGTGATAAGGCATGCCGCTCATTGAGTGTGTCCGTACATTTAACCAATGCTAACCCTACTTCAGTGGGATTAGTAACTTAAATAGTTTGACAGTGACTCGTCTCTGTCCGATAGTTCTCCCCGGCTTCCTCCCCGTGACACTCTCCAGCACTCTATGACTCTGGCTGTTTAAGTGTTTAACCAAAATTAATCAACCTTGGCATTCACCAAGCGTTACAAAAGGTTTTGACGATACTATGCTTTGGCAGTTTCATTTCAGATTCACTCTTTTTCATTCAGATGAGAAGGGTGTGAATTGGCAGGGACTCAGATCAAAGATTTTCAGATCGATGAACCGGAACTCTCTGCCCAAAGTTTCATAGGTTAATTCTTTGTAATTGTGATAACATAACATTTCTAACAGACCGGATTCCCTATGATATTCTTTGATGTTGAGGTGCTGGTCCTTTGGGGAAAATCAAAGCTGTCGACTTCTATGATGTCGAAATGGTAAAGATACGGGAAGTTGTCGATTTCTATCATTAAAAAAAGATGCACCTGTAGGAAAACCATAATAATGACATTTTTGCAATTTTGCTTTTTAGTGGGCTCTTTTTTTATAATTGAAACTGCATCTTTGTGCTATTTTTCTTGTAAAGAGAAGATTATTTTTCCCTTGTGAAGAAGCTCTTATTGCGATATTTAATCTGAAGACGAATATTCAATACAGGTGAGTATTACGTACATAATTATGCACCCACGCTTTCAAATTAAACGTCGTTGGCACATGTAGGAAAATTCTGTCGAGGAGAGACTACCATAGCGACGAGCAGGGGTGGTGGTGGTGGTGGTGGGGGGGGGGGGGGGGGTGTTACGTCCCCAAAGTCAAAGATGAGAGCGGGTGTCACAAATTCTTAGAGAACACTTCGGCTGTTATAAGGGGTTGCGGAAGATCCAACACTGACATCTGATTTAGGAAACAGTTTCCGTGGACCAAAACATAGGTGAATGATCAAATATATGGAATGTTTGAATACTTTTCATCTCTGTGTTGTGGTGCGATGAGTTAATTCCTGAGAATTTTCCGTGATTTGTACGTTTGCTGGAAATTTTGAGATTCCTTGGAGGTAATTTGGTTGTTTGTTACAACTACTAACCAATCAATCAATTGTTATGTTCATAATATGAATACAACAATTGGTTGATTATTTTGTAGGTCTTCCTGGACCAAATAGGCCATTTGTCCCCAGACGTCAAATATGGAGGGAATAATAATTAATGAATGAAGTAATTAATAATTATTTATTGTAGTACGAGATAAGATGAAAATGGTACATATATGATTGACGAAGAAATGACTGTCGGAAAAGTGGCGGTGGGCACTTCCATTTGAGCGTTTCCTTGTTTCTGGCTTCCAGAGGCTCCCGGTACTTGGTTCCAGAGTAATTTAGATATAAGCAAAGCCTTGGACTCCCCTTCCCCACATTTTCCATTACTTACATGTATACGCGGCCCAGTGTTACTTTTTTTCCGAGCCAATCTAAGGGGCTGAAAACAGTCTTTTTTGTTTGTCTCGCGTATTGGGCCCTACACTCGAAGCCCAATACTCGCATCACTTAAAGCACCAGTTAGAGAATATAAGTTAGAACCATTATCATTGTCTCTTCTTGGTTAGCATGTGGCACAAATACCTGGCAGAACAACAGATTAGGTACTTCAATACCTGGCTAACATGGATCCTCATCATTTCAGTTCTAAAATAAATCATTTTTCGTACGAAAAATGATTCAATGCACACAAAAATGTATTTTTATTTATTATGAGACAAAAATAGACATACAAACTTCATTTTGAAAGAGCAGTTCAATTTCTTGTTATCTGCTTGTTTTGCATTGTTCTGTCGGCTCTCATTGTAACGTGCTCGCCGAGCTCATTCCAGTTAGAGTCATAGAGTAAGTTTTGAAAGCACAAAATGAAACATTTATTAATTTGGCAGAAATGTGTTTTTTTTATTATTTTCCATCCCGGAACACTAAAAGGCTCAACAAGCGTTTACCAGTAGGGGATGGGAACTCAAATTCTGTGAGCGAAACGTGAAAGTTTCAATTGTATTATTTAGCAACTGGAAAAAAGCAAACAGTTCTTTCATAAACTTGTAACCTTTAATGTTCCCGCGCACATGATCATGTTTCTTTCTTCAGAAGATATTGCAAAATAAGAAACAGAACACCGGCGTCTTCAGTATTCTTTGTTTTAACCAAACTGAACAAAATGGAAGCGTATTAGTGCTACATCTAAAAAAAAATGAATGATACTATATGTCCTAATTTAGAGGTACCGAGATAATGACTCGTGATTGAGAGATACTAAGTCATAATTAGGAAATAATAACTCCTGTTTAGGAAATAATTAGTCCTAATTAGGAGATAATATGTCCTAATTGGGAGATAAGTCCTAATTAGGAGATATGTCCTAATTAGGAAACGATACCTCCTAATTAAGAGATAATAACTCCTAATTAGGAATTATTACTTACTAATTAGGAGATGCTATGTCCTAATTAGATCTTAGTATCTCCTAATTAGCAGATAATAACTACTAATTAGGAGATAATAGTCCTAATTAGGAGATACTAACTCCTAATTAAGACACAGTAAATCCTAATTAGGAGATAATTTGGTATATAATTCCAGAATCTTCCCTTCAAACACAATTTGTTGGTGTCGTTTCGGCGTGGTCCTCAATTTATTACAGAAACACCAGCCGCCAGGCATTCGTTATAAAATTTGCTGTTTACATTTTATACTTCTAAGATAAATGATCACCCCCACCCCCACCTCAATCCATCCCCGTGAAAAGTAGTAAAAATAAAATTATATTAGAAACACCCTGTTTCCATTTATTTTTTTCGAAGTATAAATTTTGGCGGGGTGAATTATGACTCCAGACTGGCTCCTCCTTACCTCAGTCTGACATTCTCAGAGTCGAGTTCTGACCTCGGGCAGACTTCCAACTCCAGGACCGACTTCTCCTGACCTCTCGGGCCGACACGTGCTGGCCAGTTTTACCGGTGCGACTTCTCTGGGACCGATTTCTCAGAACCAACTTTTTCAGACCAACGTCTTCTGGAATGTGTGAAAGGGGTGGGGTAGATCTTCTGTATTCACTCGGCCATCCTTTCATGATAGACGCGAGTAGTAACACGGGTGTCAATAAAACACGTTTGTCCCAGAAGACATGTTCACAAAAACGTTCTAGAATGTGAAGGGAATTTGGAAACGTTCTGACGGCGCCGACGTTATGACGTCATTAGAGGGTCCCAATTTTAGACTCTAGTATGAATACATGCGGGAGGCCTATAGCGCGCCAGTATTGGTAATCACTTCTATATGCATAGAACTTCTCTAGGGATATGGGTATTGATGTGTGAATTAAATTCATAGAAATGGTCGAGGAGTACCTTTTAATATCTGGCACTGGCGACTGTGGTAATGGCTTGGGCTGTCTGGGAGACTCTGCATAGAAATCTACAGAAATAGGTGTAGGTGCAAAAGTCTGGAAAAATATAAGTGGTCCGGGGGGCTATTTTGTTGGGTTGGGTGTGAGTATACATAGGTGGCCTACGGCGACTAGGCAGTTCTATGTAAAGAACATCAACGACAAAAGCCTAAGGCCTGCACCCTCGCTGCCAACCCCTTGTATTGCTTTGGACAAGTTTGTCCCCTCTCCCCTGGAGTTGAGAAATGTGGCCGGGGTAGCCCATCACCTTCACTTTTAGGTGGTAGGTAGCGCCAATAGTTCAAATATCTCGAGAAATTCTATCTACTGTGGCAGACACAGGTATACACAGGAGGTCTTCGGCGCGTCAGGATTGGTACAGACAACTCTATACATAGGGCATTAAAAGCAAAGACCCCATCCCACTGGCCGTTCCCCCGGAAAAAAGCAATTACTCGTATACCTATGATCCTGTTTTACCTACTTTGACTTCGTTGTCCGTCGTATGGGTTCACTACAGTACCCTATTTCCCTTTGTTGCCCAAAGGTTTGTATTATAGTACGAGGTAATGTTTTTAGGTCCCGTTTCCCTAACTTTGACACCCAAAATGCGTTTGTGAAAGCTATGAAAATGGGCGCGAATCTTTCATTTTCATACCCTCCATTTGAGACGTATGGAAAATAGAACATTGCGCTAATTTTCATCGGTCCCATGGACTCAATTGCGGACACCAAAAAGCCTGACGCTTTTTAATCCCTCGCTAAAAGGAGGTGCTAAAATTGGGACATATAGATACAAATAGTTGAAATGGGGCGCTGGGACACCAAAATAGCGAAATGAGTCAAAGAGTAGTATGAAAAAGAGAGCATTGTGTGTCCATCCTAATAGCTTCCACAGACTCATGTTGGGCCGCCAGGCGCATGCCTGATGTTTAGCAATGGGGCGCTAACATAGGGCGTTGGAATTGGGGTTACAGAGAACAGTGACAGGATAAATACCCAAAATTAGAAATTTTGCAGCAATTCAAATGCTGGAAAAAAGACAAACCGTCTTTTTGACTCATTTGAGAGGGAGGGGCAGTGATATTATTTGCATTGGCACGTTATCACTTGGTTACAGTACCGCCAAATTAAACATTATTATACAGGAAACTTGGAAATAGTGGCTCTTCATCAAAAAAGAGCCGGAGGGAAGGGGTGAAAGGGGATTATTTGTATTTGTGTCTCTTATGGGTTTATTATACTACCATTGAATTAAGCAGTACTATATACAGTACTCCTGTATTTGACAAACAATTATATCTTGGTTAGCAACCATGTTCAGCCTAAAAGTTATCAAATGAGAGAAAGGGGAGGAAGGTTCTTCTTCGACAAAGTACGGAAAAATAACCAATTTTGAGCTCTTTGGGGTAATTGATTGTGGTCGAAGTTAATGGGACGGG
This sequence comes from Pictodentalium vernedei, assembly GCA_031216915.1. NCBI lineage: Eukaryota > Metazoa > Mollusca > Scaphopoda > Dentaliida > Dentaliidae > Pictodentalium > Pictodentalium vernedei. The sequence continues at coordinate 78,756,685 of CM062297.1, forward strand.
GCCTGAAAACATTCGCCTGTGCTAGTACAGACCTTTAGGCCACAATGTGAAATGCGGTTACCAGGGAAACCAATATTGCGGACATCATTTCGTCAAAGAACTACATACGCATGCCAAGTTTCGTCCCAATCGGCCCAGCCGTTTTCGAGTCTATAGCGAACAGACAGACACACACACAAACGAACTCAAATACATAGTAGACTAGCTCGGTGCCCGACTTCGTCCGGGCTTTTGTTACTGCGCATGCACAAAGATTGGCTCCCACCCCTGCAAATCATTACCCGATTGACCATACACACACCCGACGATGGCGAATGAGTTTTTGTCACTGCGCATGCGCAAAGATTAGCTCCCACCCCCATACGCTATAATGGCAAATGATTACCCGATGGACCATACATACAAATCCCAGGTTTCGTCCCGATCGGCAAAGTAGTTTCCGAGATCGTCACTGCGCATGCGCAAAGACGGTCCCACCCCATATCTTGCGGGGGAAAATGACTACCCGATGGACCCTACATACAAATCCCGTCCCAATAGGTTCAGTAGTTTCCGAGATCGTCACTGCGCATGACGTGCCCCCCACCCCCCACCCCGATTTCGAATAGCCCACAAAATCTTCCCGTACCCGAACTACACACCTGTGCAAAATTTCGACTCGATCGGCCCCGTCGTTTTCGAGTCTATAGAGAACAAACAAGCAGACAAACAAACAGACAGACAAGATTACTCAAATATATACATAGATTAGCTGGGTGCCCGAATTCGTTCCGGCTTTTGTGCCCGTGCATGCACAAAGATTGGTTTCCACCCCATAGCCTACGTTGATGAAGGACCGTAAATATAAACCCAAGTTTTGCCCCGATTGGCCCGGTAGTTTCCAAGATAGTCTCCGCGCATTCACGAAAACGCGCCCCACCCCACATCTGAGTAGCCTAAAACCTCCCCGGACCCAAACCACACACGCATGACAAATTTCGTCCCGATCGGCCCAGCCGTTTTTGAGTCTATAGAGAACAAACAAACAAACAAACAAACAAACAGACAAGATTACTCAAATATATATATAGACTAGCTGGGTGCCCGAATTCGTCCGGGTTTTGTCACTGCGCATGGGCAAATATTTGCTCCCAAATCATTACCCGATTGACCGTGCATACAAATCCCTGGTTCCGTCCCGATCGGCCCAGTAGTTTTTTAGATCGTTACTGCTCATGCGCGAAGATAGACACCCACCCCCATAACCGCTGATGGCAAATGACTACACGATGGACCCTACATACAAATCTCAGGTTTCGTCCCGATCAGCCCAGTAATTTCCAAAATCGTTACTGCGCATGCGCGAAGACGGGCCCCCTACCTCACGTCCGAATAGCCTAAAACCTTCCCTGGTCCAAACAACACATCCATGCCGAATTTCGTCCCGATCGGCCCAGTCGTTTTTGAGTCTATAAAGAACAAACAATCAAACAAACAAACAAGATTACTCAAATATATATATATAGACTAGTTGGGGGTGCCCGACTTTGTCCGGGCTACAGAGATAGTCGCTGCGCATGCGCAAAGATTGGATCCCACGCCGTAGCCGATGGTGGCAAAACACTACCCGGTGGAACGTACATACAAATCCCAGGTTTCGTCCCGATCGGACCTGTAGTTTCCGAAATCGTCACTGCGCATGCGCGAAGACGGCCCCCACATAAACACCGGACGGTGGCTAATCACTACCCGATATTCCCTACATACAAAGCCCAAGTTTCGTCCCGATAGGCCCAGTAGTTTCCGAGATCGTTACTGCGCATGCGCGAAGACGGTCCCCCCCCCCACACCCCCGGTCCGATGGTGGAAAACCTTCCCAGGACCGAACTACATACGCATGCCAAGTTTCGTCCCGATTGGCCCAGCCGTTTTCGAGTCTATAGCGAACACAGACAGACAGACAGACAGACAGACAGACAGACAGACAGACAGACAGACAGACAGACAGACAAGACAAACAGACAGACAGACAGACAGACAGACAGACAGACAGACAGACAAGCTCAAATATATAGTACACTAGCTGGGTGCCCGACTTTGTCCGAGCTTTTGTCACTGCACATCTGCGCATGCGCAAAGATTGGCTCCCACCCCATAGCCGAAAGACCATACATACAAACGCCAGTTTTCGTCCCGATCGGTCCAGTAGTTTCCGAGATCGTCACTGCGCATGCACGAAGCCGGGCACCACCCCATACCCGACAATGGCAAATGATTACACGATGGACCCTACATACAAATCCAAGGTTTCGTCCCGATCGGCCCAGTAGTTTCGTCACTGTGCATGAGCGAAGACGGGCCCCACCCCACGTCCGAGTAGCGTAGCCCAAACCACACACCCATGCCAAATTTCTTCCCAGATCAACCCGGACGTTTTCGAGTCTATACCTACAGACAGACAAATAGGCAAGCAAGATTACTCAAATATATAGATAGACTAGATGGGGGCCCGAAATTGTCAATGCGCATGCCACTCCAGAGCCGACAGTGGCAAATCACGACCTGGTGGAACGTACATACAAATCCCAGGTTTTGTCCCGATCGCAAAAGTAGTTCCGAGATTGTCACTGCAATTGCGCGAAGGTGGGCCCCACCCTGGGTCCGATGGGAGGAAAAGCTTCCCGGGACTGGAATATATACGCCTGCCAAGTTCCGTCCCAATCAACCCATTCGATTTCGAGTCTATAGCGAACACACAGGCAGACAGACAGATATGTGAAGACGGGCCCCCACACCAGGTCCAATGGGCGGAAACCTTCCCAGGACCAAACTGCCGCTGTGTGTGTGTGTTCGTTATGGACTAGAAAACGGCTGGACCGATCGGGACGAAACTTAGCGTATGTAGTTCGGTCCTGGAAAGGTTTTCCATCCATCGGACCTGGGGTGGGGGTCCGTCTTCGCGCATGCGCATGCGCAGTAACGATCTCGGAAACTACTGGGGCGATCAGGCCGAAACTTGGGATTTGTATGTAGGGCCATCAGGTAGTGATTTCAGAAAAAAAACTTTATTTTATAATAGAGAAACCTGTCTGAATTTAAAGACACTTCAACGGCAGAATCGTTCAGTATCGATAAAAGCTCTACACGCGGGGGAAACCGGAGTCCCCCAAGCCTTCCCATCCCCACCCTCACAGACAACGTCGTGGTGAGCACGGACGAGCAGCTATCAGCTCTCCAACATTAAGACGTACACAATCGACGTGCAGTGCGCCTTAATGCACGGTGTCATTGTGACCCACATGAGCAAGCGAGTTCAGACAGCCAGCGATGCGTACTAACAATGTGTATTCCTTTGTCGACATTTGTGTAAGGAACGGGAAAATGATAAATTCGAATATTTTAATAATATTTGATGAGCTTAAAGAGTAGCTAAAACCGTATTCTAAAATCGCAAGCCTCAAGATCCCCCACCCCCTATTTACAGAAGCCATAACAAGACGCATAAAACAGACTTGCCCCTAAAATATCCGCACAAGCAATATTTATAGTATAATGCAATATTCAATTATTCATGCATACTTGCAGACTGACTGGGAGGAATATACCGATAGAAAATGCGTTTTATAGAATGCATATGGGCGGTCAGCTGCCACCGGACTGAAGGCGTCAAACTCTGACCACTTACCCAACATAAAGACGAAACGGCCCGAACATTGACCACATTAAGCCTAAAATAGCCTTAAATATCTCCAAAATTTCTCGCAGACCTATTGAAATTTGGATATTATCAGAATCGGCTTTTTGGGTTCTAATGATATCCAAATGTGTATACAATGTGTAGTTTCATTGAAAATAGGTGGAACTTATATTGGAAAAAATACGAAATTTAATAATCTCAATAAGTGCCGTGTTAGGTAAAGGGTTAAAGTGCCAAATTTTTTTGCATGGATATGGATTTCCCAAAGCAATTGATCAATATAAGTTTGGATCGAATTATACTAAGTTCCATCAGTGAGAAAGGGCAAATTCTTTGATTTAACTCTGATCATATCGCGCGAATAATTTTAGCCTTTGAAAACTGGGAAATATTTTACTACAAAAGTGGTAAAAACGTCACTACAAAAGTGGTGAGTTTGTTTTTTTATGACAAAAGTGGGCGACGGTTACTACAAAAGTGGAGACCTCATTTTACTACAAAAGTGGGCGACGTTACTACAAAAGTGGTGAGCTACCACAAAAGTGGGCGTTTTCTACTACAAAAGTTGTGAGCTACCACAAAAGTGGTAATTACTACAAAAGTGGGCATCACAATCGGATGACAAGGGCAACGCCTCCTGGAACGTCAGTTTAACCGAATGTTGCCAAGAATTTTGTGATGATTCATAAACCGCATTTTATTATCTTCTGCAATTGTTCAATTGTTAATGCAAAATGATGTCAACGATACCGTTCAACAATATGTATTCTTAATCTCTCTAGACGCCCTTTTACGGGATATACAAGTTAAACGTCATGTAAAGCTTACCATTGAGCGTACTTTCGGTAATCGCCAGTTCATACCGGAAAAGTGAAGGTTGCACTCCATTGACTCAGGTCGCAATAAAAATTACCAGTTGCGCGCACTTGGGAGGTAAAAATTACCAGTTGCGCGCACTTGGGAGCCACGTTTACCACCCAAGTGTGTGCGACTGGAAATTTTACCTGAGTCAACGGAGTTTAACACTGTGAAATATATTCATTTTAATGTATTTCTTTCGAGTCTCGACTTATCTAGTTGTGAACGAACTGTAAACATAGTAAAATAAGTTCAATTTAATGTAGTTCTTTGCGAACGTCGACTTGTCTAGTAGTGCACGGTATTATAATCGAAATCGACGGATTGTGATATCAAATAACCAGTAATCGGTCAGCGGCCATTTTTGGTAATCGGTTGAACACTAGAAGTGGGACGAAGTTAAGCAACTTCGAGCCCGGTTAGTCCTTTGGTGGGTGACTGTATGAGCGATCGATTCGGTCTCCCGCGTTGTGTCCTTGGGCAAGGCACTTAACCCCGATTGTCCACATGTGGGCACGATGACGCCGTGTACTAGGGCGTACTGAACGTCGATGGTGCGCATGTCTTCAACCACTCTAACCCCGCCTGTGCCGCAGTGCGGAGGTATGATGTTGGGGAGCTGGCAGCTGCTCGTCGTTGCTCGGTGGTTCTCTCCTGGTACTCCGGCTTCCTCCACCCGTAAAACTGTCACCGACACGATATGACCTTGGCCGTTACAGTCTCAAAGTTTACAAATCGTGTTAGCAGGACACCGCAAAATGGCATTTGTCATCTGGACTACACTTTAAAATCAGTTGGGTTAAAAATCAACCCAAAATCAACTGGGTTGAGTGAATATGAACCCAATTGGGTTCATATTAACTCAACCCAACTGATTTTGGAGTGTATGATAATAAATATAACGCGCTAAATAGTGACACAAAATATCAGAGTAGCTAGAGTAGCTTGTTTACGCCTTTGTAGAGAGGCGCCTTGACTAGTGTAACTATCTTTTGATAGGTTCTAAAAACTCCACTCTTGAAAAGCTACGGTACATCTAAAACTGTGCGGCTCGGGTCATAACCCGGTCTAGAAAGTACTACCACCCTATATTGGGGCAAACCAGGGTAAACAAAATCGTCACAGAAAGGGTGATGGAGGATTGTAACCGTAATTGGCGAGAGGGGGTCAAATCAAAGAGGTCTTTGGGTGGCCTGCGTGATAAAGAGAAGCCAGGTTTTGAAGAGTACCTTGATGGCACCTTTGGGTGTTCACTGTTGTTCAAGCTGAGGTCGCGGTCCCTGGAGCTGAGGGGAAAAATTGGGAAAAACAGTGAAAAGGAGTGTCAGATGTGTAATTTGGGCATGGTGGAGACCCTGGAACACTTTTTTCTAGAATGCCCAAAGTACCAGTCTAAAAGAATAAGATTCACTGGGAGTATAATGGGAAAGTGGGATGGGAGAATGAAGGGCATGTGGTTAGGGGGAGACTCAAAGGAGAGGGTTAATATGCTAATCGGAGAGATTGGGAAGAATGGGGCAAGGGATGTCATCAAACAGTTTGTCTCCGGGTGTTGGGAGGAGAGGAGAAGCGTGGGAATAGGGAGGCAGTTGGTTGCACAGTGGTAATCAAGGCCTTCTCATCCGAGAACCGCGACAAATCAGCGGCTGGCCAAAGTGTTATTATTATTATTATTATACCGGCCATTTTTTATCTCCAATAGCTTTCCATTCAGAGATAGTTCAACTCAAATGTTGTCTTTTTATCTTTGAATGTGGAAACGGATCTGTTTCAACACCTTGTTTGTCTAATTGGCTTATTAGTCACAAGCCATAGAAGTTTCTTCGATCATAATATAAATTTAACCTGATTCAGTCGTCATCTAAATTAAGTACTGCTGGCGATGGGGTGTTTACCGTTACCGTGCCAAGACTGTATCTCAAAACACCGAAAACATGAAAATCTTTATCGGTGTGTTTACACAAGAGAACATAGTCTATAGTCTATGTCTAATTAGCATCGGGTACTTTGTGGGAAGGGTCTATAACCGTGGATAATACCCGTGGGTGTCTGTTGTGTAATTCTCACTGACGTTTGAATGATTTGTAAAGATTGAGAATCGCGTCTTTGTTTGCTCCCCAATTTTTACATCAGATTATCTTCAGAAAATGGATATGGATACCAATGACTTGTACGTACATACAGTACGTGGGGAGTGTATTATCACTAAATTACCCGCAAAGTGGCGATTCCACCCAAGCAATAATTGCAATGTGTTGCAAAGCATAAAAACCACAAGCAAAGTCCCAGCCAATGGACCTCAGGGTTATACCCGGAGGTCCATTGGCTGAAACATTGCTTGTATTTTTGTCCACATGTACAGAATTTGAAAGTGATAAGTTAAGTGATATTCTCCGAGTGATTTAGTTACAATCCACTCTCCACGTCCTGTTTATATCTTATTATTATATATCAACTCAGTAAACTCTGTTCACCTAACACATAAAACCCACCGTCTGTATCTCTGATCTCTGAACACAGAAACATCTCACGAGTGACAACAAATTAGATATAAACTATAATTACTATCAAAACAAACGTACCGAGGGGTGAAGTTTAGTTTTTCGACTTTTTGAGAACAATCCCGTGCCAAAGCTATGGAATAGTCTTCCAGACTGTCTAAAAGAAATGGATCACCTAGAATTATTCAAGTCGGGTATTAAATCGTAACTTTTTCATAAGGCAATTTGCCATTTTGTACAGCCATAGAGCACCGTATCGTCGCCTGAGTGCTAGAATGTTCTATGTCCCATAGGGGACATAGAACATTCTAGCACTCAGGCGACGATATGAGGATTTAATTCTATAACAATATTATTATGTGAATCACACAGCAAAATCACACCAACATTAGCGCACTCTCCAACAATATCGACTCCACAACAGCTACAAACACATACATGCAGGGACGTGGCGACAGAGGTGTGTGTGGGGTTGGGTTGGGGGTGGAGAGGGGGGGGGATAACCCCCAATCCTGACCAAAATTTCCTATAGTAGGAAATTCGGAGGAAAAGTAATGAGTAGTTGGAAATTCCATCTATCTGGATTTTAGAGCTTCTTTGGTGATGCTGATATCTCCTTTACTTCTCAAACTCGGTTTCAAATCGGCAAATATTGCAACTGTTTTTATTTACAACTACAGTGTACGCAATATCGAGCTTCATAAGTATCCACGATGCCAATCGGTACGAGATTCCTATAGCACGTTTACTTATGGTAATAAAAAAAACCCTCGAAATTCACTTCAAGAAAATCACATCATGCAAAATCGTAAATTCCATCATTCACAGTTACAAAATGATGAAACATCCAAAACTGATCATTCCTCCATATGATCTGATTTAATGTTAGAACAGTGTGAATTGCTCAAAGTTCTAAGCTTGAGCATTTGTTTAGCACATATTCAATTCCCAGAATAATACCAAATAATAATAACCTGATAATTCTATCATAAATGTGTTGGCATTTCAGTTACTAGAATCAATTTTATGCCCCTTTTCATGGCTTCATTTTCAAAATTGATCTCGTTAGTGAATTTCCAACTAGGGAAAGGGACCGCGAGGGGGGGGGGGGGGGGTTCCCCCTCCCGATCCCTCCCCCAGTTCGAAATTCACTACCCTACACCCCAAATCGGAAACCTCTAGCCACGTCCCTGCATACACGCCAAAAATGGATAACGATAGGCAATAGTGAGAGCTTCATAAACTCAGATGCCAGTATCCCAGCTTCCCGTGCCTTGACCCTGCCATGACCGACTAACAAGAATCACATTGTAATATCACACTACATTCTGGTATGCTGCAACAACATCGACTTCATAACAGATACAAACAAACACGTGCAGTCACACCAAAATGGACCCGGTTAGGATATAGCGACCAGCAGCATAAACGCAATCCCTCACAGAACTGGTTTAGGGGTGTTGCTCGTCGCATGACTGCCATTTGACAGGGTGACATCACATATGGTCTGCGTACGTCGATTAAGATGTTAAATGTATCCAGGAAATCGGACGGATATCTTCACAACTCACCCCGTCACAGACACATTGAAAATTGAGTACACATATAGCGCGAACATGCGACAGAAATTGTTGTTTGTTTTTTCAGTCATCACGAGTGAATATGTCCACCGTGGACATATAGACTGGACTTTTTTCCGCTACTTAGATTTCTGAGTTTATGTACAGTCGTGGGGCATTTGTTGGTGCAACCGAAAGTATCAAACAGAGATACTTGTGCAAAACCGGCAGAATACCTGGAGATCATGTGATAAAGACGTATTGAATGTGAAGAAAAGAAAAACACATTGGTTGTTGCATGAAATACCCAATGTGATTTAAAACATAGAAAATAATATCATTTACAAAAGTACCGGAGAACACAGTTATAAAAAAAACTTTACAACTTCTAAAATTACAAATTTCGTATATTTATATGTTACCAAAGGGTAACACCAAGGCGAAGACGTCTGGAACTAGTATCTCTGACCAAAGACAGGGATGTGAAACATTTAAAGGAGACCCAGACATGCTTCCGTGGAACGAAAATGGGTCAGTACTTTCGCTGACGCTTTTGGGAATATTATTGCATATAGTTGATCCATAATCATGGATTACTGATGGGTACTGATGGGTAACACTGAACGCATAATGCAGAACAACGAAATACAAAAGAAAATGTAGAAAAAATAAAAATGAAAAGCATGGCACGGCCACGTTTGGAATTAAAAACGTATTCAGTGGTATAGAATTATCATGGAGAGTACTCGGAGCAGAGGGCGGCATATTTGTTTTTCAAACCGTGTCACGTGACACTTTGATGACGCTATATAAATACGCCACTGATATTGGCTCATGAAACATCTGTATCATCTGAATGACAAAGTACTGTTTCGATAAGCAAACCAACATCTACAATTCATGGTGTCAGACTCCAAACATTAATTGATCGGTCATGAACAGTTACGACACTAATGTTTAACCCTTTGAACCCAGGTAGTATCTTCCATATCAATTCAACTGCAGCAACTGGAAGAGTCCATATTCATCATTTAGGGGTAGACCAATTAATATTTTCAACGTGCAGCCTTATGGCTGCACGTCGAAAATATTAATTGGTCTACCACACACATGTACTTAGCATCCATCCTATTTAATGAAAATAAATACTTAATTTGTCAGTGTTTCCAAATTCAGATGTAATTCATCCTGTACAGGGCACTCCATTAAGTCGCTATATAAACACGAACAGTTTTTAAAAATGTTAACCGTCTTTCCTCCCTTCCCCCACCAAGGAGTTAGCGAAGTTATGTGAGCTCCCTGATGCCCCAGAACTTTCTCCAGTCCATTCGTCGTTATTTATCATGGAATATCAAAGCCAACTGGCCATCTCTGTCTGGCCTGTTCATTTCTGCACATTTCACTGATTCCCATGTAGGTGTCCTTATAAAGTTTACTGTCACTGCCAACAATACAGTCTACTTATTCATACCCCATACGATAGGTACTGATATTGACTGATATCTCCCGCCGATAATTCGATATGTTGGCGCCATCTCACAGTCTACCCTACACGATGATAAGGACCGTTAATATTATTTTATCCCCCCACCCCCCTCGGGTCACACTGCCGATGCATATAAATATATATTTGGGTCAATACCTGTATACATACAGTGGCGACAATTTGTAGAATCAACTTGGGGGTTGGGGGTAGTTCATATCCGTTAACACTTGTATTGGGTAATGGTATCGGTCCAGCTAGTAGGGGCTTTTTAAGAACCGCGACAAATCAGCGGCTGGCCAAAGTGTTATTATAATATGTGTTGCTGTGAGATCCAAGACACAAGGTACAAGAATCGTTTAGAGGGTTCTCCAGAATACGATTCGGCATATGAGCCCCCCCCCCCCCCCCCTTCACATCCTCATAGATACTCACACACTTAAGCGATTGCACTCAAAATGTTGCGCTACTTTCACCGTGCAGCCTCAACTGTGTCCCCCTTAGAGTCCCTCCTTCTATTTACTGCTGTCAACTGCTCGTCACTTGAAGAGACTTATATTGTGGAAGGAGCGGAAAAAAAAAAAAAAAAAAAATTTTTTTTTTTTTTTTCTTTTTTCCCCTTGGGGGTTGTTCACTTTTGAACCATGCCGTTTTTGATAGGAGTCGGGTCCCCACCACCCCAACCCACCGCGCATCTCCTTTCAACTTTCGCGTACTTTTTCGTGAAAGGAGGCTTGCGTCATTTCATCTCCTTAGACACCACCAAATGGGAAAACGGTCCTCGCTTCACGATGAACCCCGCGCATCCTGTTTTGACAAATCCTCCACTCTGTTTGGTGCTACGCTGAAAGCAGTCGCTGATCGAATTGAATTTCTCACATGCTATTTTATCGTTATTGGCTGTCAGCGAACCCCCCTCTCCAAAACCTGTTCCGTGTCAACCCGAAATATGCCTCTTAACCGGTGGAGTGCTAGAACCCACTGTCAGGGCTTTCAAAAGAATGAGGGTATCAGAGCAAAAGCCAATGTTTTCCTTGCTCCTGTTTCATATTCATTCAAAAGCAAAAAATACTTTGTTTATATAAATATGTTCTATTGCAAATTGTTGGAGAGTGTCTGCAGGCACTCTCCAATAGTTTGAGATAAAACAAGTTTTCAATAACAAATTCAGACCACCAAAAATAATCTAGCCCTCAACCAGTTAATGATGGCCTCGTAGATGCGTGCCACTGCTCAGGGCGAACCATTTGGATCTGGGCAGTGTTCCGCACGGCGGGAATATTATTTGGAAGTATATACGAGAGGATGCTGGTCCTGTAGCACTTTTCCATGTGTGGCTTAAATCAATCCTTGGGAAAATGAATAAAACGACAAATACCCATCAGGTACATATTATTCAATAGATCAGCCTAGAGAAAAGCACCAATCCATTCTTTGTTATATATGTTGCTTATTAAATTTATCTTTCTGTTCCATATATATTCCAGTCTTCCATCTCTTTCTCTGCAGAATTCTATGAGAGCAAACGTGGGTACAACCTTGTTACAATTTGAGGGAAATGCGGCTTCTTCTTCTCTATGTATGTCCATTCTCAACTTATGTCCGGAGAGAATTCTAGGTGGTTTACAGGGATTCAATGTCGGGTAGTTTAACTTTCGACGAGGTCCAGACTTGCGATGAGTACGATTTCAGACATTTGTACAACGAAAAGCTACGTACAACTCTTGAAACCGACGAGTCCCTCGTTTGTGACTTATTAAAAGACTGTAATTATTTCTCACCCAGAGATTTTCGGTCGACCACAAGCGAACTGAAAATGGAATTCTCATTGTTCCATATCAATTGTCAAAGTCTGAAAGCGCACTGGGATCCTTTGAAAGACTTGTTGTATGATCTACAACAGGGCGGCAAGACATTTGATATAATCGGTCTAACTGAAATCTTTCAGATCCCTCCTAATATTTCATACGCACTCGAGGGCTACGAATCTCTTACTAAAAATTCTAGGGCTGAAAATGACGACGGTAGAGGTGGAGTTGGAATTTATATTAAAGAGGGTACCTCATATAAAATTCGCAAAGACCTTTCCATCTTCATCCCCCATGTCTTCGAATCGCTTTTCATTGAGATTGAAACTAGAAATATCCCTAAGATTATTGGAGTAATATACAGACCTAATACAGCCCCCAAAGCGGACATAAATATTTTTCTTTCCAAGCTGAACGAAATAACTGGTATTTTGAATGCGGAAAATAAACGAGCATATATTATGGGGGATCTCAACCTCGACTTGTTAAAAGTTTCAACTCATTCCAAAACAGAAGAATTCGTTAATTGTATGTTTAGTGACGGATTTCTACCTCATATAACAAAACCAACAAGAGTTACGTGTCATTCAGCCACTTTGATCGATCACATTTTTTCGAATCATCTTGCACCGTCAACTCTTTCTGGCATAATCATATCCGACGTGTCCGATCACTTTGGAATATTCCATATTGAAACGAGCTCAAAGGGAATCAATGCGAAAAAGTTCACTGCGAAAAGAATGATAAACGCTGAAAGTATATCGGTCTTCAAAGGTCTTCTCTCTCAAAGCGACTTCAGTCTTGCAACGCAGTCAGACTGTCCAAACGTGGCATACGAAACATTTTTAAAAATTTATTTAGAAGCTTATGAAAGAGCATTTCCATTGAAAAATGTCCCCATTAATAAGAAATTCATTAAGAAAGAACCATGGATAACCAAAGGGCTTGTCGTATCATCTAATAATAAATTGAAATTCTACAACAAAAAACTTAAGCACCCGACATCTCAGAACATCCTGAACTATAAAAATTATTGCCGAATCTTCAACAAAGCTAAAAAACAATGTAAAGCTAATTATTACAGAAATGTCATACAAGAAAATAGAAATGACATGCGAAAAACATGGCAAATCCTAAATGAAGCAATTAATAAAGCAAAACGTACATCCACACTACCATCGTCATTCATCCTCAACAATGAAGAAGTAAGAGCTCCTAGCGACATAGCCAATGGGTTCAATAATTTCTTTGCAAACGTAGGTAAAGTTACATCAGAGCAAATTAAAAAAACAAATAAATCGTATTCGAATTACATGGATAGCAATTTTCCAAATAATTTCTATATTAGACCAACCAGTCCTCTGGAAGTAATTTCTGTTCTAAACAAACTAAAATCTAAATCGACAAAAGATGGCGATGGCATCTCAACTCGGCTTCTGAAAACAACGGTAGACGAAATTTCAGAGCCCCTTGCACATATTATCAATAGTTCATTTAGGAATGGCATTGTGCCAGACAGAATGAAAAGTGCAAAAGTGGTACCAATATTCAAAACAGGCGACGAGCATTGCTTCACCAACTACAGACCTATTAGTCTCTTGCCTACTTTTTCAAAGATTCTTGAAAAACTTATGTCCAACAGACTAACAGATTTCTTGGACAAATTTAATATTCTTCATCCTCATCAGTACGGTTTTAGGCAAAAACACAGCACTATACACTCCGTCCTTCACCTACTGAACAATATAGCACTGGAAAATAATAAACTCGCAAAAAATAACACCTTGGCGGTGTTTTTGGACCTCTCCAAAGCCTTTGATACCATCAAACATGATATCCTATTGAGTAAAATTGAAACATATGGCATACGAGGAGTAGCGAAGGACTGGTTTGTGAGCTATCTCTCTAGCAGAACCCAGTATGTCTCGTACCGAGAACACCTTTCTTATTTAGCTCCAATGAACTGCGGAGTTCCCCAAGGTTCTATATTGGGGCCCATTCTGTTCCTTTTATACGTTAACGACATTAGCAATGCAACAACACTAAACCTTCTAGCTTTTGCAGACGATACAACAGTACATGACTCCAAATCTGACATTACTCCCCAAATCAGGTACCTCAACGAAGAACTTCAAAAACTATTTGAGTGGTGTTCTAGCAACCAATTAAAGTTAAATACTAACAAAACAAAAAGTATTTTAATAAACCCAAGTAATAAACGCAACCTGATTAGTAATCTTCAAGATGACATTTTGATTAATAACCAACCCATTACAAGGGTGGGGTCCACCAAGCCTGAAAAATCATTGAAATTTCTCGGAATAAATATCGATGATAACTTGTCCTACAATGCCCACATATCACAGATCTACCTTAAAATATCCCGTGCTAACTATAGCCTGAACAAAGTTAGACACATTCTTCCCCACGAGGCCATGAAAACCCTCTATTATGCCTTAATTCACAGCCACTTGACATATGGTATCCAGATTTGGGGGCGGTCTAAGGCAGTCAAAAGACCTGGTATTATGCAAAAACGTTCGGTGCGCATAATCAATAACAAGCGATACAATGCTCACACCGAACCCCTTTTTAAAAAAGACAAAATACTTAAAGTTGAGGACTTGTACAAACTTCACGTGTCCTTATTTGTTTTGGACTGGCACAATGGTACACTACCAACATCCTTCAACAATACATTCAGCAGCGTAATACACCCATCAGGGATGGCGACAAGGCAATCAGGTCTCTTAAAGGTAGAAAAAACTCGAACCAAATCACTAGAAAATCTCCCATTGTATGCATTTCCAAGAATCTGGAACGCGCTTGACAGCTCGATCCGTGATATAAGAAATAGACACATCTTCAAGAATACGCTAACTAACAATATATTATCGTCATATTCAAGTGAGATTTACTGTAATAACTCTTACTGTCCAGACTGCACATATTGACAAGAAATAAAAATCCCAGTTTATTTTCAAACCATATAGACAAATACCAGGTATCTCAAATAAAGCGTAGGTGATTCTCCCAGATGGTTGAGCATGCTCAGTGTTGGCCATACACCCAAAGCTGTGTGGCATTTTGCGGCTGTTTTTTCCCTTAATTTACTTCATAGCCAGGATGTTGAATAGACTAGGATGGCTAATCGCCATTTTTAAGGGCTTGGTAATTAGCCAGACGATAAATTTTCTTATCCTCCAAAAAGCTATTTACTTTGTATAATCAACTATACTAATCATTCACCTAACAAAACGACTACAACCGCACAGATTTTTAGCCTAAGTGTGGCTTCCTCGGCT
Source organism: Pictodentalium vernedei (assembly GCA_031216915.1). NCBI lineage: Eukaryota > Metazoa > Mollusca > Scaphopoda > Dentaliida > Dentaliidae > Pictodentalium > Pictodentalium vernedei. Next base: position 78,771,875 of record CM062297.1, read on the forward strand.
TCGTATGTTGTGGCACATATCTAATAACACCAAGCAAATGTTGATATGATTGAGGCCAGCTCTATGAGTTGGTTTCAAGGATGTTGATATCGTGTATGGTTTTATTGTATGCTAGAAAAGAAGAACCTGCTTCAAATCATGAAAGTCGGTATCTATGCGGTTGGGCCTTTTTGGGCAAAGGGTTAAAAGATGAAGAAAGCAACTCTTGAAAATTCATCTGTCTATGCCTTATGCCTTATGGTGCTGGCTTCCGATATTACCTACTGATATAACCTTCATCTGAAATCTATTGAACAATATAAATGTCAAAAATTGAATCTTTTCTGGGTACCTCGTCTCGTATAACCTGTTGTCAGAAACCACTCCATATCGTCTTCCAATTAATAGCTGTTATATGTTGTAAGTTGTGTGTCAGAACTTTTGGATGCTCCTAAATTATTCGCAACGACGACGGGTTTGGAATATGGAGTGGTCTGACATTTAGGTTTATCTACCTTGAAAAACCGCTGAATTTCTTACTGGACATACTGTAAAACGTCGATCCTGAATAAATAAATAATTTCCTCCCGCCCTGTATACACTTTCTTGAAAGAAAGAGCTACTATTACTTCCACTTGCTCTCATAGTTAGACTGCAAATAAACTGTTATTTTCTTAAGGGAATGTCGGGTAGACAGCCAATCTGGCTACGTCATTCCCTACGGTGTGCCTATTTCTGTAACACAAGATTATGTGAATTGTACTGTAAACCATTTTTGCATACCGTGAATAAAGAATTATCTATCTATCTACCCCCATGTTTCTTCCACCATTCAAATAGTGTTTTCATCCATAGAATCATACTTAATACTGTTCAGTTATAAAAAAGGGACCCATGTGCTGGCGCAGGTGGTTGTTTGCGTGCATACGTGAATGTGCGTGTGTATGTGGGGGCGCGTGTATGTGCCTGTTTTGTTCTACGCCTGCCTTGGGTCCCTTGTGTCTAAACGCCAAAGCTGCCTAAATGTAAACTTAATGAAATGTCATCATGGAAACAGCCTCGCATAAGCTTGAAGCTTGTTGCTGAATCCATTTCCCCCTGTATCTATTGTTAGGTAAGCTATACTTGTATTTTCTTTTCTTTTTGTATCTTGATACTACGGAAATACTGTTTAACCCTTTACCTAACATGAAAAGCAGACGACACTTGCAAACAAAATGCTTGAATAACTAATTTTTTTTCATTTTTTGTCTCAAAAACATAGGTTATGACCCCTCATTGGAACGAGCTCGTTCCAAAGAGGGGTCATAACATATGTTTTTGAGAAAAAAATGAAAATATAATGAAAATTAGTTGGCGATTTTTGAGAATAGCGCCGGCCGGTTTTGACCGTTACGTTGGATAAAGGGTTAAACTAATGAAAATATGACGTATCATGTTTCTGGACGAAAACGTGTGATCGTGTTCAAAGAGTTAAAATCGTATATGGAGAGCTTATGATACTGGTTCATGAAAGCGACTTGGTGGATTTGAAATCAGCGAATGGCTTTGGCGATACTCTTCTAAATTTTGGAGGGCTCAGTATTGATGTTCAAGCGGAAACAAACTCGAGAGAAGTGAAGGAACGAGATTAGGATTACGTGTCTGTCATTACAAAAATGCATCGGAAATTCCGAAACGGTCTATTTAAAATTTTCTGTTTATTTTTCTTCCCAAACACACTGTAGAATCTCACAAGTCGAAAACATACACTGTTAGACATTTACGGTAATCTACTGCCAACGAGTAGCAGGTCCTCTCACCGCACATTTTACGTTAACTACCGTTTCTACTCAAAGCGTAATTACGGTCATGGGCGTACGGGGCTTTTGTGATATAAGGGGGCAAACCTTTTGATTTGCCCGAAATCCTGCATGGATGGAATACAAATATACATAACCCCCTCTCTCCCCCTCTCTCTTTCTCTCTCCGTCGTTCCTTGCCCGGATTTGTAAAGAAGGTTTGATTGAATCCAGGGGTGGGTGGGGGGGGGGGGGGGTAGAACTCTCCCCCCGCCCCTGGATCGTACGCCCATGATTACGACAACAGAGAAGTGTTCATGTTCAGTTGGGCTTGCCTTTTCAGTACGAAGGCATTTAATTCTTTAATTACTACGTTTGCTTGACAGCACCATCCATCCAGGCTGGCTTGTCTCGGAAGGGTCCGTTCTTCAGGTAAACCAATTTATATTTTTAACCTGCAGCCTATCAGCTGCAGGTTAAAAACATTAATTGGCCTATTTTTGATGATGATTGAACAAACATCTGTGGTTATGAACTGTGGAGCTGTCTATACATATCAGATCCTTGATTCTGTTTCTCTTCGAATAAAATGTTTTCATAGCAAAAATACGGATTTGTACCGTTAAATTTTACGGTAGTATACCGGCAGTCAGTTTCCAGTGCTTTACCGTATTTTCAACAGTGATTTTTCACATTGTATTTTATCTGGGTCACTATTTCCGCAGTGACCAGATCGACATTCGTTCGCGAAAAGGATCGCTCTTGCGAACACAGTTCTGTATATTACTTGACTGAAGTTCCATTTCCAAATCTAGGAACTCCACTCTGGTGGTGCGTGAGTGAAAATTCTCGGATAGCGTTCTCAAGTTCGTCGCCTGAGTGCTAGAATGTTCTATGTCCCATAGGGGACATAGAACATTCTAGCGCTCAGGCGACGAGTTGTTGCCAGTCGGTACAAACTTGAACACAACTCAATAAATATCTTGAAAACAACAATAAATCACACAATTCCAAACAGATTGTTTTTTTATTGTTATTTTAACTGTTTGAATGCTGGAAGCCAATATTTGGGCCATATTCTCAAGTGATGGTGCTGCAACTTAAAGGCTTCAAATTCAGTGTTATATATGCTTCATATTATCTTTGAAATGATATTCTTTAGCCTGCTAAGATTTGCTTTGTTATAATTTTAATGTTTAATTATAATGTTAAAATTTCTGATGGTCAAAAATATTTTAGCACTCAAGAAGTTAAAGAAATCATTACATTTATAATAAGAATAATACATGGACGTGTTTTGTTTTCGTTTACATGGCAACTCGATTGCAGGGGCGTGGTGGCCTTGGTGGGGGGGGGGGGGGTCACCCCCCCCCCCAATCCCGACCAAAATTTCCTGTAGTTGGAAATTCGGTTGGTAAGTCATGAGTAGTTGGAAATTCCATCTATCTGGATTTTAGAGCTTTTTTGGTGATTCTGATGTCTCCTTTACGTCCCAAAATTCCAACTCGGTTTCAAATCGGCAAGAATTCCAATTGTTACTATTTACCGTGAACTACTGTGTATGCAATATCGAGCTTCATTAGTACGCATGATGTCAATCGGTATGAGATTTCTATAGTACATTTACTTATCGTAATAAAAAAAAACAGAAATGCACTTCAAGAAAATCACATCATGTAAAATCGTTATGCCGAGTTAATTCCATCATTCACAGTTAAAAAATGATGAACCATCCAAAATTGATAATTCCTGCATAAGATCTGATTTAATGTTAGGATAGTGCGAATTGCTCAGAGGTCTCAGCTTGAGCATTTGTTTAGCACATATTCAGTTCCCAGAATAATATCAAATAATAATAACCTGATAATTCTATCATAAATGTGTTGGCATTTCAGTTTCTAGAAACAATTGTTATGCCCCCTTTCATGGCTTCATTTTCAAAATGTTCATTATTCATCTTCCGGCCATTATGATCTTAGAAATACATCTTTTTAACCCTTTACCCAACGAATCGGCCGCATCCGCCCGCGTAATATGCAAATTCAGCAGTTGAGAAAATATTATTTTTCAAAAAATTTCAACAAAACCATATCATGTGACTCCTCGTTGGAACGATCTCGACTAGCTCGTTCCAACGAGGGAGCACATGATATGGTTTTGTTGAAATTGTTGGAAAACTTTCAAAAAATTATATTTAAAATAATAAATTTTGATATCGTCTGCGTTAGGTAAAGGGTTACAACTTATTTGTTTTACAAGGATTGGAGCGCAAGTTATGTAACTTATATTAACACCTCCAGGCTTGTCATTTTGAGGCGAGCGATCGCCCCGAGCCGCAGTTGCCCGCCTGAGTTCAAAATTCCGTGAACGGTAAACGTCCGCCTAACCCCGATTTCTGCGGCCCATTAATTCAGTCGAAGGCACCTCAAAATCGGTCGCCTCAAACGGCAATTTTCGCGGGTTGAAGGAGGTACATGTAACAAAAGTGCAGTTTGTGAAGTTTGTAGTGTGTCGTCAACGCAGTCACCCAGAGACAGTAAGTAACTTTCCAAATATACATTACGTGATGACGTACATCATAATTACACAAACCATGTACAGTAAGGTGGAGAGTGTATTATCACTTAATCACCCACAGAGTGGAGATTCCACTCAGGAAATCATTGCAAATTTGTTGCAAAGTATAATAAGCACAGGCAAAGTTTCAGCCAATGGACCTCAGGGTTAAACCCGGAGGTCCATTGGCTGAAACATTGCTTGTGTTTTTTGTCCATATGTATAAAGTGTGAAAGTTATAGGTTGGGTGATAGCTTCACTCTGTGGGTGATTTAGTTACAATCCTCTCTCCACGTACTGTACCTTAAAATGATATTAGTTGCCTACCCAGCAGACTGAAACAAAATGCCCCCCGCAAATCATAAATGACCCATCTGGGGTCATTTTAGGTGAACCCAAAATGGCCTTCCTGTATTGATTTGGTGAGAACCACAAGGGTCCTCCTGCAGTTTTCAAAATGACAATCCCGTACCTCTCCTTGTCCCAATGGTGCAGGTTTGTGGGATGACCTTCGCAGCGGTAATTTCGTGGCGCCTCGCTCTTCTCGAATACTCTCGCTCTTCTCGAATACTTTAAAGGTATCTTTGGCATGTGTGGTGTGTGTCTCTCTCCATGCAGGAGACAGTCATTTTACGTCCCCACCCGATAGAACGTCCGCTGTGACAGTATTGAGAAATGCGGTATGAATCAGGCTTGTCATTTTGAAAACTGCAGGAGGACCATTATGGTTCGCCCCAAATCACCACAGGAGGGCCATTTTGGGTTCACCTAAAATGACCCCAGGAGGGTCATTTATGATTTGCTGGGGCCATTTTGTTTCAGCCCGCTGGGTTGACAACAAAAATCATCTTAAGGTTCAGTACGTGGAGAGTGGATTGTAACTAAATCACCTACGGAGTGAAGTTATCACCCAAACTATAACTTTAAAATTTTATACATATGGACAAAAAACACAAGCAATGTTTCAGCTTGGGTGGAATCTCCACGTTGCGGGTGACCACGTACTGTACATGGTTTGTGTAATCATGATGTACGTCATCACGTAATGTATATTTTGAAAGCTACTTACTGTCTCTTGGTGACTGCGTTGACGACACACTAGAAACTTCACAAACTGCACTTTTGTTACATGTACCTTCTTCAATCCGCGAAAATTGCTATTTGAGGCGGCCGATTTTGAGGAGCCTTCGACTGAATTAATGGGCCGCAGAAATCGGGGTTAGGAGGACGTTTACCGTCCACGGAATTTTGAACTCAGGCGGGCGACTGCGACCCGGGGCAATCGCCCGCCTCACAATGACAAGCCTCGTGAATCGAGACTGTTATTGGAATAAGTACAGAAGCGTATAAACCCAGAAGAAGAGAAAGCAAAGTAATTTCAAATATTGCATTAAATTAATTTTCCCTGCATTCCAAGTTTAACTGTCAATACGTTTTCTCAAATTCGATACTCAGTATCATTCAAATTTCCACTCTCACAAACACGGCATTTTATTGATAAATTATAAGTCTGTCTAGATGTTCTGCTTTATCGGTTCCATCGTGGTAAACGAAGTCGGAAACGATCAAGCTATGGCCCATGGGATTCTTGAAGATGTTTTCGCTGTATAAACATTTTATCGATCCATTTGTTGGAAGTCAGTCTTTCGCAATATTCTGATGGCAAATGCGTTCAAGCGATCTAGAAAACAAATAATTCCCCCGATATAATCGTGTATGTGGCGTTTAAGTAATTTAATTTTGAAGCGAATGTTTGGAAGAATTTCTATATGGCGAAGAGACAAATGATCAATATTTGTGGGGAGTGCGGGCACGCAGCTATGCTATTTTGTAATAAGAATGTTGTTTGTTGGAAAAAGCCGGTGTAAAAGGAATGGAAGTCCGTAGGAAAGTTAGTCCCTCTGGACTATTATTCCGCGGAATTATAGTCCTAGGTCTAACATTTCTAGGAATAGTAGTCCGGCGGACTACTATTCCTAGAAATGTTAGACCTAGGACTATAATTCCGCGGAATAATAGTCCAGAGGGACTAATTTAGAATAGTAGTCCGGCGGACTACTATTCCTAGAAATGTTAGACCTAAGACTATAATTCCGCGGAATAATAGTCCAGAGGGACTAACGTTCCTACGGACTTCCATTCCTTTTACACCCGGAGTCCTTTTGACTGCGGACGTGAAGGAGCGAGCTCTTGTAGGAAGCAAAATATCACATACAGGGTTCAACGTTCACTTCTGAGCACAGTGTCCCTAGAATGCAACAAGGCGCTATCCGCAACGCTAAAGCATTGAATTGAATTGAATTGAAACTTTATTTAGCAGCATACTCGGATACAGTTTACATAAATTAAAATATGGTAGCAATCAAAAAGATGTATACTGCATGGAAATGGCATAGCCGGGGAGGCTGTCTTCCTGTCATTCCCAAACATGATATCCTGTCCTGACATCAAAGTCGTTTAACTCTTTATCCTCATTGTTCACAATTGGTAAAGCTCCTAAGAAGACTTTGTGTGAAGCTTTCCCCATATTAGGATTAAAACCACTTACACAATGCTCAAAGTAATCCGAAAAGATGAATAGTTACCCGGAAGGTCCTGTGCTCAGGATAATAGTAGATTATCCCGAACACAGATCCCCCAAATCACTATACAAATCTTCCGATTTTCAGTAGTTGGGAGGATGAGATCACTTTATGCTGAGTCACAATCGAGACAGAATGGATCGTTCACAATTGGTAAAGCTCCCAAGTAGACTTCCAGTGAAGCTTTTCCCCATGTTAGGATTAAAACCACTTAAACAGTGCTCAAAGTAATACGAAAATATAAATAGTGACTTGAAAGATCCCATGCTCAGGATAATTGTAGATTATCCCGAACATAAGACCCTCCAAATCACCATACAGATCCTCGATCTTCAGTAGTTGGGAGGATGAGATCACTTTATGCTGTGTCATTGCAGATGGCGCCTTTTTGTACCCAGGGACGATATTCTGCCTCATATAATATTAAAATGTATTTAACCTGATTAAAAATCAACTCAGGGAGATGACTCACTTAAGCTTGTAACTTGACGTCGAATCTCATCATTACTTATATGGAAAATTCAATCCACGTAACGCTAATAACGTATGCATATGTTGTAAACTTCTCTCAAATGTATTCATGATATGATCTTCAACAAAAATAAAAAGCTGTTTTCTCAACACAAATTACTCACCATATTCAAAATATTGATCTTAGTATTCAAATGTATCCGCAAACTGGCTCCAGTTTACCTGCAAGAGCTCCTCACTGTATATAAACCAAAGCGCAGTCTCAAATCAAAAAAACAAATTCAACTAGTTGTACCTTTTAGCAGATCTAATCAGGCTCGTGATCGTGTGTTCTCCATCGTGGGTCCCAGATTGTGAAATTCCCTGCCAATTAGTGTCAGAATTTCAGAAACTCTCGATGTCTTCAAAAGAAATATTAAAACTTTCCTGTTTACTGAAGCATTCTCCTGAACCTCTTTAAGAGTCAACCAAAACAGATGTGACTCTTTATTTCAGAAAAGTGTATTTATTTCTGTCAAGCGTTTTAGAGCACTATTTGTGGTTTTAAGCTCTAGAAAATCAATTATTATTATATTCTCAACCATCAGCGAGTATACATCCATATTTAACGTTACCAACCCAATGGAACATTGGGTTCCCGTTTAGCAAAATTACAGTAGTGGGCAACAGTAATTTACCGGTTAAATCTGCTTATTGTACCCCACTTTCTTGAAATTCTGTCTTTTGTACGCTCGCTAGCTGAATCAGCCCAAAGCCTGATCCCATTGTCCTGGAGTACAGTCAAAACCATCAACGATAAGGTCTGAATCATTGTTTAAAAATGTATGGGTAGAATCTGACAGGTGGTCTTGCGCGGTTTGCATTTACTTGTTTTAACAATAATTTAAGTAGCAGCCGAAATACGTTCAATGATAACCACTGGAAACCTTTACTTGCATTTTCCCTTTGCTGATCAATCTCACCCGTCGCATCATTTCTTGCGAAGCTCTCAAAAAAGAGATGTCAAGTGTTAGAATTATTAAGAAAGGGAAAATGAGATGATTTTTGGTGCGTATCCAACTTGTTATTTCCTCACGTACCGTAATCGTATTAGCCCTTTTACATAACGAGTGGCCAAAACCGACCAGTGTACTTTGCAGAAAAAAGGCAGTTAATTTTTCTTCTTCATTTCTTGCATAAAATGCATAGTTTATGTCATCTTCTGGGCAGAGGTACAGTACGTGGAGAGTGTATTATCACTAAATTACTCACAGAGTGGAGATTCCACCCGAGCAATAATTACAAATTTGTTGCAGAGCATAACAAGCACAAGCAAAGTTTCAGCCAATGGACCTCCGGGTTCAACCCGGAGGTCCATTGGCTGAAACATTGCTTGCGTTTTTTCTTCATATGTACAGAATTTGAAAATGATATTTTGGGTGATATCTCCACTCCGCAGGTGATTTGGTTACAATCCACTCTCCACGTACTGTATAATCTGTCGACAAATAGTATTATTAGGTCAGCTTTCATCTTCGTAACATATCGGTGTTTGCTGGGCGTCAGGTAGCTGACATGTTTTTGTCACTGGAAAAGATTTACAGAAACATTGGCGCCCCTCAATTTTCTAAAGCTACCATTACCTTTAACCCTAAGAGTACTGAAATTTCATTTTAAAATTAAAATTTCGAAATGTCAGCGAATTTGTATCATAGATGTGCGCACCAGTTCACAAACGTCGAGCATCTTCTAGGAGAGTAGTACAAAAATACAAACGGTGGCTTTTAACAATTCTTCCTCAATCAGGTTGAAAATTTTTACTCCTATTCTCCGCTGAAAACCTTTAAAAAATTGCATCAACAATATGCGTATCCTGACATATGATACATATAAAAACTGTCCTTTTCATTAATATAAAAGTCTAAGAGATGAGACTTTTTCTAGGGAAGAATAAAAACTTGCAAATAACCGTAATTCACATTGGCTAAACAAATAAGAGTTGGTAGGAGTGACTCTGATAGATATCCTTAACTCTTTTGGCGCGGAATAATCTGAGAAACAGAATTCTTAGCGCCTAATATTCATCAGGAATTTTACAAAAAGTATAGGTTGTTAAACTAAAGCGTTATTATTTTAAAAGATGTTCTAATGATCTCATTGACAATTTTTCAAATGATTTCCTGTATATATTTAAATGGCACCTTTATACTTTCAAGGGACGATATCGCTGTTCATGGATAGGACATAAATAGTGCATGAAACATAGGAATACGTATGTTTGTTCAAACCTTTACCCAACGAATCGGCAGCCCCAACCCCCCTCCCTGCGTAATATGCAACTTCAGTATTTGAAAAAATATTATTTTTCAAAAAAAGTCAACAAAACCATATCATGTGACCCCTCGTTGGAACGAGCGCGTCGAGCTCGTTCCAACGAGGGGTCGCATGATATGGTTTTGTTGAAATTTTTTGAAAAATTTGAAAAAATGATATTTAAAATAATAAATTTTGATATCGTCTGCGTTGGGTAAAGGGTTAAAAGCACTTGGAAATGGACACACACAGTTGGCTAAAATGACTACTGCAGTACCTTTCCGCGGTCTGCCGTCTGCCGACTTTAGTCGCCTGTCGCGCCAAAATAGTTAATATCTGTGAAGTGGTTGCTTTTAATTAGCTTGTCATAAAAAGCAGACGTTTCCTTTTCCTTCAAAAGCTGTGTGTGTTTTTCCCTTTAGTAGTAAAAATAACCAAAGGAAACTGTGCTTCACTTTCTACTGATATCAAAGATGTGTTCTCAACAATTACTTTCTTCTTAACCCTTTACCCAACGCAGACGATATCAAAATTTATCATTTTAAATACCATTTTTTAAATTTTTTCAAAACATTTCAACAAAACCATATCATGTGACCCCTCATTGGAACGAGCTCGACGAGCTCGTTCCAATTAGGGGTCGCATGATATGGTTTTGTTTAAATTTTTCGAAAAATTGTATTTTTTCAGCATATTACGCGGGCGGATGTGGGCGATTCTATGGGTAAAGGGTTAATTGGACCGTCATCTCTCATCTAATAACTGCAAGGTAGATATCTTTATCGAACGTCGATTTTCATGACGAAAAAAGTCAAGGAATGTAATTCATCATTAGAACATTTTGTTTTCAAAAGTATAGCGGATTCTTACGCTCTAATATTATATCCAATGTATTTTTGCAAATACAATACGGCCGTAATGGACTGGACACTTTCCAAGGGTAGGCAATATTTCCGTGGACAATATAATATTATATTCCAAGCACTAATTATGGGAATAATCATCAACAATTTAATTAATGAAGCATCGGGCACAACCCGGCGCTTCATTCATTAACATCTTGCTGATGGTGGAGTTTATTACATCACTGCCCAGGCGTGGATTATGATCAATTCACGGCGATTGTACGGCTATGTAAGGCCATGCACCTCTGATCCATATTAACCATTCAACAAGTGTTGCGAAATATTGTCCTTCCATATTCCATCATCCAGTGTCACTTGCGGATCCGTTTTCAATGTATTCATATAACGGACTGGTCATAACTTATCTGGGTGCTGATTAAACATATTCGGCACATGCACCCATGAAAGCAAATGTATTAGATATTCATCGAACATTTTGTTGATGTAAATTATGCAATTCACAAATGGGGCTCGAATAATAGACTCATTTAATCTCAAAACAAATGCCAGTGTCAGACGCAGAATATGTTGCGACGATGCTACATACAGTTTAAACTAGACGTCCTGTCATGAAATGCGCATAAATAGCACGTCAATCTGCGCGTTACTCTACGCGTTATGACCATAGTAAGGCTATCAGATTCTGTACATATGGCCTGTGCACAAGCACTGTTTCAGCCAATGGACCTCCGGGTAATCCGGAGGTCCATTGGCAGAAATTTTGCTTGTGTTTGCTATGGGTAACCAGGAGAACCTGCCGTGCTTTGGGTGCCATTCGATATGGCAATTGCGCGCAATTCCTGCGCGCAATTAGGCCTAGATAAGCGCACATTTCGTGACAAGACTTCTAGTTTTAACTGTATAATAATATCTTACCACTATTACCTGCGTTGGAAACCAGACGTCACATAAGAGCTGCGTATAAACTATATACAGTACATCGATCGAAATCTCATACTGCTGATGGTCTTTGTTGATTCTCCGTTCAAAATTTCGGCAGAAAACAACGGTGTTTTATATGTTAGCCTATGAATTATCGCAAATTATCTAAAAGATATATTTCGATATCCATCGACTGGTGGATAAAAAGGATTATTTCCAAATGAAACAAAATACTGTGTTTTGATTGGCTGAGACGTACGGTGTAACTTGCCATCCACTGTAGCTTTTTTCACCATGGTTAAGCACGGTGTAAAAACAAGAATACACAATAGCAGGCAACATTGCTAAAAAAGTATCCATTTTTAATTATTAATTCATATCTTCTGATTGATTATGTTAAAACAAAAATAAAAATACAGGCAATTTAATATGTATGTGCAGTAAAATATTACAGATATGGATGTCATTGGAACTGGCTCATTGAACCAGTTCCAATGACATCCATATTTGTTTGGTTTTATTAAGAAACTTACAAAGTACAAATTTTCTGTCTGTTTTTGCCCACAATGATGGTTAAAGTATTAAGTACAACAAAATTCTTGAAAATAAATCTGTTATCCTTGTGTTTTCTAAGGTGTATGGGAGTTTACACCTGTCTGGGAACTAATACACTCTTCGGCTTTGCCTCAATGTGTATGAGATCCCAAACCGGCGTAAATGCCCATACACCCTGGAAAACACAAGGATAACTAATAATATCCCTCATTAGCTTCCTAAATGACGTCACGCTTCGGCGCAGCAACCACTTCGCCTTCGATATTGTTGCAGGAGATTCAGTGCCGGCTTTACCATCAGTACCAGAAGTTCATGTTATTCCAAACCGTTCTGGTGATTCTATGACTTAAAAATGAGATGTATAATAGTAATAAAATAATAAAGTAAAATAATTTGAAGTATAAAAAGTCACCCCGTGAGTGATATTATAAGTTATCTCCGCCAACATGTATGGTATATGGAGATTTAATGCCTGGATGTCGGTTTTTAAACTCCGAGCCGCAGGCGAGGTGTTTAAATGAGACATCCAGGTTTTAAATCTCCATATACCATACATGTTGGCGGAGATAGCGTTTTTGTCCCGTTTGAAACACAATAGAAACACAGTGGAGAAAAATTTGTGGACGCGTTTCACACGCTCCGTAAAAGGTTAGACCAAATTCGTGAATAACTATTTTGTTTTTACCAAAGCAGAAGACAACAGATATTGTTACATCCCTTGGGTCGTTAAGGAAATGAGTAAACATTATTTTGTTCACATATCATCTCCTGAGTTCCAATATGTTCTATGTGCCTAGTGGCACAGAGAGCACATTGGTACTCAGGAGCGAATTATTTGCTCTTATTTTATTTTTCTCACGTTGTTTCATTTTAATTATTCGACTATTTAATTGATAGCGACAAAATATGATCGAATTGTCGGAAATCTGGTGATATTTGTGACTATTTTCCGGTTTTTTGAATCGATTATTATATCGTGGCGAGCAAACGCGGAAAGCTCTCGTTTAAACCATATACCCCCGATGTCTCGCGTGAGCTTATACCCTGGCTGTTGCACGCTCTCAAATACCTTGGATGCTGGGTGCACCCTTTGCATGGTTATTTGTCCAAGGCATTCTCACCAATCAAAATACAGAATTTATCGGGATGTAGGGACAATGTGTCTTGAACAGGGTAACTGGGTAACTTTTCCGAAAAACCTTGTCGATCGATTGGCTCATGAATTTTTTTTTGGAGGAGGTGGCGCACTCAAATCTGAACTCCTTATTGTAAATTGCCATTTAAATTGTTCTAAAAAGTAACATTAATGGAAAATATGAGAATATTCTCATTTATAGTATTATAATTATTGAATTGTATCTGTGTGTTGAACAATTATTTGGATAAATTATCGTGGGAAAGTGGGTCTATTCTTTTATGTTTGAGTGATTTGGCTTGTACAGGCTTGAAAAAAAAACGACTGAGCTTTATTATTGCTTTGAAACGTACGTGTTTGCAGTCTAATTGGGCTGAATATTACGTTGTAAAATGCCATTTATTAGTATTTAATAAAAAGCAAACCTACGATATTTTAGTGAATATCGGGAATTATCTCCTTTGTGTCGACCTGAAAATATAATTTTAAAACTTTCAGGTCCACACTTAAGAGATAAATTCAGATATTCACTAACATAGTGTAGATGTTCTTATCGCCTAAAACAAGTAAGAATAATATTAATTATTCAAACCTGTTGGTGAAGTTAAAACTAAAAGTTCCGTCACGAACTTTGCGCTTACTTTGACGTGATGACGTATAGGAATTGCGCGAAATTTCCTCCATCGAATGGCATCCAAAGTACGACCGATTTTCTGGGTTACTGATAGCAAGCAAAAGGAATGTTTCAAACAATAGTCTTCCGGGTTAAACCCGGAGGTTCAATAGCTGAAACATCGCTTCGGCAGATGTACAGAATTTGAAAGCCTTTCTCTCGTCATAGAGCGCAGATCAGCGTGCAGAGTGACGTGCTATTTGCGGGCAATTCATAACAGGCCTTCTGGTTTTACTATAGTTTAGTATATAAAAAATGTAATCGGTAAGATATATTTACTCTGTTTGTTAGTGAGAGTATATGCTACATATGACGTCAGACAATTCCATAGTGGGCCAGACAAAAACTCTTCCTCGTGAGTTTTATTCGATCGGAACCATCATTGCATCTAATATTTTCCGGTTGTCAACTCGACTTTATCAAACAAAAAGTCTAGCATATCGCAGGATAGCTGACATACTACATCCAACACACCACAGATTGTCAAGGCTGGTCATTATAGTGGCGATAGTCGGTTATATGGCCGAATACCGCCACTTGCTATCGGTTTTATAAGTTACGCGTGCTTTGATAATTTTTTAGAACAAAATGACCGTTCGGGAAAATAACGCAGTGCGTTTCAAGAAATCAAAATTCATTTTCTTATCTATTATGATAATTAACAACAACTCCAATAGAATCTAGGGAATTAGAAAGCAGTTCAAATTTGGGAGGCACCGTCAGAGAGGGGAACCCATACATTGATATATATATCAGTGGTGATCGGTGTGCCTTATTCCTTTACTCCCGGATCACCGTAGAAAACCCACTGGCTGATCCACTGACCACATTTGTTTAGTGATGGTGCAATACTGTACTCTCAAAAGTGGTCTCTTTCTCGATGAGATTGCGATTTCATTACAACCTGGAGCCAGTAATATAAAACCTTTACCATTGTATTTTATACCTGTCAATATATATCACTGAAATAAATCATTAGCATTTCGAAAGACGTAGCAATTTACCTTAAGCAAATTACTACAACAATTTACCGAAAGGTAAATTGTTACATCTTTGGAAGTGCTTATGATTCATTTCAGTCATTTCAGTTATTTTCAGGAATAGAAATTACAATTCGTGAAAATACCATTGTAAAAGCTTTATAGTATTGGCTCATCGCCACGACACACTTATGAACTGAAGTATTGTGAAATCAAGACAGAATAAGGAAATACATAGGAAAACCGCAACTGAGATACAATGTTCTCTCTTTTCAACTACAATGCAACACAGCCTCAATCCAGTCAAAATTAATTGTTCGCTTTTAACATCAAAGTTTTGTATCTCCTATTTTTCTTTATTTTGTTTGAATGACATCAAGCTATGTGTGTTTGTGTTTTATTCAGACCCAAGGCTGCACGTTGAAAATATTTAGTGGTCTATCCCAAATAATGAATATAGATCCTTCTAATTGCTGCATGTGAACTGACATGGAAGATACTACCAGTGTTCAAAGAGTTAATCCACGCATGGGCAGTGATGGCCATGCATGCGTTTACCAGGTAATAAAAATCATCAGCAGCAAAATTTTTATTAATGAAGCACCGGGTTGTACCCGGTGCTTAATTAATTAAATTTTTGATGATTTGTGCTATAATTAGTGTTTTGGATCTAATATTATTGCGTCCTTGTCAATATTCCCTACCCGTTGAAAGTGACTAGTCCAGGGTGGCCGTACTGTATCTACCATGGCACGATGCCGTGAAAAAGGCAAGTGAAACTCTGCATGTTCAGAATGGAAATTTGGATAACTGGAACATATTCCTCCAAAGATGAAAATGGGTGTTCTGATAACCATTCATAAGGACATGGGGAGCATTGTAAATAAACCAGACAATCTTGGGGGCATAACACTGGTATCAACAATTCTAAAATTGTTTGAACAAATTCTCCTCTTTCGTTTTGAAGCAAGGCCCGCCTCAAAATCTTTCTCGAATCCACTTCAGTTAGGATTCCAAAAAGGTGTATCGTGTCTAATGAACTCGTTCCTTCTCAATGAATCAATTGCGTATGCAAAGGAAAATCACTCAAAACTATATGTTTGCTTTCTAGATGCCAACAAAGCATCTGATATTGTATGGCATACTGGTCTTGTTTACAAACTCTGGGAGATAGGTATTCGTGGTAAGATCTGGAGAATAATTGTTAATCTGCACGGAAACGCCTCAGCCTACGTCCTGCACCAAGGCTCTCGACCTCTGCCGTTCAAAATATCACAAGGCACTAGACAAGGTGGAGTTCTCTCACCCTTTTATACATAGTCTATATCAACGACCTCCCAGACTCCATTGTGGAATAAGATCTAGAATTTTCCATGAATGGGCTTCCTTGCTCGACCCCCTCAACATCCGACGACGTTACTTTCATATCTCTTTATAAAAACGGCCTAGACCATATGATATCCCTTTGTCACACATATTCGCTGAAATGGAGATTTTCGTAATCACCAGCAAGAACTAAAGTTTTTGTTTTCAACAAAAGCCTGCATGCGTACAGAAATAGCAAACGCAAGAGGCATCTCGGCAAACATAGAATCGAAGAAGTCGAGGAAGATAAACATCTTAACAAAATAGGGCGAAACGGTCAAAGAATATCTACGGCAGAAGGCCAAGGGAGAGGTAGCTTTTTTCCAGTTATAAACAGCGACACGATGCAGGGCTACTCACCGTGCACACATATAAACATTTACGCAAGTGTATCGGTACCACGGATGCTTTATGGCTGCGAAATGTGGAATCACATTTCGGACGAAGGATTTACACGGCGAGAACGCACTTATCGAATGTGCTTGAAAACGATTGCCGGTTTTTCGCAGATCAGTCGAACAGACGCAATCCTCTGCTTAACTGGACAACGCCCTATCTAAGCCGACATAGAATATCGATGCCTCCTCCTGTTTGGGTCAACTGCTCAACAGAAATAACCGGAAAAGCATGCGAAAGTAACTGGAAAGATGCAAAAGATTTTAGTCATCATTCAGACTGTTGATTTTTGTTTTTTTAACAACATGGTTTTGAAATGTCTGGATACATAAAGATAATTTTTTAAATTTGTGGTATTCACCATAACTATGAAACATATATATTATAATTTTAAATTATTACTTTCCAAAGTGTGATTTACTGGGTTTTCCGGGTTTGATTATAAACGATAACTTCACAAGTGAATTATGTAATCAACAATTGGGTGATGTATCCGTGCGCGGAAACGACGACGTTTTGCCGTGGGTGTAATGAGGACTTCACTGTTTTTTGTTTTTTCAACCCTTTACCTAATATGAAAAGCACGCGACACTTGCAAAAAAAAAATTCTTGAATAGCTATTATTTTTATTTTTTTGTCTCAAACACATAGGCTATGACCCCTAATTGGAACGAGCTCGACGAGCTCGTTTAAATGAGGTGTCATAACCTATGTTTTAGAGACAAAAAGTGAAAAAATAATGAAAATTAATTGACGATTTTTGAGAATAGCGCTGGCCGTTTTTGGCCTTTACGTTACGTAAAGGGTTAAACAATATAAATATCATTAATAATGAAAAGTAATAAACAGAGTAATCGCTTGATTGGGTTGGTTACGTAAAATAATTCATTCGAGGCGAGGGACTATATTGTAAAACACTCGTGCGCATTCGCGCACTCGTGTTTGTACAACGTCCCTCATCTCTCATGATTTATTGCACGTAACCAGTCCAGTCAAGCGATTACTCTCTATATAATCCTTCTAAAGGCAACGGCACTCTAAACGGAACCTTGTCAAAAATACATTCTGCAGTTATTTGATCTGGTTTTCGCAGTGCATAATTCGCAGCGAATTTTCATCTGTTGTTTAATTAACATTCTGATTTCATGTAATATTATTCGAACAATGGTATAATACGGACCACTGTTTTAAAAAATTGCTATCATTTTCTCCGTTATCAATATGGATGTAGCGTTGAAAATTTGAATCATTACAAGCTGATCTCCTGTTTATCTCACACCGGGAAGATAATGAGATAGCGAAATAATCTTCACATTAACAAACGATAACATTACATTTATTGGTATGACTGTCCTAAATATTTGAATTAGAGTTACCCGCCGTGAAATGTTACACTCGGAAATCATACAGTATCCAAAACTAACCAAACCTGGTGAAATATATAAACGTTTGAAACATTCTACAGACATCTTGCATTATTGTTGAATATTCCAGATAAATGAAGAGGGTAATTTGATGACTTATCGTATTAAAAAAATCACCATCCGCCGATGCAAATGTGTCGCGATGCGATCGCTAACTAATTGAAAAAAGACCTTTAACCCTTTGAACTCTGGTGGTATCGTCCATGCCAGTTCAATGGCAGCAATTAGAAGAGTCCATATTCATTATTTAGGGTAGACCAATCAATATTTTCAACGTGCCGCCTCGGGGCGGCACGTTGAAAATATTGATTGGTCTACCCCACACATTTACTGAACAGCCATCCTATTTAATGACGTTATGATGGATCATAAAACGGCCGCTAGGGTTCAAACGTTAATGGCTGACAATTTTCGTCACTTGGAAGGGATTTACAGAAAAGTTAGCTCCCCTTATTTGTTAAAAGTTGTCAATAAATTAACAGTAAGAGAATGGGAATTTAATATAAAATTGAGATTTCTGATTATTAGCGAAGTAGTATTATCAATGTGTGCAACATTTCACATACATCAGGCACTTTCTTGTAAAGTAGTTTAAAAATAAAGAAACTGGCTTTTTACACCTTTTCCCTGTCAGTCTGAACGTTTGACTACTATTCTCAAACCCATTAAAAAATAAGAAAATGGCGTTTTCACCATCTTTTGATGTTCTGTAACTATTTTCTGTTCATTATATCGACAGTGCGAGCATCGTGACATATAAACCAGACACTGTCCGTTCCATTAATATAAAAGTCTTGGAGGAATGATATGTTATTTTTTTCCTGGGAAGAACAAAAGTGGCAAATTACTGTAAAAACACATTCGCGAAACAAAAAGGCCAATGTAGACATTAAGTGTTGGGAGGTTTGATACAGATAAGTATTCTTAATGACGGATTATCTGCGAAGTAGTTGCTTTTAATTAGCATGCCGCAAGAAAACGATGCTTTCACCAACTTTTGATGTTCTGTAACTATTTTTATGTACATTATACCAACCGTGTGCACATCGTGACATATAATACAGACACTATGTTTTAACAAAATACTCTAGGAGGTAAGATTTACTAATTTTGTCCCTGAAGAATAGAAACTTGCAAATTACTGAAAAAAGCACATTCGCTATCGAAAGAGCCAAAGTGGACAGTTATAACCTCGGTTCTTTCTAATTAGCTTGCCATAAAAAGACAAGTTTCTTTTGGAACTTTTAATAAACGAAAGCATCAGACAGCTCGTTGAGCTGTCTGTTGTTTTCGCTTATTAAAAGTAACAAAAGAAACGTTTACTTCATTTTCAACTGAAATGGTCTGGACTTTTCCCGACCGTCTAATCTCAGGGGAGATAACTTTATCAAAATTTCTCGCCGTTGCTCGATGGTTCTCTCCGGGTACTCCGGCTTCCTCCATCCGTAAACTGTCGTAGTCATGATTAACCATTGGGGAGAAATATTTGACCGTAAATACCAATAAATAAATAAATATAAATAACTTCATCGAAAGTCGATTTTCATGACGAGAAAAGCCAGGAATGTTACCTTTTCTCCCTATTTCAGTAGAAAGCTTCGGACTACGTAGAGGCTTCTGCACAACTTGGCGTGATATGTTAATTTTTGAATTCTTTGTTGAATTCGTCTGAAATATAAAAAAATGTGCGCATTATATACGTTCTTGATGTTTTTGTTTTCGAATTGTTTTTATTTTCTCTTATAAGATGTGGAATTTTATCCGTGTATTCGGCATCAGTTTTGTTTATGCTGCATTTTAATTTTACAGTTGTACTATTGGCCATTTGACCAGTTGAGACTTACTGAGATCAAATGTCCCTCTCGGTCACTGTAGTTGAAGCGAATCCATTTGTTTTTCCAATAAATTTGTGAACAGCGCTGAAGATAGTGGTGTTATCTTTTGTATCAGGTTCACCATATAACAACAAGTCAAGGTTATTGGGAGTGGCGTTGTTCCTTGATAGTATAGATGTCAGCATCGCAGTGTATGTCATCAAGTCATTTTAATTAGTTTGCAGGTGCGTTACTCCACACCGGACTGACATATTCGAGAATGGGAAGAATGAATGCGTTATACATTTTGTCCAATGTGTTTCTGTTTAACGTAAACATCGATTTTCTTAGCTGTGAAAGTCTATAACATGCTATTTTTACAATTCTGATCAATGTGTGCCTCCCAGGAGCTATTCGACTGAACTATCAAGCCGAAATGTTTTTGAGTATTTGTGAACTCAAGCAATTCATTGTCAAAAGTAATGCTCAGATAAATAATGTTCTTGCTCAATGTGAAAATATTACATTCGTTTTTGGGGCATTGAATGTTACAAGCCACATTTTAGCCCACTTACAATTTTCCTGAGGTCGTTATTTACTTTTGGTGACATGTCTACAGGAATACTAGACCTCTCGGTAAAGCAAGTATCATCTGCAAAGAGACGAATAAGGTGTTCAGTGTTTTTGGACCTCTCATTAATGTATTCTAAAAGTCTTTAAGTATAAGCTTCCAGCTTGTTGCTGAATCAATTTCCATTAATGTTTTGAGCTCGCTGATACTTGTTTCATTATCGTACTTGGTTTCTGTAACTTTCTTTAAACATTGGAAATAAATATTGTTTAAACCATTCTAAGAGTCTAAGAATAAGATAGGACATAGCACAGAACCTTGAGGAACATCGGCTTTTACCCCTTTGTACTCAGAGATGGAAAAGTTCATTGTAACACGCTGTTTCCTGTTTGAAAGAATAATGTTCATCAGCCCTAGAATCGAAAACACCAAATTGCTTTAATTTAAAAATTAATCCGTCGTGCCATACTTTGTCAAAAGCCTTTGAAATATCACAGAATATTCCTAAGGTTTGCATGTTACTATCAATAGCTTGATATAAGTAATGATAAATCTTAATCAGTTGAAAGACTTTCTGTTTTGAGGAAGCTATCCAGACTGAAATTTGTAGAAGAGATTATTCTAGTGAAAATATTTGTATATGCTCTTGAATATCACTCTCTACATAACTTTTCGATTACTGCATAATAAAGATGTAGGTCTGGATTTTTTGCATCAAAATTGTCGCCCGTTTTAAGAAGAGGACTAACATCGGCTAGTTTACATTTATTCAAGTAATTTCTTCTAGGATTTTCTGTATAGTAAATATAAGGGCTTGCACACCGTAGATGTTGTCACCTTCAACATTTTATGTCCAATAGGAAAGCTGCTATGCTCACCTCCAACACAACCCCATCCACTCCCTTTTTAATGATTTAGACAGGTTTTCATTCATCGGAATTACTATCTCCACTCACCAATATTATTATTAGGGATTATAGTCAAAATGACTTCTCATTTTCGAAACTCAAATCACAAATATTTGAGTTTTAATTAGACTGCGGTCGGGTGGGTATGTGCCATTGGGTGTGTTGGGTTGTAGTGTTGGTGTGTTGTGTGGGTACTGATAGGTTGTGTAGGTGGGTTGTGTGGGTATTGATGGGTTGTGTGGATGGGTGTTTCTGGGTAGGTCCGGTGTGGATGTGAGACTGATGTGGGAGGTTATTGCATACAAAAAAAACAATAAGTTTTTTTTCACTAACGCAACTCAAGGGCGGGAATAGCTGCTGCTACTGCTGCTTCGCTTGCACTGAACCAGGATTCCTTTTTAGGTTGGTACGATGCGCCTTGATACAATCGCGGTGACATCTTGACCAGCACGGTGAAATTATGACCGAGGGTTCTGTGCTTCGAACCTGGTCTGTACCACTTCCGCAGTGGCCTTGAGCAAGTAACTCAATCATAACTGCTCAGCTTGGTGCACGATTGACCCTTTACCCAACGTAACGGCCAAAACCGGCCAGCGCTTTTCTCAAAAATCGCCTATTAATGTTCATTATTTTTTTCATTTTTTGTCTCAAAAACATAGGTTATGACCCCTCACTGGAACGAGCTCGTTCCAGTGAGGGGTCATAACCTATGTTTTTGAGACAAAAAATGAAAAAAATAATTATTCAGGAATTTTTTATGCAAGTGTCGTCTGCTTTTCACGTTCGGTAAAAGGTTAAAAAACGTGCTGCTAAGGCGTACAACACGCTAATGATACACATGCTTTCAACCAATGCTTACCTACCTTCTGTTAGGTTAGCACATCTCGGAGTTGGTGAGTCTGGTGGTTAGTTAGAGGATGAAAGGTTTGCGAAAATAGAAAACAACAAAGATCTTATTAGAAATGTGGTTTGTATTTTCATTTGCATAACATACAGGCTTTTCAGTGTGCCCCAAAATTCGATTTCTGCAAGTTTCAGTTGCCCCATCGTGTACTATGATTTCCAGTATCCGGGAGTACAAGTCCACTCGTGACATACATTCCTTGATAGTGGACTATCGTTCCTACGCATTCATAGTCCACTGGACAATATTTCCTAGAATTAAATAATGTCCCATGGACAACATTCCTAGAAATGTCAGACCCCGGACTACAATTACTGGGACTTAATGTCCGACTGACTATTTTTTCCTACGGACTTGCACTCCGTTCACACCTGCCGTACACATTCCTTTTTGTTAGAGGGCAATATTCTACCAGAATGTGTTCCTTCTTAGCATATTTTGGCGTACACTGTACGGAATTCTGTCACGTCTCTAAGAGACCCATTTGTAACACGGATTCGTTTCTAGTTTTATTCGTCTCAACCAGATTTTCACTTCACTTCATGTCTATTCAACAGGTTGATTTACACAGTATTCTATAAAGTACGGATATAATTTTCTCATTACTGTCATGATAACCCGTTTATTTCTCATTATAGGATAATTATTTCTTGATTTTTATGAACTGTTCCTCAAAGATAACGTCATTCACAGTAATCACTGTTTTATCGTCGGGAAAAAATCTTAGAAGCTGATTTATTTTAGTTTGATAGTTCTTTTTTATATTTTACTGAATATATTAAATTCTGCTGAATGCGACCAATGTCTGTGGTTCTGTCGGATATGAAGTTGCTGTAAAATGTCCTGTCATAACTCACAAATCCCTCGTTGGTTTTTAAAAACGGTTGCACCTCACAAATTCCTCGTGGGTTTTTGGAACATTTACATTTACACATGTACAGAATGTGGAAAGTGTATTATCACTAAATCATCCGTAGAGTGGTGATTCTACCCAAGCAATAATTGCAAATTTGTTGCAAAAGTATAACAAGCATAAGCAAAGTTCCAGCCAATGGACCTCTAGGTTAAACCCGGAGGTCCATTGGCTGAGACATTGCTTGTGTTTTTGTCATATGTGTAGAATTTGAAAGTGATACTTTGGGTGATAACTCCACTCTACGGGTAAGCCAGATATAATCCACTCTCCACATACTGTACATACCGTAAATAGTATGTGTTCTGTTACATTTGTAACTACCCATAAAAAGATCCAAATAATGTTTGCTCGCAACAAAAGCTTTCACATTTGTAACAGTTTATTGAATGGATACACGTATAAATTTGTAAAATATCACCTTCTGTAAGATTGCAATATTACTCCACGAGTTTGAACATAATATCAGAGTAAGTAAATAATACGGCAAAGTACCTTCGTTTGTAACCGTAACTGTGAAACTAATTAAAACCGATAACCCTGTTTCTCTAAACTTTACATCACTCCGACTTGCGTTCTTTTCGAGGTTGTAACCGTAATTGTAGTTCCGGTTTTTTGCCGCGTTTACACCTACAATTTATTTCCGCTGGTACCGTAGGTTCTTCAGTATACATTGGCTTTTTAGATGATAATATAAAATGTCATTGTACAGCGTTGTCCACTGAATTTCAGACTTCGTCGTCAAAGATATCTGTGGACGGGATGTAGTTCTTTGGTCTTTATCATCACCCTCGTGCAATACCAAATAACAACCTGATGATGGATCGTGGTTTGGTTTTCAGTGATTTTGGAGCATCCACAACTTCGTACTGTTTACTTTCTTAGTGTCATTTAGCCTTGCTATGAGGTTCGATCCCCGGCTTTGTATGCTCGTTACATGAACACAAGCAGGTCTCCTAGCTTAACTGCGTTTTTGTGACTGCAGAACTTTAGTCTTATTTCGTTTTTCATTCGGACTACATGCACTGATTTTTTAGTCTCATCTGTAGATTCGTCGTTTATTTGCTACTTCTTCAAAGCTCCACCATACAGTCTGTGGAGAGTGTATTGCCACTT
The DNA here is from genome assembly GCA_031216915.1 of Pictodentalium vernedei. Lineage (NCBI taxonomy): Eukaryota > Metazoa > Mollusca > Scaphopoda > Dentaliida > Dentaliidae > Pictodentalium > Pictodentalium vernedei. The sequence goes on from CM062297.1 coordinate 78,796,077, forward strand.
CATCACCCGTAGAGTGGGGATCCACCCAAGCAATAATTGCAAATTTGTTGCAAACCATAATTGGCAAAAGCAAAGCCCCAGCCAATTGACCTCCGGGTTGAACCCGAAAGTCCATTGGATAAAACATTGCTTGTGTTTTTTGTCCATTCGTACAGAATTTGAATGTGATACTTTGAGTGATAACTCTTCTCCACGGGTGGTTTAGTCAAAACCCACTCTCTACGTACTGTACGTTCTTTGAACTTAAATCTTTCGTCTGAGGGTAGATGTAATGATCTGACTTATTCGTTGTCTTCTTTTTTGTTTGGTTGAGTCTTTTGAACTTCAAGTTCTTTCTTTGTTTGGTGTTTTGAAATGGAATGTGTGTCTTGCTTTGGTATGCAGACCAGTCTGTCTTTTGAGCTAACACGTCTTTCAGTCTGGATTAATTGCTTGATGGTTGGTCATAGCTTGATCTCTTCGTTTTGAGAAGAAGGACGTCATCGAGAACATGCAGTACCAGCCATGCACGAAACAATCTTCCTGAATCTTACCATGGCCTTAGCGCGCCTTTTCATTACATTAGGTTAAAAGGCACTTTCTCATAGTCCTCATATAATAGTTCTTATACTCTCCGCTGGGTATTGAAAGTCCACTTCAGTGGCATTCACTCGCAACAACCCTATCTGAGAACCGACAGAATGTCGGAACCTATATTCTTTCGCATAATTTTTCAGCCACGTTCGGAAGCCCTTTACAACATGTGATATGCTTGAAGCATATTTATTCTTCAGATGAATCATATAAGCAAGCCTTCTGCGTTCTACTGTTAGTAGCTCACAGAAGACATTTTCTGCAGAGATGGTAGCGGTGGTTGCTGATCATTCGACTGATAGTGATACAAACGGGGATTTGAACTGGAGGTAGCTAGTACTGAGATGGTGGGAGTCAGTGGTGTTGGAGGCTAGGAATGGCCATACAAGAGTATTAACATGGGAGTTTTAGCAGTTGAAGTGGTTGTGGACGCAACAGTAATGATACGGGCCAGTAGTAGTAGCTGAAGGTTGAGGTACGAAATGAAGTCAAAATTTGTCAAAGCAATAAGCGGAAAGGATTTCCATTACCAAGATGGTGACCTCTCGTGACCTTATAGCGATACGCCCTGGTTAAATAATTAATCCTATATGGACTAATACTGGGTAGGGCTAACAGTGAGGAAATCTGATTACGTTGTGGGTCCTGATTGAGCAATTTGATTACTCGTTTCAATTCATGGGTAGACGTTTTGAGGTTTGATGAGATATAACCAGCAGTAGACGGAATACGATAGGGCGATAGTGCTGTTCTTGGCTAGAACTGGGTCTGGATTAAGAAGGCTATGGTTAGGAACAGTCTGAGAGTGTCCGTTGGAACCGAAGAATATCAGAGTAGTTATAAATGAGCGTGCTGACTCGGGAATATTCAAACAAACATAGCAAAATTATACCGTTCACGTAAAACTTATCTTTTCAAAGGTTATTAAATTTGATTAGAAAGACTTCTATGTGTATAACACACAAAGGGGAATTCTATATTCAGACAACATTTCTCTTTTCACTCTCTGATTTGTTGAATGGTTTGGAACTTAACCCTTTGAACACGGATGGTAAATTCCATGTCAGTTAAATGACAGGGAGCGCGGTGGCTCAGTGGTAGTCTGTTGGACTTTATGCTAGAGGTCCCAAGTTCGATTCCCGTCCGGGACGACCCGCGTTGTGTCCTTGGGCAAGGCACTTTATCCCGGTTGCCTACATGGGGGCACGATGACGCCGTGTACCAAGGCGTACTGCACTTCCATGGTGCACATGTCTTCAACCGATGTAACCCTGCTTGAGCGGAACTTGAACAGAGTTAGAATGTTGAGGAGCTGACAATTCTCGTCGTTGCTCGGTTCTTCTCTCCGGGTACTCCGGCTTCCTTCACCCGTAAAACTGTCACGGTCACGATTAGCCACTGTGCATAAGTATGTGACCTTAAACACCAATAAATAAATAAAAATATTGTTTATTGACAGCATTTGGAAGAGTTCATATTCCTTATTTGGGGTAGACCAATTAATATTTTCAACCTGCAGCCTTTGGGCTGCACGTTGAAAATATTAATTGGCCTACTCCACGCATTCACTACAATCCATCCTACTTTATGGCATTATTACGTATCGTATTCCGGAGCCAGAAAAAGGGACTCTCAGGGTCAACGAGTTAATAACTCTCGTGTCGCGAAAGTAATAATATACCGAACAGTGTTCGCGCAAGTCCGAAGCTGTCTTGTGCCACAGGTTTTGCCATTTTGGATATTTTAGTGCCAAACCAAGTAGTTTTGTGCCAAAACGCTAATGGGGGAGAGGGTGTACTTCTCTGTCTGATCCAAATAAATTGATCGAATTTTGGAAAATGAATTGGCAATTATTTCAAGACTGACCGGACAACTGGTCACGGAAACAACCTGACAGACCTCAAAAGTTCTGACGGAGTCATCGGTAGGCGAAAAGGGAAGTCACCAAAGTTATAACTGTATATTACTGATTGAGTTAGTCGCCAGGCGTATTGCTGTCTGTACCCAAACCTCTTGTTGCACTTAGATAATAACAGATTAATCGAATAATATAACAATAACATGAGTTTGGAGGGCGTTACGGTTTATTAACAGCTCGAGAAGGAATAAATAATAGCCCGAGGCCTTATTGCAGTTCCCAGACGAAGTCGAGGACCTTTAATAAGCAAGAGGGCTGTTATTCTGTTCTCGAGGGCTGTTCACAAGCCGGGACTCCCGATAAAATCATATTATTACTATTACTACCACGACGGAAAGCGGGCGGCGGCCATTAGTGAATTTTTGTTTATTAATGGCCCGCCGCCCGCTTCCGGTTGCATGACACCATGAATTACTAAGTTTTACTGCCCCTCGAAAATCCGTTAATATACTAGAGAAAGCCTGCCAAATTGGTAATAATTACTGTTAATCCATTAGTGAGTCCTGTGTCTTTACAAACGACAGTATTTGATTAGCACGTCAATCTGCGCGTTAATCTACGCGTTATGACCATAGTAAGGCTATCAAATTCTGTACATATGGCTTGTGCACAAGCAGTGTTTCAGATAATGGACCTCTGGGTAACCCGGAGGTCCATTGGCAGAAACATTGCCTGTGTTTTCTATGAGTAACCAGGAGAACCTGCCGTGCTTTGGAGCCTTTCGATATGACAATTGCGCGCAATTCCTACGCGCATTTAAGCCTAGATAAGCGCACAGTTCGTGACAGGACTTCTAGTTTTAACTGTAGTGGCAGTGCTGAGGGTATTCTTTAGGAAACGCGGAGGATTGTAATTCCTGAAAATGAAAATTTATACTAGAGAAATGGTAACATATTCAATCAATCGACAACAAACCTTCCTTGCAGCCTGTACATTTGACACAAAAAAATGAAGTTCACATCAAATAGCATATTCTTTTTACTGCTGGAAATCAAAAGCTGACAGTCTGTCTTTTACCACGGAGTATAATATTATTATTTCCCTTAATGGGTGTTGGTGTGGGATGGGGAAATATCACCAGGTGATCCAGATATCTGAGCCAAACTCGAGAAAAACTTTGCTAAGCACTTGGCACAAATATCTAACCAAAAGGAAGATATTTTCCATCCCACAACTCCGCCATAGCCGGTTCCAAACCCATGTTTAGAAAGGAGGAGGGAGCAATGTTCGCCCTGAGGTGGGTGCTGAAGTCCAGGGTGAAGAATCATGGATGGTTAAGCACAACCGTGTCCCCGGTTGGGCAATTCACTTTATGGTATATTCAGTATATTACCTTTGGCTCGATCTTCAGTCTAGACCGTTTGGCGGATAGCCCCGGTTCGATCAATTGGTAGAGCCCCAACAGAACGTCCTGTCAGGGCATTTAGTAGTCGATAAACTGGCCAGTCTGTCATAATTTTCAAATCTTCTTTATCATTATATCTGTAATAATAATTCTCGATTTTTGATTTCCACCAAGTCTGAAGTATTGTCTGTTTTACACCAGTTTCTTCATACAAGCATATTCTCAGCCGATGAGTCCAGTTTATCACTATTCTCTGATGGTGTGACTGAAGCGGATCAATCGGTCAGTAAATTAACTGTAAATATGTTGATGATTCTATATTTCGTGGCAATGCAAATTGGACATGTACATCATATTTTAGTTATTATTGACAAAAGCAAGTTCCGAGATTGGAAAGTGATACATACAGATTATCATGATAATGAGCATGTCCTGTGATATGTATCAGATTCGAAGTGGTGTCCAGAATGGGATTTCAACTAGTAGATTATGAGACCTACAGTTAAAACTAGAAGTCCTGTCACGAATAGTGCGCTTATCTAGGCTTAATTGCGCGTTGGAATTGCCATATCGAATGGCATCCAAAGCACGGCAGGTTCTCTTGGTTACTCATAGCAAACACATGCAATGTTTCTGTCCGGGTTACCCGGAGGTCCATTGGCTGAAACATTGCTTGTGCACATGCCATATGTACATAATTTGATAGCTTTACTTGGGCCATAATGTGTACATTAACGCGCATATCAACGTGCTATTTGTGCGCATGTCATGACAGGACTTCTTGCTTTAACTGTAAAACATAAAATAAACCAAGAATATGAACTTCTGATGGCAAAGAAATAATTACAAAAATAAAATATAAAATAAAAAACCGCCCGCCCGCATGCAATTTTACAAAATTTGGCCTGAGAAACAAAACATCTACTTTGTGTGGCCTAATGTACACATTTTCATTTCATGTACAAATTATGTCGATGGATAATGAGTGATCCTTAGCAAAATGTGAGTAGTATATATACAGATTATCATGATTATGTGCATGTCTTCATGATTTGTATCGGATTCAAGGTGGTGTCCAGAATGGGATCTCAACAATCCGGCTTTGCCGGCGAGTTGTGATCCCATTTTTGGACACCACTGAGAATCTGATGCAAATCAAAGGACATGCACATTATCCTGATAATTCATTTATCTAACAATTCTGTCACATGAATAGATTAAATCTTAAATTATTAATGTTTTGGAACAAACATAATGTTGGGCGAGAAAAAGTTTTTAAAAAAAAAACATATTTTTGGAACAATATTGTTGTGCACTTTAACAAACAATGAGTAACTCGGTCACCGCAAAGTTGTGTTGTAAAATTATTCACTCTCAATGTCACTTTCTATGATGATACGCTTGAAGTTACAAGTGTGTAATATTTATTTGAGCAGTTTCTATTTACTGTGTGTGTGTGGGAGGAGGGATTGGCTATTAATAGTTCTGTCGCTAATTGTAAGGAATTTTGTTTTGTTTTTGTAAGCGATCAACTGAGTCGACCACTGAAAATGGCATAGAATATATTCATGCGCTGTTATAATAGCCCGTTGCGTTCCCGGAAACGAGTCGTCTATATGATGCGGAATCAGAACATTATGTGATACGTACCGTTTCTCGTGGTTTTCAAGCCAAAATGTGTATGATTGTTAGATAAAATATTATAAGTTTTTAAGCAAGGTAGGGCGTCATGGCGTTTGATGTTACGCGACAGAGTAATATGGTTCACGTCGTCAAACGCCGTTGACTGAGAGGAGGTATAGCCTTGGTTGACTTGACACCATCTTGGAGGCGAGGGGAGGGGAGAGAAGAGGGCAGTTTGAGTAGCGAGGTTTTTCAGTAACATTCCAGCAATCCAGTTGTATCGAGATCACTGGACAGTTATCCTGTGACATATTGGAGTTCAAAATACATATTTGAGCCCTGTCTGTGTTATGATTCACTTCTTAAAAACAATATATATATCATACAATACTTGTTCACGATTCGGAGGTCTGTGATAATGATAATCAAATATAATTTTTACAGTAACGCCCAATGCTTACTGCGCAGAGCGATTTTACTAGATCGATAAAGTCGCGATATTTGTCATAAATCTCCGCCCGCGTTTGTAATCAAAATATTGTAGGATATTGACACCTGCAGGTTCCAATGCTATAAAAAGATTATAATTGTATTCTCTAGAATTGTATTTTCTTCTTATTAATAAAACTGACTAAAATGAATCATTAGCATTTTAAAAGATATGACAATTTGCCATCTGGCAAATTGCCATATATTTAAAAATGCTGTTATTTCATTTCAACACATTTGAAGAAATAACTAGAAAATACTATTCTAGAAAATACAACTGTGAAAGTTTTATAGTACTGGGCCTTGGACGTATTGTTTTCTTCGCAGTGCATACTTTATCATTGGGGTGCATGCTAAAATCTTTTTATCAATGGGCAATCTGCCCTGCAAGGTGACTAAGTGGTGATATATCAGCTTTTGTCACTTCAAGGGCTCGACACAAGTTAAGAAGTCTAAAAATATCATTTGGTAATACTTTTATCAAACACTATTTTTGTGTTTCCATTCGACGTGTTCCGAAAAGTGAAACTAACAAAAGTAGTGCGTTCGGTTCGGATATAGTGCCATTTTCATAAACATGACATTATCAATTTGCTCTTAACGTTTAACCCTTTACCCAACGTAACGGCCAAAACCGGCCAGCGCTATTCTCAAAAATCGCCAATTAATTTTCAAAATATTTTCATTTTTTGTCTCAAAAACATAGGTTATGACCCCTCGTTGGAACGAGCTCGTCGAGCTCGTTCCAACGAGGGGTCATAACCTATGTTTTTGAGACAAAAAATGAAAAAAATGAGTTATTCAAGAATTTTTTTTGCAAGTGTCGTCTGTTTTTCATGTTAGGTAAAGGGTTAAAAGCAAATGCACACAAGAAAAATATTCCACAGTGCTTTTGATAAATATCAGTACTCGTTAATACTTGACCTGGAACTCAGCAAACGTCGTATCAATTTTTCATCATTAAATGACATAAACTTTGAGTTAATGGAAAATATTGATTATAAAACTTAATGAATGACATGAGATGGAGATAGCGCCATGGTTATGTGATAAAACTTATATCAAAAGTGAAATAAGTCTTCGAAGCATTGCTTAAAACAACACAAATAGCAGATTCCCAAATATGTTCGAGTAAGTAATTTTTCATAACCAGTCACCACAACAATCGCACTAACGTGGCATCTCTTATTAATAACACTGGTCAATAAGTGCAAAATTCCCCTCTGCATACTGATAATGAAATATCAAAATTTTCAGGAACTACGTTCTCCATAATATACTACTCAAAGTCAGCTAAGCACCAAATATTTGACACATCATTGTGAAATTAACTTGTGACATATTTGCGATATATTTGGTGGATATGATTGAGGAATGTATTGACATGGTCCCCAGTGTTTACATTAGCTCTCTTGACAGGCAGACTTTTCGTGACAGTCATGGAAAGCATGTACCCCTTGATTTACATGATGTTTTCGTGTACTGTCTACATGTACATGACATGTGTAGGGTATTCAAACTTCATTTCAACACAAACCCTTGTGATTTATTGATTGAATAGGGCAAACGCAAATGTGAGAAGACATTTGTCTGAAACAGAAATGTGGCGGGCTGTAGGGATGGTGGAGCAAGGGCTACCCATTGTCAGGTTAGTGAAGCCCTTGGTGTGCACCATACTGGGCAAGATTTCAGCAGTATGGCACACCAGTAAGACGACATGGTGGTGGCAGAGACAGGGCTACATCTGCAGCTGAAGACCGGTTTTTGATCATTCAGGTCCGTAGTAACCGCTTTGCCAAAGCATCCCAGCTTCGCAGTGACCTTCAGAATGCATCCGGGGTAAATGTTTCGACGCAGACTATCTGGGCAAGGTTGCACGAAGGTGGTCTCCAATCGAGAAGACCATGTATTCGTAACCACCGCCACGCACTATATGAATGGGCCATGAACCACGTTGGATGGACCAAAGATTGGCGACCTGTCCTTTTTACAGATGAGTCAAGGTACGGCCTACACCACACAGATAGGCGTTCTAGGGTATGGAGAAGACCTGGAGAGCGATTCCATGCAGCCAACATTGCTGAGCATGACCGCTATGGTGGAAGGTCAATCATGGTCTGGGGCGCCATCAGCAGGGATGGACGTACAGAGCCCTGTGTCCTTGAACGTGGTACACTGACTGCAAAGCGGTATATTGATGAGATCCTGGATGTCCATGTCAGATTGTGTGCAGGTGCAGTGGGTGATAAATTCATTCTGATAGACGATAATGCCCGCCCTCATGTTGCCCATGCTGTCGGGGAGTACCGACAGAGGGAGGGGATTGAGCGTATGGACTGTCCAGCAAGATTCCCTTACCTCAGTCCAATTGAGCAGGTCTGGAATGAGTTGCAGCTTGCAATTTCAGTCCGTCCAGTCCAACCAAGAAGTGTCCAGGAGCTTGGTGCCATGATGGTCCAAGAATGGAACAACATCCCACAAAGGACCATCTGGAACCTGATTGGGAGCATGAGAAGGCGTTGTCAAGCTGTAATTAACAATAATGGGTCTCATACTCGATACTGAACCCATATCATTTCGCTACGTCAACGTTTTGGCAAATTTGATAAATTTCCTTTTTTACCAATAATATCCATTTCCATGGTTATCGTATTCAAAGGCTAAAAAATAATGTCAAACACAAACAAATTCTTAATTTCTGTACTTAAATCAATAAAGATATAATTAAATATAAAATATATACACTTTTCATAACAATATTTCAACTAAAACGTAAAACAGGTAGTTGGATATACTTGGTGCTTAGCAAACTTTGAGTAGTATACTACTAATACAGTTAAACCTGGATGTCCTGTCATGAATCTCCAGCAAATAGCAGGCCACTGTGCGAAGTGATCTTCGAGCTATGACGATAGTAAGACTATCAAATTATGTGCATATGCCCTATGCACAGCCAATGTGTTAACCAAAGGGCTTCCGGGTATAACCCGGTAGTCCATTAGCTGAAAGATTGCTTGTCCTTGCTATCAACAACCAAGCGAATCTGTCGTGCTTTGGTTGCCATTCGATGGAGAAATTTCGCGCAATGCGGAATTATGTCAAAATAAACGCATAGTTTGTTACAGGCCTTCTGGTTTTAACTGCAGGAATTTAACTAATCCAGCTTTGTTTGACAGAGCACACTGAGATCTGCCAAATAAAATTGAATTAGTTAAATTCCTGGTTGCATTATGAGAAAACTTTGTTACTTCAAAAATTTGGTACTTTGACATTAGTGTGCAGAGAGTAAAATTACCAACATCGTGTCTGTTTTTGACTGTGAAAGTGGGCTATGAGAAAACAAGGTTAACGCGGTCCTGCAATGAGGAGTAAAATTTATTTTTAGGCAAATAACTCTAACCCGAGTTCTCTGAGTATCGCCAGAGGACTGATATTTCTCACTGAATTCAAAGTACTCCGCGTTTCGATTGCTTTCGGGCGTGTGCTGAAATTACTCAGCGTTGTGTGGCCTTTGTTTCACATAATGTGATTCTTAAACATTGCACTATGAGGATTTTAATCACCTCACTATGCTGGAGCTTAAAATATTAATTTGTAAAAGGATATCCAATTATTTCTTCATTTAAATCGAACATTCTTTCAATTTCCTCTGTGCGGATGCCAACATACCCCACAATGTAACATTTATACTCTATCAACTTTCCTCAAAAATAAGAGACACCTGTTCCATCCGTAAACGAGAAAGCTGGTGGAGAGCATTTGTTTTTGTTCCAATAGTTTTTAACCCTTTACCCAACGTAACGGCCAAAACCGGCCAGCGCTATTCTCAAAAATCGTCAATTAATTTTCAAAATATTTTCATTTTTTGACTCAAAAACATAGGTTATGACCCCTCGTTGGAACGAGCTCGTCGAGCTCGTTCCAACGAGGGGTCATAACCTATGTTTTTGAGACAAAAAATGAAAAAAATTAGTTATTCAAGAATTTTTTTTGCACGTGTCATCTGTTTTTCATCTTAGGTAAAGGGTTAACCAATCAAATTCTTCAAGTTCTGTAGCTGTAAATTCCGTAATATGACACACCTGTTGAATAAAATATGTATCAATCAACGCTTTGTAAACTATTCTGAAATCTGTGACAATCAAATGTACAGTTTGTTAAAATCAAACATTTCCTGTGTGCTGCGCAAAGCAATATTACCGGTTCTCTTTTGAAAGCGAGATTCACAAACAAGTCAGAGATACTTCATCAGTCAGGAACGTTGCGAAAGTGAGGGTTGGGGAGGAGGTCTCATCCCCTATCTCGCTCAGAATGTTCATTAGTTAGAACTTTTATGTCTCAACGACCGACGAGTGGAACTTTCCTGACCTATGATTGCAGATTTCGTGTGGCTATGACCGTCTCTAGCACACGATTAGTGAATTTTAATATTTCAGGGGATTTTCCAACTGGAGTTAATATTGCATCCCTTGAGTGTAACAAGGCGCAATTTGCAATGCCTCTAGCATTGCAGATAGCGCGTTGTTGCACTCGAGACACGCTGAACAACTTTAGAACCCAAAAATCATATATTTCGTGCACAAGGGGAAAGAGGCGCATCAGGATTTCTTCAGTAGTTAAAAATCACACTTAGCAGTTGGAAAATGCTCACTCAAGGAGGGAATGGGGATGTGGTCGTGTTCCCAGAAGTTGGATGTTCGGCAGCCGGGTGAGGTGGGGATACAGTAGGAAATTCAGAATGGTGCACACCCATAACTAAGAACATCTAACCACGTCCCTGTCATCAATGTTTTTCAACGATGTACATGCGGATAGTTACCAGTTTGATAACAAAACATTTAAAAAGAACTGTCACGGAATCTTGAATATCAATGTCAACTCCGAGAAAATATCAGCATGACTGATTGATTCTAACCGTAGAACTCTTCCTGAGATGGCATCTGTCATATCCGCCAGCGATTTTTATGATAAAGCACATCAAGGGAAATTTTGATTACTTGTGTCGGTTTATACAAATCACTCCCTTTCCGAACAAAATCCATAACACTTTATCATAAAGCATGTATTCAGTGTCAAACTTAACGGTGCATTAAGTAGGCATAAAAACCAGAATAGAAAATTGTTGACTCCATAGCGTGAGAACGGAACGGAATGGATTCCATATGCTTGATGAATTTTGCGCTCCCTAATATGAATTTTTAATGGATGACGTATGTTTGTTGCGCATTTTGAGGTAAAATAAGCGACTTCTGGCACTTGTTTAACCCTTTACCCAACGTAACGGCCAAAACCGGCCAGCCTTATTCTCAAAAATCGCCAATTAATTTTCATTATTTTTTCATTTTTTGTCTCAAAAACATAGGTTATGACCCCTCGTTGGAACGAGCTCGTTCAAACGAGGAAAATAACCTATGCTTTTGAGACAAAAAATGAAAACAATTAGTTATTCACGAATTTTTTTGCAAATGCCGTCTGCTTTTAATGTTAGGTAAAGGGTTAATATAAACCCATATTACCCATGGGAAACACTGAATAAAAAAGCGTTGGGTCCTCATTAACTCAGCCAGATATCTCCTTTACACTCACGTTCAAAAGGTTGTACCTCCATATTTGTACTATAACATCGGTCCCCAGTGGCGGTCGACGGTTATTGTGGGAATGCGGACTCACCATGGTGCGGCCCGGTGTGAGAAATTTTGATTTTCAGGTACGAAACGCGCCAAATCCTTGACTATTACCCTTTTATAAGGCTTGTATGTAACACCAACATTTTGTCTGTTTTGCATTAATATTCGACATAAATATTCAATTGGCCGCCTGTATTCAGGTAAGTGTGAGAATAACATGTGCTGTGTGTTACTTGGGTGGATAGGACCAGTATCTCCAAGGATCCCTAATATTCGAGAAAAAATGTTTTTTCAGTAACAAAACTCTTCAAACGTTTGAAGCCCCTAAGACCCTGAGCCCCACTGAGCCCCCAAGCTCTCCCTATGGGTGATCACCCTGATTGATATCACAAGATCTCCCCATATGGGTGATCCTCCACTGCGGTCACTCCCAAATCATCAAACATTGATGAAAAACTGACAATGGACGTGGGCATTTATTACGTTTCTGGTTTATTATCATACTTCAGTTCATTTGTTTTACAGTGTTGTTGATATTGCACTCAAGAATCAGTTGGGTAAAAAGTAATCTAAATCCACTGGGTTAAGTGAATATTCACTCAACCCAGTTGACTTGAGTTAATTTTTACCAAACTGATTTTAGAGTGTGATATATCAACAACACTGTAAAACACATGAACTAAATTTTGAACATAATGTTTCAATGCATTGATAATGTCGTCAATGAGAATTCCTAAATTCAAATTCTTAACATGATGCGAAAGGAATATTCTTGCAAATTTTGCATTCTGAACCATGCCGGTGTAACAGGAATGGAAGTCCGTATGAAAATTAGTCCCTCTGCACTATTATTCCGCGGAATTATAGTCCTAGGTCTAACATTTCTAGGAATAGTAGTCCGCCGGACTACTATTCCTAGAAATGTTAGACCTAGGACTATAATTCCGCGGAATAATAGTCCAGAGGGACTAACGTTCCTACGGACTTCCATTCCTTTTACACCGGCATACATTAAATAACAGTTTTGAGACAAAAAATATGAACAAGATGCTCAGTATACAAGGACAGATGTTGGAGTGTTAGGAACACAATAACGTTGAAAACCCTAATTGAAACTTTGTCAACAAATGTATGGCTTTTATCGGTGGTAGCTTTTTCAACGTAAAATACAAAATGTAGAAGACAAGTCAACTGACATTCTAATCAGTGTCGATGGGTCTGTTTTTCAACATTTTCTTTCAAAACAAAAGTAACGTAGATACAGTACGGCACGACAGATACCTGATCTTGGTCGTCGTGTATATTCCATTGATTTGACAAGACCAGATCAGTCAAACGAAACAGGACGTCAGATTCGGTGTGTTGGAACTAGCCGATCAATCAAAGGGTGGGGATTTTAGTGTTATTAGATTATAATACACTGTAAGCAATGAAATTGGTAACATCCTTTTTAATATCCTAATATTTTCCCTTGTAATAACTTTCAATTGCGGGAGAACTAAGTTCATTGTGACTAGCTTGCAAGAAGACAGATTCTCTTAAATGTTTGGTGTTCTGGTAAAACACTTTATCTAACAATCATATTGATTTTGGCCCGCAAAACACGAAAAATGGTATGTATCACACAATGTGTTCGATTCCGTATCATATAGACGACTCATTCTGATTCCGTATCATATAGACGACACGCTTCTGGTAACGCTACGGGCTATCATAACAGGCGCATGGATACATTCCATGTGCGTTCCAGTGATCGATCCAACATTATGTCCCAAAACTGTTTTAATAATTTAAGATTTAATCTGTTCATGTGAGAGAATTGTTAGATAAATGAATTATCATGATAATAAGAATTTCAAAGCGACAGTCTTACAAACGGTAAATGAACACTCTAGTGCTTTTGCGCTGAAAAGTCTGGACAAACATTTGAATTTATGTATACTTGGAATACAGATGATTATTTAGTTAGAATATTAGCCACACTGGAATATACTTCCAAAAACTCGAGACATCATTTATCTGTTTAACCCTTTACCCAACGTAGACGATATCAAAATTTATTTTTTTAAATATCATTTTTTCAAATTTTTCAAAAAATTTCAACAAAACCATATCATGTGACCCCTCGTTGGAACGAGCGCGTTACAGCGAGGGGTCACATGATATGGTTTTGTTGAAATTTTTTGAAAAATAATATTTTTTCAACTACTGAATTTGCATATTACGCGGGCGGATTCGGCCGATTCGTTGGGTAAAGGGTTAAATAAAATATACAGGCAGCAGTTGTGACGTGGATATCTTATTCCAAATTGGTTCTGCAGCCCCTACCTCATTTCAGACCCAATTTTGTAAGGAATAATTTCATTACTAGCAATATCTTAGACTCCAATGCAGGCGAAAATATCCGACTAGAGAACATATTGGGGGATGGAGATTGTCAACCCCTCTAAACACTTTACGTTAAGCGCCTGGAATACTCTCCCTATCAATAGAAACTTGATGACCCACAAAACAATTGTGTATCTCAAGGATCACGGAACTGACTACCAGATAACACATGAGCTGAACACATTCGTGTTGGGTCCTCAAGTTATAACCTATCTTACAAATAAAGGTAGGAACTGAAGCCCACCAGCCGGCTTGCCGAGGGCCGTGTCATCCTGACGTACTGCATAAGAAATACAAATACTTTTGATACCTGAAGCGCAAAATAACGTTTGTTGACTCCCACACTTACGAGAAAAACATAGATTCGCTGTCTTCCTTTGTTTACTGGACACATCTAAACTAATCGGAACTTATAATAATCTTAAAACACGAGTTGCACACTTTGAGAGCCAATCAGACCACAACATCCCCCACACACACCTACATACACACCCACACGCCCACATTCTTACCCTCTCCTATGACTTCTTGGAAATCATTGATTATCATTTGAAACTCATGACTAATGAACATTCGAGGTGTCCCAAAAATACTTAGGATTTTCTGTCTAAATTTTTAAAATGAATGTTTAGAAAACACACATTTTCACCAACATTTGATATTGACAGCATGAATATTTTAGAACTTTTATACAATCATGATCCAAACATCAAACGAAAAGCTACCATTACGTCGCGTGACAACCATAAGGTTCTATCTTCCAGTAAAAGATAGAACCTTATTGTTCTCACACGACGAATTTTAATTTAGTCAAGAGGCTGTTGATTTTCGCGATTTAACCCAGTATAGAGGCAAATAATATCAAACATCCATTCGATTAGATTATAAAGTGTATTTTAACCCTTTACCCAACGTAACGAGCAAAAACGACCAGCGCCATTCTCAAAAATCGTCAATTAATTTTCATTATTTTTTTCATTTTTTTTTATCTAAAAAACATAGGTTATGACCCCTCGTTGGAACGAGCTCGTCCAGCTCGTTCCAACGAGGGTTCATAACCTATGTTTGTGAGACAAAAATGAAAAAAATAGGTTATTCAAGATTTTTTTTTGCAATTGGCGTCTGCTTTTCATGTTAGGTAAAGGGTTAAATCAACTGATTCACATCAATTGTTGCATTGCAAAATGGGAGCGCGATGGCTCGGTGGTAGACTGTTTGACTTCTATGCTAGAGGTCCCGAGTTCGATCCCCGTCCGGGACGACTCGCGTTGTGTCCTTGGGCAAGGCACTTTATCCCAGATTGCCAACATGGGGGCACCAAGCCACCGTGTACTAAGGCGTGCTGCACGTCGATGGTGCACATGTCTTCCACCGTTGTAACCCTTCTTGAGTGGAGGTTGAACAGAGTTAGAATGTTGTGGAGCTGACAGTTGCTCGTCGATGCTCGGTGGTTCTCCCCGGGTACTCCGGCTTCCTCCACCCGTAAAACTGTCACGGTCACAATTAGCCATTGTGCATAAGTATATGACCTTAAAACACCAATAAATAAATAAATAACAAGTCAAATCCCTATAAAATGGATTAGTCATCTGAAGAAAATCTTCTTAAATTGGTAATAAAATCAAGTCCATGGGTTTATGCTATAAAACGTTTACAATTGTATTTTCTAGAATTGTATTTTCTGCCTATTACTATAACTGACTGAAATGAATCATTAGCATTTTAAAAGATGTGGCAATTTGTCAATTGGCAAATTGCCACATCTTTGAAAACGCTAATGGTTCATTTCATCCCCTTTATAGTCTTAACTGGAAAATACAATTCTACAAAATTGTAGCATTAAAAATCATTTCATGCTCCACCTACGTTTGAAGGAGTCGTCCAATCACAGTTCAACCGTTTTCACCACAACTCAAGTGATGGGGTAAATTCAAATAAGGCTTGATCCTTCCGTTTTGGCGCCATGACATCTGAGGGGTACTCTATGCGCTTTTAACGTAGCCTAAAATATTATGCTCAGAAAAAAATGGAATCTAATGTTTTCGAACAATGGAACGTAGACACAACAGACTGTTGCACAATTGTAGTGGCGCGCTGTTGAAATGTATAAGGCCTCGCTGCAGATTGCATAATTTTATGCTTGATCGCCAAGAGGAACATTCCTCTGCACAAACCAAGAATCTCCGATCAGAAAGGGGAATTATCTCTTACTCAAACTAAAAATCATTATCAGATCCGTAACTCCCTCCATTGTGATTCATCCAATGTCACCTACATCTACCCTATAATTTGTAAACGTTGTAGGCAACAGTATGTGGGCCAGAATCAAAATCAATTTCGAATGCGTGCTACTCGGTACAAACGGGATAAAAAAACATAACGATTGTGCCAGTAACACAATATTTTAATTTTTTTGGTCATTCATTGCTTGTACGATTTTGAAATTCATCCAATTGAACAACCACCAATTAGAGAGATATTATATTAAACAGATGAGTATCAAAAAGCTGAAGCTTTTTTGGATCAATAAACTTCAAATCCTCTGGCCATTTGAGTATTAGCAGATGTGTTAAGCAGCCCCGGTTGGTGGAAGAGGAAAATGAGGTCATAGTCACGTGATCCAGTGACGTCGTGTGGGTTAACATAGTAGCCCACGTGAGTGGCTATTGTTGTGACGTCATAACTATGGTGTTACGTGGTGTCAATACGAACGTGCAGCGCGTGTTGTTAGGTGACACGTTTTTCCATCGTCCATTTTGTTTACTGGAGGCCGCTATCTTGGTTTCTATGGTGGCACGTGGTACTTGGTTTCTATGAGTCTGGAATGATTATAATAGGACGATGGTATATTCGGAGGGTGAGTTCGTTGAAGAGGTTATCTTTGTTGATTCGAATTCTTTCAGAATCCTCGTTTACTACTACCAGTAGTAGTCATCAGTTACCCCATTCCTGGACATATTTCATCTATTTTATTGTTTCTGTCTGCTTAATCCTACCGGGGTGTACCCGTAATATACCCAAGCAGCATAGAGGAGGCTTTCAGTTGGAACAGTTTAGTATTTTGATACTATTTTTAGCTTTCCTGGACCGTTCTTGTGTACTCTGGTAGAGTGAAGAACTTTTAACTTCAAACAGTTCTTCATTGCAAACCTAGTCTGTCACTGGATACTATCCCTGCCCCTGTTCTGTCCATTCTGATCCAAGCATACTATCTAGTCTCGGCTATCTCTGGTCCTGCCCCGACCTCAAACAGTCATATCACTCTATTTACCTGACCCCCACCCACTCTCGGTTGCTATGAATTATCTCCCTTTGGTGGAATGCGCTGTTTCTATGTAGTCGCTTGAACTAAAGAGAAATGGGAGAAATTGCTACTTGGTGTAGATGCTTTTACGACTCTTGGACTCATCTTGGACGTCCAGTCAATTGTAAAATAGAGCCGCCGTGAAACGTGGATGGTGGTTTTGTCAATTGAATTAAAGAGCAACAAGAGCAATTGAGTAAATGCACTTACGACTCTTCGATTCGTCTGGGTTTATGAGGATATCTACGACATGACGATGTAAATTTAGAGAATACCTTATGTAGAATACCTTTTGGATGATACTTATCGGAGGATATCTTTTCGTGGATAGTTATGGCTCCTAGTATCTGTTCAGCGCCACCCTCCTACCACTATCAATTCTCTCAGAACCTAATTTTTTATGCCGATAAGCACTCACACAAAAATTGTAAGAAGGCAAAGATATGTGGACAAATTTTGTCGACCAGTTAAAGGCTGTTGTCTTAAACACTACTGTAGAAAGTAGGAATACCACGATGATTGATCTTCCTAATCAGTTAAACGGCCGAGATAATCGATTTTAATCGACTAATCGTACCCAGGTGATCCCTTAAGAGCATTAGGAAAACATACCCAGAACTAAAACGAACATCACGAGTGGTCATAGTTCACGTTGGAATTGACAAAGTTTACGTGCTCGCAATTTTTTCATAAATGATTGAGACAGAGAATGAGAATCAGGGAAACAAACAGAGAGAGAGACACACAGATAGAGAGAGAGAGAGAGAGAGAGAGAGAGAGAGAGAGAGAGAGAGAGAGAGAGAGAGAGAGAGAGAGAGACAGACAGACAGACATACAGAGAGAGACAGACAGAGAGAGACAGAGACAGAGAGAGAGAGAGAGATAGAGAGAGAGAGACAGACAGACGGAAGGATGGACGAACGAACAAAACGGACGGATGGACGACCGGACGGACCAGACGGATGGACAGACGGACACACAGACAGACAGACAGACAGAGAGACAAGACAGACAAGACAGACAGACAGACAGACAGACAGACTTTTTAGGACAGTATTATCTTTACCAACCCTCTCTTGCAATCTTGTTGGGAATCGGTGGGTGACAGACTCTTCACTATTAATTATTTTATGCAATTAACGATTCTCTCGTTTGGTTTGTCTCTACTGTGGCCTTTAAAGTCGAGAGAAAATGTATTATTTTTGCTCCAAGTTCATCAAGTTTTTCCAGCTGGTTGAAACAATGTTTCCGGCCAATCGGGAAATTTGTTAAATATGGAGCAAAAAATGTACCATTTTCTCAATTTAGAGGTGCGTTCAGGTTGTAAACATTTAAAGGAAGTAAACATTATTCGCCTAAGGAAAATACTAACCGATTTTGCCGTGAAAGATAGATGTGCGACAGTATGTGTAAAGGGGGATACCAGGACACTTCTGTACACGTACACGTACATGTACACGTACACGTACATGTACCCATAGAGTTCAGTGTTAAAATGTACAAAATTTTCCAAACATTTTTTGTACATTTTGTCCTGGAATCCCCACTCGTTGATCGTCGCATACTAGACGGTTCAATCAGCCGTTGATGAACGATTGCAGATTCCAGGACAGGATGCGCGGAAGAAATCGACCCTCGAATTTTCCCAACGTTCATCGTCGCATTTTAGACGGTGCGATCGGTCGTTGACGAACGCGTTGGGGATTCCAGGACAGCAAAATATAAAAATGAAAATGTCGAAAAAATTAGAATCGACGAAATTCTCCCGACGTTCGTCATCGCGTTCTAGACGGCGGTGGGTGCGATCCAGTCGCTGACGAACGATTGGGGATTCCAGGACAGGATGCGCGGAAGAAATCAACCCTTGGATTCTTTCTCAACGTTCGTCGTCGTGTCCTAGACGGCGTGATCGATCGTTGACGAACGCGTTGTGGTTTCCAGGACAGAAATGTGAAAAATTAAGATGTTTGAAAAAATTAGAATCGACGAAATTTTCGACGTTTGTCATCGCGTCCTAGATCGATTGTGGACGAACGGCGAAGATTTCTAGTGCAGGAACAGATGAAAAAATCGCGAGGAGTTGAGAAAAATTGTAAAAAAATCACGAGAATCGCGAGAGAAAATAAAAAAGTGATTGATATCATATAGGAGAAAAAAATATATATAAATAAATAGTTATTTAAAAATAAATAAAATATCCAATCGAATAGATAATAAAATATACGTAAATCATGAATGATTCCAAGATTGTGAGAGCGTCGTTTCTTCTAAAGACATTGATGAGAGCCTACGAATTCTGCGTGAACGAACAACTAGCTCGCGTCTTGTTCGAACGATGCGTCGGGGGTCGGGATCATCTAGACTTCGATCACGAGGATCATTCGTGTCTGATGATGGAAAGGGAAGATGTCGTCGTCAAGTATTTCGTACCGGCGTTCGAAGACGTTCGAATCGACGACGTGATCAAGTTTTGGGGGAGATTCGTCTTCTGTAGCGGGCGAGGCAGGCCCACCGGTTCGGAAGAACTGAAATTGGTGAGTAGAAATCTGACTTTAGAAGACAAGGGATGCATCTTGAAATTATTGCTGGAGGGGGCATATGACACGACTAAGTTTTCTTGTTGATATAAATAAGGGAGAGAATAGAAAAATAAAATAATAAATACATGCGTAAATAATATAGATAAAAATTAGAAAGAAAAGAAAAAAAAATGAAAACCAGAAATAAATTGTATCCGTCGTTAGATGACGACGAGGATGAGAAGCTGAACGGCGTTTTGCCAACGGCGCCGTCACTAGAAGAAAAAGAAAGAGGAGAAAGCTATCGCATCGATCAAGTCAGTAGAATCCAATTGTATCTGACTCGAGAGAGAGACTCTCGTCGTTCTCTCAAGAAGAAGTATTTGCGCTTCGTGAAATTCATCAACACGGTCGACACAACACTCATCACGATTTCCATGGGTTTACACGCGGCCGGCATCGGATTGTTGTCGACTGCAGCCAGCGTTCCGATCGTGTTAACCATAGAAGGAGTGACTCTCGCGGCCAGATTGTTTAGCACGGTCGGAAACTTTTTGAGTAGGAAATTATATCTGAAGGCTAGGAAACACGAAAAGATTCGCATCTTGGCCGACTCCAAGATCGACATGATATCTGAAATGATCTCAATGGCGTTGAAAGATGGTAGGATATTGGACGGAGAATACTTCATGATATTGGGTGAGAAAACAAAATACGATGCCATGAAAGAAGTTGTGAGAATCAAGACTCGTCAGATCATCAAGGAAGAGATGAAGGATTCTCTCATGGAAATGGGGAGGAAAGAGGCCAGGGAGGAATTCGGTAAGTTGATAGAACTCAAGAGCAACGATTGAAATAATATATATAATAAGAACAGAATTTTTTAAGGAAAAAAATATTAAATTTATATATATAAAATTAAAAAAAAAATAAATACGAAATTATTTAATAACCCTCAAAAATGTATTGTGTAAAGTGTAAGAGAGTTACCAAGACAGGTAACTCTCGAGAAGTACGAACTAAAAACGACAGACAGATGCTTCACGGAATTTGCAAGGTGCATGGTTCGATCAAGACTCGATTTGACAAAAAAACCAGAGCCGAAGGCGTTGCGAATAAAATGATCAATAATCTACCTTTCGAAATGCATCTGCCGGCTAACAGTTTCATGGGACCCGGGACGAAATTGAACAAGAGATTCAATGCCGATCTGACTCCTAAATCTTGGAGCAAACCTGTGAATAGGGTGGACGGGGCCGCGTACGATCACGATCTGTGCTACGCTAGATATCCTGACACCAAGACTCGCAACGACGTCTGCGATAAAAACATGTTGGCGAAATTGAGAGACATATCAAATCCGACTAGGAGAGAGAAGTTCGAACGTTCGCTGGTCGGCAAAGTGATCGCTACGAAACGTCGGTTCGGATGGGGCATTAAAAAAAAAGCGGCCAGAAAAGAAGAAGAAGTGATTATTGATGAGCGAATTGGCCGAGGAGCTATACAAGCCCATTGTGTGTAGATATCGAAAGAGAAGGGTGTTTGTGAAGGGTTTGGATGACATTTGGTCTGCCGACTTGGTAGACGTGAGATCGTTTTCGAGGTGGAACGAGGGCATCAAATATCTATTGGCAGTCATTGACGTGTTTTCCAAATATGGTTGTATCAGAGCCTTGAAGAATAAATCGGGACCTTTCATCGCCGAGGTTCTCAAGAGCGTGTTCGTCTGGTCTTCTTGAAAACCGAATAAATTGTGACTGAACAAGGGGGAGGAATTCTACAACAAGGACGTTCTATTCAATTGAAAACGAAGAGAAAGCCACCATCGAATTTGACCAAGAAATACATATACGCTCTGAATGGTCTTGTTGAAGATTACAACAACATGCGACACAGATCAATCAAGATGACTCCTGTGGAAGCTAGCGATCCTCCAAACGAAGAACGGGTCTACGCGAATCTATATCCCAAAAGATCTAAGATCAGGAAGGAGTCTAGACCGCCGAAATTTGCAGTCGGCGATCGAGTGAGAATCTACACTTATAAGAAGCACTTCGAAAAGGGTTACACTCCTTGATGGACCACGGAAATCTTCATGATAATCAGAATATTTCACACCGATCTGGTGACTTACGAAATCGAAGCTTTGGGTGGCGAAGAGATCGTCGGAAAGTGTTACAAACAACAATTGCAGAAGACGAAGTTTTAATAAAAAATGCAGGAGAGATAAGAATCAACATAGAAACCCAAGATCTATTCGTTCATCCTAGCGAGAGTTTCCTAGTGGTGCAGGGACGTCTCACCAAGGAAGATGGGAGCGAATAAGCCAACGATGACACAATCACTCTAGCCAATAATGGCATCATGCATCTATTCAGTAGTATAAAATACTTGCTATCTGGAAAAGAGATAGAATCCGTGTTTCATCCTGGTCAGGCCACCACGATGTTTGGACTCTTGACGTATCCGGATGATTTTTTGAAATCCAGGGGACTTAATCAGTTGTGGGTGAAAGACCCTGTCGGCCCCGCCAACGCCGGCGCTACCACGATATTCGACTACGTCGTCAAAGAAACGTTTTTGTTCAGGAAACCTTTGAAACACATCTTCGGATTCGCGAACATTTACAACAAGATCATGTATGGATTCAAACACAATCTGGCATTGATTCGAAAGGGAAATGACGACGCGATAGAGAGACTCCCCGTGACCGATGCATCTAAGTTAACTCTACACAAGATATCGTGGTTCGTTCTGCATGTGTGGCCTTCGGACGGGGAAAAAATACATCTCTACAATATCATAGAATCCAAGAGTAAATTACCCGTGGGATTTAGAATGAGACAGCGCGATGCGGCTAGCATTCCGCCTTCCACGAATCACTTCGATTGGAGATTGACTGTGAAATCTGCTTCTGAGAGACCACATTTCATCATGGTCACGTTTCAGACCGACTGGGATGGGTCTCAAGAAAAAAATTCGTCGCTGTGCGATCACTGCAATTTGAGAAACATGCAGGTGTTTCTGAACACCACGAGATATCCTGCAATCGATTACAATGCATTGTTCGACAAGAACGATTTCTGCAGACTGTACAGCAACGCCGTGGATTTTAAAAAGAATTATCATGGTCTGGATGAATTGATGAGCAACCCTAATATATCCCCCACTGATTACAAGTCGATGTGTCCCATGTTCGTATTTGACGTCAGCAAACAGAGCGAACGACTCAAGAGTAGCGTCTTAGATATTCAGATCAAGATGCAATTCGATAGGAACGTTAATTAAAAACCGAGGCCTTTGCCCTGGTCCTGTCGGATAGAGAATTACAATTTGAATCAGATGGAAATAAGATGTCGATCGTTCGATGAAAATAAAATAAGTAATTATTAATAAACAAAAAAACAAACAATAATAAAAGTAATAATTAAAAAAAATAATTACAAAAATGAATGATAAAGAATGAGAGTACTTGAGAAGAAACAGACGTGGTTTGATTAAAAATATTTCGCAAGATTCGCTAGCAATAATTCTAGATGCTTTAGTCGGAACAGAACCTTTGATATTGACCGACTATATGAGATGCAAATTCGAAAGTAAAATCTTGATAGAAGATAAGCTCAGAAAACTTTTAGACACGTTGACATATAGAGGACCGACTGCTTTTCGAGACTTTATAAAAGCTCTCCGAAATGCCAAAATAGATGTTGACGTGTGTTTCGATATAGGCGATCCAATTTCACAAGCTGAAACATTACAAGAAATAACGTATTAAAACAAAAAAAAAACTCGTTGTTCGACCTCTTGGTCACGGCGTCGTTCCAAGACATATCTTTGACGTTCATCTTTTTTTTATTTAGGTTTCTTCAACTCAATTTTTTTATGTTTTCAAACTCGGTTTTATAAATATGTATTTTTTATTATTATTTATTTATATTACACCGTCGTGGGTTCTCTTCATTCCAGATCCACTTGTCATTTTGGCTAGATCTTATATGGGTACCACAGCATCCTTAAAATCTTTCCAACTTTTCGGTGATCGCTCTAACGTAGCTCGCTTCGCCAGTGGGCTGATCAATTTATCGATCAAGACGTCCGCCACCCTCTTGCCCGTTATCAAAGTGATCTTACCACTGGCTTCAGAAGCGGCTTTCTTACCAACATCCAAGGCCATCTTCTTACTGACCTCGAGCATGGTCGATGCGAGTTTTCTACCGGCATCGCTCGTGAATGCTCGCATTATAGAATCCACGATACCAGAACCGCCTTGGACGTAAGTTCTGACATATCTCCTGTTCTTTATCACCAACATATTTTTATTTTTATATATATTTTGTTTTTCGCTCGTAAACCGTTTTTGTTTTAAATACCTTTTTATTATTTATAGTGTAGATTTACTTTTTTTTATCTATTTTGTTTTTCTCTACTTACTATATATCAATCCTTCAATTCGTTCATCAACTTTTTATAATCTCGTCTATCCAAGACCTTCTGCCTCAACAATTCGTCGCATATACTCACTATCTGATTATCCATCCCCTGTATTACCGGCACGCCGACTAGCCATCAACAATTTCAATCTCTGGAACAGAGCGTCGGAATTGTGCGGAAGAAAAGTGGTCATCACTCCCTTTCCCATCACCGATTGGACGAATTTTTTGTTCATCAACCATTTGGGTCTCACCACATTCGTCCACTTGTAACCTCTGTTGGCTTTGGGTCTCGTCTCTCTGGTGTCGTTATTCCTCTTCATGGCGTGGGTCTGAACCAGAATGTCGCCCTAATTGTCATGATCTTCATCCGATTAATCTTCAGGCTTGTCGTATCTAAGCAAATTTTGTAGTCCCGGAGTATTCTGACCGACGACGAAATATCGACCCTCCTCTCGCACTTCAGTGTTCCCCACGAAAGTCCTACCATTCGAATCCTCGCGAATTCCATACGACAGATCTCTCTTACCACCATCATCGGACGACGCGACGCTACTAGTGGTAATAGTGGAAGCTGTATCATCGCTCTCGCTCACATCGGTTTCAATTCCCATGGAAACGTAATCCGACGGAGATCTTTGAACGGAAAACAGTGTAAAACTACTGGGTAACGAACTCGTTCTCAAAGAACTCTCTTTTATAGGTCTCAGTTCCTCGACGATCTCCTTCTTGTTTCGTTCCTGAACCTCCGTCACGGGTTTGAATAGTTTGGTGGTCTCTCGGCTCAATTCCCCCTCCCCAAATCGTCTTCTTTTTTTGGCGGATCAAATGCTTTCCTTCAGCCGCTCATATTCGTCGAGGAGCTCGTCCCTTTGCTTGGAATCTTTGATGCGCAAAAACATTTTTCTCTCGATTATTAATATTTCTGTTTAGAGTGTGGTAACGTCGATTATTTATTATTCTCACAATTAAATGTGATTATTTTTATGTTTTTAAATAAATAAAATTTTTATGTCTTTAATATATATAACTAAACGAGTTGAAAAGAAAAGAAAAACATACAAATAAACATCGATAATGCATCGCTTCAAATGCGTTAAATCACATCAGCAGTTATTTCCCACAGTGAGAACCCAGAGTTAATCTTTGATCTGCTCGGCTTTCACCCTTAGAACTGTTTTCAGCTAAACAACTTAATGCCGTCAAAAAACAGTATCACTTTGGGTTATTGGTGTAGTTTGATTAAACGTATTTTCAGTCTTTTAATAGTAATAGTTTATTCGAGCAAAATAACACCTACAGAGAAACAGGCAGATTGCATAAAGAGTATACTTCGCAAAAATTTCATTCTCGCTTCGCTTCGAGAAACACGTTTGAAAACATTCATTATAATAACCATTCACACAGACACTCGCCCATTCAATAGATGAACGACAAACGTTTTTGAAAACAACCATTATAATAACTATTCACACACACACTTCACCATTAAATAGATGAATGAAAAACGTTCATTTACATCCGCATTGTTAAACGATTAGGTGGAAATGAAAGAAACTCGACAAAACTGTTTTGTTCCAAGTTATTTCAACGCTTTTCATCTGTTCCTGCACTAGAAATCTTCGCCGTTCGTCCACGATCGCTCGCGCCGTCTAGGTCGCAATGACAAACGTCGAAAATTTCGTCGATTCTAATTTTTTCAAACATCTTAATTTTTCACATTTCTGTCCTGGAAACCCCAACGCGTTCGTCATCGATGGATCGCGCCGTCTAGGACAAGACGACGAACGTTGAGAAAAAATCCATGAGTTGGTTTCTTCCGCGCATCCTGTCCTGGACTCCCCAATCGTTCGTCAGCGACTGGATCGCACCCACCGCCGTCTAGAACGCGATGACGAACGTCGGGAGAATTTCGTCGATTCTAATTTTTTCGACATCTTAATGTTTATATTTTGCTGTCCTGGAATTCCCACCGCGTTCGTTAACGACCGATCGCACCGTCTAAAATGCGATGATGAACGCTGGGAAAATTCGAGGGTCGATTTCTTCCGCGCATTCTGTCCTGGAATCTGCAGTCGTTCGTCAGCGACTGATTGAACCGTCTAGAATGCGATGATTAACGAGTGGGGATTCCAGGACAAAGTGTACAAAAAGTGTTTTGCAAAATTTTGTACATTTTAACACTGAACTCTATAGGTACATGTACGTGTACGTGTACATGTACGTGCACGTGTACAGAAGTGTCCTGGTATCCCCACTTTACACCTACTTGCGATTACTTGAATATTTGTGGCAGCAAGTACAAAACGTAACTGACGTATTCTTGAGGAGGTTCGTAATAAACTAATGGCGTCGCACTATTGAATGTTGTTCCGTTATATTTTCACTGATCCAATTGTCCATTTAGGCATCCCTAACTTATATCGTCAGAAAAATCAATTCGATAAAGTTATCTTCCTTGACATTATCATATGAGCGAAAAGGTCCAATTTTGAAGCACGTAATTGTTGAGAAAACCCATATGACATCATTGGTAAATAGTCAAGTTCTCTTCTCTTACTTTCAATACTTTCAATTAAACGTTCACGATACTTTTTAGCTATTTCACTTTTGCTATCATTATACTTAAGAGGGGCTCACTTACTCGTAAATATTTTCCAGTGATGGAAATGTCAGCCATATCTCTTCTTTTTTGTTATCGGCAAACGGACTTCCAACTTTTGCTTTCCGCAAATATTAATGCAATATTCTGGGTTGAAATGGTTGATATAAGTCGCAGAACTTGTAAAGTAATTAAACTTACGTAAACTGAACTAAGATTTCTCATCAGACAACATAGCTGTTTAACCCTTTACCTAACATGAAAAGCAGACGACACCTGCAAACAAATTCTTGAATAACTAATTTTTTAATTATTTTGTCTCAAAAACATAGGTTATGACCCCTCATTGGAACGAGCTCGACGAGCTCGTTCCAACCAGGGGTCATAACCTATGTTTCTGAAACATAAAATGAAAAGAATAATGAAAATTAATAGGCGATTTTTGAGAATAGCCCTTGCGGGTTTTTGACATTATGTTGGGTAAAGGGTTACATGTAATTACATGTAATAAAAAAATTCAAAATGATTTATTACAGTAACTATAAAGCTTTATTTATCACAATGTTTATATTGGGATAACACTTAATTTTGTTCATAAAGCTGGACATGTTAGTATCATTTTGAACTTTTGAAATTTACTTGAGTTTATTTACGACGTCTTCTTCTGGAAGCGTGGTGGCTCAATGGTTAGAACATTGGTTTCTAAGCTGAAATGTAAATGGTTCGATCCAGACCCGTACCGTCTGCCTTGAATACTTGGGCAAGACACTCAATCCCAAGTGCCAACGTGCGGACACCATAGGGGTGTGTCCTAGTGAGTATTCCGCGACGATGATGCACTTGCCTTCAACCTCTGCTGACTCTGAGTGTGCAGGGTTAGTAAGGTCTAACACAATAAAAAATTGTTTCTCAGGCCCTCACACATGGTTCGTTTGGCTGCAACATGCTCTCTTTCAATAACCAACGTAAACTTTAAAAAATTAAAAATTAAATGGTTTATGTCTGATATTTTACCCAAGTTAAAATAATTGATAATTTGTCCCTTTTGTGCAAGAAGGCTTTGCATTGCTTTAAAATGGCAAAGCCTACTTGCTCTCAATGGACGAAACACACCATCAGCTATGCTATTCCGTAGATTATGAGGCCTACAACATAAACCAAGAACGTGAACTTTTAATGGCAAAGAAATAATTACAGAAATAAAAAATAAAATAAAAAAGCGCTCGCCCGTATGCAATTTTACAAATAATGGCACCAGAAACAGAAGATCTACTTTGTGTGGCCTAAGATTGAGAGTCTGACCGTTACTCGCGTCTATCCGGTGGTTCTCTCCATGGCTTCTTCCATTCGTAAAACTGTCCAACACGATGTCATTCTGGTTATTCAAAGTGCGGTTAAACCCGAATAAACAAACAAGCAAGTTTAACCCTTTACCTAACGTAACGCCCAAAATCGGCCAGCGCTATTCTCAAAAATCGCCAATTAATTTTCATTATTTTTTTCATTTTTTGTCTCAAAAACATAGGTTATGACCCCTCGTTGGAACGAGCTCGTCGAGCTCGTTCCAACGAGGGGTCATAACCTATGTTTTTGAGACAAAAAATGAAAAAAATTAGTTATTCAAGAATTATTTTTGCAAGTGTCGTCTGCTTTTCAGGTTAGGTAAAGGGTTAAGTAAACTAAGCTAAAATTTCATAATGCATACAATTGTGAATTCCAGCGAAATGGGAGTTAAAGTTGCAACAAACAGACAACAAAGCTGTTTACTTTGGAGCCGGAGAGGTGACATGGTCATTTTTTTGTGATCCGTGCGAACGGATGACTAATCCGTGCGCAAGGTTACTAATCCGTGTGAACGTGCTGACGGATTACTAATTCGCGCGAACGGATTACTAATCCGTGCGAAAGGATTACTATATTATGGTTTTTCAAAATTGGCACCTTACGGGCACCAGTCATTACATGCGCCAGACGAGACATGTTAATTTATTTTATGGTTCCAACACTAATCAAGGAGCATGACTGTTGAAGAAAGGCTTAATGAATGGAGGTCAATAAGAACCGGGTATTTGACACCTCCCTCCCTGGGTGGATAGGAACGTGTTGGTATGCCGTTTGTGACATCCATTATCTCAAACCATCCTTGTGCTTTCATTGCCCTTTACGTTATTTTTCACACCGACTGCGCAAAATTTGTTGTGAATAGTAAGGAAAGGCACTATGGCGTAAAGATTTCGAACTGAAATCTCCATAGACATTGGTTCGCCAGAGCATATTTTCGTCTTGAAGGACTATGGCGTAACATTTTAACCCTCAAGTCCCATAGGGTTTTGAATTTGGCATGAAAATTGGTAAAAATGTTCTGTAGCGTAAACATTAGAATGTTACGCCATAATCATTCTAGAGGAAAATTTGCTCTGGTGAACCAATGTCTATGGAGATTTCAGTGTTAATTTTTAAGGCCATAGAGCCTTCCCTTACTACTCATGTGAGCGATTTATTTGCTGTATGGCAACCTCCACGTGCCATTTACCGTATACGAAATTGTACCCCAAAACCAGACGGCTGTTAAGAGCTTGGAAATCCTGCAGAACGATGCAGGCCGATGGATAACAGGGTCGAGTAATGCCGCAGCTCTAGACGCAATCAGGGGTGAGCTTGGGTGGATGAGGATCAAGGACAGGATAGACCTATTGAAACTCGGTTATCTTAATTATTTGGTAAATCTCCACAACAGCCGATGGTGTAAAGTAATGTTCCTGGGAACTTTCAACTCAAATATCAAGACGGGGTGGATGGTCCAAGTGAGTGGGGGCTCGTGGAGAACTACTCGTTGGAGATCTCGGACCTAGACGTTGGAGCAAACCATGGTTAAAAAATGATCACAGAAAGGGTCATGGAGGATTGTAACCGTAATTGGCGAGAAGGGGTCAAATCAAAGAGGTCTTTGGGTGGCCTGCGTGGTAAAGAGAAGCCTGGTTTTGAAGAGTACCTTGATGGCACCTTTGGGGGTCACTGTTGTTCAAGCTGAGGTCGCGGTCCCTGCAGCTGAGGTGGATGGGGAGGGGCTGGGAAAAACAATGAAAAGGAGTGCAGGATGTGTAATTTGGGCGTGGCGGAGACCCTGGAAACTTTCTTCTAGAATGCCCAAAATACCAGTCTAAAAGAACAGGATTCACTGGGAGTATAATGGGGAAGTGGGATGGGATAATGAAGGACATGTGGTTAGTGGGCGACTCAAAGGAGAAGGTTAATATGCTAATCGGAGAGATTGGGAAGAATTGGGCAAGGGATGTCATCAAGCAGTTCGTCTCCGAGTGTTGGGAAGAGAGAAGAAGCGTGAGAATAGGGAGGCTGTTTGGAGTACAGGGGTAACCAAGGCCTTCTCATACGAGCACCGCGACAAATCAGCGGCCGGCCAAAGTGTTATCATTATTACGAGGAGTAGAGTCTAATGGGTTAGGTCCATTTGATTGAGTTTAAAACTCCAGTTGAAAACTGTTGCCACGGAGTTTGTATTTTTTTAAATACAATTACTGACTACAAAGTAAATAATGTTATTGACGACTCTGGCACATCCATCAGTAATTTGTTTTATGGTTATTTAAATGCAAGATAAGGATGTGCGTGCAAGCAGCGAAAGTGCACATGGGATTAAATCAATGTAATTATACAAGAATTGCGTTTATTTCCCGCTGTGGTTTCCGTGCTTGGCATTTATAGCTACAAAATCAGTAAATCATAAAGTATAACCAATACATATTGGGAAGTCGATTGAATTAACGATGAAAATGATGCACGCTATGATAGCAATTTCATTTTATGCCAAGTGCGAAATGATCTTACAAAGGCAGGGCTCTTCGAATAATAGAATATCCCTTTTTGTTCGCGAAAGTAGGGTAGAATTATTTTGCTTTACCGCTCAATTCTCGTCAACACTAATATGTGTGATATGATTTCTAAAGATACTTGAAAGGCAACAGACCCAAGCCAAAAGACGGTGTTTTCACGCCTTTGTTATTTTTCCTTGCAGGAGAGGAATGTTTCAACAGCTAATAAAAAGTACAGTTAAAACTAGATGTCCTGTCACGAACTGTGCGCTTATCTAGGCTTAATTGCGAGCAGGAATTGTGCGCAATTGCCATATCGAATGGCATCCAAAGCACAGCAGGTTCTCCTGGTTACTCATAGCAAACACAGGCAATGTTTCTGCCAATGGACCTCCGGGACCATTTGGCTTAAACATGGCCTTGTTTGCTATTGCTTGTGCACAGGCTGTATGTACAGAATTTGATTGCCTTACTATAGTCTTAGCGCGCAGATCGACGTGCTATTTGTGCTCATTTCATGACAGGACTTCTTGTTTCAATTGTAACTACAGGGGCCAATACTATACAAATGTTACAATTGATTTTCGAGAACTGTATTTTCTAGTTGTGACTTTAAATGGGTTAAAATGAATTATCTGCATTTTCAAAAATCTGGCAACTGTGCCAATTGGCAAATTACCATATCTTTTAAAGGCTAATGATTCATTTTAGTCAGTAAAATTAACAGGTTGAAACACAATTGTAAAGGTTTTACAGTATGGTCTCCAGAACACGACTGTTTGGATGATTGACTCAAATGGAGATCGAACTAAACAAGATACTGAAACACCGATTTACGCATTACCATGGCGGAACTGGGTAGGGCACACCTTCGTCGTCGAGTGATTGGTTTGTGGTTGGGTAGGATAAGTTTTGTGTGTGAAAGAGAGAGAGAGAGAGAGAGAGAGAGAGAGAGAGAGATGGGGTGTGTGTAGGGACGTGTATGAATGTGTGTGTTGATACTTGGGGTGTAGGTATGTGCGTATGATTTTACGGTAGAAAAGACGCACTGCTACAGATAATTACCGCTGAAACGTTTTTTCTTGTAAAATATAAAATATAATATATTTCTGTTTAATTTCTGTTTAATTTAATATTTTTTATAATTGGTAAAAAATGCATTTACATAAGATTAATACATTCTGTTGATGAAGTGGGAATTGATGAAAAGGGAAAGTATATTTTTAGAGGCAGTTGATGAAAATGGGAATTGATGAAATGGCAATAAACCCTATATTCTGTCTGTGCCTAAAGAATGCTTTTCTATACCACATCTGTTGTATCTGTGATTGTAGAATCCTCTTTTTGCAAGATGACTTCAAGAGTCGTACACCAAATTACTCTTAGAAGCAATCACTCTCATTAATCTTTAGCTAATTTAAAGAAATTATCACCCACGTTTCTCGGCACTACTTTACAACACTCCTATCTTACAATGAATGGACATCTGCGCCTCTTTTTCCCCAGATAATTCGAAGAGTCGTGCAAGCAATTACTGTTAGAACCAATTTCTCTCATTCCACTTTAACTCCTTTGAAGAAGTCATCACCCACATTTCTCGGTACCCCTATCATACACCCGACTGGGCGTTGATACCTGTTTTTCGTAGATGATTCGTAGAGTCGCGAGAGCAGCCAGTCTGTATACGACTGACTGTAGTAGTTGAAGCCATGTATAATAGTGATATGAAACGGGATCAGTAGAGGCTGTAGTGCAGTGATGGGAACTCGAAAATCAGTTGGGTTAAAAAATAAACTCTAATCAACTGGGTTGAGTGAATATGAACTCAAGGTGTCTTCCCACTAGACCAATTCCCCTTAGACCAACTACATAGTGTTTCTGATTAAGGGTTGATTAAGGATAATTAGGAAAACAATTATTTATAAAAATCTGCCCAACATCTATAAAATATCGACAAGCCAGAAAATGAGCAGACCATCATCTGAAAAATGAGGTCCCCAAGGGTGAATTTGGTGATGCTACCCTGCACAGCAGGGTAGCATCACTAAATTTACCCCCTGTGAACCTCAACCTGAATCAAGGTCTCAAACTTAATCAGAAACAGATACCCAGAGGATAAACTGTCCCACTATATGGGATAGCATCAGTAAATTCCCCATCTGGGGACCTCATTCTGCAAATGACAGACTGCTTATTTTCAGGCTTGAATATCAATAACATTAAATACATTTATAAATAGTTATAAATATATCAAATTATTGATATAGAACTATTTTTAAAGTAGAACACACCAGTTGGTCTAAGGGGAATTGGTCTTTTTAACCCAGTGATTTGGGTTGATTTTTAAACCAACTTATTTTAGAGTGTAAGAGCCATAGTAGTGCAGCGATACGTGTAAGTTATCTTCAACGATAATATGAAATACCTCAACAGAATATGAAACCTTTAGGTAGAGATACCTGCAATTTAGAATAAAATCTAAATATGGGCATTCTACCAGTTAAGGCGTCGGAGTTGAACCTCTCCCTTTGGTTGACTCGCACGGACTGTGTTGGGATCCGCACCCCAACCCGTTGCGATGCCTTCGAGGCCTAGCTCTTCTTGAATAATACGAAGTCTTTTTTGGCCTGCTTAGAGTCTGCCTCTCTCCGCACAGAAAAACAGATTTTAAGTCACCCTCCAAATAGGATAAGGCAAGGCAAGACGGACCCACCGCGACCACGTGACTTACCCGTTATGGTCCTTGTTTAGAAAACAATAAATATGATCTGCTGTCTCTTTACGTCTCCAAGAATTTACATACCAATTGTGGAATATATTCTCGAACATCTGATTGTTACTAGGTATTTCCTTTTTCCCATAACAGATGAAATGAGTTATCTGTGCAGCGTGCCATACCCATTTTACTGTGGTTGTGCAATAAACTGTTATTACTATTACACAAAATCTTGAGGAACATAAGTTTGTACAACCCATGTAAATACCAGTTCGTAAATTAATTTTTCTATTTTATAATGAATGTAGCCTTGACATGGCCAAGAAAATGTTTCCCTTGATGCGATTCTCTATAATACTACCTCCCCTTAATTTGATAAAACCGTTCAGACATTTAACACTGAGAGAGATGGACACTTCATATAAAAACTTATTTTTTTTAATAGTCGTGTATTTTTATCATCGATGTGCGCATCATTTCACAAACTACAGTTCTTTTCCTGTGACGTAGTATAAGCAAATAAAAGCTATCTTGTTACACTTTTTGTCCCAATTAATTTGAACCTTGGACTTTTGTTCCCAGTTGAAACCCATTTAAAAAAATAGAAAACTGCCTTTTCAGACCCGTTTGGTGATCTATAACTTTTTTATGTTCATTGTATCAACAGTGTGCGCATCGTTGCATAAAATACAGACACTGTTCTTTTTAATAATCTAAAAGCCTGTCAGATGTGGTTTTCCAATTTTTTTCCTCTGATGAATTAAAACTTCCAAATTGTTATGAAACACATTCTTGGACTGTTATTGATGAGAAATTACAAAGTAATTGCTTTAATTGGTGTCGCGATTTCACACCTCATTGTCATTCATCCACGCACATCAAGTCTCAGAAATTTCACACCTCACCACCCACATTCACTGCCTTCTTAATTGGATTTCGTCTCGCAAGTTCAATAATCTCAAGAGAGATAATTTTCGCGTGAGATATTATTTTTATCAATATTGTTGGGTATGCAGAGCAGGCCCCCGATCCACTTTTCAATGGGCAATTACGGACGATTGTGTTGAGATAACTTCTCAGCCCAATGGATACAATTACAGTTTAACTGCACCGTTAAACACGCCTACATTTTTTTCGACAGGTGTGCGGGGAAAAGGCAAACACATTAATACGGCTGAAAATTATTCACTGGGATTTGAACAATTGATCTCGACCAGTCACTTGGAAACAAAACGGTTATCATTGAAGAAAATTCATTTATAGATAACATGCTGTAATATACAGTATTGCCAACAGTTTTGAATTCATTAGACCCCGTGTTCCTAGGTGGTATCGTCGCGAGCAGTTCTGTCCCCATCAGACGTGCTAGTACAGTTTGGGCTTGTACAGTTAAAACTAGAAGTCCTGTCACGAACTGTGCACTTATCTAGGCTTAATTGCGCGTAGGAATTGCGCGCAATTACCATATCGAATGGCATCCTGGGTACTCATAGCAAACAAGGCAATGTTTCTGCCAATGGACCTCCGGGTTACCCGGAGGTCCATTGGCTAAAACATTGCGTGTTCACAGGCCTTATGTACAGAATTTCATAGCCTTACTATGGTCATAACGCGTAGATTAGCGCGCAGATCGGCGTGCTATTTGTGCGCATTTCATGACAGGACTTCTAGTTTTAATTGTAGTGGGTTTTAATTTAATCTCATAACTCTTAGGACTGCAGGAATAAACTATTACTGCTTCTCCTAATTTGTTGTGGCGTCATTTCTGCGTCGACTGTCAAATTTTTCCTTGCTCAGAAATGCATGTATGCAATAAACATCCCGTGTGAGACACGAAATAGCCCGCTTTTGTGTCGTAATATATGCCTGGAAAATGTCTAGAAACTTCCGAGATGAAAGTATTAATTGAGGCTATCGACGCGATGTAATAATTCTCAACTATTTCATTGCTGATTCATTATCGCTATCGCAACATTCATATTCTAACGAACGACACCCCATCACGCATCTCCCCAGCCACTAGCAAATCAAACGAGTTATATTCTCAACATTCAGTCATTAATCTAAATTTATCATGCTTGTTCAAACAGACACCAATCAAAAGCCAATTTTGTCAGGAAATCATCTAAATATCGGAATTAGTGGACCTTATTTACTGTTTACAATAATTTACGAGACAACAGTCTGCCTTGTGAAAATCGATAAACATCATTCGTGGGAACAAAAGTGAAACGATCTGAATGCTTGTACTGAATACAGTCTTACTAATAAAAATTATCATTGACCTATACTTGCTCTTTTCAGCGAAATTATAATAATCGAAAACAACGCTTTCACTGGCTTGAACGAATATCAATCAAATAATGCACATATATATAATCTCCCGAACATGACGGCAAATTAACGAAATTATAAAAAAGTATATATATATATATATATATATATATATACGATGAAAGACTCTGACGCCAATGGGGATCGAACCACTGCCTTGATGAGAGTACACGTCTGCGGCACCAATCGCCCAGCGAAACTGGACCAGCGCCATAGACCACTCGACTACCGACAAGCCCCAAAAAGGCATGCTAACAGATCGAGCGTCCATGGAACTGGCACAGTCCACACGAAATTACTCGGTATCCCCTAGAATTAGTTGTTTACAATGAATTTTACCATGATGATGGGATTCGACCATAGACCACTCGACTACCGACAAGCCCCAAAAAAGGCATGCTAGCAGATCGAGCGTCCATGGAACTGGTACAGTCCACATGAAATTACTTGGTATCCCCAGAATTAGTTGTTTACAATGAATTATACCATGATGATGGGATTCGACAGAAAGCTTTAAGCTTATTAATGGTCGTTTCCCAATCAATGAAATATGTACACAAATGAGGCTTAAAGGAAATTGTTCAAACTAAAGTGAACTAAAGTGAACAGAAGAGAGAGAGAGAGAGAGAGAGATGACAAGTACTAACAACTGTCGAAAAATGGAATAGAGAGAAACACGTCATGCAGATCACTTGCACATCGCACACAAGTAACGTAACGTCAGTATACAAACATCACACCATTTTATCCATGCCAACATCTACGTTGGGATAGAAGCCGGCATGGATGAAATGGTATGTCATCTCTATTTCCATCAATGGAGTTTTGCCTTACTTTCAGACAATGGGTTTCTTCGTAGTAAAGTCTACGAACTTATAGTCCCACATTTCAGAAGAGAGGTGGTAAAAAAGGAAGAAAAATTCAAACAAAAATGTGAATAAAAAAAAATGAATAAAAGTGGAGGGGGTTACAGTAGTAAGCCTACTTGAATAATAATAATAATATAAGGACAATACAGAAGGGTCAGAGTAAGCCCCGGGGCGCACCAAGCGGCGCCACGCCACACTCAGATGTCCCTGGTGTATACGACCCCATTTAGGAACAACAAATCACTTCGTACTCAAATTACGGCAACCCGGTGCAGCGCTGCACAGCCCAGAACGACCCGGTGTCCAGTTGGACCAACACGGATAAAATTATAAAGACTGGATACCTTTATTTAGCTGCATAATGTATAAATTATATTTGGGAGAGCGTCGACGATAGTAACTTAAGCAACATAGATCACTAGAGTCCTGTACTACTCGAAGTGCCCACTTAGCAAAATAAATTTCTGCACTTCTTCAAAAATACGACGCTTCTCGGTATTCCCAAGTAAGTTCTAGCCGAACAGAAGAGTTGGAGAATCGAAAACAAATGGCAGAGCACTAATTGAGTGAATGCGAGCATTCAGGTGGCGGGGACAATATAAGAGAAAGTGATCAGTTGTCTCAAGTTCTCCACATTGGCAGAAAGGGGTGATTGATAAATGGTTATCGAATAAATGGGCATTTAGGTTACTACAACGCAGACGCAACCTACAGTGGTAAACTTGGGCTACACGAGATCTATTGCTACTATAGAAATGTGGTGGACGTGTGTTGCCGCTATTAAGGAAACATTTAAAGTTGCTAATAGATGAATTGTTACGGATAGATAGAGGCAAGTTATTAAGGTTTTTTGTGATTCACTCGAGCAATTGCTGAAAAGGACATTTGACAAATTAAGTTTTCATGTATTCCATTCAAGCAAATTTATAGGAGGACATTTCCCCGATTTGAGGAATTTGAACAGTATAATCAACTCTGTATTTAAAATCAAAAGTAAATATATGTTAATATCATGAGATAACACCATGACATCCCCTTGATTCTGTTGGTATATTCCACGCCAGCTCAGTGCCAACAGTTGAAAGATTCCATTATTTGGGGTTAGACCAATTAATATTCTCAACGTGCAGCCTCGGGGCTGCACGGTGAAAATACTGATTTGTCTATTATACGAATTTACAGTGTAACAAAGTTTTGAATTTAGATGGCATTACGATCCTGACCTGAAAATCCGTCTCTCGTATTCAAAAGGTTAAATATAGAAAATCATGCCTGATCAAAATGAACAAGACAACATAGGGATACTGATTATAGACCTTTATTTAACAGTTATATACAGTACGTGGAGAGTGTATTATCACTAAATCACCCGCAAAGTGGAGATTCCACCGAGCAATAACTACAAACTTGTTGCAAAGCATAACCAGCACCGGCAAAGTTTCAGCCAATGGACCTCCGGGTTAAACCCGGAGGTCCATTGGCTGAAACATTGCTTGTGTTTTTTGCCGATATATACAAAATTTGAAAGTTGTAGCTTGGGTGATAACTCCACTCCGCGGGTGATTTAGTTACAATCCACTCTCCACGTACTGTACATTTGGCTTGAAAACCACGAGAAACGGTACATATCACATAATGTATTCCGATTCCGTATCATATAGACGACTCATTCCGATTCCGTGTCATATAGACGATTCGTTTCCTGGAACGCAACGGCCTATCATAACAGACGCATGAATACATTCTATGTGCGTTCAAGTGATCGACTCAGCAGATCGCTTACAACACAAAACAAAATTCCTTATAATTGGCGTATTATACATACAAAGCAGTCGCCGTGGATTGGCCGTACCGTAATCCACGTGTGGGTAGTGATGCCCACGCATGCGTTTACCAGGTACTATAAATCGTCATCAGCAAAATTTTAATTAATGAAGCACCGGGTTGTGCCCAGAGCTTCATTAATTAAATTTTTGATGATTATTCCTATAATTTGTATTTGGAATCTAATATTATTGCGTTCGTGGAATTACAGCACCTCCGTGGAAAGTGACCAGTCCATGGCGACTGTACTGTACAGATGTCTTTGCCCTAGAAAATCAAATCACAAAATGATTGCAGTGCATTGAGCGTGGATTGCCACTGAAGCACCAATAGAGAGGAGCTTCCTCGTTGGCAATAATTTACATTCTACGAAACGCACTCCCCCCCTCACCCCCCTCACCCCACCCCCCACCCCCCACCCCCAAACAAAAAAAAATACAGACCTTCAGTGGGACCCTTGGTACTTGCAAACTCGCTTGTGCGTTCAGGCTTCTGTCATAAAATTGGTGGCTTATTTCCTGGATAGAAACTTTCCTTCACGATTGTTTTCAGAGGTGTCGCTAAGAGGGGTTTAAGGGGCGTGTGACACCTCTAACATGTTTTCCAGTCGGGACATTTTCATTTGGATTGGAGTCTTATGTCACACACACAGTCGGAATACATGCGGAGAACCGATAATACCTGATTAGGGCTCTCTGGAGTCAGCATAACCAATCTGGATTTACGATACAGTACACGTTGTTTAAACAAGATGTTGCGTCTCCACTACTACATACATATGCCATATATCATGTAATAAATATAGATTATTACCACCACGCGTGTTTCCGACATAGTGTATTGAAGTCGAGACCAGGAGCGTACCTAGGATGTCCTGGGGGGGGGGGGGGGGGTACATTTTTTTTTTTTGGGGGGGGGGGGGGGTGGTTGCCGGTCGATATATGCCACAGTCATATCCAAAAGGCTGTAGGCCTTCGGTGGGTGGAGGTGAATATGACCTCCAATTGGTGGGGGTTCTGGGCTCCCCGATCCCCCGCCAATGGGAGGGCCATACTCACCCCTCATGCCTACGGTATCCCCCTATATTTTAAAAATTCAATGCCCTGAGACTGAATCTCGGACCCTCTTAATTTTCCCATTTTGCGGGGGGGGGGGGGGGCACTGTAATTTTTAGGGGGGGGGGGGGGTTATGGTCTCCCTGGGCACCCCCTTTCTAGGCCAATGGTCCAGACCTCGCCTCTGGGCAAATATTGACGAGTAGGAAAAGTCGATATATGACCCAGAGACGAGAGTAGGAAAAGTCGATATATGACCCAGAGACGAGGTCGAGTCTTCAATGCACCATCTCGGAAACCCACATAGTGGTAATAACCAGTTTATCTTACAATATCTCTCCCTTTAGTAACTGTTTCGCTTATATTTTACAATCATTCAACGTCTACGAATTGATTTTGTTTATGAATGAAGATCGTGATGTAATGATATTACGTTCTTGAGCCGTATATGAAGTAAGCCCCATTCATTGTTCCATTTGTACCACACGTATAACCGCCGAAGTTTCTTTATTTTATTTTTCAGCTTTAACGAATGGAACGCCGAAATAAAAATAGTATTATTGCAAAAAATGATATGGACTAATTTATTTCGCTTAGTTGGTGATTTATTTATCATTCAATAACTTTTATCAAAACTGTAGCCTCGACATGTGTCAACAGTTTTTGATAAGCGCGGATAAAAAGCATTCGCCGCCTGATTGAATGATCGCGCGTGTGGTTGCTCCCCTCATACGGGTCTTTATTTTGTCTACATGTTTTTACTTTATGGGGGAAAATACGTTCTTGTTGTTAGATAAATTTCAAGAAGTCTCGAATTGTTTTTACGATAATCCCTACTGACTAATACTCCAACTATATCATCAAGCTATGGCTTCAACGAAGCAAACACTCTTTCAAGCAAGGATTTTCTAATACTTTGAATTAGAAAATAGAATAAATCGAGCTGTTCTGTCCTTGAAGGCGTATTTGCGTTCGCTATTTCGCGGCTCCTGTGCTTCATTGGAAGCAAACCACAGAGGAATTTGGGTATTCCTTGCTTGTTCTTGGTTTTTTTTCCCAAAAGATAGAGAGCGTTGGGAATATGATTTTTAAAAATGTGCAGTAGATTTTGTTTTTAAAAGCATAATTTCCCATTCGCCTAAAAGAAATACAAAGGCGCTGCTAGTAAATGGTAACAATCCTAAAAAGGCGTCAGTTTATCCATATCCGTCTGTATATATTTAGTGTTCAATCGATGATCGGAACCGATCACCACAATCGACCGATTGTGGGCAATCGGACGACAACGGCAACGGCCCCTGGAACATCGGTTCAACCGATTGTTGCCAAGCATTTTGGGATGATTTCATAAACCGCATTTTATTATCTTCTGCAATTGTTCAATTTTTAATGTAAAATGATGTCAATGATACCATTCAATAAAGTTGAAAAAACACCACAATGTTTATTCTTAATCTCTCTAGATGCCCCTTCACGGGATATACAAGTTAAACGACATGTTGAGCTTACAATTGAGCGTCCTTGCGGCAATCACCACTTCATACCGGAAAAGTGAAGGTTGTACTCCATTGACTCAGGCCTCAGTAAACATTACCAGTTGCGCGCACTTGGGTGGTAAACGGGGCTCAGAGAGCCACGTTTAACGCCCAAGTGTGCGCGACTGGTAATTTTACTGGACCTGATTCAACGGAGTTTCACGCTGTGAAATATGTTCAATTTAATGTAGTTCTTTCACGTCTCGACTTATCTTGTAGTGAACGGACTGCAAACACTATAAAATATGTTCAATTTAACGTTGTTCTATGCGAGACTCAACTTGTCTAATAGTGCATGGTATTACAATCGGTATCGGCATCAGAAACGACCGATTGTGAACTCAAATAACCAGTAATCGGTCAGCGGCCATTTTGGGTAATCGGTTGAACACTATATGTATTGTATATTAGTGCCCACTGTCGGAATTACTCGGACAATTTCTTCCGATGCAAGACTAATGTTATGATAACATTAGGGCCCTGCGAATCACACATGATCGATTCGAAGCGAATATCGAATCGAATCATGTCTATTATTCGAATTCGAATCGAACATCGAATCGAATCTGTGACGTATTGAAGATAACTGGGGGTTGGGGTGCTATAAACCTGCTTTGTTCCGCCTGTGATGGCTCATGTCCCGGCTGATAAATAATCCAACTTCATCATCGATGATGTAATTGGAATATTACCCTGACGGATGATTATAGTTCACCATCAACATTGCTAGGAAACTTTGAATTTGAATTTAACAGTGGTAGGGACTGGTGATGTTGGAAATAGCATGGTTGTCGGCATAAGTACAGATGTTGTTTATATTAATGTAGCGGAAATTGCACTCACCGTCTTTTATTTCACCATTATATACAGTACGTGGAGAGTGGATTGTAAGTAAATCACCCGCGGATTGGGGTTATCACCCAAGCTATAACTTTCAAATTTTGCTCATATCGACAAAAAACACAAGCAATGTTTCAGCCAATGGACCTCCGGGCTTAACCCGGAGGTCCATTGGCTGAAACATTGCTGGTGCTGGTTGTGCTTTGCAACAAATTCGCAATTATTTCTTGGGTGGAATCTCCACTCTGCGGGTGATTTAGTGATAATACACTCTCCACGTACTGTATGTACGATTTCCATCTGAACTATACGTTTTGTGAGACGTTGGATATGACCGATATCAAGCTACATTTCAATGAAAAAGATTCGAGAGGAAACGAATCGGGCAGCCGATTTCGAATCGAACCGAACCGAATATCTGTTTAATATTCGAAATCGAATCGAATCTCGAAGCTTCACATGGGCCTATTTCAGAGCTTTTGTTTACATTCAAACAATAAAAATTTACTGTGCATCTATTTAATCGTCCTACACCGGCTTATTAGTGTGAAGGAAATCTGATTATTTTACGGGTCTTTGTTTCACTGATTCATTTATCCTTGAAAATAACTATAAATCTCCATGAAAATAAGAGTACATCTAACCAATTCCGAATGTAATATTTTCAGTTTTTTATGCTACCCAAAATTGTGAAGAATTGTTCGTAAACACGAATGGACAACAACAAACATTTCAAAACCGACAAATCATTCCTTTGTTTAGATTTTAGACGACATCGAAAATAACCTTCACCAATTTTCAAAAGAATTTTCAAAATAAGCTTTTCACTACACTTTCGCACGTTAAATTTGTCTTCAAAGTAAAAGCTTTCGATTGGGAAATAGATTCGTTGTCTGTGTACATTACAGGTAGTGTGGACATTTACAATGGTTCAAAAGCTGATGCACCATTCGGCATATGTATTAGTTTCAGACTATGGCCCTGCAAATAACACCTCGAATCGAATCAGTGGAGTCCTGAAGATGACCAATTAGGGTTGGCGTACAATAAACGACTGATAAAATAATCCAACTGCATCATCAAGGCATGCCTTCGTCGAAGGCATGCCTTGATGACGTAGTTGGAATATTACCCTGAAGGGATTATAGTTCATCTTCAGCATTGCTTGGGAACCTTAAATTTGTATTTAAAAGTGGTGGGGATTAGTGATATTGGAATTTGCATGACTGGTAGCATGAGTGAAGATGTTATTTATGTTAATGTAGCGTAAGTTACAGTCAGTCTTTTATTTCAACATTATTTTTGTACGATTTTTATGTGAACTATACGTTTTGTGAGGCGATGAAGATGACTGACACCAACCTATATTCCTATGAAAAAAAATCGAGAGAAAACGAATCGGGCAATCGATTTCGAAACGAACCGAATCTCTACTGAAGTCTCGAAAT
This sequence comes from Pictodentalium vernedei, assembly GCA_031216915.1. NCBI lineage: Eukaryota > Metazoa > Mollusca > Scaphopoda > Dentaliida > Dentaliidae > Pictodentalium > Pictodentalium vernedei. The sequence goes on from CM062297.1 coordinate 78,839,346, forward strand.
CGAATCGAACCTCGAAGCTTCGCAGGGGCCAAGATAACACAGAGTAATGTTTGCAACTTGAATTTATATGTATGAGGTATATAAATAATTTATACCATGGTTATCTATTTTACAATATACAAAAAGTCTACGATATAAATTTTAGCTTTACACACCAACCGCGGTGAACACGCCAGCAATGAGATTTCAGTAGTTAAAATTTACACTTACAGTGGAACAACATCCAGGCTGACCCTTGGTGACGTCGACCTGAATGCAACTTGCCTAAATTTATCGCACGTCGCCTCACGAAGAGTGAAATGAAAGTGACAACTATTTATGACGTTTTTAAATGAGTTTACCCCATAAGACACCAAAACATAACAAACATGCATTGTCTCATGTTAATAAAGCATCCATAACTCGAAGTGGTATGTTATTATGCTATTAAAATGAAAAAGGCCCCGTTTCATTATCTATTTCGTTTCGGCGATAAAATTGACAGTGGAAGCACCGCCCACCGATGCTCGTGTGAACAAAAACAGATTCGCACGTATGTACGTCTGGTGCTCAGTAAAATCGAGAAAACATAATAGCGACTCTTAATAATCTGACGATCATGGTATAAATAAAATATACCCAGAGTAGCTTGGTGTACCAAATGTTCACCACTCGTGTGAAGTGGGGTTAACCGCGCGCCAAAGGCTCGCGGTTAACACCACTTCACCACTCGTGGTGAACATTTGGTACAGCAAGCTACTGTGGGTATATTCTATATATACACCTCATGCTACCGTCCAGAATCAGAATCTATATGTATAGGTTAGAGGTATATAATGTACGTTCAGCGTTACCTGTTACATTTGCAAAATGTACACAGGTGGGGGATGTGTGTCATTTATGGGTGCTTGCACCTGATGTACACAGATATATAGTACTTGTCATAAGTTACTGCTAAAGTAAGGGAAAATAATATTTATTATAAAAAAATATACTACATCAATACTCAGGTAAAGACTACAAACGTCTCTGAGCCGACATGATCCAAGGCCAGAACGCTCAAGTGCCACGTTGCCTATCTGCAGAGCGATTCACGCTATAATTGCTCTTACTTAAGATTTCAAATAATCCCTCTAGGAAAAGTTTTATGGATATTTCAGGTCGTCACACTATTAGTATTACTTATTGCCCCGGTTCCGTTTTATTACAACACTTGATTGTACACGTGATTTTTCACTGCCAGCATTTCTTGCAAAACATATTTTATTTGTATGGACACAGCTGTACATACTGAACCATTTCAAATCATAGCTATGTTTCATGTCCGTCCATATATAGGCGTGGCATTGAGTTCAACGTTCCAAATCTGCATAAAATTGATTCTACGAACTAAAATGCCCACACATTTATGATAGCATTATCAGGTTATTATTATTTGTTATTATTCTGGGAAATGAATATGAGCTAAGAAAATGCTCAAGCTTAGAACTGTGAACAATTCACACTGTAACATTAAATCAGATCTTGTGCAGGAATGATAAATTTTTGATGTTTCATCATTTTGTAACTGTGAATGGTGGAATTAACTCAGGATAACGACTTTACAGGATGTGATTTTCTGGATGTGCATTTCGAGGATTTTTTTATTTCGGTAAGTAAACCTACTATAGAATCTCGTACCGATCGACATCATACATACTTATGAAGCTCGATTGCGTACACTATAGCTGCAAATAGTAACAGTTGGAGACAGCCTTGAATAAGCTAAATAAGCTTACTGCTGAATCCACTTCAGTTTATGTACTTTTGTGTTAATATGTAATCTGTTCTTCAACATGCTTTTCTGAAATAAATATTGTTTAAAGTAAAAGTAACAGTTGGAATTTTTGCCGATTTGAAACCGAGTTAGAATTTTGGGAAGTAAAGGAGACATTTGCATCGCCAAAGAAGCTCTAAGATCCAGATAGATTGAATTTCCAACTACCCATGACTTCCCCTCCGAACTTCCAACTATAGAAAATTTTGACCAGGATTGTCACCCCCCCCCCACACCCTGTAGCCACGTCCCTGAAGACATGTGTATTAAATATCATATTGACTTAGTATTGAAAACCACCGAAACTTATTTAAGTTGTGTTGATGCAAATCTGAACATAAATAAAACAGGAATATTTTAATTGCTTTTCGCAAATTCATTTTTTCGTCCTTCAAGAATTGCCATCTTTTACCCACTGCCTCTTTCTGTTCTCACCCCAGCACTCCACGGGGTCAACAATCAAATACAGAATGGTCGGAAGAAACCGAGAGGAGAACCCGAGACCAGGCCATTAACCATACTGTGCAGAATACAGTTGTGACCAAACTGGAGAGCAGGGAAGAGCAAACCAGTGGACCATATTTTATTCCCGTGGTTACACAAATCCATTGCTCCACTCCCAGATATTCTTTTTTCACCCATTTTATTTAAGTTATACAGGTAAAGCTCAGCCATGCTACATTCGTGGCGGCACATAGGTGGGATATATAAATATAAATAAACAAACAATGGCAATTAGGATGGAAAAGTGAATACAGTGCAGTCGTCGTGGATTGGTCGTAACCCACGCGTGGACCGTGATGTCCACACATGCCACACATGCGTCTACCAAGTAATAAAAAGTCACCAGCAGCAACATTTTAATTAATGAAGCACCGGTTTGTACCCGGTGCTTTATTAATTAAAATTTTGATAATTATTCCTGTAATTAGGGTTTGTAATCTACAGGTATTGCGCCTGTGGTAATACTGTTCACCCCGTGGAAAGTGACCAATCCACGGCGACTGTACTGTAAATAAATACACACTTTGGCTTGAAAAAAGTGGGGAAAAATATGAAACGCATGCGCAAAATAAAATTAAATCAGTAAGTGGAAATCATAGAAATATCAGTGTGCATGTACATACTCATATAATAAAATACATTAACGCCGATTATTGGAATTGGCTGATGGTAGAATGTTTTCAGTAAAAGAAAATGACAAGATCTTGGAGGGGAAAGCATGTTGAGATGGTGGTGGTTAACCAAGGAGAAAATGAAAATACAGACAGGGGCTAAGTTAAAAGGGCCCCTCACTAGGCAACGGTACAAACGAAAGTTGAATGGATTCAGTCAGGGATCATGAGACCAACTAAAATTCGGGAAATGTATTACACCTTTGGGGATCTGCACCTCAAAGATGACCCACTGAGTGGCACATTAGATAAGATAGTCCAACAGAATGAAAGGCTGTTGGAGTGCGGCAAAAATGGGAGGACACCTAGTTCAATTGAACCTGAGTCAGCCGAGACAGAGCGAGTAAATGGGTATACAGGGACCGATCAGGACTATTTAAAATACGCTCTAGCATCGGAGCCTATTTTTTCAATTCATGCGCCAGATTTCAATTTACGGAGTCACACTGCTGTTTGTAACACACACTGCAAGTATGTAATATCTCTCATCATTTTCATTTAGTACACTATAGCAAACATTAATCTTCACTGTGGTTTCTGATCAAGTCTTGGCTGCCTATTTAACTTAAGCACTCTACAACAATGATAAATGATAATCATATATATAATACATGTAAGAGTGTCTCTCTCGATTATCCATCGAAAGAATATCAAAATATGATCTGAGAAGTTACGCGCCACATGAGAAGCCGATTTCAGAGATTTAAGAGCCAGGTCCTGATGTTTCAGAACCAAATACGCACTGGCGCATGCCCAGGTCGGTCCCTGGGTATAGACAAAACCATTACCTGGTGACCTCACCCATTCCAAACCAAATGAATCATTGGTGGGACCACAATCACCATAATAGTGCCCAGGAACCATTTAACCTTGATCGCCCATGGGCCATCGACCAGGCTCAGGAGTGGGTGATGGAACAAGGGGTGGATGGTAGACCTGAACCTTTTCTAAGCTGTACTAGACCTGACACATATGATGGAAAGTCCATCTGGGCCGATTACCTGACACATTTTGAAATGGTCAGCAAGCTGAATGGATGGAGCGACAGAGCCAAGTGATAGCAATGCAGTTAATTGTAACTATGAGGGGTTCTGCTAGAAGTGTGTCATCTGATATTAACCAAGAGCAACTGGAGAGCTATCCTCATCTCCTTCATATTTTGGGCTCCAGGTTTGAGTCACGAAACCAGTGTGAGATGTACAAAGCACAGCTAGGTGCACGGATTAGGCATCGAGATGAGAACTTACCAGCGCTTTTCCAGGGCATTAAGAGGCTTGTCAGAATGGCTTATCCCACTGCGTCAAATGAATTACGGGATAGCCAAGCTTATCGGAGTTTTCGGGATGCTCTTAATGACGAAGACTTGAAATGGGCTATTTGTCAAGGGAGTGCAGAAAACATCGACTAAGCTTTACATTTAGCACTCAAATATGAGGCCTTTCGAGTGAGTAGACACCGTACAGACCAGAACAGATATAATGTCTGGGCACAGGTGGAGGAACTCAGAAATGAAAGCAGCCAATATGGCATGTCACAAGAGCCCAGAGATCGGATGGACCAGACTAGACCGGTGGATCATGGAAAGGACGTGACGAGTGAACGGCAGAATGAACCAATCGTGTCCCAGGGTCTCGAAAGGGGGCTAACTGCCATTATTGTGACAAACCAGGTCACTTCCTAAAAGATTGCAGAACGCGCAAATGGGACTTGAACAACGGTGCCCATAACCAGAAAAGAAATTACCAGAGCCCAAAGTCCAATAGAGGAAATAATGTTGAAACCCAAACACGATCAGAAGACTGTTAGCGGCCAGGGCTGGGTAAGGGGGAGGGGTTCGAGACTTGGCAGATGTACAAATATTAGCAGGACCCAATCGTTTATTTGATATAAAAAGTTTGATAAATGATGGCTTCATAGTGAAAGCAGAGTTGTCCGGAAATAAAATTAATTGTCAAGTAGACACGCGCTCCACCATATCTGTTGTGCACTCACAATTGTTTTTTGCAATCCCTGACCATTTGAGACCCGAGCTGGACGAGAGATATGGAAAACGTAGAATGGCTAAATGACAGATAATGTCACCACTGGGCTCTGTAGAATTGTCCAGGCATATCGACGGACGAAGTTGCCGGCACAGATGGGTCTTAGCCGATGTTAAAACAGAGGCCATCCTGGGTTATGATTTTCTTCATACATTTAAGTGTGAGATGGATCTTGGCGAGAATCGCCCCACTTGTCAAGGCAGACCAGTGTCCGTAGAGGTTGAGATCCAAGCACAGTCCTTATTTAGGATCTATGCAAGTGAAAACACAGTTATTCCGTCATCCAGCAAGATGGTTGTTTCAGCTACATTTTCTGGCGGTTCACCAGTCAGTACGGATGCTATGGCAGAACAGTGCAGCGAGGCGATGAGTAAGAAGGGTTTGTTGGTGGCCAAGAGCTTGTTTAACCCTAGATAATAGTGTGTACCAATAAGGATATTTAATACCTAAAAAAACCAAACTATTGACTACACACAAAGAGACCTGCAAAGCCATTTGCACTAAAATGTCTCCCAAAGATGTACACTCAGTTCTTGTCAGTCAATGAAACGCCCGAGGAAGATGAGGTACCCAGATCAATGTTTACCATGCAAGACCACCAAACAGATGTCACTGAACCGCAGATACCTGAACACTTAACCGTAATCGCAGAGTCACGCAAGAGCTCACTGACCACTTAGCAGTTCGAGAGAGCTATATCGCTGCTAAAAAGCATGAGTCAGTGTTCGCCAAATCGAAAAAAGGATTTGGGTAGACCGATATTGTGGTGCACAGCATAGATAGAGGTACGGCCAAGTCAGTAAAGCAACCTCCGAGGAAAATACTCATTGCACAGCAGAAAGAGGCGAGCGACGAGATTCACAGCAAGCTCGAAGCTGGTCTTAGACAGCCTTCCAAGGTTCCGAGGGCGTCTCCAGTGGTGATGATGGTCAGAAAGAAAGATTGCTCGATCCGATTTTGTGTGGATTATAGGCAGCTCAATGGTGTTACCATCAAGGATGATTACCCCTTGCCCAGTATCGATGATTCGTTGGATGCACTCCGAGGTTCTACAATATTTTCAACCCTCGACTTATATTGCAGATATTGGTAAGTGGGAGTGAAACCCGAGGACAGACCGAAAACAGTATTTGCAATCACCGGGGGCTTATATGAGTTCAAATCGATGCCATGTGGTCTTTGTAACGCGGGTTCGATATTTTAAAAACTGATGGAGTTTAATCTGGCAGACCTACATAGGCAAACCTGCTTATTGTATATCGCTGATATCATATGCTTTGCCCGTTCTTTTGAGGAGCTGCTGAATAGATTGTACGAAATCCTCACCAGGATCAGTGAGGCAGGTCTTAAGATATCACCGAAGAAATGCAGTTTTTTTTTAAAAAAGAAAGTGATCTTTTTGGGACATGTTGTATCGAAGGATGGCATAGAGCCAAACCCAGAAAAAGACCAAAGCCATCTGGGAATGGGCTCAACCAAAAACAAAAACGTGAATGATGTTAGGAGCTTCCTAGGTATCTGTTCCTACTACCGTCGCTTCATAAGAAATTTTGCGAGGATTGCAAAACCACTACATAAGTTGACAGAGAAGCAAACAAAAATTTCATTGGAATGAGGAATTCGATGAGACGTTTCAACAACTGAAATGGGATTTGACCTCAGAACCTATTTTTGTGTATCCAGACATGAGCAAGACCTTCATCCTAGATACAGATGCGAGCGGGTTGGGACTGGGAGCAGTGCTGTCCCAGATGTACTCTGTTTGGGAACGTGTAGTAGCGTACTATAGTCGGACGTTTTCTAAGCTAGAACGCAAGTACTGCATCACACGAAGAGAACTGTTGGAAGTAGTCGACTCGGTGAAACAATTCCTCCATTATTTATTTGGTGTGCCTTTTCAAATTAGAATGGATCATGAAGCCTTAATATAGATTTGAAGGTTTAAGAATCCTGAAGGCGAACTCACTCGGTGGCTGCAAGTCCTAGAAATGTACAATTTTAAAATTGAACATAGAGCTGGGCGTCTACATTCTAATGCTGATGGATTACCAGGAGACCTTGTGAGCACTGTGATTATTGCTCACGCAAAGAAACAAATGGGCTAGCAAACGAGATTGAAATTAGTAATGATAGAATGCAAAAGGATTCTGGCCGAGTGCCGAACCCTAAGCCTTCAGCTACAAGAAAGGCTGATAGTCAGGCTGTGTCAGATGACCTGATAGAGGAAAATGATCAAGCACAATGATGGTTCCAAGGGCAGACCGAACAAGAAATCAGAAATGCCCAAGCAGATGTCCCTGCTTTGGGATATTTATTAAAGTGGAAGGAGGCAGGAATTAAACGCCCAGCGTGAAATGATATCTCAAAGCAATCGGCTGAGCTTAAAAGCTATTGGGCACAATGTAATCGTATCGAGATAAAGGATGGGGTATTGAGCAGAAAGTGGTTTGACTGGAAAGAAGACAGCCACAGCTGGCATATAATACTACCGAGGCGCTGGGTATCAGAAGTCTTAAGGATGTTTTACAGTGGTCCAGCAACGGGTCATTTAGGAGTGACCAGGACCATTGCCAGGGTTAGGTCACGAGTTTATTGGGTTGGTTTCTACAACGAAGTACTTCGCTTCTCAGAAGGATGTGAAGCCTGCCAAGAGAGGAAACACAGCAAACCAACGCCTCGAGGCAGCATGCAGCAGTACGTGGTAGGGGTGCCACAAGAGAGAATAACTCTGGATATTATGGCTCCTTTGCCTCAAACTCACCAGGGTAACAAATACATCTTGGTGATAACAGGCTATTTTATGCGTTGGGCTGAAGCCAACCCAATGCTAAATCAGGAAGCGAAGACAATGGCTGATGACTTACCCCTTTCAGAATTTAATTATTCTGACGTTCAAACGTCACTTGGAATTCAGTTTCTTCAACGTGTTTAAAATGCGACGTCAAACGTCGGAAAGTACAGATGACAAGAAATTTTTCAAATTAGTGATTAACTGGTTGAGGGCTAGATTATTTTCGGTGGTATGAATTTGTAATTCAAAATTTGTTTTATTACAATTTATTGGAGAGTGCCCACAGGCACTCTCCAATAATTTGTAATAAAACAAAAATATATAAGCAAAATATTGTTTGTGTTTGATTGGATATGAAATATAAGCAAGGAAAGTGTTGCTTTTGCTCTAGTATCCACATATTTCGAAAGCCCTGATTGTAGCTTCTAGCACTCAACCAGTTAAGAAGTCTTGACAGCAGGATTATATTAGTATTTTAAGCTGCGAAAACACTGGCTCAACGGTTGTCACTGAGCACTATTCGGGAGAAAATAGGAATTGAGGTTAAAACTTTAAAAAACTGAAAAATAATAACAAAGCAAATGATCACAAAATATCAACGCGTTGTTTGATTTCATACGTCATAAGACGTACAAAAGTATCAATGCGCGGTTTTATTTCATACGTCATAAGACGTACAAAGGTATGAAAAGGTTAAGAAATTCTGTTTGCAGATATGGAATACCTGAGCAGATTCCCTGAGAATGGATAAGACAAGGACGCCGCCTAACCATCCCCAGAGCGATGAACTGGTTGGGAGGTTGAAGGGGACAATAGGACAATCCGACAATAATTATGCTACACAGGTCATAGAAGTACTCCGAGGAGGCCATGAAAGATTCAAATGAATGTATTGACTCAACAAACCAGACAGAGACCAACTTTATCAAACCATTTAACGAAATTATGCATGAATACTGAATGTGCCAAGAAGAGTAACGTTTCACCACCAGAATTGGCAGCAGCTGTGAGGTCTTTGTGGAACCAAAATTCACTCAACCAATGCTAACTGACTGTACTGAGCCACAGAACAACCTGATGTTCACATCTTTCAAGTTGTAGACCAAACAAGTAACTGGTGGGGGGGGGGGGGGGGATCCGATTAGGCATTCCATTACAGGCGAATCAGAAGAAGGACTTTCAGCCACCGACACTCTGGACCATACGTCTGTTGTACTGAGTTTATCAGCAACTGGTGATCTATCCAATGGTCAACTGGAAGCCTGCATGTCCACAGTCACGACCAGTGAATCGACCAAGATGTTGGAGCAGTCATCGAGTATCTCAGCCCTCATACAGGTGGCTTCAACAGATGCAGATCCAAGCAGCGAATCGGAACCTCAAGACAGTCCTCGTGCTCATGCAGAGTATCTTCCGGTGGATCCATCGATCGTACATCCTGTACAGTTTCCTGATACCAAGATTGGTCTACCTCATGTGTTTACTAGATATGAGTAGTTACCAGGCGATCCTCGATTCTTTTTTATCGGTGCACCAAGTGCGTATATGGAAGGAATCACCGCTCATCTTCCTATCGCCACCAGATCTTCATGTGGGCAGCATCTAGGAATTAAGAAAACTGAGAGAATAGCTCTACCAGATAGTACCACCTATACTCTGATTGACTTTTGTGTTCGACACCCAGAAACTATAAAGTGTAAAGATGCGTCCACCAACACCGAGGAAGAAATGTACCGAATCAACAAGCCTACGACTGAAACCAAGTCCACAGAAACCATAAACTTACGGTATAATAACTACCATGATATTCCACTTTACCAAGACCAACCACAACAACAGCATTGGGACCTTACCATCAAGAAAAGAAAGCAGCCAGAAGAATAGGAGCTCGGCCAGGCTACAAAAGTATAGTTGTCAGGAACTTTCCACCAGTGTTCAACGCAGCAAAATGGTAGAAGTCTTAGAAACATCAATAACCGTTCCTATCGTAACTCTTTGCCTGTTGCTAGCAGAATCAAGAAAGGACACTGACTTTATTTACAATGGCATAGCGGGAGTTCGAACCCACGCCGGGGAGAGTTTTCGTCGGCACCAACCGCCTCGCGAAACTATACTGAACCACGCACACCACTCGGTCACCGATAGCATCCTTTCTTGATTTTATGGCACCTGTGAAATTTGAAAAAGAGACTCTCTCGCCAATTTCCATGAGGTGCAGAAAATAGAATTATTTATATGATAAATAATTGATGGGAGCGCGGTGGCTCAGTAGGTAGAGATGCACGCTGCAAGCCGAGAGGTCCTCCGTTCGAATCCCAGCTGCGGCAACCACGTTATGTCCATGGGCAAGACAGACACTTAATCCCAACTGCCTACGTGGGGGCACGGTGGCGTTGTGTACTAAGGCGTACTGCACGCCGATGGTGCACTTGTCTTCCACCAGTACTAACCCTGCTTGTGTGGATTTTGTACATTGGGGCGTCTGACAGTTGTTCGCCATTGCTCGGTGGTTCTATCCCGGTACTCCGGCTTCCTCCACTCGTAAAACTGCCCGCCACGAAGTGACCCTGGCTGTCGAAAGTGTCGTTAAACCCCAATAAATAAATAATTGAAAAATGGAGTACTCCGTGTGTTCTGTACTCGTAGATCCTTGGTTAACAAGCATTCCTCTTTTCGGGTTTATCGGCGGCCGAGTAGTGTGCGTGGTTCAGTCTAGTTTCGCTAGGTGGTTGGTGCCGAAGGGAACTCTCTCGGCGTGGGTTCCAATCCTCGCTATGCCATTTTAAATAAAGACAGTGCTCTTTCTCCAGCAAGAGGCGTTGCTCTTGGTGGCGCCGGGCAGTTTGGCCCGAATGAGGTTCTGATTAGCAAGCAAAAATCCTCAGGTAGTTCACACACTAACAGGTCAATGGAAGATCAGTCAATGATCCCTTTCCCGTGGATACTTCTTGGTTTGGAGTCGACAGAAGCTATTGTCTAATCGCAGAATGCGAAAGAATGCGTCATGTCGGAAGTTAATGTACGAGTTTTAGAAATAGCAGAAGAGGGAGACGCAGCGCCATGGAGAGGTTGGGGAACTGGTTTAGTAACTCCTGGCCTCGGGTGGTCCATGCCTGGTTCATGACAAAACCTACCTCATGTAAATCCGTCAATTCCATAGTTATTTGAGTTAATAAATCAGCTGTGACTCAGTGTTTCAAATATTGCACTTAATTAAAGTGTTGGAAACAATGCACCTTATTAAATGGTTATGACGCACAGTTAAAACTGGAAGTCCTGTCATGAAATGCGCACAAATAGCACGTCGATCGGCGCGTTACTGTACGCGTTGTGAGCATGGTAAGGCTATCAAATTCAGTACATATAGCCTGTACACAGCAGTGTTTCAGCCAATGGACCTCCGGGTAACCCGGAGGTCCATTGGCAGAAACATTGCCTGTGTTTGCTATGAGTAACCAGGAGAACCTGCCGTGCTTTGGATGCCATTCGATATGGCAATTGCGAGCAATTCCTACGCGCAATTAAGCCTAGATAAGCTCACAGTTCGTGACCGGACTTCTAGTTTTAACTGTAGACTCAAATAATTTTAAAAGATGAATTCATTTCTGTTCATAAAATACAATTCCAGCACATGGATTTGACCAGGAGCGATTCTCAAATAGCTCTCCCTGCAAGTGTTTCCAATTAAAATACTTATAACTTTTCTCGTTCCCCTTAATTGAAACTGAAGCTACACAAAATCCTCGCCTTTCATTGATTGAGAAGTAAATTTAATAACAATTTTTAAGTCACGGAAGCGTTGTATTAGCCTGAGGACGTGAATAAAGAATTTAATAGAAATAGTTTCTGTGAACATGGCTGACAATTACGTCTCTGGAAGAGATTTACGGAAACGTTACCTACCTTTAATTTCTGCAAGCTGTCAGTAAATCTAACACTAAGTTTATGGGAATTTCATTAAATTTAATTATTTTTTTTTAAAATTGAAATTTCAAAATGCTAGCAAATTTGTATTATTGATGAGCACATCATTTCACAAATTCTGGCACTTTCCTGCAGAATAGTATAAAAGTACAGAAGCTTATTTTTTTTAAGATTTCTCAATCCATTTGAACGTTTGACCATTATTCTCTCTTGAAACTGACAAAATAAGAAAATGGCGTTCTCATCATCGTTTGATGTTCTGTAAATCTTTATCAGTTCATTGTATCAACAGTGTGCGCATGGTGATATATCACACATACATTGTTCATTCCGTCAATATCAACGTCTTTGGGTGGCGTGGGCGGTGGGGGTGGTGTTAATTGTTTTGCCGGGAAGAATAAGAACTTGTAAATTACTCTAAAAACAGATTCACTGAACAGAGAGCCCAAATGAACGCCTAGTTTTGGTAGTTGTGATACTGACAGATATTCTTATTTACAAATTATGTGTAAACTAATTGATTTTAATTGGCTTACTATAAAGAGCCAAGTTTTCTTTTTCCCAATTTTAATAAACGAAAACAACAGGCAGCTCTCAGAGCAGTCTGTTATTTTCGTTTAATGACAGTTACAAAATGTAACGGCTGTATTATCTACTGACGTCATAGCGTTTTCCTCAACAGTTACTGACTTCTTAATTGGACCTTCTTCCTTCATGTAATATTTTCAAGGGAAATAACTTTATCGAAAGTTGATTTTGATGACGTCATAAGTTGGGGATGTTTCACTTTCTTTCGAAGAATGTTCATCGACTCTTTTTGTGATTGAAGATATTTCCCATTTGTCTATTGAATGGTCTATTGAGACTTTTACAGTAAAACCGTTAGGGTCTTATTTGTACCTTTCAATCTCTGATTGTTTTTCATATTTTGAGACAACACGTATCATGGTTTAGGAACTCTGTATCCGAACAATATTTTGGCAGATAATACACACATATTATCGCTTCGGTGAAGAGATCTGGGTTGTAGTATCACGTCTCGTTGAGGAGGTCAGATCTGACCTCCTCAACGAGACGTGATGCGACGATCCAGATCACTTCGCTGTAGCGATAAAAAGTTTATTATATGACGTATAGTTGAAAATCACATTCCAACGCTAGCATTACCAGTTCCCCCAACTTTCGTTTTGTAAATTGGATTGAAGTAAAAAAGAACTAATTTTTGCACTTATTTTTGTAACAGGTGAACACTTTCAGGGAATCCCCCGATGCGCATGTTTACTATAAAAAATATCATGAATACGATAAAAAAAAAACCCTGGACCGCCGCTCGAGCGCGTCCATTCCAGCTCGGAGTAAAGTATTCTCTCTGACCGGAACAGCTACTCATGCGAATTCGAACACACCCGTAAATAATCCATCATAATATAGTGATACCCAATCCAGGAAAAGATCGTCAAATAGTAGTGATATTTGGGGGTTATAGTACACAGTCATATAATAAAGACATATATTCTCTTGTGACAAAGATGGTCATACTCTTTCTCATTCGTCAATATCTTGATGACCACTTCATGTTTTATAGATAAACACAACCCTCAACTATGGAGAGAGAATATGTTGACTGAATAATGTTATGTTATGTTCGGAAAAGGTTAGCTCTGTAATCATGTAACACCCCCAAAACAACTCACAAGAAACTGTTTCTTTAATATGCTCCCTTCATATCGTTAAATACATTGCAGATAGAAAGAGTAAATATCTATTTTAGAAATGTTAAACTCTTTCGCTTACTAAGGTGTTAAACTCTTTCGCGTATTAAATGAAAATTTACACCATTTAGTAGATTTAAGGACTTCAGGTCAGCCTTCATGGCTTTGCTAAGACGAGAGTGGATAAGAGAATATCATCTGGTCTTAGACGCCTGTTCCTGCTATCAGGGGCGGAATGGGCCAAAAGGTTACCGGGTTATGCACTCTCACTCTCAAGAAAATTTTGATTTTTCAAACTGAAAGAATGCCGATTCCTTGTATCTGAGCTGTCAGTGGCAGTTCACAGTGAGGGCATTTTGAGATCATTTTTGCGCCATCTTTGTCGCTCATTCGGCAATAATGGTTGCTACAAAGGGGATTCGGAATCCATCAGACCGACCATTGTTTTGTTCGAACCAATGACTTTGCTAAGACGAGAGTGGATATATAGAATATACCGATAGTAGCTTGGTGTGCCAAATGTTCACGACGAGTGGTGAAGTGGTGTTGACCGCGAGCCTTTGGCGCGCGGTTAACACCACTTCACCACGAATGGTGAACATTTGGTACACCAAGCTACTTTGGGTATATTTTATTTATGCCATGATCGTCAGATTATTAAGAGTAGCTATTATTTTTTCTCGATTTTATTGTGCACCAGCGTACATACGTGCGAATCTGTTTTTGTTTACACGAGCATCGGTGGGCGGAACTTCCGCTGTCAATTTTATCGCCGAAACGAAATGAAACGGGGTCTTTTTTCATTTTAATAGCACAATAACATACCATTTCGAGTTATGGGTGCTTTATTACCATGAGACAATGCATGTTTGTTAAGTTTTGGTGTCTTATGGGGTAAACTCATTTAAAAACGTAATAAATAATTGTCATTTTCATTTCACTCTTCGTTAGGCGACGTGCATAAATTTGGACAAGTCGCATTCAGGTCGACGTCACCAAAGGTCAACTTGGATGTAGTTTCACTGTAAACTATTGAAATCCTATTGCTGGCGTGTTCACCACGGTTGGTGTATAAAGCTAAAACTTATGTCATAGGCTTTTCATATATAGTAGAGTAGGTAATCATGGTATAAGACAGAATATCGCATTACCTCAAAAATCTGTTCCTGCTATCCCGGGCGAAAAGGACCAAAAAGTTACCAGGAAATGCCCTCTTATTCCCGAAGAAATTTTTGATTTCTCGAACTGAAAGAATGCTGTTTCCCTGCATCTGAGAAACCAATGGCAGACTAGACTGCTGGTCGATCGAAATAACTTCTATACGAGTTGTCAATGCAGTCCACATAGAGGGAACTTCGATATACCGACAGTCTCTACTATCATCTCCACTTCCCCTTTTGGTCACTTTCACGAAGATTCACTCGTCATCAGGTGTGGGGCTGCATCAGTTTTTAGGGCCACAAGGGTATCCAAATAAGAGCCCCACCAGAAGGTTTCCCGGATGACCATACGGCCAGTCCGCCTCTGCCTGCTAGTCAACCGAACATTGGCCAATCTCATTCAAAAGAGACTGTTGGTTGGACTAATTAACCCTTTACCCATCGTAACGGCCAAAACCGGCCAGCGCTATTCTCAAAAATCGCCAATTAATTTTCATTATTTTTTCATTTTTTGTCTCAAAAACATAGGTTATGACCCCTCGTTGGAACGAGCTCGACGAGCTCGTTCCAACGAGGGGTCATAACCTATGTTTTTGAGACAGAAAATGAAAAAAATTAGTTATTCAAGAATTTTTTTTGCAAGTGTCGTCTGCTTTTCATGTTAGGTAAAGGGTTAAACAGAAACCTCTTAGTAATATAAGCTTTGTCAATCATTATTTGAAACTAAAACTGACCTAACATATAGAGGAATGTCATATTTACCGATCGCATCTCTTACTCAATTTTAATGAAATCTGGCATTGAACACTCAGGCGACGAAGTGTGCGAATTCATTTTTCATTCGTAGGACGATTCAGTGAAAATCTAATCAGTGCCTATAGGGCCTTAGGAATGAATTATGACTGGTCCTCCTTGAAGGTATGTTGTTGTTTGTGTCGTGAGCTTGGCGAATGTCATTCCATTATCCTTTACTTCCAAATGCCGGGGGCGCGCTAGCTTAGTGGTTAAGAAGTAAATCACAATACCCGAATGGCTGGATCCAGAGGTTTGGTGAAACAGGGTTCCTTCATCTAAAAGATCAATACGCTTGTTTCTTAAAACTACAACACCCATACACGCAGTATATCGTCCCTGCATGCAACTAGGCGCCGTCTGCAATGTTTTTGTATTTCCGATGGTGTCTTATTACATTCAAGGGACGAGATGTCGGTTTGTTGTTTCCTCTTTAACGGCATTTTATTTATTTACAGTTAAAACTAGAAGTCCTGTCACGAACTGTGCGCTTATCTAGGATTAAAATGTGCGTAGGAATTGCGCGCAATTGTCATATCGAATGGCATCCAAAGCACGGCAGGTTCTCCTGGTTACTCATAGCAAACACAGGCAATGTTTCTGCCAATGGACCTCCGGGTTACCCGGAGGTCCATTGGCTGAAACACTGCTGTGTACAGGCTATATGTACAGAATTTGATAGCCTTACTATGCTCACAACGCGTTGATTAACGCGCAGATCGACGTGCTATTTATGCGCATTTCATGACAGGACTTCTCGTTTTAACTGTATTTATTTATTTATTTATTTATTTATTTATTTATTTATTTATTTATTTATTTATTGAGTTTAACGACACTTTCGACAATCAGGGTCACCTCTTGTCCGACAGTTTTAGGGGAGGTGGAAGCCAGAGTACCAGGAGAGAACCACCGAGCATCTGCGAGCAACTGTACGACTCCCCAGTGTACTTTACACAATCAGACTTAGCATTGGATGATGTCAAGTGCACCATCGACGTGCAGTGCGCCTTGGTACACAGCGCTACCGAGCCCCACGTGGGCAATCGGAACTGAGTGTCTTTCCCAAGGACACAACGCAGTTGCCTCTGGCGGGGATCGTACCGTGGACCTTTCGGTTTAACCCTTTACCCAACGTAACAGCCAAAACAGGCCAGCACTATTCTAAAAAATTGGCAATTAATTTTCATTATTTTTTTAATTTTTTCTCAAAAACATAGGTTATGAACCCTCATTGGAACGAGCTCGTCGCGCTCGTTCCAATGAGAGGTCATAACCTATGTTTTTGAGACAAAAAATGAAAAAAATTAGTTATTCAAGAATTGTTTTTGCAAGTGGCGTCTGCTTTTCATGTTAGGTAAAGGGTTAAAGTTCAATGCCGTAACCACTAAGCCACCGCGCTCCCGGCATTTAGAAGCAAAGGATAATGGAATGCCATTCGCCAAGCTGACGACACAAACAACATAACTTCAAGGAGGACCAGTCATAATTCACTCCTCTCGACACTCTTTAACGGTAGAAGAGTAGAAGATTCTGAATCAACTTCGTGTCCGATCGCTGCAGAGGAGAAAAAGAGTGCGAGGAGAGTCTTCTGGTATGCTAGTGATATTCAGGCAAGTATTACTCTACCGATTAGTTGTAGGTTGGTTGGAGTCTTCCTCAGCAACCTCAGTCTGCTTCAGGCTCATCTTGGTAGTTTGAAGGAGAACGACTGCGGATTCAGATACGACAGCCAGAAAACAACGTCCCTTTACCGGGTAACACCAAAAGACCCTGGTTCGGGGTCAGGCCTGCTTGTTATCCTGTTTGGCGGGACCATAGAGCGTTTTAATAACGTTTACGAAAAAGGGGCCGACACTCCCCTCTCCAGGGATGAACAACCACCTCCAGGGATGGAGTGAAGGATGAGAGGATCCATGACGGTTATAATGATTCCATATCGGTTAAACAAAAGCAACAGACTGTGTCATGTGTAATTAAGTTTTGGGAATGTCGCCATCGTCTTTTCTGTCGAGTCTTCGGGAAAGTAGATTTTGTTGCTTTCATAGTCTTTATAGTCTGTTGTTTGTTGGATCCGTCACGGCAAGTATAATCTGCATAAGGCTTTTCTTTTTGTCAGTACTGGATATTCGGTTGTAGTGTTGGTCGTCGAACGTTGTTACATTTGGACCAGTCTTGTCCTCTCACAGAAGTCTGCGTCTGTGGTGTAGGTATCTTTCGTTGCTCTGTATGTCCGCTGAGTAGCCTGAAAACAGAGAAAATGGAAGGCGAGTTATGCCCCACCCATCCTTTAGCCTCTTCATTTGCCCTAAATTAGATACCCACCCGCAAACCCACCAGAGTGCAGTGATGTGCAATGCGCGCCAATACACGATTAGTAACTGAGAAGGCATCAAAAGGCATCACACCACCGCTGGTTGATGAGGCCCTTCCCTTTAGAAAAGCGCCAAATTAGATACCCTACTTGCAAACTCACCAGAGTGCAGTGACGTGCATTGTCCGCTGGTACTTGGTAGAAACAGAGCGAAACATCAAAAAGGCAACACACAGCCTGCTGGTTCGCTGTGCCCTGCCCAAAGGCAATGAGTACTGTTCTCCCGGGGGACTTTTTGGGGAGTGAAAAGATGGGTAGCAGCCTGGTTACATGTATCACTCAAACCGAAGTGTATTAATGCTATTTATGCGCAAGTTTTTAGGATCAGTGAATGGGGGCAGCCTGGTTACCAGTATCAGCCACACCAAAGCGGCGTTTTCTGCCCTCCTCCGGATTGACCAACACTCCATCCAAAATCCATCATATTCACTTAACCCAGCGACCTCGGGCCAATTTCTAATCCAGCCGATTTTCGAGTGTATATGCTGAGTTTTGTATTGATTATTTTCTCGAATATTTAACATTTTTTTGCAGCTGGCACTGATTTCGTTTAGTTCGGATATTAGTTCACTGTCTTTGAGACGGCCGAGATTTTTGGCGTCTAGTGTTTCCAGGCGGTATTTTATAGTTATAGCTTGTTCGTGGAGGAGTTCGGAGTCACGCATCGTGACGTTCTGTGTATTTCTACGATGTCAGTTTATTATTCCATGTTCGGCAATAGGGTGTTCGAACCTAAAATGAATTAACTAACATCATACATGCCACATTAAACCCCTGGTCTTTGGTGGTATATCCCATGTCAGTTCAGAACCATCAACTGCTAGAGTCTATATTCGTTATTTGGGGGAAGACCAATCAATATTTTCAAAATGCAGCCTTGTGGCTGCACGTTGAAAATCTTGATTAGTCTACCGCACACATTCACTGAGTAACCCTCTACTTTATGAGTTCAGATCGTATTACGACCCGGGACCTGACATGGCTATACGTTTGTGTCAAGTTATTAAACATACGGTTTCTTAGTTTATTCAATGAACTTTCTTACCTGAAAATTCGTTTTTTGAATTACCTTTTTTATGAACAGGGAACATTAGAGTATGTTCAAGCTGAAAATCATCGATGTACGCGAAAGTGTAATTAAAAAGATTTTTTTGTGAGTTTTTGGACCCCAGCCCCTAAACGCCAGGAATGCGCAGCTTAAAAAAGGGTTTTATTCAATAGTTTAACTGTATAAACAACTCGATAGCATCAACAATTCCGTACGTGTAATTAAAATCTCCAGGGCTCTCGGACCAGGTTGCCGACACCTACGACATAATTTCGAATAGGACTTTCGCGAAATTTTACCATCGAATGCATCCAAAGCGCGGCGGATTCTCTTGGTTACTGATAGCAAAGTTTCAGCCAATGGACTTCCGGGATAAGCTTGGATGTCCCTTGGCTGAAACACTGTTCATGCACAGGGCATACACAATTCCATAGCCTTACTATCGTCGTGGCGTGCTGTTTGTGGGAAATTCATGACAGGACTTACAGGTTTAATTGTATTGATCTGTGATGTTCTGTTGTGAGCCCATCGCATGAACCCAATACATTTACAGTGTTCCTTTCAAACAATGTCGAAGAGAATACTGGCACAATGTTTTTAAAATCCCTGAAAAAGGAGGCACACTGAACAAGAAATAACGCCACAAGAGGGAAGATAAAACGTCACCCATTTTTTCACAATGGGAATTTATAGCGTTTCAGTACAATAATCATTTACTTACTTGTCGATGGTAATACGTTTGGACAAATAAGGTTTTGTCTGGCATGTACTCATGCATTTTCAATGACCAAAATTCTATGGAGTCTCTAAAGCCAAAATACATAAATTTATGAGTAAAACAAACGTTAGTAGTACGCTGCGGTCAACACAGACAGGAATTACTGGAGTGGGGGGGGGGGGGGGGGGATAAGTAATACCCATAGGGCTGTATTATTATATTAAAACTGAACCTCCTCAAAAATAAAAAATAGACTCGCCCATTACTCAGTATACAACCTTGTTTGAGACGAAACAATACCATCCAGGTTGGCAGAGTTGAGTCAATTAGAAGCAAGTTGCTCACAGATAATCCGGCATTAATAATATCTATCCATATCATACCAACAGTACGTGGCGAGTGGATTGTTACTAAATCACCCGCGGAGTGGAGTTATCACCCAAGCTATAACTTTAAATTTTTATACATATCGACAAAAAACATAAGCAATGTTTCAGCTAGAAGTCCTGTCACGAACTGTGCGCTTATCTAGGCTCAATTGCGCGTAGGAATTGCGCGCAATTGTCATATCGAATGGCACCCAAAGCACTGGTTATTCATAGCAAACACAGGCAATGTTTCTGCCAATGGACCTCCGGGTTACCCGGAGGTCCATTGACTGAAACATTGCTTGTGCACAGGCCATATGTACAAAATTTGATAGCCTTACTATGGTCATAACGCGTAGATTAATGCGCAGATTGACGTGTTATTTGTGCGCATTTCACGACAGGACTTCTAGTTTTGACTGTGACGAATTGTTTTTTTGTATAGTTTCAAAGACGAAATACAAAAAAGGAGTTGCCAGATGCAATTTATAAACGCTAATATACGAATATTATCACAGAGCTGATTTACTAAAGTTTATGACGGAAGGGTACTAATTACAAACAATACTATTAATAATTAGTACTTGATTGCCGCAAGGAGTTGTTCGTGAACCAATTCCAGTGTGTGTTTCTAAACTCTCTCCACACAATCCAACAACATCGTCACCATCTTCTCCACAGCACGATCAATAGGAAACATCAAAACAACGCATTGCCCCAAGGAGTAGACAAGAGCGTCACTGTTGCCATGGGAAAGTAAGAGAAAGAATTCGCCCCGAGGGACTGAAAAGTAGACACACCCAGTGGCGCCTTAAACAATATGCCAATCGATTAGATGGGGCGAACATTTACCGTTATCTGTTCTTTCAAATCTGTTAGTCTGAAAAACCTGAGCACAAAAGCATACATCTTCCCTTGAGGGCAACAAGTCGCTTACTGCAATACTTCAGCATTGTAGATGGCGCCTTGGTGCCCACAAGTAACGGCCTGCGGTTGATGGACCCTTGGGTAGTCTACACGTTTTTTTGGTAATGTTTAAAGGCGTTTAATAGAGAATCATGAAACGTTTGTTGAAGATGTCCACCTAATAGGTGGCTAAGCACCAAGTATTCTACATATAGTGTAGGCGTAGTATTAAAAGGAATAGGGGTCGCGGTGGATCAGAGGCTACAACATCGGACTTCGAAGCGAGAGGTCCGCAGCCCGACCCTGACCATGGGTAATTGCACTGTGTCCCTTGGCAAGGCACTTAATCTTGATTGCCCATGTGGGAGCACGATGACGTTGTGTACTAAGGCGTACTACACGTCGATGCTGCACCTGTCTTCAACCAATGCTAACCCTGCTTGTCTGGAGTTAGTATGTTCGGGAATCTGACATTTGCTCGCCACTGCTCGGTTATTCTCTCCGCACGCTCCAACTTCTTCCATCCTTAAAACTGACTGACACGAGGTAATTTTGGCTGTAGAAAGTGTCGTTAAACCCCAATAATACTCCCCCTCCCGAAACCCCCCAAACAAGTCAGTTTAACTCTTTCCCCACACGACTAGATGGGGGCATTTGAAAACAAAAATCTTGACTTAGTAAATATTTTTATTTTTTGCCTCTAAAACATACGAACTTATGATCCATCAATGGAACGGACTCGACGAATGCGATTTTTGTGAGTAGGTAATCAGACGAGTTAACCCTTTAACCAACGTAACGGTCAAAACCGACCAGCGCTATTCTCAAAACTCGCAAATTAATTTTCATTATTTTTTCATTTTTTGGTCTAAAAAATATAGGTTATGACCCCTCGTTGGAACGAGCTCGTCGATCTCGTTCCAACGAGGGGTCATAACCTATGTTTTTGAGACAAAAATGAAAAAAATAGTAATTCAATATTTTTTTGGCAAGTGTCGTCTGCTTTTCGTGTTAGGTAAAGGGTTAAACAATATACCATAAAAAGAGGAAAATCACCCAAAATGTTATTGTTACTATGTTATGTCCGTGTCCCCTTTTTCTAGACACCGACATATTTGCTCTAGTCTTTCCAAGGTCTATTTTCACCTGTACTATGTGTCCAAACGCAATCATTTCCCCCCACATTGCATTTATGGCGCTAAGGGAGATTTTGCGACCTTCGCGTTTTTTTTATCTCTCTGTGTTTGAGAGTGTACATTCTGAACATGAGGAGTGTGGGACGTAAAACTTATCTTTTCCCGATGTCCAAAATATTTGCGGGGGCCATGTGGATTTCGTTTTCGAAAGGTTCTATTTTCCATGTCGATAAAGTGCACTATCCAATGTAATTTATTTTGGATACTCCTTTTTATTTTTGAATAATGACATAATATTGTATCAACACTCATTCCACTGAAGTTATTTTTCAATTTAGTCTGTGCATCCCTGAATAATATCATGAAAATCAACTTTCGATAAAGTTATCTTCCAAATTATTAGAATGGGGAGTTTCCTTTTGTTACTTTTAATAAACGGAAACAACCGACTGCTCTCGGAGATGTCTGTTGGTTTCGGTTATTAAAGGTAACAAAAGGAAATCTTGAGGTGTCCGAACACTCTCTATCAGCAATAATTGTGGGGTTGATGCTGTCACAGCGTACCGTCCTATCGGGTGAGGACGTAAAATGGCTGTCCTCTGTGTGGAGAGAGAGACACTCCGTGCAGGCCAAAGATCCCTTCGTAGTATTCGAGAAGAGCTAGGCCACAATCGACTTGATGGGGCGAACATTTACCGTTATGAAGGTCATCCCACACACCTACGCCATTGGGCCAAGGAGGGGGCGTTAATATAAGTTGCATAATTTGTTCGCCAATCCTTGTAAAACAAATAAGATTAATTAGAAAAAAAAGAAAATTGGCTTTTATCGCTAGTCAATTAGAAACAAGTTGCTCACAGATAATCCGGCATTAATAATATCTATCCATATCATACCTACAATACGTGGCGTGTGGATTGTTACTAAATCACCCGCGGAGTGGAGTTATCACCCAAGCTATAACTTTAAATTTTTGTACATATCGACAAAAAACATAAGCAATGTTTCAGCCAATGGACCTCCGAGTTTAACCCGGAGGTCCATTGGCTGAAACTTTGCTTGTACTGGTTATGTTTTGCAACAAATTTGCAATTATTGCTTGGGTGGAATCTCCACTCTGTGGGTGATTTAGTGATAATACACTCTCCACGTACTGTTCCAAACCCTAAGTAAGTGTCTACATTGGCGCTTTGTTTTGCCAATGTGTTTTTACAGTAATTTGCAGGTTTTTATTCTTCCTCATCAAATCTTACCTTCTAATTTTTTTTATTGATGGAAAGGACGGTGTATGTTTTAAATGTCACGATTCGCACACTGTTGACACAATAAAAGAAAAAAGTTACAGAACATCAAAAGATAGTGGAAGCGCCATTTTCGAATTTTAAATGTGTTTCAATAGAGAACAACAGTCAAACGTTCAAACCGTCTGGGGAAAAATGTAAAAAGCCAGGTTCTGTATTTTCATTTTCGTCCTACTCTACAGGAAGTTTGTGAAATGATGCGCGTACATCGACGATACAGCTTCGAAAACATTTAAAAATTTCATTTTTTTATAAAATTCTCATACCCTTAGTGTTAAATTTACTGACAGCTTTAGGAAATGAAGGGAGCTAACTTTCCTATAAATCTCTACCAATGATGAAAATTGTCAGCCATGGTCTATTCGAATGTCTTTTGAAAACATCTCTACCACGAACAACGACCCGTATTAAATCTTCCATTCGAAAATCGTTAGTTAACATAATAAGCGAAAGTTCCAACAAATTGACCCAGAACTGAAAGGCCATGAATGCTTGTCTGTTACATGTTATTTGTAATTTAATTCACTTTTGATGGATCCCCTGGAAGCCTCCCGGTTCTGTCAGAACTGTCTCTGTAATTGAAATCACGAATGACTAATACTGTGTACGCCATTGATCGTTGTTGCTGATACTGTAGTTCTCTGTGATTTTCAACTTTTATGTCTTCCATCCCGCTCAATATTTCGTCTAATTTTCTATCAATGCATTCGGAGGATTCTTTCAAGGTGGTTGTTCGCATTATACATAAAAAAACAGTATTGGTGGATAATGTGAACAAAACAGGACCCAATCACCAATTAATAACCCTTCAATTGCGGTGGCCCTAGACATCTGCAAACCGAAGAAAATTCATCAGTCTCTGGAAATGCGACAGCCTTCACGAACTCAGTCTTTCGATTTTACGGTGAGGTGTCATTATTGCGCGCTCCGCTCCTGCAAGTTTTACTATTTGCGAGCAGATAGCAGCGCGCCTCGATTACACTTAGCGAGAGATTAACCCTTACCTAACGAATCAACTGCACCCGCCACGTAATATACAAATTGTGCTGTAGAAAGAGTTTTTAAAAAAACATCAACAAAACCATATCATGCGAACGATCATTGAAACGAGATCGTTGATATGGTTTGGTTGAAAGTTTTTTTAAGAATTGGAGAGAAAATAAAAATAACAATTTTGGATATCACGGGGTTTCTGCAAAGGGTTAAAATCTGTTCGTGGGAATTACAGTACGTGGAGAGTGGATTGTAACTAAATCACCTGCGGAGTGGAGTTATCACCCAAGCTATTATTTTCAAATTTTGTTCATATCGACAAAAAACACAAGCAATGTTTCAGCCAATGGACCTCCGGGTTTAACCCGGAGGTCCAATGGCTGAAACGTTGCTTGTGCTGGTTATGCTTTGCAACAAATTTGCAATTATTGCTAGGGTGGAATCTCCACTCTGCGGGTGATTTAGTGATAATACACTCTCCACGTAGCGTAGGCCAAATAATGCAATGTGTGCACGAAAATGTGTACAATTCACCATGCATAATCCCACAAACCTCAGAAACCAGGAATGCAACCCACTATCCTTTCGCTCAGGCATTCCGTAGAGAATTGATTGATTTACGATTGCTCCGTCGAAGCTACATTTCATGTATTGTACCTTGCTCAAATCAATCTGATTTATTGCTGCGAAAATCGTATTCGATAAATCTGGAAATACTTGTGGAATCTCTGCATATTGTGCACCAGTGAAGTGAACGGTGTGCAGATGTTCCTTGATGTCTTTTTTGAAAACATTCCCCGATGTGGGGAATCAATAATAGCGCACCTCACTTCAAATGGTAGCGAGAAGTATAAAGCGCGCGTCTCATTTTTAAAATATAAAGACTGTGAACCCAGCTCCAGCATAATAGCAAAATGGTTTCCGAGGGCACAGCTCTTCCCCATCGAACGGGCATCAGAAATTAGCATCCCCTACAATTATTGGCGGCTCCGTCAATTCCCACTATTGACTGTTGGGCTACTAGTCACTTGTGTGTTCATGAATTGTTAAAAGCCCGATGGAAGTTATGCTATTATTACGAGTGGCAAAACCCGATGGTGTCTTCCCACTAGACCAATTCCCCTTAGACCAACTACACAGTGTTTCTGATTAAGGGTTGATTAAGGATAATTAGGAAATCAATTATTCATAAAAATCTGTCCAACATCTATAAAATATCGACAAGCCAGAAAATGAGCAGACTATCATCTGAAAAGTGAGGTCCCCAGAGGGTGAATTTGGTGATGCTACCCTGCACACTGGTCCACTGTATGGGATAGCATCAGCAAATTCACCCTCTGGGGACCTCATTCTGCAAATGACAGACTGCTTATTTTCAGGCTTGAATATCAATAACATTAAATACATTTATAAATATTTATAAATACATCAAATTATTGATATAAAATTATTTTAAAAGTAGAACATATCAGTTGGTCTAAGGGGAATTGGTCTTTTGTGAATTGGTCTCGTGGGAGTTGGTCTACAGGGAATTGGTCTAGTGGGAATGAACCAACCCGATAGCAGTAACTTATATAATAATAATAATAATAATAATAAAAATAATAATAATAATAATAATAATAATAATAATAATAATAATAATAATAATAATAATAATAATAATAATAATAATAATACTTTTAGACCCTTAAATCCACACACGATGCTCTATTGCAGAACAAAGAAAAAAACGATTAGTGACGAAAAGTGGCAGATAAGTTTCAGTGTTTCAGAAACGGCAACCTCTAGTGGGTAGATGTTAATACACGGATTGGAAGAATCAGCTGTAAGCATGTCCTTTAAGTGGTTAGGGAGAAAGTTCTAGAGTTTTAGAATATATATAAAAAAATAACAAAAAAAGGTCTACCATGAGCAGTGGTTAATTTCGATGCAGGATGCACCATATTGTAAATACTCGATGAGTGAAGTGCCCAATATGTTTGATACCGAGAAAGCAAATCAAAAAGATAAGATGGTGCTGATCAATTGATGAACTTTTTTCAAGGAGGTCAGTTTTGAAATTAATTCTTTGCTGAATAGGGAACTATTGGGATTCACAGAGGATGGGGTTATATGACAGTGCTTACGAGATCTTGTGACAATGTGCTGCATCATGAAGGCTCAAATTATTTCCACACATTATTTTTTCTATCTGTGTCTTCTTGTTCGGAGATTTGAACCCGAGAACCCCTTTTTCCGGTCCAGGAACATGATGCATTATTATTTCATTAATATGGATGCAGCCAAGTAAACGTGTGGTGTAGATTAATTAATATTTTCAACGTGCAGCCTTCAGGCTGCACGATGAAAATATGAATTATTCTACCGACGCATCATGAATGTGGACTCTTCCAGTTGCTGCGATTGAACTGACATGGAAGATACCATCAGGGCTCAAAGGATTAAACCAAGATTCTATTTTATTTCACTTCACAGTCGAATCTGCTTGGAGACTCCAGAATCTTCGAGCTATTTTAGCGCCTAGTTGGCATTTCCAGCATCTTTTTGAAAGATATCGCCTTTCCTTCACATCAGCGCAGATTTCTTCTATTGTGTTAGCAACACTGTGTGATTCCACAGGATTTTTTTATTAATTTAATTCTGAAGCTGCATATGGGTGACGAATCAAATTAATAATATCATACCTTAAAGATCATCACAAAGACTGTTTGTTCTCGATGGATTAATATTGTATGAGTCGGGTGCAGTATAAAAGACAGTTTTGAGGCGACAGAACTTCGTAAGTTATCAAATATAGGTATGACTGTATTAAATATTTGAATTAGAGTTACCCGCCTTGAAATTCTGTACTCGGAAATGATGCAATCTCCGAAACTGAGCAGCCTCAGGAAAATATGTTGTTTTAATTAATGATTGAAAGCGAAATCTTGCATTAATGTTGAATATTCCAGATAAAAAGGAGGGCGATTTGATGACTTTTTGGACCTAAAACATACAATTTACTATTTTTGTGTTTTTGTTCGGATTTCCTTAAAAAAATAAGTGCACGTGACCGGCCTTTCCCTCCCGTCAGTTTTTCTTGACAAAGATATTTGAATTCCAAAATTAAAGTGATGCGATCACCCGAACGTTATAATGATCGCCTATGGTACCAACTATTTGGTAACGTGATACCCTTTTTCTTTCAACTTTTCTGTTTCGCAAACAACAAAGTCATGGACGTGGACGTGGAGATTGCAATTAGCATTAACTTGATTGGAAGACTACCACTGATCTCTGAACAACTGGAGTGTTGATGGCTTATTGGTTACATGCAGACAAGTTTCTCACCAGTCGCCATATCTCGTGTGAGTGTTGGAGTGGGGGGGGGGGGGGGGGGGGGGGGGTTATGGCTATAAATGGACAATGGTTAACAACCAACTTTCTCTCCGCACTTTTGTATTTTTCTACACCTCTTATTCGCCGATTTCGCTTTAAAGAAAAAACCTTGATGTCTGGGAAACATGAATATGATGATGATATGCACATTATTTCGCTGCAAAACAAAAGGAATGTTTACATTATATTTTAGTTATTATTGACAAAACACGTGCCGAGACATTGGAAAGTTGTTACCTCGTAACTAGTTTTCGCACTAGATAAATACTTTGACGTGTGACGAAGTGAGGGCTGTTACGCTGTGACTGTAGTCACAGCGTAACAGCTTTCACGTCATCAAACGGGGGAGAGGGGTTACCCTGTAACTAGTTTAAGTGCAAGGCAAACACTATGACGTTTGACGAAGTGAAAGCTGCTACGCTGTGACCGTAGTCAGAGCGTAATAGCTTTCATATCTCCAACCGGCTGGGGGGGGGGGGGGGGTACTCCGTTGATTGAATTGGCGCTATCGTGAGGGGGATGGGGTTTCCTGGCGTAGCCGTAATCAAGGTATATAAAGATCAGTTGAGATTGCTCAGCACAATTCAAAAGTATTCATCCACAAGTACAGCTAATTGAAAACATCCAGAATCCACAAAGGCCATATAAGTGTTTTGTCCCACCCTAAATCATTTCCTTCTCCGTTTAATAGTGTGAACCGCGAGTGATACCTCGTATTTTATCTTCACTTGGATCTCGAAGATGAATAATGGGTTTAGTAGAGAGGTGTTATACAGATACGACTATGCATTACATTGCCATCGTGATTGTTCATAAATTAATATATTTACATGTATTTATTTATAGGTTAGGGAGCTCTGTCTTGCATAGGTGTTTAAATTATATATAACAAAGAAAATATAGTTTTTCTCGTCCGGGAACGTCGAAGATACAAACCACTCGTGGGGATGGATGCACAAGCATTCCAGCGGACAAAAAGGCCCATTTTTCCAGGACCCTGACTGGATAAAATATTGAACACATTACTAATTATGATAGAATCATACATTTAAGAGAAGAATTATTCCTTCAGTATTCTATCACCAAAGTATGTTCGGAGCATAAATGACTGATACAAAACGTCGCCCGAGTGCTAGAATGTTCTATGTCCCATAGGGGACATAGAACATTCTAGCACTCATGCGACGAAAAGACTAATTTACTGTTGTAACATTGCATTGACAGTCTATACTATTCGCATTGAGTCCAATTTAATTTCAATTGTTTTAAACTGGGTATTATTAGTTACCCCGTGTCTGATCACGTGGTACGGGTTTTTACCTACCCGAAGCCAGCCGTATCCCATGAGGCCGAAGGGTAGGTAAAAACCCGTACCACGTGATCAGGCACGGGGTAACGAATTTATCTATTGACTTTCCGTTTTAGAAGTACAATCTATTTCATGTGTGAACACACACAGCATGAGATCTTTTATCTTCCATTGTTGAGCCATACAGGTTACTGTGGAATTTTTGTGCAAAAGAGTTTTTGTGAAAATATGCCGATATGACTAGTATAAAAAAATTATTGAATTTCTTTTTTTTTTTGTCTCAAAAACATAGCTTATGAACCACACATTGGAGGGTACGCGAAAAGCTCATTCCAATAAGGGGTCATGAGCTATATTTTGGAGATAAAAAATTAAAATATAATACATGTAAAACTGGAATGACGCGTCTTCTTCGGGGTGTGGACAATTTGTAGATTTCGGAACGAGGCTTCCACTGGGTACGGAAAATTTGTCAGTGGCTGGGCGGACGTATCGTGGGTTTCAATGAATATGGTCTCATACCACGTATCTATCAACCAATCAAATCAAAAAATTCACTTTGGTCAATAGATAACTTTCTTTATTCGTTGTGCGACAGTAAGCCTCTTTCGTAGCAGTTGTTAACAAGTTGCTTATATTCATTGTTTCCCTCCATTGTTTATTTGGACTCTTTTCAGTAAGTTAATCAGGCATCTGATCAAGACGCGGTGAAAGCTTACTTTAATTTTAAAATCCACTAAGCCTATTGTGACATGACTCATTTATTGTACTGTATATATAGCATTGATCAAAAGTAAGAATTCACGTTATAGTTGGGATTTCCAAACGTAACTAATTTCATATTATTGGTAAATCCCACGATCTATTACTGTCATATTATTCGGATATCCAGCAAGTCCAATTGTTAAGTGTTTATTACTGTTAGACATTTGGAAAACCAGATGCGCCATTAAATTGTTATCATCTTTAATTTGTCTCTGAGTCATCAGTTGAACAACGGAGTTATACAGCACGTGGAGAGTGTATTATCACTAAATCACCCGCAGAGTGGAGATTCCACCCTAGCAATAATTGCAAATTTGTTGCAAAGCATAACCAGCACAAGCAAAGTTTCAGTCATGGGACCTCCGGGTTAAACCCGGAGGTCCATTGGCTGAAACATTGCTTGTGTTTTTTGTCGATATGAACAAAATTTGAAAGTTATAGCTTGGGTGATAACTCCACTCCGTGGGTGATTTAGTTACAACCCACTCTCCACGTATTGTACAACAGATACAGGTGGTTATTACCCACGGTTATAACGCTTTGACTATTTTTATCCCCACTTAAAGTAAATTTGAATAAAAACTCGCTAACTACAAGTCGATATTGTCTAAAAAAGTCACGTGTTAGAATCATCCTGTGAGCCGACTTTTATATCATTCTTATTGGTTGAACATTTGCAGCCGTAAGCTAATAGTTTCACTTTCAACCTTTTTGTAGAGATTGGCGAAGCCAAGTATCAAAAAACACTGCAGGAATCATTTTTGGGGGATCTCACAAATATGAATTCGTTCTTGAAAGAATAAAGCCTATTTGATGTGTTCAGTTGATACTAATCTCAAGTGTGTGTAGAAAGGGTGGGACTATTATAATCCCTGATGGGTACGGGTGTGGGATGGGAAAATCTCACCCGAGGGCAAGATATTTGGGCCAGACACGAGGCTTGCCTCGTGTCTGGCCCAAATATCTTGCCCTCGGGTGAGCTTTTCCCATCCCATACCCGTACCCATCAGGGATTATTTTTCTCCGCCCACCATACAGCGGTAACGTTAGCCAGAGATAATCGGCGGTCACGTGCTGATATAATCAACTCATTTGGTATTCGTTGTTTTGAAAAACTAATGACACCATCGGAAAGAGCATGCAAAACTTATGTATATACCAAAGGTATATACCACGAAATCAATTGGTAACGGTGGCATCTCGGGGTTTACAGAGTTTTAGAGCATCAAACTTTGATCACACGGCATTCTGATAACGTCAATATGAATTAGTTGGTAGCAAGAAACTGATACGATATGCATAAGGTCATAATAACGTTATAAATGTATAACGTCACGTGGGTGGGGTGGGATACATCTGTCTTTCCCTGCTATCTCACCCTGGACAGACGTATGTTACACATGGATTGGGGGGAGAAAAATATATTTTAAATATCAGGAAAAGATACACGAAGTGCTAACAAATTTCTATTCAATGGAATCCGGTTTGAGATTTATTGGTTGAAACGTACTGCTTCTTATGCTTTATTTTCTTTTCATTCGTTTTTCTTCCCCCAAAACAAATCGTATTCCTACTCCCACTCGCCGAAAATGATATTCCATTCCCAGCATCGTATTTCACTCCCTGCGGTGACGGACTATTTTTTTATTGTTTACAAATCGATTGAGTTAAATCAATTATAAAGGGTTGTTTTGGGGGGAAACAAATAAGGAGAAAATAAAATAAATACAAAAGTTCACTGCCCAGTTTCGAGTACGATTTTTATCCTCTCGTGGGCCGCGTGGATTATTTCACTCGGCTAACGCCTCGTGAGATAATCCTACGCGTGCCCCACTTGAGCATAAAAATCGTACTCGAATACGAGGAGTGAACTGTTGTCTATTTTCGCCACGCAACGTGAACTGATTCTTGTGTCGATACACCACACGTGGATGTTTTGGTGGTAATAAATTTCCACGCACATTACCTTGATCCCAAAAGGGAACAGACACTTTCGATCGGATCGCGACTGAGTCGCGATCCGGTCGATATTATCGGTTCGCCCCACCAAACCGTAGAAGCAAAGTGTGGACAAGAGAATGGAAAAATACTGAAATCGATGTGCCATTTTATTTTGTTTTCTTGATGGGTTTTTGATTTTTCAGTTGTTTAAGAAAACCACGACCCTCTGGTGTAAGTGTGTCGTGATCATATCGCGATCCTGCTGCGTAAAAGAGTGATTTTGTGACAACAGTACTGTACTGTGTGAAACTGTTCAGTAAAACCCCCTCCTCTGCGTGTGTGGGTGGGGGTGAGGACTGGTGGCTTCCCAATTCCCTTTGTGCCCCCGAGTCCTCGCATAGAAAAAATGGGCTAGGGTTTGTCTTCCCGATTTTGTTGGGAAGTATTTGTTACTGAGAACAAAAGACAAATAGCAAGTGCCCGCAAAAGGGATTAAACAAGCGTGGGATTGTGAGCGCTTGCTGAAGTGTGTTTGTGTATCTGGAGAGGGCGAGGAGTCCACCTACCTTTTCAAAGGACTTCTAAAAGAAACACCACATTAAACACTAGCAATCTATCAGAAATCGGACCACCATGAACATTCATCGGAGAAATACCCATTGACTTCTTTATATACAGGCACATCAGTATTGATTTTTCCTATTAAAAGTAGCAGTTCGTCGAAGAAACGCGAAGACATTGCATCTCAGATTCTATTTTCGTTGCTTTTTTTATCTTAATTCAGATTCGATTTCATAATATATCATCCATCATGGCCGACAATTTTCGTCATTTTGGACGAGATTTACAGAACAGTTAGCTCCCCTTAATTTTCTAAAATTGTCAGTAAATTTGACAGTAAAGGTATGGGAATTTTATATCAAAATTGAAATTTCGAAATTCTAGTGAAGTAATATCATCGATGTGCGCATCATTTCAACATCTCGGTAATTTTCCTCTAGAGTATTATAAATATACAGAAGCTGGCTATTTAAAAGTTTTTTCCCAATCAGTTTGAATGTTTGCCTATTATTCTTGGCTTAAAATCCATTCAAAATTACGAAAATGGCTTTTTCAGCACATTTTGATGTGTTGTACCTTTTGTTCCGTTCATTATATCAACATTGTGCACATCGTCACATATAATACATATACAGAATGACACACGCGTGTGAATGTGTTAATCGACATGGCACGAGTGCCAGCGCGGAAAGATAGAACGAGATAGAGTGCCATATCGATTAACCCATTCACACACGCGTGTCGTCTGTGTTTATTACACGCCATCACGTCTATAAAAAACAATTATAAGAAGGACACTCAACAATTCATTTGACAACTAGCATCACAAAGAACACATTTTATCGCCAACCAAATTTGCGAGGGGAACCCGTGCTAGTATTTCGTCTCCCGAGTTCCAATGTGTTCTATGCACCTACAGTGGCGGCGCCAGAGTTACAGAAGTGAGGGGGTACATTTGGGTATTGCCCACCGCTCGTAAGTTTGTAAAAGTTGAGAAAATTTTTTAAACTTACGTTGTAAATGGTGTTCTCTGGGGCATTCTCAGACAATTAAATTAAAACAGTTTTATCCTTTTGAAACTTACTGGTTAGGTCTTTCAGTTATAGAAAACGTTGTACATGGTGACATTTTAACGGAAGAACGCTGTTGTAAAGTGCGAGCACAAAGCACCAAACGACACTCAGGCCGAAAATGAAAGTAGATTGCATTCCAAATGGATGCGTTGCACGCTCTCGATTCTAGCATTCCTCAAATACTCTTAAGCGGTATGTTTCAGACCGTTTGAACGCGACACGCCTTGTTGCAATTTGGGACCTCGACTCTTGTTTGTTGTTTGCAGCTAATGTGTGTGTGTGTGTGGGGGGGGGGGGGGGGGAGGCACACACAAACATAATTTAAAAACTTCTCTGATTTAGTGCACTTGGGAATATGGAATTAAGCATACCCACCACTACACCGCCACGTTCAATACAAAAATTAAAATGATAGTATTTTTTTACTACGCTTGGCGAAAAGAAAAAAGTGGAGGGGTAAGTACCCCCCCCCCCCCATACCCCCATGGCGCCGCCAATGTGTGCCTACTGGCACATAGAACACATTGGAACTCGGGGACGATGTTTAGCTATCACTAGGGATTCAAACTTTAATTGCGATGCACGATTTGTAGAAAATTCCAGTGAAATTTCGCTTCTATTTAAAAATAGTCCGTCGACGATTTCTGTTCCGCACATATGTGTGGAACGGATTTTCATTTTCCGCACGATTTAGTGTTGCTGTAGATGGGGAGTTCATAGAACAGGCGTGTAATAAAGACACTATCATTTCCATTAATTATAATAGTCTAGGAGATACGATTTGCTAATTTTTTTTTCTAGGAAGAATAAAAACTAGCTATTTGTTGTAGAAACGCTTTCGCGAAACAGCCAGCCTAAGTGGAGTGTTATATATATATTTATTTATTTATTTATTGGTGTTTAGGGTCACATATTTATGCACAATGCCTAATCATGACCACGGCAGTTTTACGGGTGGAGGAAGCCGGAGTACCCGGAGAAAACCACCAAGCAACGGTGAGCAACTGTCAGCTCCCCAACATATTAACTCCACACAAGCAGGGTTAGCACTGGTTGAAGACAAATGCACCATCGGCGTGCGCCTTAGTACACAACGCACCGTGCCCCCACGTCGGCAATGCGGGTGAAGTGTTTTGCCCAAGGACACAACGCGGTTGCCGCAGGTGGGATTCGAACCGAGGATCTCTCGGCTTGCAGCCTGCACCTCTACTTACTGAGCCACCTCGCCCCCTTAGTGGATAGTTACTTTGGCACTTCTAATTAACTTGCTATAAACAGCAAAGTGTCCTTTCGTAACTTTTCATAAACGAAAACAACAGAGAGCTCCGAGAGCTTTATTAAAAGGTAACTTCGCTTTGATTTTTACTAATGTCATCTGTGTTTTCTCAACAATTACATGCTTCTTAATTGGACCTTCCGCGCCCGTCTAATAAGTTCAGGGGAGGTAACTTTAACAAAATTCGATTTTCATGACGAAATACGCCTGGGCGGGAAACTCAGTTAACTAGTGTAAACATATCGCGCCCAGATCGCCATTTGACCAATAAAGAGGCCACCTTGGTCATCCCGCCACTGTGTATACTGAACCAGCGTGTCGTGTTTTCGGAAATCTGCCAGTCTCAAAACCTCCATGCTCAAATGTTCCAGTTTATACCTTATAAACGAACAAAGGGTTTATTCTTTTGTCCCCGCTGGTCTGTTTATAGATTTGGATCTTGACTGCACGATTAAATCTGCATAACGTAATCATAATGGCGTATACATTGATATATAAGTGCAAGAACTTCGAATTATCCTACATATAATTGGCCATATATAAGGCCTCGTTGAGGTTTGATATACCAACTGGAGTGTTTTTTTTTTCATGAAATAAATGACTGATTTCCTTTTGCACTGTATTAACCGGTAAGGGTCCCGACAGTTGTCCTATATTCCCAATAGACTATAACCTGTACAGTACGTGGCGAGTAATTTGTGACTACATCATCCGCGGAGTGGAGTTATCACCCACGCTATAACTTTTAAATTGTGTACATATCGACAAAAAGTATAAGCAATGTTTCAACCAATGGACCTCCGGGTTTAACTCGGAGGTCCATTGGCTGGAACTTTGCTTGTACTGGTTATGCTTTTCAACAAATTTGCAATTATTGCTTGGGTGGAATCCCCACTCTGCGGGTGATGTAGTGATAATACACTCTCCACGCACTGTATATGTCCATTTGCTTATGAGTGATTTCTAGTAATGACTTTACTAGAAATCACTGACCAGGTGATATGGATATTGTCTGCAGGACCTCCTAATGATGGTGTGTTAAGGGCACCTGCTTTGAGGTCGTAAAAGCCCTAAATATGTCTTTAAAGATTAAGGTGTGTTTGGAAGAACACTCAATAGCTGTAGATATAATCTGTGTTGGCACAATAATGCAAATATTGAGCTCATACAGTTAAAACTAGAAGTCCTGTCTTAAAATGCGTACAAATAGCACGTCCATCTGCGCGTTAATCTACGCGTTTTTACCATAGTAAGGCTATCAAAATCTGTACATATGGCCTGTGCACAAGCAATGTTTCAGCCAATGGACCTCCGGGTAACCCGGAGGTCCATTGGCAGAAACATTGCCTGTGTTTGCCATGAGTAATCAGGAAAATCCGCCGTGCTTTGGATGCCATTCGATATGGCAATTGCGCGCAATTCCCACTCGCAATTAAGCCTAGATAAGCGCACAGTTCGTGACAGGACTTCCAGATTTAACTGCATTTCTAGCGCTATGGTAGAAATGCTACAAGAGCAACTTATTCTGTATTTTCCTGGTGTAAATTGCCCTTTGGTACTATCTACAAATCTCAGTCAGGTCAGAACCGAAATCGCGCTATAGCGGCTAAAAATACCAAAAATACAAAAACACCCTTAAATTATATATTCCCTTCGTCATTTTTTATAAGAAGACTCCTTCCTTTAAGGTCGACAATTCCTGACAGGTGAGCACTTAGGGGTTTGGAAATGCGGACAGGAAGCGGATTTGGCTTTGGATTACGAGTAGCTTTGATTAATGCCTGGGAAGAAACTTGTGATGGTTGGAACTGAAAAGAAAGGGTCTGACGCTGTAAGGTGATTGACCAGATAGATGAGTAGAACGAATTAGTGGTTTAGGCTGATAGGTTTAGAGCTGAGCTGAGCATTTAGATCGCAGGTTTCACTAGTCATCCGAGAATTTCAACGACCTGTTCGGTGCCTGGTGGTTAGATCGTGAACAA
Source organism: Pictodentalium vernedei (assembly GCA_031216915.1). NCBI lineage: Eukaryota > Metazoa > Mollusca > Scaphopoda > Dentaliida > Dentaliidae > Pictodentalium > Pictodentalium vernedei. The sequence goes on from CM062297.1 coordinate 78,875,869, forward strand.
CACATTGCCAAATATCGCATTAACCCTTTACCCAAAGAATCGGCCACACCCGCCCGCGTAATATGCTATTCAGCAGCCGAAAAAAATATTATTTTTCAAACAATTTCAACAAAACAATATTGAGTGACCCCTCTTTGGAACGAGCTCGTCGAGCTCGTTCCAATAAGTGGTCACATGATATGGTTTTGCTGAATTTTTTTGAAAAATTTAAAAAATGGTATTTAAAATAATAAAATTTTGATATCGTCTGCGTTGGGCAAAGGGTTGAGAAGCCACTATTCAGTAGAGATTTACTGATCTGAAGGTGTAACAAACTGGTCGTTTGATCACAGCACACTTTCTTTCTGCATCTGTAAATCAAATAATAACAATTGAAAGATCTGTTCCAACTTAACCCTTTACCCAACGTAACGGCCAAAACTGTCCAGCGCTATTTACAAAAAATCTCTATTCAATTTTCATTATTTTTTAATTTTTCGTCTCCAATACATGGCTTATGACCCCTTATTGGAACGAGTTCGTTGAGCTATAAGCTATGTTTTTGACGCAAAAATGAACTTAGTTATTCGAGATTTCTTGTTTGCAGGTTGCCTTTCATGTTAGGCAAAGGGCTAAACGAGCCAGCTCGTATTGCAAAAAGTGTTTATTAAGTGTACAATGTGTGCTACAAACCGGGAGAAAAAAATTGATATATAGCATTTTTCTTCAAAGCTTGAAACAGGGACGTAACCATGATGTTCAGAGAAAAGGAGGGGCATTTCTAATGCCTGATATCGAATCGACATTTGCTTGGCACCTAGATGCAATTTGATCAAGTAAAGGACATGGGGTGGGTCTTGATCTCGTCCCAGGTTGCATTAACCTTCAACCACTGTAACACCGGGATGCACTCAAAGATATCAAGCTTAATTAACACATGGATGTATTTGTTTATCAACAACAAAAAGCAATAACACGGGCGGCGTGAATTGTACGTGCGACGCCGCATTAACCATTCAAACATTAACCATTCAACATGAGAAACGGCGAGATGCACACCTACATTTTCAGAGATGCCAACCTGAAATCTGGCCTCTAGAGTAATTTTTTGATGAGGAGGAACATGGGCTGGGTGACCTTTACTTGCGACTTCGCGTCAACTCTTCATACAGAAAACGCCACCAACTTTGAAATAGCTAGATTTTGGAAAATTATTTTTAAAAATCTTCTTATTTACTGCTTATTTTATACTGTATAGTTGCCGTGGACTAGTTGCACTTCACGTGTGGGCAGTGATTACAATGTAATAAAAATCATCATCAGCAAAATTTAATTAATGAAGCACCGGGTTGTACACGGTGCTTCATTAATTAAATTTTTGATGATTTTTCTGAAAATTAGTGTTTTGAATCTCATACTGCGTCCATGGAAATATTTTCCACTCGTGGAAAGTAGTAGTCCACGTCGGACGTACCTTACATTAAGCGGGCGAGTTGGGCCATTTCGTTGGGCAAAGGTTTAACCTCAATGTGTTATAACGTAGAGTGTCTGCGGGACCGGGAGGCCTACATGGACCCCAATTCTCTCCTTCGGATCCAAGCTAAGATCCAAAGAGTTTTCCGATATTGTGGGGGCGAGAGGCGAGTATTAAAATTCCCCTATAGTGTTGCTGTGTCTCTTGCCGCCAGTACGAGCTTAAAAACCTTGACTCAATATACGTCTTAAGAACAATAATAAGGTCTAAAAAAGTTAAAAATATGTTTCCCATGCCCCCCCCCCCCCCCCCCCCCCCCCCACACACACACACACACACATGGCCCTTTTGGCAGCCGAATGCTCACTTTTTATATAACCAATACAAACTTAAAAAAATAAAAATGAAATGGTTTATGTCCGATATTTTACCCAAGTTAATAAAATTGATAAAATTGTCCATTGAGTCCAACAAGCCTTTGCAATGCGCAGGATTGCGAAGCCTTCTTGCACCCACGGGACGAAATACAACACCACCCACACTATTCTGTAGATTATGAGGCCTCAAACCTAAAACAAACCAAGGAAATGAACTTTTTGATGGCAAGGAAATAATTACAAAAATGAAAGGCCACCTGCCCACATGCAATTTTACAAAAAACATGGCATGAGAAACAGAAGATCTACTCTGCGGGCCCAAAACGATTACATTTATTATTATTATTTTAAGGAATTCCTTTAGTTTAACCAAAGTAATTCTTTAAAATCATAGATAACACACGATTATTTTTCGTATACATGACAGCCCGGTTGTAATGTATTTATTACGAGCACTTTCATACAAACAATATATGGAAAATTAGGAGAATTTTACAAAATGATATTAGTGATTTCGACAAAGCTGGCGTTCGAGTGACCGATAGTTTTTTCGACGGATAACAGTAATGACATGTTTTAACAGCAGAGACATGCAAAGAATGAATTATTCTCTCCAAACCCTCCAACCATTAACCCTTCAGCAAGAGCAAAACGGGGTGCTTTTTTACATTTTCAGAGGTGTTTGAACAAATCTGTCAACTGCGGTACAGAGGCCGTGGACTGGTCACTTTTCACGGGTGAGCAATATGTCCACTGATGCAATAATTATATGAAATGAGTGTTTTTCTCATATAATATTTATGAATCGAGTCTAAGAATTTTCCGTTTGGGCGAGCCTCAGGTGAGCCCAAACGGAAAATTCGGACGAGTTTCATAAATATTATATGAGAAAAACACTCATTTCATATTCTGTTTATCATATGACACACACACGCACAAATTAGCCACTTGGTATGACTTTTTAACCCATCACCTAACTTGAGTTGCAGACGGCACTTGGGAAAAACATCCTCGTATAACTAAAAAATTTCATTTTTTGCTTCCAAAACATAGGTTATGAACCCTCATTGGAACGAGCGCGACACGCTAGTTCCAATGAGGGGTCATAACCTATGTTTTGGAAGAAAAAAGTGAAAATATAAAAAAACAAATGAATGGCGTTTTTCTTGTATTGCGCGAGACGATTTTTGCCGTTACGTTAGGTAAAATATTAATACAATATAACCCACGCTAAATAGGACAGATATTTTCTGTAGCCAATCAAAGTGTCCAGTTTTGAGATTGACCAATGAAAGCTCCCAACTCTAATTATGCAAATTATGAAAATATGGCCCAGTTGTATTTTGTTCAGCCAATCAAATTGTCTAGTTTTGAAATTGACCAATGAAATTGACGGAAGGCTTTATTTATCACTGATTAATATGAAAACAAAATATCAAATGTTTTAAAGTGAACAAAACGGACGAGTCATATGATAATATTTGATTTCAAACATTTATTATAAGAATAATTATCAAAATATTAATTTATGAAGCACCGGGTATAACCCGGTGCTTCATTAATTAAAATTTTGCTGATGATGATTTTTATTACCTGGTAAAAGAATACCCGGACATCACTGCCCACTCGTCAATTGCGACCAGTCCACGGCGACTGTATTGTAGGGAGTAATTTATTTTTATCAGAAAAAATATGGGCAGTGTGAAATTTACGTGCGACGTCGCATTGATCATTCAAATATTAACCATTCAACCAGTCGGGGTGGACTTCTACATTTTCAGAAATATCGTGTTGACGTTGCTCTCCTTATGACACTTTATCAGGAGAAACACGGGCAGTGCGGAATTTACATGCGACGTCGCGTTAACACTTCAAGCAGAATAAAGCTAGGGACGTCATATTAACCCTTCAATAGAGCAATTTCAGGATGCACTCCTATCTTTTCAGAGATATCGAGCTGACATTTGTTTGGCACCTAGATGCAATTTGATCAGGCAAAGGACATGGGATGGGTCTTGACCTCGTCCCACGTTGCATTAACCTTCAACCACAGTAACACCAGGACGCAATCAAAGACATCAAGCTAAATTAACACATGGATGTATTTGTTTATCACCAACAAAAAGCAATAACATGGGCGTCATGAATTGTACGTGCGACGCCGCATTAACCATTCAAGCATGGATGTAACAAACATTTCTGGCAGACATACCTGACTTGTATTGTCATGAAAATCAACATTATATAAAGGTAGCTCCCTTGAAATTATTTAACAGGCGAGGAAGGTCCAATTAGGAAGCAAGTAATTATTGAGAAAATACCTATGAGATCAGTAAAAAGCAAAGCCAAGTTGCCTTTTGTTACTTTTAATAAACGAAAACAACAGACAGCGCCGAGCGCTGTCTGTTGTTTTCGTTTATTAAAAGTAACAAAAGGAAACTTTTACTTTCTATCAGTATCGCACCAACCAATACTAAGTAAAAGTTCACGATGGCTCTTTCTTTATCAATTGTGTTTGTACATTAATTAGCATGTTTTTCTTCTTCCCAGGAGAAAAACATGGAAAATTACACATCCTAGACTTTTGTATTGATGGAAAGGACAGTGTCTATATTATATATGACGATCCGCACACATTTGATTTTATTAACCGATAGAAAGCCACACAACATCAAAAGGTGATGGAAATGCTGTATCTTATTATACCCTGCCGACGAAGTCGGGAGAGGGATATTGGAATGGTGTTCGTCCGTCCGTCAGTCTGTCAGTCCGTCCTTCCGTCACAAACTTTGCCCGCTTAACTCCTCCTGCAGTTTTCTGTGGATTGTTACGAAACTTGGTCTGAAGTATCAGTATCAGGTGTACATGTGCATGTGGCCAGGGATTTTCTGCGACGAATTTTGCGTAGCTGCGGCCCTTGAAAATAGCAACATTTCCGTCACAAACGATTGTCCGCTTAACTCCTGCATTTTTTATGGGATTTTTACGAATGTGCACACTGTTGATTTCAGGGACAGACAAAAAAAGTTACAGAATATCAAAAGATGTTTCAACAGAGAATAATAAGTTAAACTTTAAAACTGATTGAGAAACAAATGTGAAAAGCCAGCTTCTGTATTTTTATACTTCTTGACAAGGAAATGCCTGAAGATTCTAAAATGATGCACACATCGATGACACAAATTCACTTACATTTCGCAATTTCAATTTTTATATTTTAACCCTTTATTATTACCACTTTATAGGGCGTTCCCTAGTACATTAAAAAAAGTTTACCAGGGCATTGCAGGAACGTAACGCTCAGCTTAAAAAGTCACGTGATGTATCGGACCGTTAATGAATGGAACATCTCATTAATAGCCCGACACGTCAAGTGATTTTTGTTCCTCGCTGTCGTACATTCGAAAATGGAAACCGTTTCCAGAAATGTTTTCAGATTTAACAATGCAATTTTTATTTAAATTATTAAATATGTAAAATGTCTAGCAAAGTTAGTCCCATAAGAACAAGCAGCTGTATATAGTAAGTAAGTCTGCAGACATTTTAAGCTTTATTCCTGACTTAAAAGCGGTATATATCGGGTCTGTTTTTACGTTTTCTAACTTCGTTGCAATTGAAAGCGTACCGGTGCCGATCACGTGATAATCATGTGACACCAGTTCGTTTGAGAACAGGCGATAATGTCTTCTGCCAAAATTGAAAACGTTAAAAATGTCTCAGTCAAGCGAATTGAATGAAGACCAATAGCTGCTTGTAGCTGCCGTGTAAGGTACAGGGTCAAAATTTTTGTCAGAATCGCAGTGGTAATAATAGTAATAACATGACTTTGTCGGGCCTTGTGGTTTATTAACGGCCCAACAGGTGTGAATAACAGCCCTTCAGCTTATTAACGGCCCTCGATTTCGTCTCAGGCCTTTTATAAGCTGTCGGGCTGTTATTCACACCTGTTGGGCCATTAATAAACCACTATGCCCTCCAAAGTCATGTTATTGTTATACCTAACACGAAACGCAGACGACACATGCAACCAAAATTCTTGAATAACCATTTTTTTTCATTTTTTGTCTCAAAAACATAGGTTATGACCCCTCATTGGAACGAGCTTTATGAGCTCGTTCCAAAGAGGGGTCATAACCTATGTTTTTGAGACAAACAATGAAAAAAATAATGAAAATTAATTGGCGATTTCTGTGAATAGCGCTGGTCGGTTTTGACCATTACGTTGGGTAAAGGGTTAAACAGTGTTACATTTCCTAGCAGCTTTGGGAAATTAAGGAGGGCTAGCTTTCCTTTCTCTTCCAATGACGAAAAGTGTCAGCCATGCACGGCCATGGAAGCCCCGCCCCGAGCACCCCACTAGCTTTGAGTTTGGCTGCCGGTTCCGCCGCCGCAGTTCACTCGATACACGAGTAAAAAGTAAGGAAGGAATATTGACAAAATAAGGAATAGCGTCGCCGGGCTGTAATAACATGGAGTTATTTATTTGAGGGCCAACACAGTCAACGAAAGAAAAATATATTGAGCTAACCTATCGATTTTGAATCAAGTATTCACTCAATCACAGAGCGCTAAATTGATTTTTCTACAAACAATCACTGCTCTATCCAAATTATCTAATAATTTCAACATTTAATTTTCTTTCTGGAAATTGTTCTAAAAGTCGGCGTTTTATCGGCAGGTTACTAGGTTTCAATATTTACACTAATGGCTATGAACTGAAAGTTATTGACTAATTCGCACCATCTAGTGATATTATTGGTGATCAGCTTTCCATGCCAAATATTTGCGCCTGGTAATCATCCACAAGAATATTCTGTGAGACGGATATTTAATCAAATAACAGTTTTTGCGTTCGGAAAGATAATTTCCATCTCAGGACGGAGAATCTGTGATGGAATAATAGATTGCCAGATCACACGAATCTTCTTCTTCCCAACGCTTGCAATCATTTGCGAAATTAAGCTATTGATAAACGAATGCGCTCGAGTTGAGAAACCATTTGAGCGAGTATTGTAATCTATACGCCCAATCCATTCTCCTTCTTACTTCTTCCGTTCTATCGCGTCAAGACATCAATTAGGGGCGATTGATCGTAGTATCTCTATCTGAAAGCACTTTCATTATGGAATCTGTGCTCCGTTGACAAGGAGATATCTTCCTCTCTAGAGACTCACACTGTCCTCATCTTATAGTGTTGATGGAACAGGGTTATTTGTCTAGTTGAAAGATAATGTCTTCCTGCGCAACCATCGATTGCGCCAGAAGCGTTCGGAAATAGCGATGTTGCTAACGTTATTATGGTATTAAAGCGAGAACCAATGTACAATTCCGCTCTGTGATTAAACAATAGTTGTTTCTACTTTGGCGGTATCGCAGTCGTGTCTTCTAGAATTATCGACATGCGCACTTGAATATAGCACTCAAGAAACATCTAGCTCTATGCATTGTGTTACGCGACCTTATGAAAAATTGTGATATATCTGAGCTATGGATTTTTTCTATTTATCGGTGGAGAGCGATAGTTTGGAGAAATGAGACTTATATTAAAAGTGATAGTTTTCCTATCGAGCGGATTTTCTTTGATTCCTACCGGCAGTGCAAACCAGTATGACATCGGTAAGTAGAGACACAGTGGCACTCACCGCATTCAAGTAACAAGCACATATCATTTTTATTCCCGACTTACTTTCTATCAATTACTAAGTCAGTGATAACAAAACACAGGAAATAAAAGTAAATTTATCCTGCTGTGTAATTCTTTAAGACTAATATTATGACATAATCTTTACAATAATAAAAACAAATCGATGAGTTTGATCGCTCTTAACCAATAAAATACTATTCTGGCTTTCCTGATCATTCTGCAGTTTTGCATTTTGTGATTTGCTGGAGAGAGCTGTTGGAGCTTTTTAGCAGTGTCGCACATGTAATGTACTTTAGATGGATCTAATATCCAAGTTTTAATATTAGAAGTACAGCCCATATGAATGCCAGATTGTTGACCCCCCCGCCTAACCCCCGCCTAAATGTACAGCCAGGATGGGAGGTTAAACCTCAATCACATTATCTAATCAGTTACATAATAATTTATATAAGTTACATAATCATGCAAAATTGCCGGTTTTGTAAAATAACTTTTACAGGTATTAACACTCCATTGTTGTACTGCGCTAACAAAAAGTGGGGAGAGAATTTCAACCGGATCGCGACACTGTCGCGATCCGGTTGAAAAATCTCTGCCCACTCCACTCCCCAAAACAGTGTAGAGATCATCTGAGAAATTTGAACACTTCGAATCTCAGATGCAATTTTCACTAATTTTGTTTTGATTCGGCGCTGATTTCGCAATATTGTTTCGATGAATTTTAAACACATTGATGTTAGTGTGTCGCGACTGGATCGAAATCTTTGAATGGACAATAGTGTAAAAGTACGAATGAACATTATTTGCTTACACGGTTTACTCAGCTAAGTGATCATCCATTTTCTTATTAGTTTTATAAAATGTAAGATAAGAGGATTTGTCGCAGGTAAAAACATACATATATATTTATCTATATAAAGAAAAAGAAAAGAACCCAAATCTAATATTTTTCAATTTACGTTATGTACCCAGGACACTGAGTGACAAAATCACCATTAAAATGGACTCTTCTGATGAGATATGGGATATTAGTCGTAAACACTATTGAGCTGAATGTTGTTTTAAAGTAGCCGGTACGAGTGTTGTGGATCAGACCGTAAAATACCGGCCCGGTTCCGGGCCAGGGTTAAACCACGGTCCAGACTGAATCACCCCTGTTGTACCGGCTCATAAAAGAGTTGGGTCGGTCTCGGGCGGCCAACCGTTCGCTAGTTTGAGACACAACACTCATTTTACCTTCTGACTTAACCCGTGAAATAACTAGAATAGTTTTGGGAACAAACTTCACTCACAGACAAATACCCAAGTTATTCCAGAAAGGAGATGCCTGTCCATTACGAATGAAGGCATTAAGTGATACAATATATTGTCTAAAGCATCGCAGATGGCGCACTGCTGCATTCACTGTCAGTACGAGAAGATGTAAAATTTACTTGTTACAATGCCGAAATGCATTACTGAATTCTTCAATTTACTGACAGTTTATCAAACATGTCTCAAATCCATTAGAAACCTGCAGCCAATCTCCATCATCGAATACATACACAGAAAGTGTCAAAATGGTTTATAGTGGTTAAAAAACGAAAACGCAGCAGTTGACCGCCTTAGGCAGGTCCAGTCGTGAAAAAACGCATCGCATACCTGGGTGTCAGACGGCATCGGACGGCTGTTCTTTGGACCGGACCACCTATATCGGACCGGCACGGTCCGCGTCACTAAACCGTACACTTAATAATTAATTTAAAAAAAAAACAATATGTAAAGCGGGCGAGTGAAAGTTTAATTGTTCCGGTATTTTGTGACGAATATATTGCTGATTGTCTCGTCACTTTTAACCCTTTAAACACGAGCGGCCTTTTTTCCGCCAGAAACATGATACGTCATGACGTCATTAAATAGGGTGGCTGTTCAGTAAATATGTGGGCAGACCAATCAATATTTTCAACGTGCAGCCTCGGGGCTGCACGTTGAAAATATTGATTGACGATCCTAAATAATGAATATGGACTCTGTTAATTGCTGCCATTGAACTGACATGGAAGATACCACCAGAGTTCAAAGCTTTACTACATTGTATTATATAATATATGCATTGCATTTTCTACATTTTTATTTATTCCCTAAGTTCTAAAGCGCTCAATGTTTATTATGGACGTACTGAAAACGTATTCTATTCTCGTTTTCAGTAATATGACGAGTGATGTTACCTCCTTGAGCCTGAAAGAGCGATTTTCCGATCCAGGGTCGTGGATAAGACCTGAACTCATAAAGTAAATAGTTGCTCAGTGAATTTGTGTGGTAGACCTGTCAAAGGCTGCACGTTGAACATATTGATTAATCTTTCCCCAAGTAACGAATAAAGACTCTCCAGTTGATGGATCTGAACTAGCACAGAATATACCACCAGTGTGGCAAGGGTTAACGGGTAACAAAAACTTGAACATACCTAAAAATTGTAAAAAGGACATTTGATCAGTTCATTTTCTCTCTGCTCCTTTCAAACCTATGTACCATAATGAAATTGTTGGAAGACAAAAACTATAAAATCCAATGGAGAAATTAAATGTTAATTTGTGAGAAATAATAACAGTTTAACGCCTCTTGAACTATGGGATTAAATTATTAACTCTTTACCCAATGCAACGACCAAAACCGGCCAGCGCTATTCTCAAAAATCGCCAATTCATTTCCATTATCTTTTCTTTTTTTGTCTCAAAAACATAGGTTATGACCCCTCGTTGGAACGAGCTCGTTCCAACGGGGGGTCATAACCTATGTTTTTGAGATAAAATATGAAAAAAATGAGTTATTCAAGTCTTTTGTTTGCAAGTGTCGTCTACTTTTCATGTTAGGTAAAGGGTTAATAACGTTCATTATAATTTATATTCGACCCTTTACCTTATGTTAAGGTCATATCCTAGCCTGCGCTACTTGACAAATCATCATTTAAATTTTATTTTTCCTTCCTTTTTCCTTACCTTTGAAACATGCTCCCTACCTATTGGAACGAGCTAGTGTAGCTCGTTCCCATGCGCAGCCAGTCTTTGGATTTTGAAAATGGGAGGGACGCTGTATACTGTTCGCTAACATTTCAAGTGAAGCGCGCTATTGTTGAGTCCCGGAAGAATTCGTGGTGTATTGTTCACATTTTCGTGCACGAATTGTATTATTTAACCTATAACCCACGAATAGATTTTAACCCTTTACAGAAAACAATTTTTTTTCCACCCAATTCTTGAAAAAAAAAAATCGCGACATCGACGCCGTAGCTGCGACGGGTGGTGCAATCTCACAAAATTCTAAGTTCATCAAGGACCATAACTCCAAGAAAAATATTTGCAACAACACATGCATTGGACAGTGGCTAGACATCAACAAGATACACTTACATGCCAAATATAAAGTCATTCCATCAAGTATTTCAAAAGTTATTGAGTTTTCAAACTCGTTGGTCACAGACAGACCGACATGAAACTCGTTAGTCACAGACAGACCGACAGGCCGACAGACAGACCGACATTGCGCGTTGAACAGTGGCTAGACATCAATAAGATACACTTACATGCCAAATATAAAATCATTCCATCAAGTATTTCAAAAGTTATTGAGTTTTGAAACTCGTTGGTCACAGACAAATCGACCGATAGACCGACAGACAGACCGACATTGCCACTTATAGAGCTGCTAGTCGCAGCTAAAAAATCAACAAAATCAAATCATGTAACCCCTCATTGGAAAAGCTCGACTAGCTCGTTCCCACGAGGGGTGCGGGGCCACATGATATGACTTTGTTGAAAGTTGAAAAACACTACACAATTTGGATATCACGTGTTGGATGTACTCGTTTTCCCAAATAAGGGTTGATCGCTCGCTACGTGAAACCGAGGCTATGTTGTCTACTCGCAAAAAGTAAAAATTGCAGGCGCAGTGGCGCGCAAGCGCAAAAGCCCGGCTCAAAATAGAAAGACTGATGCTGATTCGTCATATGTTAGACCCCATACCCCCCCCCCCCCACCCCCAGAAAAACAGTCTGAGAAATTATTTTAGTTATGCTGAAAATATTTTTTTTTATAAGGTCGTCTATCCTCTTGTTATGTGAAAAGCTACATGTCGTCACTTTATTGACTGTTGTTTATTTTTAGCTGCGACTAGCAGCTCTATAAGTGGCAATGTCGGTCTGTCGGTCTGTCTGTCGGTCTGTCTGTGACAAACGAGTTTCATGTCGGTCTGTTTGTGACCAACGAGTTTCAAAACTCAATAGCTTCTGAAATACTTGATGGAATGACTTTATATTTGGCATGTAAGTGTATCTTATTGATATCTAGCCACTGTTCAATGCATGTGTTGTGTCGGTCTGTCTGTGACCAACGAGTTTCATGTCGGTCTGTCTGTGACCAACGAGTTTCAAAACTCAATAACGTTTGAAATACTTGATGGAATAACTTTATATTTGGCATGTAAGTGTATCTTATGGATGTCTAGGCACTGTTCAATGCATGTGTTGCTCCAAATATTTTTCTGGGAGTTGTGGCCCTTGATGAACTTAGAATTTTGTGAGATTGCACCACCCGTCGGAGCTACGGCGTCGATGTCGCGATTTTTTATACCATGATTACCTATTGTACTATATATGAAAATCCTATGACATAAATTTTAGCTTTACGCACCAACCGTGGTGAACACGTCAGCAGTGGGATTTCATTAGTTAAATTTTACACCTACAGCAGAACTACGTCCAAGCTGACCTTTGGTGACGTCGACCCGAATTCAAACTTGTCTAAATTTAGCGCACGTCGCCTCGCAAAGAGTGAAACGAAACCGACAATTATTTATTACGTTTTTAAATGGGTTCACCTCATAAGATGCCAAAACTTGAGAAACATGCATCGTCTCATATTAATAAAGCACCCATAACTCGAAATAGTATGTTATTATGTTATTAAAACGAAAAAGGCTCCGTCTCCTTTTCCGTTTCGTCTCGGCGATAAAATTGACAGCGGAAGTACCGCCCATCGATGGTCATGTAAACAAAAACATATTCGCACGAATGTACGTCTGCTGTTCAGTAAAATCGAGAAAAAATAATAGCGACTCTTAAAAATCTGACGGTCATGGTAGATATAAAATATACCCAAAATAGCTTGGTGTACCAACTGTTCACCACTCGTGGTGAACACTTGGTACACCAATCTACTATGGATATATTCTATATGTACAATGCGAAATGAACTGCCTTACAAATAAGACGCCAAACGGGGGATTTTTTACACGGCACGTGGTTACAATTTATGAGAAAGAGTACAACAAATCTCAAGTAGACTTTCGGGCAATGGACCATCGGTGCCAGCTGTCAAGGTGATAGCTTGAATTTTCGATTTTGTTGTTTAAAGTGTATATATTTTCGATAATCTTTCTCACCCGGGCTAAATGTGGAGCGTAAAGATAGGTATATGACGGACCCCGAACACCGATTTGCCACTTAAACAGACCAGCAATAATTCAAGCGCTGCTAATTAAGCATGACATTTAATGTCTATTATTGCGCATTTGATGAATGCCACATGGGCTTTCTGATAAAAGATTAAAGAAGTAAGACGGACCAGTATTCTCCTGCAGGCATTATCAATGTAATTATGGCCAGTTAATAGGCAATTATTGGAAAAACAGTACATCGCACACGTCCAGGACACAAACCCATATTATGCATCTGGTATGTCACGAATGTCATGATATATCGAAATGCAAGACTTTCAAAGAAACTTAAAAGCGAGTATTAAATTAAAATAGATCTAAGCGGCCAAGTTCAAGAGAAGCGATTAAACTGAGAATTAATGTTCTGGCTCTCGAAATAAAAATCGGGGGATTTTTCGAGAAATGCATTACAGTATGAAGGCGTGTAAGACTGTGGGTCTCGGCGAGGAAATTGGGATGTCCCATGCTATAGATAAGAGGGAGTGCCGCATCGGTGCGAAAGTATAGGCACGTTGTAGTGTAGGGGAGCCACATAGCTCATATTTAGAATAGGGGCAGTCGCGAGCCTAGTCGGTAGCCATTTCTGAGTGTAGATTCAGAAATAGAAAGTGCGAGTTCAGGTAGCTATTAGTATTTAGGAAGACAGCATACCTGTTGTAGAAGGCAAGACGTACGTGGGCAGAGTAGGCTTGCCTGTATGAACATTATTCTGAGATAAATGTAGGGGAGAGTTTAACCCCATTAGTGGCCACTGCTTGAGTGAAAAGCTTCTAGTAAAGTGACAATATGCTAGTGGCTGTGCTACGGCAGTGGAAGAGTGACATTCCGTCAGTTGTTAGAGGGAAGGTGACATAGTAAAGTGACAATACGTTAGCGGCCGTGCGACGGTAGTCGTAGAGTGACATTCCGTCACATATTGAGTGAACACTTCCGGTAAACTGACAATAAGTGAAAGAGTGAAGTGAAGAGGCGACCAAAAACAAACACCAGCGAAAAGGAAGGAAAACCAGCGACAACAGAGAATGTGGTCCCGCAAGTGACTCAAAACTGTGTGGTTAGGGGGTGATTGACGTTCTGTTTTTCTTATTCATTTGGATTTGATGTAAGTCACGAATTACCTTTTTTTATTTATACATATATGTATTAAAAATGTTTTTTCCAGTGAACCCCTAACGATTAACGCTTTTCGAGGAAAAGTCATTGACCCCTTCAGGATAAGAATCACCCCAACAGAGTAAAACGGGCGGGTTCGTTACGGCGAGACATTCGTTCACGCGCGGATTCAGGCGATACTCCTTGAGTTTTGGCTGAATACGCGGCATGAATCTATTTCCCCCAGCAGCGACAAGCCTCGGTTTCCGACACCAGCCGATAATCCATAAGCAAGAAGTACGGTTAAAACTAGAAGTCGAGTCATGAAATACGCACAAATAGCGCGCCGATCGGTGCGTTAATCTATGCGTTATGACCATAGTAAGGCTATCAAATCCTGTACATATGGCCTGTGCACAAGCAATGTTTCAGCCAATGGACCCCCGGGTAACCCGGAGGTCCATTGGCAGAAACATTGCCTGTGTTTGCTTTGAGTAACCAGGACAACCTGCCGTGCTTTGGGTGCCATTCGATATGGCAATTGCGCGCAATTCCCACGCGCAAGCAAGCCTAGATAAGCACACAATTCACGACAGGACTTCTAGTTTTAACTGTATGCAAGTGCTGTTTGCGATTTTCTTTTAAGAATATTTAGCTTCTCATGTTCAGAAGTGATTAAGTGGATTTCTCCACAAAAAGTAGTAAGCGCAACCATAAAAACGGCATTCCCTTTATAGAGTAGAGAAGCATTTGCCAGTTCACGTGGGGAAATAAGTCAACTTTGTTTCCAAAAACAAATCACACGTGGATCAATTAACAGGCACAACCCTGGTCACAAGAGGGCGGACGTGAACTCGATTCGGCGTCAAAATATAAATATAAGAAATATTTCGCGCTTGATGATTTGTGTTAAAATTACTTCTTATAGAAAGTATCAAATGGAATATTATTATTAATAATGTAAATCCGAGTTTAAAACAAAACTTCAGGCAAAGAACACATTGAAATGTGAGTGTGTACAGTCGGACACGCGTTGTGTATCTGTTACTTTGCAAAGCGAGGCTGAAATACCATTTCGAAAGTTCAATATAAATGCATTGATATAAATACAGTATTGTTAATACATGTGCCACAGGTGTTTGCCTAACAAAAGGAAATGAGTGACATATGAACGTATTTACCCTAACCGCTATTGCCGACTCCCTACTTCGGTCCACACGTATTTATTGTTTTGGAAATAAATGTGACGTGTGCTCACTCCCACGTGGCCAAACACGAGGAATGCTGATAAAATGTACAGTTAAAACTAGAAGTCCTGTCACCAATAGTGCGCTTATCTAGGCTTAATTGCGCGTTGGAATTGCGCGCAATATCCATATCGAATGGCATCCAAAGCACGTCAGGTTCTCCTGGTTACTCGTAACAAACACATGCAATGTTTCTGCCAATGGACCTCCGGGTTACCCGGAGGTCCATTGGCCGAAACATTGCTTGTGCACTGGCCATATGTACAGAATATGATAGCTTTACTTGGGCCATAACGCGTACATTAACGCGCATATCAACGTGCTATTTGTGCGCATTTCATGACAGGAGTTTTAGTTTTAACTGTACTGAATCACACCTGTTGTGATGTTGACGCAAGTTACGATATATGGTTATGAACAATTAGAATTCAGGTTCAGGACCAAGCGGACAGATATTCAAGGAAACAGTGACCACAACCAACGCCTCTTCTTTTCGAGTTCTGATTGTAGGCGCTTGGAATATAAGAATGGAAACCAGCTTTGGGATAATAAATTAGAGACCGTGATATGGTCAATCAGTCAAAACAGAGAGAGAGAGAGAGAGAGAGAGAGAGAGAGAGAGAGAGAGAGAGGGAGTGAGAGAAGAGAGAGAGAGAGAGAGAGAGAAATTATTGGAGGTATTAACTTTTACTTCCACTGGCCCTCTAAAATCAATAAGCTTTAGTGTAATAACAGCAATAACACGTGGTTATGATTGAGACCCCTACTTCACAGTCGAGTTATTGCGAAATCCATTTTGTTGACATAGTATATGGTGAGAGTTCCACTACTGAAACACCCAATGCACAGAATTACCACGGAGCAACAATGTATGTTCTGCAAAATGCGTATAAGAATCACATTGTTACAAATGATCTTACGAGATGAACCTGTAGCTGAGACCACCGCTAGGGACAAAGGACGAGGAAGAGTAAACGTTTCTATGTTAATGTCCATGGTACTTTGGCACAAAAAGAATTAAGTCACAAAATGTAAAATGTGCCCCCAGTACATTCTGGGTCATAATCTATTTCTTCCAGTGAAATAAAACGTTTAAAGAAATCCATTCTTGAAGACGTGATGCGGACCACACCGGTCCACCGTTGGTGGTCAGGTTTAAAAATAGCAGTCCGGTACAATATTCCCAACTGGACCGTTGTAATGCGGCCCACTACAGTATTTTCGTTTTGTAACCAATATAGGACATCTTCCGTGTATGTAATCGATGGTGGAGGGTGACTGCGAGCTAACATTGAGTTCAACAAGAAATCTTTTTCATTTTATAGCATTATAGATGGCGCCTTGTTGCACGCAAGGGTCGATATATTGTATCACTTATGCCTTCACGCGTAATGGACGGGCGTCTCCTACACGGAACGACTTGGGTCTTACATTGTGACGGCAGCGTGTGACTAGAACTAATGACCAAGTCGTTTCACAGATTAAGTTGGAAGGTAAAGTCCAAATAAATGAGCGTTGTGTACTGAAAAAAAGATCAATTCACACATTGCAATACCTCCTCCCCGGATCGCCCCGAACCGGTCCAGATCGTGTGTGCAACTATACAGCATGGGTTGTACGGTACCGATCGCCGCCTTGTCTTGGTGTGGTGCCGTACCGGTATTTTGCAGTCCGATTGCAACACTGTAGAGTTAAAACTGGAAGTACTGTCACGAAATGTGCGCTTATCTAGGCTTAATTGCGCACAACTGCCATATCGAATGGCATCCAAAGCACGGCAGGTTCTCCGGGCTACTCAGAGTAAGCACAGGCAATGTTTCTGCCAATGGACCTCCGGGTTACCCGGAGGTCCATTGGCTGAAACATCGTTTGTGCACAGGCCATATGTGCATAATTTGATAGCTTTACTGTGGTCATAACGCGTAGATTAACGCGCAGATCGACGTGCTATTTGTGCGCATGTCATGACAGGGCTTCTAGTTTTATCTGTAATGTCGGGCATGTTGAAGAAACATCAGGAGATTAAAGATGAATAGTCTACATCACATACAATTATATAGCGTAGTCAAAAAAAAAAAAAAATAATTACAAGCAAGGAGCAGTTACTTTCTGATTGTAGACTCTGATCTGTGGGTTTTCAGTGACAATCCTCTCTCCATGGCGTTGAATGCAGGACATGTACATTGTTTTGTTCGATATTATTATGTCTACATCGGATTTAATTAATGGGCTTCAGGCTGCACAGGGGTGCACGAGAGCATCGGAGCTTCGTTTCTGTGAGTCTGTCAACACGTTTAACAGCGAGGTCATTTTAGGCCGGACAGCATTTGCGAATCTTCTATTTTCGATTCGATTCGAAATCATCCAGAGGATTCTATTCGATTCGATTAAGGTAACTCGAAAATTTTCTAATCGACGAGATATTATCAACATCTTATCCTTTATCTTCCATTGAACTCTTTTTTCAATTCAAGTCTCCTGTACAGGCTACCTGATAATAAAACACAAGCTGAAGGGAGATCCGGTTCGGAACATATCTTGATTCCGCTTCTGGAACATTCCACATTATTGCATGACCCATCAACTTCAACAGAATCAAGGTCACTGAAGTTTCCAACCTTGATTGGAGACAACACAATGTGCCATATACCATGCTGGTACGAATGTGCAATGTCTTCCTACTTGACAACTTAATTGAAAAGCGGTGATATAAGTTACATGGCGTGTAGCTGGCTGATACATTTCCATACAAGGCGATGAGAGCTCATATCAGGTGATGCGAAATGTATCAGCCAGCTACACGCCATGTAACATATTAATTACGTCGAAAGTCCGCGTAAATCAAGGGATTAAAACTTTTTCACGAGAAACAAATACAGACCGGACGTTTATTTCTTAGAAGGCGCTATTGACAGCACGCAGCAGAGTCAGTGAACAGTAACTGGTAACTGGCACTGGTTTGTATCCATGGTTACAGTAAACAATCGCCACCCTTCGAAGTGGATATTTGTTTACAAAATAAAACGTATCTCTACAAGCATATCTGAAATACCCTTACGTACATTTACTGTCATTACCACCTGAAATGGGCTAACAAAGCACTTTCAAACATTTGAAAAATTACGTGCAATCAGTTGAGTAAACTGTAAAGACAAAGTTCACGTCAGCATAAAAAATCGCTAGACCGTAAGCGGTATAGAATCGTAAAAACAACAAAGAACTTTTGGGGCTACAAATAATATTTTCTGTCCATTTTTTAAATATTTAATGTTTTAAATCAATAAATATGGTACCTTGAAAATATTTTTGGTACTTAAATTCTCTTATTTTCTTTTAATTCAAATTTTGAAAATTCGAAGCAAGTGTAAATGCATCAATTTGATCAAAATAGTAATGGCTACTACCCACCTGATTTCAGATAATATCAGGTGAGATACCTGATATGGCAGAACCCTTAGATTTACTGTCATTACCACCTGAAAAGTGTTACCAAGCACTTCTAAACGTTCAAAAAATCACTTCTGTTGAGCAAACTGTAAAGAAAATGTTCGCTAAAATATAAAACATCGAGAAGGGACGACAAATAATATTTTCTGTCCATTTTTTAAAAAAAATATTTAATGTTTTAAATTAATAAATGCGGAACCTTGAAAATAGATTTGATACTTAAATTCTCTTATTTTATCTTAATTCTTTTTTTTTTTTATTAGGGTTTAACGACACATTAACAGCCAAGGTCATATCATGTCGGTGACAGTTTTACGGGTGGAGGAAGCCGGAGTACCCGGAGAGAACCACCGAGCAACGACGAGCAGCTGTCAGCTCTCCAACATCGTAACTCCGAACTCTACACCGCGGCACAGGCAGAGTTAGATTGGTTGAAGACATGCGCACCATCGACGTGCAGTACACCTTAGTACACAGCGTCATCGTACCCCCATGTAGGCAACCGGGGTTGAGTGCCTTGCACAAGGACACAACGCGGAGCGCGAATCAGTTGCTGAAACGGTCACCCATTCAACTTCTAACCGCGCTCGACGTTGCTTAACTTCGGTGATCTGACGAGAACCGGTTACCGCGACGCCACCGCGCCCCCTGTTATCTTAATTCAAATTTTGAAAATTCGAAGTGAGTGGGAATGCATCGAAATAGCAATGACAGCTACTAACCCGAATAGTATTAGTTATCCTTGTGTTTTCAGGGTGTATGGGAGTTTACACCGGTTAGGGAACTCATACACCCTGAGGCGAAGCCGAAGGGTGTATGTGTTCTCAAGCCGGTGTAAATTCCCATACACCCTGGAAAACACAAGGGTAACGGATTTATTTCCAAGCATTTTAGTGTACTTAATACTTTAACCTACATTGTGGGCAAAAACTGACAGAAAATTTGTATTTTGCAAGTTTCTTAAATAACCAGACAAATATGGATGTCATTGGAACTGGCTCAAGGAGCCAGTTCCAATGACATCCATATCTGTAATATTTTATTGCACATAAATATTAAATTTCCTGTATTTTTATTTTTGTTCTAACATTACCGAACAGAAGGTATGAATTAATAATTAAAAATGGGTACTTTTTAGCCATATAGCCTGCTATTGTATATTCTTGTTTTTACATCGTAGTTAAGCACAGTGTAAAAAAGCTACTGTGGATTGCAAGTTACACCGTATCTCTCAGCCAATCAAAATGCAGTATATTGTTTCATTTGGAAATAAGGGAATTTACACCGGTTTGGGAACTCATACACCCTGAGGCAAAGCCGAAGGGTGTGTAAGTCCCCAGACCGGTGTAAATTCCCACACACCATGGAAAACACAAGGATAACGGATTTACTTCCAAGAATCTTGGTGTACTTAATACTTTAACCTACATTGTGGGCAAAAACTGACAGAAAATTTGTACTTTGCAAGTTTCTTAAATAAAACCAGACAAATATGGATGTCATTGGAACTGGCTCAATGAGCCAGTTCCAATGACATCCATATCTGTAATATTTTATTACATATAAATATTAAATTTCCTGAATTTTTATTTTTGTTCTAACATAACTGAACAGAAGGTATGAATTAATAATTAAAAATGGGTACTTTTTTAGCCTTTATACCCTGCTATTGTGTATTCTTGTTTTTACACCGTGGTTAACCACGGTGTAAAAACAGCTATTGTGGATTGCAAGTTACACCGTACCTCTCAGCCAATCAAAATGCAGTATTTTGTTACATTTGGAAATAACAAAGAATATCAGACGAGTTACCTGATACGGCGGAAACTTAGGTGGTATTCCAGCGTTCTGATTGGACAAACCAACTTTGTGACATAATGATATTCTATTGGAGAATCGATTCAATTCGAAATCCTGCGCCTGATTCAATAATAGATTTGATTCATCCCACAGTTTGAGTTTCACGGGGACCTACTGTCATCGCAAATCAGGTTTTTTTCTCCATCAGATGATGATCCTGTTTTTTTGCGACAGAGTTACGCCAGCGATTTGAGATTTCATAAATAAAATATTATGAACACGAGACCGAATTAGGAAAACCAAACGAAAATATAATCTGTGATTCAATATTTCGCATTTCGTTTTCAACCAGTCTGATTCTGCAGCGTAATGGAAGTTAAATTTATATCATGATTACCTGTTCTATATATAAAAAGCCTATCACATAAATGTTAGCTTTACACTACCACCCGTGGGGAAAAAGTGTGTTTGTGCTGAACACGTCAGCATTGGGATTTCACTAGTTAAAATTTACACCAACAGTGGAACTACATCCAAACCTTATGTTTGGTGACCTCGACCTGAATGCAAGCTTGTCTAAATTTATTGTTCGTCGCCTGGTGAAGGGTGAAATGGAAACACCAAATAATTTATTACGTTTTTAAATGAGTTTACTTCATAAGATACCAAAAATTAACAAACATGTCAATAAAGCATCCATTACTCGAAATAGTATGTTATTATGTTATCAAAATGAAAAAGCCCCCCCCCCCCCCCCCCCGTGATTTGCTCATTTCTTTTTCCATTTCGTTTCGGCGATAAAACTGACAGCGGAAGTACCTCCCACCGGGACCCATGTAAGCAAAAACAGATTCGCACGTGTGTACACCTGCTGCTTAGGGGGCAGTGTTTAGAATTTCATATTGAATAATGTATTATTTAACATTTAAACTCTTAATAATCTGACGATCATGGTATAAACAAAATGTACACCAAGTAGCCTGGTGTACCAAATGTTCACCACTCGTGGTGAATATGTGGTACACAAAGCTACTGGGGGTATATTCTATACAGTAAAATTTATTTAACTGGAAAAAACACGACAAAGCCTACAATTTACAGGGAATACTTTTTTCCAGATGCTGAAATATTACTTATTTTAATGGAGGGAGAGTTCCTGTTCTGTGTAATATTATCTGTTAGCAGAATGTAAGGAGTTAATTTCTATACAACTGCATTTCTGAAAGTCACACCATTTCTATCGAATTAAGACGCAGACTCGATCTGATCGAAATTGTCAGTCCGCTTCTTTTATAGACACAATACTATCCCTGCAGGTTGTTACTCGTATGTCCTTGTATAATTAAAGCATCATAAAACAAGGAATGAATCAAGAAAAATAAACGGAATGGCATCTGAGATACAATATTTTCGAATTTAGACAGATAATATTCCCAGGGCTGGGAGAAGTTAAAATTTCCCTTAACACGTTAACGTGTTAAATATTTCTGCGTTAACATATTAAATGACGTTAAAAGTTGAAATGAACACAATTGTAGTATAACCCACTAATTCTGGCCATTTTTGCTGATTTGATCTTGAATATGAATGAACTTACGTACACTATTAACCCTTTTAACTCCAGTTGTATCTCCCATGCCAGTTCAATGGCAGCAATTAGAAGAGACCATATTCATTATTTGGGGGAGATGAATCAATAGTTTCAACGTGAAGCCTCGGGGCTGAAATACTGATTGGTCTACCTCATACATTTACTGATCAGCCATACTATAATATAATGACGTTATGACGTGTCATGTTCCTGGACGGGGAAAAGGCCGCCCGGATTCAACGGGTTAATATAGTTCTCTCGGGTAATCGTCAAGTCTAACATTCAGCGATGTTTTCATTTAAGAAGACAATCGCTGCGGCCGTATCCTTAGAATTGCGAAAATGGTAAAAATTTACTCTACATGTACTTTCATTTTCACAATTCGTCGTCTGAGTGCTAGAATGTCCTATGTCCCTTATGGGACATAGGACATTCTAGCACTCAGGCGACGAATTGATGGCATAAATCAACATCACAGCAAATGGCGCAAAATTCGACGTCATCGGTATACGCGATTCGGCTTGGGAAGGCCCAAGATAACGACGCAATGATATGTATGGATGTTTATTGCTAGTTTCTGCGCCGCTCATGTCGTCTTGCTCAGGTAATTGACATTAGGTGCGGCAATGTTGACTGCTGAGGCTATGATATAAGAAATTACGCACGACATGACTATGAAAGGGTCGACAATGCGGCACAGTTTCAATTAACTGAGTGAGACGAAAAATAGATGACCTATACGTATACATTAGATGAGTCACGATGAGTACAAAATCATTCCTGGTGCACCCTAACAAACTTCAAAGTTAATCGTTAATAACCTAGTTAAAAGAATGTTAACTTTGTTAAAATAATTTAACACGTTACCGTTTGAACCTTAACTGCTCCCAGTCCTGAACATGCCACGGTGTTGAGGACAGGAAAACGAACAGAGACTTTCGACCGGAACGCGACCCATTCGCGATCCACAGAACATTCTCTGTATTTTTGCTGATAGTATTCAGAAGCACCTTCATAGCTTTGTGATTCGAAACCCTTTTATCACACACCTATTAATGTAAAACACGGGATTTCCACTGTTCTGCCCCCGCAATAAAAATAAAGTTGTATCGCGCATGTGGTGATACAAAACACGTCCGATTTCGTTTCCAACATAAACAGAGAACGAACCCGTCTAAATAAATCACGTCATCGTTGGTCGAATCCACCAAAGTAGAGATCGCTTGGAAATTCCAAGATCCGCATTTAGATTTGTTTACCGGGGTAATTTCAACAACCAGATTCGAGTCAAAAATTTACAAAATAAAAATAACATTCTGACTGCTTATTCCTTGACAAATACTTCCTACAACTGGTCATATAATGATGAAGTGTGCTAAACTTGTTAGCTATTTAAACAGTTTTTGTTGTGTTATTCCCTGCAGTTTAGTCAATATTTGAAGTTCATTCATCGTGACCGTGACACTGATAGGTATCTATTGGTTTCGACGAATTGAATACCGTAAAAATTAAAAAGCAAATTAGGGTTGGTACCCCGCCAAGTAACAGTGATGTCTTCTTGGCAACGAAGGCAACTCGGCAATAATTATTATCCAGTTGAAAGGTGCTTTTAGTTCAATTTTCGGGTAGAGTGGTTGTTAAATGGGAGGTGTGTGATAAATACAGAACCGCACATACGTTTGAATGGGTTCGCGCAGACGTACGTGCTGTTCTGTATATTTATTTTCTGACATAAAATATTGAATACTGAAAGAGCATAATATAACAATCATACCATTTGATAGGAGGCCCTTTATTATTGACCCGTGGTGAATAACAAGCAGTGAGAAATGTAGACACAGAACGCCACGATGTGTAAATACGTTCGTGAATACGGCATGAGAGGCAGCGTGAAAGTGTAGAACGAGAGGCATAGCGGTGTTATGTGTGCCGTATTGACAAACGCATTCACACATGGTAACGTTCTGTGTTTATTGCCGAGTTGCCTTCGTTGCCAAAGACCCCATTAATGTAAAAATTCGGTCTTATTTGAAGAATTTGACAGTTCTGACGTCTGCTTAAAAAAACAATCCCAAAACCCGCAAAACGTAGGCGTGATTGACAAATACGTGAGACGGATCGATGGGTGAACGGAAAAATATGAATGGAAATTGTGTCCAAACAGGTTGATAATTCGTGTTTTTTAAGAAAGTGTCTGCAGTTATCTGAGAGTTATTCACTTTAAAGTCAGAACTTGAGTGTTATAAAATAACTCCCAATTTCCAGATTAAGTAAGTTCTTTAATTTGTAGTGGATTTGAACAAAATATTTTTCAATTGACTTTCGATTTATGGGCTGTCACCATTGCTTCCCAATTGATCTGGGCCAGAATGCGACGTTTCTATTGGTCAATTATGAAAATGGGCGGAGTTTAGTTCCTTTGATGGGTCCACGACGTCGGTTGGAAAAATTGTCCATGAGCGGAAATATGTATGGAAAATGCGTTCCGTACTGATTTGTGAATATGGAACAGGAGGAAAAGTAATCGGCTTGTAATAATATATCAGATAGTAACTGTCTTTTTTTAAAACCCTTTACCCAACGCAGACGATATCAAAATTTATTATTTTAAATATCATTTTTTTAATGACGAGATCTTTCCAATGAGGGGTCACCTGATTCGGTTTTGTTGAAATGTTTTGAAAAATAATATTTTTTCAGCTGCTGAATTTGCATATTACTCGGGCGGATATGGCCGATTCGTTGGATAAAACGTTAAAATCAAGCCAAAAGCCATCAGAGTCACAAAATGTTAGCTAAAGCATCTCCCAGATTACTCAAAGGGCCACTGACTGTAATTAAGGAATGATCGTTTCTTTTTGTCTATTTCTTGAGTTATGAACCCCCAAAAACAAAGTCCAAACTGTGTAAATGGGCCCATTTACACAGTTTGGATTTTGTTTTTTGGGGTTCATAACCCAAGAAATAGACAAAAGAAACGACCATTCCTTATAATTAAACGTTCGCGACCCAAATAAATAAATAGTGTTAGTCGTCCTCTACTTCAGCGAACAAAGACTTAAAAACTAAAACTGGTAGACATATTATTTTTCTGGCATAAAAGAGGGCGCATATTATTGAAATGCAGGTAGCAATTGACACACTTTCCAAGTCAAATGCACTTATGTCATTAAATTTTTTATTGACCAATGAATTACGTAATGCAAAGAAAACGTCATAAGCCACGCTTCCCTCAAATTTCATTCAACTGTTCACTTCACGTAAAAGTTACGTTCCGTGGTAGGTGGAAGTAGGCCATCAGAATTACATTGTATTTTGGTTTTGACCGTTTCCCGAGAACTGAAAAACACAGTTTGTAAAAGTGGAGTTAGATATAAAGCCAAATATTCTTCCTCAAATATAAAATCATTTTGATTTCCAAAAATTTCATTCAAATTAGCAATGTCAAAATTGCCGTATTCGTCGTGACCAGCCATTGTTTACAACCGATTTGGGTAAAACGATGAACGCAGACGGTCACCCAGTGTGCGTAAAAATTGAAATGTCAAATAAATACAGTTGTGAAGAAAAAGAAAAATTGACCCACCACGGTCATTTAAATATTTTATAAATAATTTCATGATGATAAATTAGGAATATAAATTTCTTTTTCTTTTTCACATTTAGAACGTGCCAGTGTTCTATGTTGCAACTCCGAAGATTGGTATTTTAGGGGCGTGGCTGACCTAATTGTGTTGTTTTCGGTTCATTGCGTTATGAAAAGAAAAAACAGAATCGGGTGAGCCAATCGTTTTATCTAAAAACGCATGAACCGAAAAAAAGTTTAATTATTTATACATTGGTTTTATTTTTTTCATTCATAAAATGTTGATAATTGCCTGGGGGAAACTCCATTGCGCAGGAACGGTTTAGCACACTCAGGCAAATTACTAATCTACAGTTTTGCAAACTGTCATATGCTTTGCAAATTCCATAATGTCTGGCACAATAAAGCCATCACATTTGACAGAAGGTTACTCGCACCATTTGCTTCAACTAAAATTATGAAATAGTGAGTATTGAAACCGACCCACAGGTACCAAATAATGGATTTCGCTCCAAGAATGCCTAGTCTCGTTATGACGTCTACAGATTCCATAGAGAATTCGATGCACAGAAAGCATTGTACCGATTCGCAGAACAGATATGCATTATCGACTATTTCTACGAGAGCAGTCAAATATCCACTGAATGTTCTCCACCCTTGGGAAAAAAATCCTCATGCAATCACACTAAATATGCTTTTATTTAAGTGGGTGTTTTGGTACCTGTTTGAGTGCCGTAGTATGTGCTTAATGAGTCCTTGCTTTAAACGAAATGTCGCATACATTAAAATTCGATAACGGCTACAATGTTGTGATTACTATAGCGGACAGAGAATTTCGAACAGATCGCGACCGAGTCACGATCCGGTTGACATTCGATATCCACTTTCCTCCCCACAAAACTCGGCATCTACCCTGTGAAAAATGAAATCCGAGCACATTGAACGTCTGATATCATTTTCGTTTATTTTTCTCTACTTGGTCTTGACTTCACAGTAAAATATTTAAGAAAAACTTAACCCGCTTATCAGTGGCTCATCCTATGGGCCGTAGGGGGGGGGGGGGGGAGGGGGGGCCTGGCCCCTAGCGGGTCATTGGGAATGCAGGCAATTATCACACCATGCTCCAATAAACTGCCCATTTGCCAGTAAATGTGTATACAACTGATTCAACGCCAATTATCCAAAGGAAAATCTGTGCTATTCAGTTCAGTAATATACTTCTCTTGTTAGACCCCTAAATGCACAGAACGACACACGCGTGCAAATGAGTTAACCCTTTACCCAACGTAACGGCCAAAAAAGGCCAGCGCTATTCTCAAAAATCGCCAATTAATTTTCATTATTTTTTTCATTTTTTGTCTCAAAAACATAGGTTATGACCTCTCGTTGGAACGAGCTCGTCGAGCTCGTTCCAACGAGGGGGCATAACCTATTTTTTTGAGACAAAAAATGAAAAAAATTAGTTATTCAAGAATTATTTTTGCAAGTGTCGTCTGCTTTTCAGGTTAGGTAAAGGGTTAATCGATATGGCACAACTGCCATATCTATTAACCCATTCAACGCGTGTGTCGTTCTGTGTTTATTACACGCCTCCACGTCTATAAAAACAAATATTAGAAGGACAATTCATTTAACAACTCGTCCCCTGAGCTCCAATGTCTTCTAAGTAGGCTGCCAGTAGGCACATAGAACACATTGGAACTCAGTGGACGAACTATCCACAAAATGAAAACATTTTATCGTCGACTAAATTTCCGAGGGGAATCTGTGTTACTATTTGTAGCTATCACTAGCGATTCAAATTGCAGCTGTGATGCACGATTTGTAGAACATTTTAGGGAAATTTCCCTTCTATGTAAAAATAGTCCGTCAACGATTTCCGTTTAACACACATGTACGGAACAGATTTTCATTTTCTGCATGCGTTAGTGTTGCTGTAGATGGGGATTTCATAAAACTGGCGTATAATAAAACGAGGATTTTGTTTCTTGAGGCACCAGTTTTAAAAATTTTCACCCATTGAGTGGAAGCATATATACTATGACCAAAGGGTCCGCCTGCAAAGTGGAACCGCACGTTACTTCCGCTGGGGAATCACTCAGTTAGTGTCTATACAGGTATTAGCACTTTCTGATAAATAGAAATTACTGTCCCCTAGAACGCCGCCGTGGCAACGTCTCGGAGAGAGTGAATATTTATTTACCAGAGGGCGCTTGTCAACGGGGGGCCAAGGCCGGGGTGGATCAACTTTGATGGGGACCTAAGATACTCTTTCACCGGGGACAGGGGATTTTCACTAGCTCACTTTTGTAGATCGCAATTGATTATTCACAAGCCACAGAGTAGCGCCGCGCTTTAATCAATTGCTTTCAATGGTAATGAACTAGCATGGGCTAATTTCTAGAATAACCTTAAAATAACAACCCTGTGACATATGCCTCCCTCTAAATTAAAAAGCTCCGCTGTTTCACTATCTTTTTGTGTTCTCTAACTTTCATCTATTCATTATATCAACATTGTGCACCGTGATATATAATACAGACACTATCCTTTTCATTAATATAATAGGCTAGAAGGTAAGATTTGCTACTTTTGGCTGGGAAGAATAAAAATTTGCAAATTACCTTAAAAACCCTCTTGCTAACCAAAGAGCGAAAGTGGACGGTTACTTAACCGCTTCTAATTAGCTTGTCATAAAAGGCCAACTTTCCTTTTGTAACTTTTAAGGAACGAAAACAAGACAGCGCCCAGAGCTGTCTGTTCTTTTCGTTTATTAAAAGTAACAAAAAAGAAACTTCGGGTTATTTTCTTTTGATGTCATAGATGTTATCTCAACAATCACATGCTCCTTAATTGGGCCTTCCTCGTCCGTCTAATAATTTCAAGGGAGATAACTTTATCGAAAGTCAATTTTCGTCACGAGATATGTTATGAGTGCCAAGTTGAAGAATCCGACCTCTATGTCCGCCCATATGCGAGGAAGTGTAATACAATTTATGACATACTTGAAGCTCTCTCATCCGATTAATTGCTGGAAAGGGCTCTCTGAGACCTTTCCAGCAATTAATCAGATGGTAGGTTTGATCTGCGCATATCTGAAAGTACAGATAATCATCTTAAAATAAGCGACAATAGTCGCTTGCGGCAGCGAAAGTATTAAATAACAATTCCTACGAACGATTGTTGAAATGGTTCGACGAGGTCAAAGTATTTTCCAACTCACACAACGTCACTGCCACAGAGTGTGTTTAGTGTTCGTTGACAACAAATCTTTAACCCCTGTTCTACGTTGTTATCTCTTCAACATACCATAACTCGTCCTCTAACTGATCAGTTCTATGTTACTAAGAATAAAGAGAATAAAAACGTTTCTGACATTACAAGAATGCATACAAACCTGTAACATCCAGCATCCTGATCAGATCTAGATTAATTGCTTTGACATTTGTGGTAAGCTGTAATTCAGCCTTGGCGCTGTCCAACAACCTAGAAATCATGCATAAACAAACGACAAGTCATTTTAATTGTTATTGACCAATCGGCTTCAGTATCTAGTGACCGTATATGAGACTGTGTATCATCGAGCTGACCGTACATAGAGCTTATATACGATCAGTTCCGACATTTTGTGTTTGACCACCTACTCTCGCTTCGATGTTTTTCCTAATTTCGCGTGTTCAACGAACAATAAATAATTTCGCGTGTGTGTCTGTTGAGCAACGTACAACTATAATACGTTTCTTCCAGTCTTTGAGAAATTTTAATAAACAAATGTAAATAAATACAATAAATAAAGCACTAAAACGACATGTATAGAAGCCAATTGGCAGTGTCTGACCCGAATGATGAATGAAACTGTTCCCACTTACCTTCTTGAAAGAATTGTTAATCCATTTGCTCCAGTTGTTTTATTTTTCCAGTACTTAACACTGACTTAAAGTTGTGAATTGTTCATACAAATTCCTGTTTATTGAGAAGAAAACTATGTTGTTTCAGCGCCTGCTAATAGAGTGACCTTCACATGACGTAAAACCTGGAAATTCCCTGATAGTGATAACAGAACATTTGCGCTAGGAATCTGGGTGCACTTATGGTTGTGTCTCTTTCAAAGGACTGGCATAATAAATACGTTATGGGGCTTTCAGTGGGCGGATATGGTTTGATATACGGCTCAGCAATATCAATATTAGGCTCGGCCTTCGGCCTCGCCTAATATTGATCTCACTTCGCCTTATATCACACCATATCCGCCCACTGAAAGCCCCATAACTTATAGCAGTTAGTTCTAAATTCACTGAGTCCTAACGCAGAATAGACAGTGGATGCCGTACGAGACAATGAAACAAATAATCTTTCCCAAATAACTGACCGCATTCATTGCTCGCTTCCCACACTTTGTTTACGTCGCCTCATTGTAATTTCTATACAAAAATAGAGATACCCTCAGAAGTAATTATTACATCACCAAACGTCTTGTTGAAATCACTTAAAAATTTAGCAATCAGTGGGACTTGTATTTTATACCATGATTACCTATTCTACTATATATGAAAAGCCTATGACATAAATTTTAGTTTTACACACCAACCTTGATGAACACGCCAGCAATGGGATTTTGATAGTAAAAATTTACACCTACAGTAGAACTACATCCCCGTTGACCTTTGGTGACGTCGCCCTGAATGCAAACTTGTCTATATTTATCGCACGTCGCCTCGCGAAGAGTGAAATGGAAGTGGCAATTATTTATTACGTTTTTTAAATGGGTTTACCTCATAAGATGCCAAAAGTTCACAAACATGCATTGTCTCATGTTAATAAAGCATCCATAACTCGATATAGTATGTTATTATGTTATTAACACGAAAAAGGCTCACTTTCTTTTTTTCATTTCGTTTCGGCGATAAAATTGACAGCGGAAGTACCGCCCACCGATGCTCGTGTAAACAAAAACAGATTCGCTCGTATGTATGTCTGGTGCTCAGTAAAATCGAGAAAAACTAATAGCGACTCTTAATAATCTGACGATCATGGTATAAATAAAATATACCCAGTGTTGCTTGGTGTACCAAATATTCACCACTCGTGGTGAAGTGATGTTAACCGCGCGCCGAAGGCTCGCGATTAACACCACTTCACCACGAGTGGTGAACATTTGGTACACTTAGCTACTGTGGGTATATTCTATATTCCTTAGATTGTAAACTTTGGAAAATCCCGACTTTCGTCTTGACCACAGCGAAAGTACTGTGCAAATAATGTTGCTCTGTATCGATTACCATGGGCAGTCACAATCAGTTGGCTCTTTACCCAAATCGAATATATGACACAGACTAAACACATTTTTGAAAGGCTGAATAATTAAATTTTTTAGCTCCACAAAACATCGATATGTTCCCTCATTGGAACGAGTTCAGCGAACTCGTTCCAATGTGGAATCAGAAGCTATATTTCAGAAGCACAACATCTCGAAATAGCCCTGGGAGAACTTAGAGACGATACAATAGGTAAAAGATTAAATTGTGATGAAAATATGTAGCTGGGAAAGTCTAAAGAACTGATATTCAGGAGCTTCTCAGCATAATGTTGAGTAAAGTCTCTTGTAACTTGTTATGTCCTGAACACAATAACAGTGTTTGACGTCAGTAACGAGTGTATCCAACACGTGCCCGGATGACAGCCTGAACCCGCCTCCCAATGCGACCAAGGAGCATTCTGATACGGTATAAGGGAAACTGCTGCCACTCCTCATGCAACGCAGCTTCCAAATCGGCCAAATTCTGTACCAGCGGATCTCTTGCTTGCACACGATGTCCGAGAAAGTCCCAGATGTGTTCTAAGGGATTCAAATCGGGACTCGTTGCAGGCTAAGGTAGTGTTGTAATAGCGTTGTTCTGAATTAATGTCCTCAGAGCACGGGAACGATGTGGCCTTGCATTGTCGTCTAAGAATACTGGGCGAGTAGCCAACGTGTGGTTGTCAAATTGAGACACGACAACCGGATTGGGAATGTTCGGAATGTAATGATGACCACTGAGAATCCCAAGTACAGTCACCATATCAAGTTTACAATCATGAGAAAGGCATCCCCAGATCATTACTGACCCGCCACCATAAGGAACAGTAGGTCTGGTGTCACTGGGCACGTAAGCAGTATTTCTATGCCTCAACACTCTCGTGCGATTATCTGTCACGTGAAACAGGAACCTACTCTCGTCTGTCCAAATGAACTCTCCTCTACGACCCAAGATTCCAATGTTTTCGTGCCATACACCATTCCAAACGTCGTCCTTGATGCTGATCGGACAGACATGGGCGCTTGATGACCCTTCTGGACCTCATACCCAGTGCTTTGAGACGGTTTCGGACAGTTGTGTTGCAAAAACGCCTGTTGGGGGGGGGGGGGGGGTCAGAGGCGTTTCAAAGCCCCACTTGAAGCAAAGGGTGTTCGCCTAACGAGGCGTGCCAGACTCCGATCTTCCCGAGGAGGGGTCATCCATGCCTTGGTCTGCCCTTAACTTTGTTGGTTTGTTTTCGGACAAGTCTTCTGATGACAGAATGGCTATAGCCAAGTTGCCGCCTTCCAATACCATTGAATGACATGTCTGTTGAATGCATGCCAACGATTTGCCATCTTAGTGCCTCTGAGAGTCTCCTCCTTGCCATATCCGCATTTTATGATAAAAGAAGTGACAAATTTCCTTGTTTTATACCCAGATATTGCATGTGGATGATAGTTTTTTTTGTGACATTCGTGTGAAGCCTGCTTCGCGTGGAGGGGGGGGGGGGGGGTACGCTTCAACCAGAAACATCATGTTTCACTAGATGAAATGTACTGCAGGACATAGCAATCATTAAAACATAATAATCAGTAACAGCAACTTTACTGTAATGAAACATTTCAGGGAGTTCTAACTAAGTTCCAGGTGTATATTTCACGACTGCCAATGGCTAGACGTCTATTTATACGCGAATTACGCACCTTGCGGTGTGTTAAGGTCCATACGTTTATTCGTCAACCACACAGATCCGCTTTAACATTTCAAGAGACCAGTTCAACATAAGGAACTTTTATTTTTCAGAAATGCAGATAGTTGGAGCCTATGCTGTTCGTTCACAGTATATACTAAACTGGCAGCTTTTTGTGTATAATTTAGTAAAGTGTAAAATGAATCACTTGTTACAGAACATCAATAAATCGATATTGTTTGTCTGATGGTCTTAGAGATCGTTGTAGATGCTGCACGCAGTCCACTAAGTGTGTTAGCAGAGTTTTTAGCTTCTTTTCGATAACGGGAAAGTTGCCTGGATTATGAACACCACAATGATATCAGATCTAGTACCGTTTTAAGAATAAACATTAATTTGAGCAAATGGTGTTTAATAGTTTTGATGTGCACATCACAGAATGAGCTGAAAGAAATGTCGCAATAGGGCACTGCGAAGCTTCGATTTAATTCGAAATTGTACCGATGATTCAATTCGCATCGATTTCAATCGCGCCCATTCGAAAGTCTTCAAATCATCGAGCTGTTCTCAAATCCTATCAGTTGTCTCCCCTTGAAATCTTCTTCTGTCATCTGGTCTCCCGGGCAGGAGACCAGATGACAGAAGAAGAGTTCAAAGAGGTTCCGCTTCCGAAACTACTTTGACTCCGTCCTGGAATATTCCGAGTTTTTTATTGACTTACACAAACAGAAGAGTGGCCGTTGAATGTAATACTTGAATTGGACCAGGGGGTAAGGGGGGGGGGGGGCGTGGGGGATGTGTCACTAAAAATTTGCAAGACGTGACGTCCTATTTTTTATTCGGCTCCTTTTTACGCCCACCCACCCACCCACCCACTACGTACAAATTTTCTACTACCGTTCTCAAACACCCACCCTCCACTCTCCCATTAAAATCCAAAATAAACTTATAAACTTAGTAGGCACAGCTGTCTTTAGGGGGTTTTCATAATGTTCTTAAACTGGTGCCACCAATTTAAACCTCTGTGGGCTGCTGTGGGCTGCTGTGGGTCCCAATCTACAAATGACAAGCTGTTCATTATCAGGCTTGGCCAGAGCTGGTGTACATATATACGGGAACAAATTTTCATTTGAATTGTTCCCAAAATACTGTCTGCACATTTTCTACATTTCGAACAAGACGCCCACCTTAACTAACGTGTGACATTTTCCCAGATTAATCAGGATTAAGCCCAATATTCTCACATATAAAGCCTCCTGATGTTGTATTTATGTTAAGAGTGCGATGTACAATATCATCTTTAAGGTTTGAAAAACAAATGATGGTATATATTAGCTGACATATTGATATATTTTGAGAATCAGTCTGACCGTCTCGGCTCTCCCAAACTGCCATTGTAATAGGGGGCCATGCGAAGCTTCGAGTCGATTCTAAATCGTTCTTATGATTGTATTCGATTAAATTCGTTTCGAGCCGCCCTGATTAGGAAATTTTCGAATGTTTGAGATGTTCACAAAATCCTATCAGTGGTCTCCCCTTGAACTCTTTTACTGTACAGGAGACCTGATGACAGAAGAAGAGTTCAAAGAGGGTTCCGCTTCAGATGCTTCTTTATTTCCGTTCTGGAATATTCCGCCTTTTTGATTGGGTTTGTCATAAAGACAAGTCACTGTTGTATATAGTACACTGCAAAAAATATAGGTTCTCTTTAGAACCAAAACTGGTTCTAATCTTGTCCCTGAGATGGAACAAGTTCTATTTAAACAGTATTTATTTCAAATCAAATAAATTTACCAAGGTTAACATTCAATTTTAACAGAATATTACATGAACTGAAGTAGATTCAACAGTAAACTTGGAGCTTATTCAACGCAGTCGCCAAACATTTTGAAACAAAGGAGATGTGAACAGTTGGCATATCGAACCAGTTTTGGTTCTGTATAGAACCAAAACTGGTTCGATATACCAACTGTTCATATCGAACCAGTTTTGGTTCTGTATAGAACCAAAACTGGTTCGATATACCAACTGTCCATATCTCCTTTGCTTAATAATGATTTGAGACAACCTCGTATGAGCTCTAAACTTACGGCTGAAACCCCCTTAATTTATATTTAATTCTGTTAATATTTAATGTTAATCTTTATAAATTTATTTGATATGAAATAAATACTGTTTAAACAGAACTGGTTCCATCGCAGGGACAAGATTAGAACCAGTTTTGGTTCTAAAGAGAACCTATATTTTTTGCAGTGTACTTCTTGGGAGAGGGCTGACAATATTTACGGTTGTAAGAAGGTGCAATGTTAACAACTTTAAAGCAGTGAGATTCGAGATTCAATTATATCCGAATTCTTCTGCCTGATTCTATTCGGGATTCAATTCGACCGAAAATTTGAAATCCGCAGGGCTGTATCCATCAACAGTTAACTGTGTGACATACCAAATTTAACTTAATGTTACAAATTGGAACATTCTGACCTTCAAAAACAACCTTGTTTAATTCCACAACACGCATGTCATATTCTACAAAACATTCAACAATGATCAATTTTATGTCAAAATATGATTTTTCGCATGATGGTCTGCAGTGTCATTTCATTGATTTTTGTTATGAAAAACGGAGAAAATTTCTAACTGTGATGCGAAGCCAAAACATTGGTCCGATATTGACAGAGATAAATACACAGTAGGAATTTATACGTTCATTACGGTAGTGATATCAGAGCTAAATTATTGATTTGGATTCGATGGGATGTGTTAAATTAAAATCAAAGAAGTTGGTCGGAAGTTATGTTTTTCTTCAAGTTCCAAATAATATCTCCTGATACGAATTTGAACACGCTTAACAACTGTATATTCGCATTTTGTTCTTTTCCAACAATAGGGTTCGTCCCCACGCTGACACTAGCAAGAGGAGAGCTCGTCCCACAGAGCTGCCGTGAATTGTGATACTAAACAAAATGCATGTTAACCCTTTGCCTAACACGAAAAGCAGACACTAGCAAATAAAATTCGTGATGCACCAATTTTTTAAAACATTTTACGTCAAAAAAATAGCTTATGAACCCTCGTTGGAACGAGCTCGTTGAGGGGTCATAAGCTATGTGTTTGTGACAAAAATTGAAAAAGTAAATAAATTTGATGAAAATTAATTAAAAACTGAATGGTGAATTTTGTGAATAGCGCTTGCCGGTTTTGGCCGTTACGTTGGGCAAAGGGTTAACAATTAAGAAATACATATTTTTACCACTTTAGCGGGCGTTCTCTAGTATATTAACGGAGTTTAGCGAGGCGGTAAGACTCAGAAATTCATGTCGCCATGCAACCGGAAGCGAGCCGCGGGCGTTAATGAAAACAAAATTCATTAACAGCCCGCTGCCCGCTTCCGGTCATGGTAATAATAGTAATAACATGACTTTGTCGAGCGCCCCGGTTTATTAAAGGCCCTCGAGGAATTAATAACAGCCCTCTGGATTATTAACGTCCCTCGACTTCGTCTCGTGCCGGTAATAAACCCTCGGGCTGTTATTCATTCCTCTCGGGTCGTTATCAAACCGTTACGCTCTCCAAACTCATGTTTTGTTATAATACACCTTTTGTAGAAAATGCGCTGAGTAAGATATTGGAAAATTAATATATTTAAAAAAAAATGCAAGTCTTCTCATACTGGTAGCAGCACTAAAGGTACTTTGAACGGATTAATGGGTGGGAATGTGGAATTATATGTGTTTGAATAATAATGTAATATAGATGTTAAGTACATAGTTTATTTCTGTTGGTGAACAGAATCTAATATGTATGAAACGCAAAATATAGATTTGATTCCTGTGTTTTATCACTGTTTTTCATTGATGGTTATTAACATTCATTGGACGAAAGGTTGAAACGTTTAATGTGCACGAGCAGATATGTTTCCTAACCCATCATTGTGCATATCTCTTTATAAAAAGTAACCAGAGTAATGAAAACAAGAAGCGATGTTTTGATGTATTTCATAGTGACTGAGACCGTCAGTGTTGCCGCAAATGCAACTATCCGACAATCACACGACAACAAACATTAATAAAAAGAGTTGTTGTAATAATATAGGCGGGAGAGGTGTGGACACGTACCTCACAATTTGTCCAGAAGGAGTTGAAAAAGGATAGAGAGAGAGAGAGAGAGAGAGAGAGAGAGAGAGAGAGAGAGAGAGAGAGAGAGAGAGAGAGTGATTGGGTGAGTGGGTGAGTGAGAGAGAGAAACTGAGAGAGAGAGAGAGAGAGAGGGAGAGAGAGAGAGAGAGAGAGAGAGAGAGAGAGAGAGAGAGAGAGAGCGATTATCCCAAAATTATTTTTACATCATCACCATTGGATCACTGCAGGGTTGAGGCATCCACTACTCAAATCCAATGACCTGAACATGTATTTATCTTTTTGTTTCCCGTCATAACAATCTTATCGGCAATTAGAATGGAGAGGTGCACAGTCTCTTAACTCTGAAGATGTTACTGAAGAGTTCCTCGTATGAATTGTTTCTTCAACTGACTTTAAACTCAAGAAAACTTCACATTTTTTGGCTTCATATTTAATAAATTAACCCTTTGATATTTTTGTAAGTCTAATGGTGTGCGATATCAAACAGCGCGTTGATACGTTGTGGTCATATGTTTTGTTATTAGTTTTCGATTTTTAAAAGTTTGACCTCAATTCCTATTTTCTCCCGAATAGTGCGCAGTGACAACTGTTAAGCCAAATGTTATCACAGCTTAAAATACTAATATAATACTACTGTCAAGACTTCTTAACTGTTTGATTGCTAGACGCCACTATAAAGGCTTTAAAAAAAATGAGGATACCAGAACAAACGCCAACATTTTCCTTGCTCATATTTCATATTCAGTCAAACACAAATAATATTTTGTTTATATAGATTTGTTTTATTACAAATAAGTGGAGAGAGGCTGTTGGCACTCCTCAATAATTTGTAATGAAACAAGTTTTGAATAACAAATTCAGACCATCAAAAAAAATCTAGGCCTCAACCAGATAATCACTAATGTGAAAAATATCTTGTTATTTGTACTTTCCGACGTTTGACGTCACATTTCGAAAAACGTTGAAGAAACTGAATTCCCAGTGACGTTTAAACGTCAGGATAATTAAAGTCTCAAAGGGTTAAATAATGTTTCAGCTGATGAAGTAATTTTAAACATGGAGCCACATATGGTCATTTTTCTTAACGCAAAAGAGGAGCGAAGTCAAAATCGAATTTCGATTTGATTGGAATCGTCCCGAGATTCGATTCTGTTCGATACATGTCACGCTGATTCGGAAATTTGCGAATCGTCGAGATGTTCTTAAAATGTTACCAGGTGTAAGGAAACCAGATGACAGAAGAAGGGGTCAAGGAAGTTCCGCTTCAGAAACTACTTTGATTCCGTTTCTGAATTATTCCGCTTTCTTGATTGCTTTGTCCAAGGAGGTTCCGCCTCCGCTTCCGGTTTTCCCAATCTGAAGAGTTGTGTTCGGATAGAGCGAGTATTGGCAATAGTTACGATTGAAAGAAACTCCAACTTGAAGTACGGTAAGATTCGATTCGATTCGATTCGCAATTCTTTGGTTTATTCGATTCGGGATTCATCTCGAACCGTAATTTGAGATTCACACGGCCCTACATTAGGCACAGGCAAAGCTTTGTGTACTGTATTGTAAGAAGTTAAAATATCAATAACTTAAAAAGCGGTAAGATTGGATTCAAGATTCTATTCTTTCGAATTCTTCTGCCTAATTCAATTCCCTGACTCCTTCCCTGCCTCTGTATCTTCCTGCATATACAGCTAAAACTAGAAGTCGTGTCATGAAATGCGCACAAATAGCACGTCGATATGCGCGTTAATCTACGTTTTATGACGATAATAAGGCTACCCAATTCTGTACATATGGCCTATGCACAAGCAGTGTTTCAGCAAATGGACCTCCGGTAACCCGGAGGTCCATTGGCAGAAAGACTGCCTGTGTTTGCTATGAGTAACCAGGAGAACTTGCTGTGCTTTGGATGCCATTCGATATGACAATTGCGCGCAAATTCCTACGCGCATTTAAGCCTAGATAAGCGCACAGTTCGTGACAGGACTTCTAGTTTTAACTGTTTTTGTGGGTGTGTGCCCTTCTATGACCGTTCCCTGCCCAGTTGAGAATGTTCCATTCGCCCCTGAGAAATTAATTTAAGAAAACAGATGCAGTTCCAGTATTTCTTAAGTGGCAGAATAGTTTATCGCAATATATTGATATTGATATTTTATTCATAGAGATAGAGGGTGTTAAAATTTTGAGGTATACCTCAGTATTGGTTCGGTATTCGGTATCTAACTTGACTGAGATTTGTTGATAGTAGGGGAACTCACATCAGGAAAATACAGAATAAGTTGTTCTTGTACCATCCTACCACAGTTCCACAAATGTCACTGCCAATGAGCTCAACAGTGGCATTCTTTTACGAACACAAATCATATCTACAGTAATTGTGTGACTTCTTCTAAACACATCTTAATCTTTAACTCTTTTGGAGCGACAGGCGACTAAAGTCAACAGACGACAGACCGCGGAAAGGTACTGCAGTAGTCATTTTAGCCAACTGTGTGTGTCCATTTCCAAGTGCTTTTAACCCTTTACCCAACGCAAACGATATCAAAATGTCC
This sequence comes from Pictodentalium vernedei, assembly GCA_031216915.1. NCBI lineage: Eukaryota > Metazoa > Mollusca > Scaphopoda > Dentaliida > Dentaliidae > Pictodentalium > Pictodentalium vernedei. The sequence goes on from CM062297.1 coordinate 78,915,226, forward strand.
TATTTTAAATACCATTTTTTCAAATTTTTCAAAACATTTCAACAAAACCATATCATGTGACCCCTCGTTGGAACGAGCTCGATGAGCTCGTTCCAATGAGGGGTCACATGATATGGTTTTGTTGAAAATGTTTGAAAAATAATATTTTTTCAGTTTCATATTATGAGGGATGGCGGGGGGGGGGGGTGCGTCTGATTCGTTGGGTAAAGGGTTGAACAAGCATACTTATTCCTATGTTTCATGCACCATTTATGTCCTATCCATGAACAACGATATCGTCCCTTGAAAGTATAAAGGTGCCATTTAAATATATACAGGGAAATCGTTTGAACAACTGTCAATGAGATCATTGGAACATCTTTTAATATAATAACGTTTTAGTCTAACAGCCTATACTTTTTGGAAAATTTCTGATGAATATTAGGCGCTAAGAATTCTGTTTCTCAGATTATTCCGCGCCAAAAGAGTTAAAGGCCTATTGGAAGCGTTTGCAATCTTTGAGCATGTGCCCTGACAATGCCACCTTCATGGGTCCTGCTGACAATAAACAAATCACATGGGCAGTGATTTCCAGCCAACACTTGGCTAGAAATCACTGTGGCTAGAAATCACTGTAAAGCAGCTTGACATGTACAGGCTGTGTAATCCAGTGAGAAGTCAGGACAATTTCCCAGGCCCCTGAGGTTAACAAAACTGAAAATAAAATCAGCCACTTCTTTCACAAAAATGAACTCTTCAACTGCTATGAAGCCTAAACAAGGCCTAAAAATAATGAATGTAAGAAAATTCGAAAATTCAGGTGGTTTGGGTATTCAATGATTGGTTCGGTTCGAGTTTTCGGTATCCACGTGATATCGGTTCGGTTTTTCTGTGTATTGCCCATCTCTACCGCAAGAGCATTCAGCAATGGAAGGGTTTAAGCAGAGAGTTTATTTAATGTATTGTAATATGCATCCTGTAAATTATAACGAAATCAAACAAATGTATATATGCCAGTGATGCATAAACGTAGACGAAGAATCCTCATGTATTACTCCCGAAGGACGTAAAGGATTTATTTGATTGAAGCATTATGGAAATTATTGCAATATCTGTGAGTGCATTGATTTTTGTCTTGTAACCCGATACAATAATTAAATTACGTGTGTTCAATTAACTTGAAAATATTTCTATACACATTTCACGCTTCAAATATCGCCCATTCTGATTGATTATCTTTCAGCTTTTCAGATAACGCTATCTAAAGACTCTAAAATAACTCCTGGAATATGAGCGAAATTGTCTATATGTGGGAAAAATTGAGTAGCGAGATTTGATTTCAAGCAGTGGAAATTCTAATGTCATTTTCTTCAGGAATTTCTATCTTCTTCAATTAACTACTTACCCAACCGGCCAGCGCGATTCACGAAAATCGCCCATTATTTTTTTAAAATTTTTTTCATTTTTTGTCTCAAAAATATAGGTTATGACCCCTCTTTGAAACGAGCTCGTTGAGCTCGTTTCAATGAGGGTCATAACCTTTGTTTTTGAGACAAACAATGAAAAAATTAGTCATTCAAGAATTTTGTTTGCAAGTGTCGTCTGCTTTTCATGTTAGGTAAAGGGTTAATAAACCGTACCAATATGGTCCATCTCGTGTAAAGAGCACTCTCAAAGGAATATGGAAATAGCCTAAACAATATTTAATTCCATATTTGGAAGATATAACGGGAAGAGTGTTCATTTTTATACCGCAGTTTAAAAAGGACACTGGCACATCATCTGAACAAATCGTCACAATTTACAACACAGAAAAGCTTTTTAAAGGTGGGAAAAATTCTGTTTCCCTTTTCAAAAAATTAACCTTTGCTTCGACTAATTTTCACTGCATGCATTTCAACTTCTCTGATAGTTTTGATATAAATACAACGACATTGTACTCTACTCTGTGTTTCCTTTAACTTAATCAATCGAACGCATCCACCCGAGTAATTATCATATTGAGCAGTTGAAAGAAAAGTTTCAAAAAATTCCAAGAAAACCATACCATCTGATTCCCATTGGAACGAGCGCAGTGAGGGGGTCATGTGATATGGTTTTGTTGCAATGGTTTGAAAAGTTTGGAAAAGATATCAAATTTTTGATATCGCATGTGTTGGCTAAAGGGTTGAGTACAACATTTCGTTAAATGAAAAATTGATTGATTTCAAAAAGTTACCGTAAATTAAAAATGTATATTGTCCAAATACCCATAACAAGTTTTTCAGTTCTTCATTAAGGATTTATTTTATTTAAAACCGGCTGCAAGCCGAGAGGTCCTGGGTTCGAATCCCACCTGCAGCGACCGCGTTGTGTCCTTGGGCAAGACACTTCATCTCCATTGCTCGCATGGGGACACGGTGGCGTTGTGTACTAAGGCGTACTGCACGTCGATGGTGCACTTGTCTTCAACCAATGCTAACCCTGCTTGTGTGGGGTTAGTATGTTGGGGAGCTGACAGTTGCTCGCCGTTGCGCGGTGGTTCTCTCCGGGTACTCCGGCTTCCTCCACCCGTAAAACTGTCACGGTCATGATTAGCCATTGTGCATAAATATGTGACCTTAAAACACCAATAAATAAATAAATAAATAAATAAATAAATAAATAAATAAATAAATAAATAAATAAATAAATTTAAAACCGGGTTATAATCACAGTAAAAACTGTACGTCTGGTCATGAATTAAAATATCACGCCACTCTGCCCGTTGGCCTGTGTGCTATGTCGAGAGTAAGGCTATCAAATTCACTACATATGCCCTAAGCACAAGCAATAATTCCGCCAATGGACCTCCGGGTTTAACCCGGAAGTCCATTGGCTGACACATTACTTGTGCTTGCTATCAGTAAACAAGAGAAAGTGTCGTGCATTGGATGCCATTTGATGGTGACATATCGCGCAATAATATTTCCTATGCAAAGTTATGCCAAAATAAGCACATAGTTCGTGACAGGTCTTCTAGTTTTAATTGTACATGGAGGGTAATTAGACAGAACGCGATGTGTGTTTGAATCGACAGGTGTTTTACATAACTAGTTGGAATGGCGTAGTCATATTTCCCGAGAGCCGTAGGCTCGAGCGAAATATGATTACGCCATTCCAACGAGTTATGTGAAACACCCACCGATGCAAACACACATCGCGTTCTGTGTTTATTACACAACCCATGCATTAAAATGCATTTAAATAAACAAATATTAATTCCGATAATTAAACCCAAAGGTGGAGAGTTTGTTTTGACTGAAGCTGTACTGATCATATGGATCGATAAAAAATCAAAACAACCTTTTCGGAACCAGTGTTTATTGAAATTCCGATCGCTGTTTACTAACAGCAATAGCCACCAAATGGTTAGGCGTGAAAGTTCCTGCTTGTATATCACCCGTTGAATACAGAATCATTTATATGATAGCGGCGATTCCGTTGAATACAAGGGTTTCAAGTTAATGCATGTGTAATAATGAGTGTTTCTGGGTGGACTCCAAAGGTTATCTCATTAGTGGACACCAGAAGTATGTGAAGGCGCCAGTGAAAAAACATATTACACAATTTCTTAAACCTACGAATGAGATATCGAGGGGGAAAAAAGCATAAACTATTAAATTCTTCTTTTCTTTATTTTATCGCATCGGCGACGATTCCAATATTTTTTCATGATGCCACCGGCGAATCACTTCAAAATAGTTCAGATCAGACTTTTCCCTGGCTATTGTCACGCTTTTTCCCTGACCATTCCTCTTGAGATACACAATATACAACAGAAATTGGACAGGAGAGGCGATGAACGAGTGGGTATTTGCTAGCTTCTAAACTGACGTGATACCTGGGAACAATAGGCCATACCATATAAATGCTATCTACCCAAGCTGAGATTAAAAAAACGTGTACTACACTAAAACACTATTGCAATTCAGAATTGCCCTGAAATCATAACTGACAATAATATGTATCACATAGAATTTGTTAGTCTAAGAACCTACACTACGCATGCGATATCACATCATATTTACCATATGTCATAGCGCGGTGGCCATACGCACACATTACCGTTATCACAACTGGTCTCATTCAATACATAGAGATTATTACCATTGTGTGGATGCACAAAATATGTATCCGAGTCTCGCTCCGGGTTCCAAGGGTAGATCACGACTCGTCTTCGACTCGTCGTGGTCTACCCTTAGAACCCGGAGCGAGACTCGGATACATATTTTGTACATCCACATAATGGTAATAATCATTTTATCTTACAATATATTGGGGATAAGTCAAGAATGTAGACGAATACATAACGAACTATGTATTCGTACGGATGAACAAAAATTAAAAAAAATGGAACTCACGCGAAAGGAACGTGCTTGTATCCGACCCCCTGATACAAACATCTGTATCAAGGGGTCGGATACACGACAGTTGCGTAGTTAATACAGACAAAATACATGTTGTTTCAACTTGATTGTAAGATAAATTGCAATGTAATCTGACATGAGATTAAAGAAGTAAGGTACACATTTTGAAAGGCATTTTGAAAGAGATGTGCTACTGACTTTACATACAGTAAGAATGTAGGGGGTCACCAAGATAAGGCAAGTACGTAACATCATAACTACTATTGGGCATGTCTACCAAATCACTTAATATTACATGTACAATTTGGTGACAGGCATATCTGGATGCTTGAACGCACTGTGTCTAATATGCCTTGTGTACGACCACTGTAATATTCCGAGTAATTAGAAAATTATGTTTTTCCTGCTTCTAAAACATGCCTTACGGCGCTTATGAGCATTAATTCATTATAATGGCGAGTCATGGTCATGTGTCGGGGGGAAAGGTCAAAAGATTTGATTAGAAATGTATATCCAACCAACAAAACAATTTCGATCAGTGATTTAGAACCTGGGATCTTTCGACAAATAAACAACGCTCAGAGCGCCCGTGTGTATATTCTGAAACGCTGAATGGATTGGTTTTGCAAGTGTGTGTAGTACTCAAGTATGCTGTGGAATAAGAATGACAAATTATCAAACTTCTGATGTACCAGCTGTTTTTAGTCTTCAGAAATAACAGTTCTGACCGCTCCGTATTGTCCGAACTGTCAGTATAGGAGTTCCTGCTGAAGAAAATCAGCGGAGAGTAGACTCGACCTTGGCCTTGTAGATTTAAAATAATCACAAACGTGGTCACAATAGCCTCGAATATACATGTCTATGCCATTTCTGATAACAATTGAATTTAAAAGTAACAAGAAGTCACAATCACACTCTAAAATCAGTGGGGTTAAAAATTAACCCAGATCAACTGGGTTGAGTGAATATGAACCCAATTGTGTTCATATTCACTCGACCCAGTTGATTTGGGTTGATTTTTAACCCAATTGATTTTAGAGTATATTATCAAACCTATTTGTTTCTTATAAGTAAGTGGGGGTGACGATTATTGTATTCTAGTATGTTTTGGCCTAAATGTGTTTTTTTCTTATGATGCCGAACTCGTGTCATTTTTGGATTGTGGTCTTACGTAACGTGTAAGGTGGGGCGCGGTGGCGCTGCGGTAGCCGGTTCTCATCCGATCAGAGAAGTTAAGCTTCGTCCAGCTCGGTTAGTCCTTGGATGGGTGGCCGTCTGAGCGATCGATTCGGACTCCCGCGATGTGGCCGTGGGCAAGGCACTTCAAACCGATTGTCCACATGGGGGCACGATGACGCCGTGTACTAAAGCGTACTGCACGTCGATGGTGCGCATGTCTTCGACCAGTCTAACCCTACCTGACGATGTTAGGGAGATGGCAGCTGCTCGTCGTTGCTCGGTAGTTTTGTCTATGTACTCCTGCTTCCTCCACCCGTAAAACTGTCACCGACACGTTGTCTGTTAAAGTGTAGTTAAACCCTAAGAAATAAATAAATAGATCATTTAAGGTGAACTGAAAGCTATTACGTTGTAGAAGTCCGTCACACAATCCCATTGTACAGCTCTAAATGCTTAGCGATATTACTCTAAAATACTCTTGGTTCGGCTGTCACTGTATAATTTTCTCAGTGTACCACTATGCTCTGAAACAAAAAAAGTCGATAAAAAATAATATTTGGTAACAGATCCGAAAATGTACCAATAAATAATTTTAAACTGTCCGTGACAATCGAATTTCTATTGACTTCTATCTTTAACAGCGACTCAAGAATTGCGAACGTATAGATTATTGACTCTTGCATGCACCAAAACATTTTAACCCTTTACCCAACGAATCGCCCGCATCCGCCCGCGTAATATGCAACTTCAGCAGCTGAAAAAATATTATTTTTCGAAAACTTTCAACAAAATCATATCATGTGACTCCTCTTTGGAACGAGCTCGTCGAGCTCGTTCCAAAGAGGGGACACATGATATGGTTTTGTTAAAATTTTTTGATAAAAATTAAAAAATGGTATTTAAAATAATAAATTTTGATATCGTCTGCGTTGGGTAAAGGGTTAAATGTGGCATTTTCCACAGCTATTGGTCAATATGTCTGTTCAAATTTAACACATTTGTTTGAAACCGATACTGATACTGGAACTTTCTATTATTCTCATTCATTCACTTCGATCTGTTTGTATAATTTGTATGAATGTTTCTCGAAGAGGGCGGACAAGTGCTATCGTTGAAGTTTTTGAAACTGTTGTTCAATGTTGTTCAATCGTTCAACAGTAGTGCTGAGTGTGGCCATCGTATTCATTGAGCACATCTTCTGATTGGGTTTGATCCAAAATGTCGGGAACAACAGATCTGAAAACATTAAGCAACCGAAAATTGACAGTATGTGGAGAGTTGATTGTAACTAAATCACCCGTGAAGTGGAGTTACCACCCAAAGTATCACTTTCAAATTCTGTACATATGGACAAAAGCACAAGCAATGTCCCAGCCAATGGACATCCGGGTTTAACCCGGAGGTCCATTGTTGGAACTTTCCTTGTGCTTGTTATGCTTTGCAACAGATATGCAATTATTGCTTGGGTGGAATCTCCACTCTACAGGTGATTTAGTGAAAAAAATACTCTCCACTTACTGTACAGATCACGATTTCCTGTTTGGTTAGATCGCGATCTCATCGCAACCTAGTTATATCCTTGAGTAGAGATCGTATAAATAAAAATCAAGACCGAACCAAGAAAACAAACTCGTGACAGCCGAGACTCAATGTTCTCGCATTTCGCTTTCGGCATTTATTTATTTACTTACTGGTTTTGAGAGGCACTCCTAACACAGACTCAGCTCGTCCTATGGATCTGGGTAGCCAATGCCCAGGGGCCTCCGACATCAGAGGGCTCCCACGGCTCAACATGTGGCAGACAAGGTCAAAAAGGGTTATATTTGATTCACGTCTCCCCAAACGCAATACCTGCCTACTCTATTTCTTCTGTGGGGGTTCCTTTAATCCACTGGATCCTGATGGTATTATCTATGCCAATTCACAACCATCGACTGGTAGAGTCTATATTCGTTGCTTGGGAGAATACCAATCAATACTTTCAACGTGCAGCCTTGAGGTTGCAATTTGAAATTCTTGACTGGTTTTCCACACAAATTCACTGAGCAACTATCTACTTTATGAATTCAGATCGTATCAGGATCCTGGACCTGAAAAAAGGTACCTTTCCTGTTCAAAGGGTTATGCATATGGAGACACTAACCTCATACTACTTGTAGTCTGCACATTCACCAGGTAAACAACAACTGACTCTCGAACCTGACTCGAGCTGCTAAGGCCGTGATTCCACCCCAAATCAACATTTAAATAGTCCTCAGTGCATCGATTCTCAGAGTCAAGGATTTTTCATTGGTCAATCCGTTTTTTTGTAACAGGAGATTTAGTGTGGCGTTTCCATCAAAAAGCTAACGGGGACTATTTCGTTAACCCTTTATCCAACGTAACGGCCAAAACCGGCCAGTGCTATTCTCAAAAATCGCCAATTAATGTTCATTATTTTCTTCATTTTTGTGTCTCAAAAACATACATTATGACCCCTCATTGGAACGAGCTCGTTATTCAAGAATATTTTTGCAAGTGCCGTCTGCTTTTCATGTTAGGTAAAGGGTTGAATCTGCAATGCAGTACAAAAACATCAGTGGCACCTGTAAGTCGCATCATGTGGTGAAGTTTGCATCCCTGACTTATCTGAAATTATAAGACGGGTGAAGAAGACCCAATTAAGAAGCATGTGATTGTTGAAAGGACATCTATGACATCAGTAGAAAAGAAAATGAACTTTCATTTTGTTCCTTTTAATAAACGAAAACAACAGATACAGTTAAAACTAGAAGTCCTGTCATGAAATGCGCACAAATAGCACGTTGATCTGCGTGTTTATCTACGCGATATGACCATAGTGAGCCTATCAAATTCTGTAAATATGGCCTGTGCACAAGCAATGTTTAAGCCAATGGACCTCTGGGTAACCCAGAGGTCCATTGGCAGAAACATTGCCTGTGTTAGCTATGGGTAACCAGGAGAACCTGCCGTGCTTTGGATGTCATTCGATATGGCAATTGCGCACAATTCCTACGCGCAATTAAGGCTAGATAAACGCACAGTTCGTGACAGGGCTTCTAGTTTTAACTGTAGCTCTCGAAGCTGTTTGTTGTGTTCGTTTATTAAAAGTTACGAAATGAAACTAGGCTTTGTATGGCACGATAACAGCACTCTGGCTGTTTGTTTAGCAGACAGGGTGTGCTTTTTCAATAATTTGCATGTTTTTTTCCCCGGAAAAAATAGCAAATCTTACCTCCTAGAGTATTATAATAATAAATATTATATCTCACGTGACTTCCTTGCATTCTGATTGGCTGAAAGATGATACCCTATTTCGTGTACTTTGCATCCACAGAACTGACCAGGAACTACACCCAGGAACTACACGTTTTCTATTTTTAGCACACTACTATATCAGTTTTCATTTCATACTAGGCGAATAAAACTGATCAGGCTAAATTTAAAAATCGATTCACAGAGGCACAACATCCACAAAACGACCCGGAAAGAAATCTTTGTGGAAAAATGTATCGCTTTTCCATTGCTGAAGTCACACATTTCGAGGCGTTCATTTTATTCCCTGAGAAGATGATCCATATCTCGTTTCAAAGAGAATGATCCATACCTGGGTTCAACTTTCATGAGAACGCGTCCGGACATGAAAAATCGTTTGTTTCGCTGCTCATATTATTTCGCTATTTAATTGTATGTTTTGGGCACTAAACGAATAAATAATGGAATTCAATTGAATCTTCGGAGTTTGTATCCCGTGCTGACCCATTCGGTAATGTACATGTGTGACAAATGTGTGGAAATTATCAAATTGCGTAGTCAAATTTCGAAAATTTTAGTTTTCATTCGCGAGATGCGCGATTCTAGAATACACAGTTCCGTTTGGGGGAAATGTTTAGTTTACCCTTGCCGACCGATTCAAAATCTGTCTTCTGCTCATATCAATAATCCAAGTTAGCCGTGTTATGGAAGAAGAAAATGTTTTTTAAAAACTACATGGTATTTTTTTTCTATATAACGCTGGTTGGTAGGGCTGCTACCTTGGTAATAGATTAACAAATCGGACAGATGTTTTTCTTGATGGGTGTTCGATATAATATAAAGATTAGTGCATGTCTTGTCGTTGACTACGCCCATATAGTGCCCAGTGAGGTGGTGTAGTTCCCTCCGCTTCGCGGCGTGAACTACACCACCTCACTGGGCACTATATGGGCGTAGTCAACTCCAAGCCATGCACTATTCCTTAAAAAGGGCATTGCCTGTATTATATATCACGAATCGCACACTGCTGATATAAAGGAAATAAAAATGTTACAGACCATAGAAAAGTTCAAATTCATGACCAGGCTTCAATGTGCAACTCCAGGTTCATTGCTCCGTGATTTACTGGAAGAGCATAAATTAACGACGGAATATAGCCTAATGTGTGAAGGTTACAATATACCATCGGCTGAAATGCACGATAATAAATCCAGTAAATTACATGAAAATTTAACAAATGATTAAACACTCTATTTTAATGAATGCCTCAACAATGACAATAAAAAGAACGGTAAAAATAAATTGCGTTCTTATCGCGCCTTCAAAAATGACATTAAATTCGAGCCCTATTTAGCTCACTCAACAACAAAGGAAGCGCAATGTATGTTTACGAGATTACGGATTAGTAATCATAATTTGGCAATTGAAAAGGGGAGACATGCACTGCCGCCAATACCTTTAGAAAATAGGATTTGCAATGCTTCTGGTGTTTGTAAAGGCGCCGGCGATGTGGAATCAGAGATGCATTTTGTCATGGACTGTCCGGCCTATACAAATATCAGAAGACAGATGTTTGCAATAATTAACAGGAACAACGCAGACTTCTCAAATGAAAGCAAACAAGATCGATTTGAATTTATTATGAAAAATAACACGCCCTCATTATGTCACACCATCTGCAGCATAATCCTGCTGTTCTTCGGGAAAAGAGAAACAATAATTGCAAAATAGTTGGTAATTAAACTGACCTAGGGTTTTGACTTACTATTCAAAAATAGCTGTTTCGTTTGCTATTTGTTAATTATAATCATATCATATCTCTGTTAACTCTTTATGCAATCTGTCTCTCTGTAGGTGCTATTTTGCTTGAATAAACTATAGAATAGAATAGAATAGAATAGAATTTATTCAACAATATACCAAATCATTCTATTTACATAATACATATAAAACAGAATTAACAGAACTTATGGTACATCGTTAGGAGAAAGCATAGCCCGTTTAGGCTGTCTTCCTGCAATCTCCTTATAAACAAAATTTCAAGTAACACAATGGAATAGAAAGATCTAACTACTTTTATCACTACCTAGGGTGAAATGGCTACGTGTCAAATCACTAATCCAGTACTACAGAGCTTATAGATATTGTTTAGGATGAGATAACAGCTAAACTTACTTTCGGTTGGCCCTATAAAAAAGTATCGGGTTTTTGATTGCACATGCGGGGGTGTGAGGTGATAGAGAAAACGTGGAATTTTGACACCAGTATTCAAAAAATTAAACGCCGGGTCTGCAGTCAGGACACATGCGATACGAGCATGTTACGCTTGACGAGTAGCTGTCTATATATTTCTCAAATAGTTGTTTTTTAAACGCGCGTCTGGAGGAAATTGAGCGTAAGGCAGTCTCAAGCTCGTTCCAAATTTTTGGAAAATTATGTTTTGGAAGTTTTGCAGAAAATTGAGTCCTGGCTTTATCTATATTAATTAATCCCGCCTGTCTGGTAAGACTCCCGGTTGTTGAGCGAATCGTAAAAAAAGTCCTGAAGGATACAGGCAAGATCATGGTCTTCCAGTCAAACATGAACAGGGAAACGTTTAATTTGTATAAATCATTAAATTTTAATACACGATTGGCCTTGAATAATGGATCAGTGTGGCTATTAAATTTTTTACGGCTAATAACTCGCATCGCACGCTTCTGTAAAGAGTATATTTTACTGGTAAATAACGAATGCCCCCAGGCCTGTATTGCATACATTAGGTGACTATGAACAAGGGCATAGTATAGTGTCTTTAGTGCTTTGGCTGGAAGAATATTCTTTACTTTGTTCAGGCAGTAGATTGCGTTAGACATTTTGGAGCATATTTTTGATATGTGGTGTTTGAACGTGAGGATTTCGTCGAAGTAAACTCCTAAAAATTTAACCACGGTCTCGTTTAAGGAGTTCCCTACAGATGAAAGTTTAGTACTATTGAGGAGTATATTTAAATTATTAGCCTTTAATGGACTGTTTTGCGGGTGCAAAACAATATACTTGCACTTGTTCTCGTTCACCTGGAGTTTATTGCAGCAACACCAATTAAATATATTTGTTAGCTCAGTGTTGACCGTCGTCTCCAGATCTTTCAGATCATACCCAGCTGTATATGGCGTTGTGTCATCAGCATAAGAGAGCAGATTAAGAGAAGTAGAGAATCTCATGTCGTTTACGTACAGAAGAAACAGGATCGGCCCCAACACAGATCCTTGTGGAACACCGCAACTAACGACCCTAGTCGGGGATTTGTGCGAACTATAATCAACGAATTGTTGCCTATCCGATAAATAACTTTGGAACCACTTGTTACCCACACCCCTGATGCCGTAATATTCTAATTTTTTTAGTAATATATCATGGCTGATTGAATCAAATGCCTTAGACAAGTCTAAGAACACAGCCAGAGTAGAGTCCTTCGTTGGTTTGTTGTTATATTCTGCAACATGTTGTAATAGGTGCAGTATGGGATGGGAGGTAGAGTGATTTTTACGGAAGCCATACTGGTGTTCGTAAAGAATTCCAAATTCATCTAAAAAACCGAGGAGTCTTTGACACATTATTTTTTCAAGAATCTTGGAGAAGACCGGTAATATGCTTATAGGTCTGTAGTTTCCTAATTCGTTCGGACTACCTGCTTTAAATATTGGAATTACTCTGGCTATTTTCATTTTTTCTGGCACTCTGCCCTCAGTAAGTGATAGATTAAAAATGTATTCCAATGGTTTAGCAATTTCTGATATGGATTGTTTAACAATCTCAGTGGACAAGTTGTTGCAATCGAGGCTAGTTTTTCCTTTCAGTTTGTTAGTTATTAACATAATTTCCTGTTCTGTTGTTGGGGCAATGAAGAAAGTATTGGGGTAATTATCGTTTAAAAAGTCGCTGAAAACGTTGTTTGAGGTTGGTACCTTGTCATTGATGGTCTGCCCAATTTCTACAAAATAATCATTAAATTTTGAAGCTATTTCTTCAGGTGTTGTACGTTGATTGTTTTGACAAAAAGTAAGTGAAGGTTTGACGGCGGACTGCGATTTATTTATAATTGTGCGTAGTATTTGCCAAGTCTGTTTTGTGTCATATTTATTACGTTCTATAATATCGTTATAATATGAAGATTTACTTCTCCTTTTCACTTGGTTGAAAACCAAGAGGAATTTCTTATATTTTTCTTTATTTTCTTCAGAGGGTTTTCTTACTTTAAGTAAATAAAGTCTGTCTTTATTACGTGAAGATTGTATTAGACCAGCGGTCATCCATGGCTTACGTTTAATCAGCTTTTTGGGTAGATTTATGTTTCTTAAGGGGAATGCGGTGTCGAAAGCTTCAGTGTAAATATCCATAAAAGATTCATATGCCTCGTCTGCAGTGGTAGAAATGTACACTGAAACAAATGTATTATGTTGCAATAAGTTTTTGAATAATCTTACATTTTCTGCTTTAAATGACCTTCTGTAACAAGGACCAGAGTCAACAACTCCCCGGTCTCCTTCGTCTATATAGAATGTCGCAAAATGATCTGAGATATCCGTAATTATTATTCCTGCGTGGTAATTTGATAAAGTATTATTTGAGTAGATATGGTCAATTAATGTAGCCGAATGTTCCGAAATTCTTGTTGGTTTTGTTATGAGTGGCATGTAGCCGTTACTGAACATATTGTCTATAAAACTATTTGTTTTTTCATGACCGCTAAAATTTAGTAGGTCAATATTGAAATCCCCTATAAGAAAGGCTTTACCGTTTTCGAGGTTTATTTTAAGGATAATATCTTGTAATGTGGAAGTGAAAGCGTCAATGTCGGCCAAGGGTGGAGAATTGGGTCTATAGATGCATCCTACAATGTATGAATTTTTGCGTCCTGGATTGATCTCAACAAAAATGGTCTCTATGACGTGTGGAATAAAAATGGACAAATCAGGTCTAATTTTGAATGTTACATTCTCAGAGATAAACATGCCCACCCCACCCCTACCTTCATCTTTTCCAGGGCGTGTCTTGTAGACAATAGGGTGGTATCCGTCAATCTTGTAACTAAAGTGCGCGTGTATTTTGAATATTTCAGTTAGCCCAATAACTTCAAACTTATTATTACCTTGCTGAAGGTCACATAAAAAGTTTGTTATTGAGTCCCAGTTTGCATTGATACTTCTGCAGTTCAGGCTAAGAAGGCTTGATTTTTTACCTCGCGTAGAAAAACTATGGCTAAAATTGGAAGGCGAATAATAGTTGCAGGAGTGATTATGAATAGAAAATGGGGATTCAAGGACATTTTCCTGGGTCGTGTCCATTACATCGTTGTATTTTGATACAAAATTGAATTGGTCGCTGTGCTGTATCTCATCCAAAGTTAAGCCATTAGTCGCCATCGATAGTCAAAATACAGATAAATGCCATGATAGCCAAAGGTAGTGATAAATAATAGATCTGTGAATTTATGTACATAATTTGACATTTAAAGAAGAAAAACCTAATAAACTTTAGCTTCTGCTGAACAATCATAGGTTAACCTAGGTTAACTAGAAGGAAAGAATGCGCGTAATTATTGCCGCTGTGGAAGCCAAGAAGAAGAATTCTATAGTTTAGGGAGTATTTACTAATCTGAGAATACGGGCAAGAGGGAAGTGGGGAGGGGGGGTCGGAATGGGGGGGGGGGGGTACAAAAATGACAGAGTAAGTACACAGCAAGACTATGCAAAATCGGACAGCTACGCCTCCACATAAATCGTTGATAATCTCGAATCACAATAGTTGTGCAACGACAAAACGATAGCCACATTCGGAGTGTATAAGATTTACCAAGAAGTAATATACAGTCATCAATCTTGGTAGAATCGTTTTGACGGGCATAAAGAGATATTCAATACGTAATTGGAAAACAAAGCGTGCTCGTGTGAGTGGACGAAAGTGGCAGACTGTCGGTATGTCGTCAGTCCATGACTGACTGGCGCTTTATGCGAGCAACTTACTGATCACGATCATTTCATCGACTTTGGAACTAAATAAAGAACGACTTCAAAAACGATGGGCATGTGTTTGTTCATTACAAACCATTGGAGGGTGTCGGTGCGTCCCAATAATTTGCAATAAACAAACATCAATAAGCAATGCTAAAGCTTTGAACCAAATAAGGTCTCCTTACGATCGGATGTCCGGTCAAATCCGAAATTATTACTGCAATATTCACTCGTTGACGCACAGTGTTTTAACGGTTCTGTTTGTTATGAAATGGCAACAAGTTAGCGCCAGGCCTAATCAGATTTACTGCATTGGTAACGGCTCAATGGATTACCAGTCAACATTTACAGAGGGAGCTGACTAGTACTAGCACCCAATTTCACTAGTCGCAGTTACGTAAAACTCTTGCGTTTTAAATTACTTCTTACGATACGACTATTTCATTAACTGGTGACATCAGAAACTAAATTAAGAACGATTTCAAGATAAATGGACATGGATATGTTTATTTCAAACCATTGGAGTGCACGTGGCAGCTGGCATGAAACAGCACTCAAATCCACTGGCAGTATTTACACACAGTAGTCTTGCCTTTTAAGAGGCTCGTGTTCTCGTAAATGTCTTTGAGCTGCCACTTTGTGGGACCTGACCTATGCCGCATTATAGCTGGCAATTTGTGGGACCTATCTCATGCCACATTACATGCCAAATATAGGAATAGTCTCAGAATTTTCTAAGAAATGTTTGAAGAATACAATAGATAGTTGGTAGAATTCCCTTAGGACCATTAAGGATTATTGGTCTATTGACTAATGTTTGGCTTTTATGACTCAATATCCTATCTCGAAGGTTTCTTCTCTGAGAAATTGTATCATTTTATCATTTGCTACTAAAACGTGTCTTCTTATCTGAACTATATTTGAAGACCATATCTTCATCATATTAACCCTTTATCTAACGCTAGTAGAAGACAACACTTGTAAAAAAAGGTTCTTGTATAACAAGGAATTCTCACTCTTCGCCTCCAAAACCCAGGCTGTGACCAATCATTGGAAGGAGCACATCATTACTATAAAGATTGTGACAGCGGTTTTCGTATTTTTAAATGGATTTAAACAGAGAATAATAATCAAACGATTAAACTGATTGGAACAACAATTGTAAAAAGATAGCTTCTTTATTTTATATTACTGTACAGGAAAATGCCAGAGGTTTGTGAAATGATGCGCACATGATGACACTCCTTCGCTAACATTTCGAAATTCCGATTTTTACATGAAATTCCCATACCCTTAGTATTAAATTTACTGATAACTTCAGAAAATTACTTTACTGTAAATCTCTTCCAACGAGGAAAATTGACACAAAACACACTTTCTCCTACTTTAGAGCATTATCTTTGTTGTCATCATTTGATATATACACAGAACGACACACGCGTGTGAATGGGTTAATCGATATGGCACGAGTGCCAGCACGGAAGGATAGAACGAGAGGCCGCAGGCCTCGAGTTTTATCCTTCCGCGATGGCACAAGTTTTAAAGCTATCGCTATCGATTCAAATTGTAAATGCGTTGCACGATCTGTAGAAATTTCCAGTAAAATTTCGCTTCTATTAAAAAATAGTCCGTCAACGATTTCCATTCCGCGCATATGTGCGGAACAGCTTTTTGTTTTCCGCACGGTTTAGTGTTGCTACGGATGGGGATTTCATAGAACAGGCGTGTAGTAAATTCTTGTTTTATGATGGCAAATTTACTACTTTCCGATTTAATTTTCTGCAACGTGAATAGTTTACTGTATAATCAGATCAAACTACCATTTATGTTATATCAATAAACAGGTTGAGTTAACACTACACACGGCACTTCAGCCAATCGTACGTTGTTTGTTAAAAACTTCCGAACAATAAGAAAATTGGTTATAGATAGAATAAACAGGTACAAGGGCCGGTAATCAGATTTAAACCACGAGTAGAATAAGGGTTTTAACCACGAGGCACTGCCGAGTGGTTAAAACCCTTATTCTACGAGTGGTTTAAATCTAATTACCGACCCTAGTATGTATTTGTTTTATTTATACCATGCTCTAAATACATAATCCACTTTCTCACTTAAAATGGAGAAAAAACGATACTTTCTATCGCAAATACATGGATTTGTTTTGTTTACATCTGCGCCGGTGGGCAGTACTTCCGGCTGTACGTGAATGCTTGACTGACCGTTCGGCACATCGTTAAAGTTGATTGAATTACCCTTGCTTTTTCAGTCAAATTATTATTAACATTTCTTAAATTTTATTTTAAATATTTAATTTTATGTATTTTAAAATTAGTAATTCAGTGCACGTAGTAGATAGTACCGCAAAACGTCGTATGTTTGAATGAAACATCGCGACGTGTGTATGTATCGAAGTCGGTAAATTGGGTCATGTCAAAGGTCAAGTTGCATGTGGATCCTACTGTAGGTGTAAATTTTTGTAATGGAATTCCCAAATGAAAACGTTTTAACTGTAATAGAAGCTTTACGCCGGTAGTGGGGCTAAAAGCTGAAATTTAGCATACGGACTTTTCACAGGCTGTAACCTTGGTGAGCTTGGTATACAGACGTGTATGAGTTATGTTTGTTTCACGGACAACTATGGAATCATTGGTGCATTAGTTTAATCGTAGTTTAAGACTTTCATTTTTTATGTTGATATCATTAGTTATTTCCTGTAATAATCATCATGCCACGTGATTTGTTGTTATGTATTAAAAAAGTTACTGACATTTAATTTCCGTTGATATGCAATTATATCGTCCCTTGATTGGAATAAGTCGCCCTCTGCAATGCTTTAGCATTGCAGATGTCGTCTTGTTCCAGTGAACGGATGTATGTACCTGACCGAAGTTTTAGGTTTCAGACCTGTTGGGTTTAGCTTAGTTTAGTTGAGTTTAAATATATTTTATTCGCATTTAATTTGCAAAAGGGATCGGAGAACAAGTGCTTATCACTTAGCAACCCTCCTCTCACATTAAATAAACGTAACTTTTGAATAGCGACAGGTCAAAGTACTTTTAACATAAAATACAATTCGAAAATAAAGGAGAAACAACAAAACAAAAAGTGAACAAAAGGAACAAAAATAGAAAAATGTTGAATTTTAAATGAAAGGTTTTAATTTATAATAAATTATAAATTAACATAATACAGTTTTCTCCTATCTTTTATGTTGTGAGGCAGACGGAATGTATTTGCCTCTGATCAACATCACCTTAAACGCACAGAGACATAAGAGATACAGAGACAGAATAATAATAATAATAATAATAATAATAATAATAATAATAATAATAATAATAATAATAATAATAATAATAATCTATAATAATAATAATAATAATAATAATAATAATAAGTTTTCTGCAACTAACTCTGCACCTCCATGATTCCTGCAACTAGCGACGAAGTCTTTCGCAACTGTAATTCGTAAATGTAATGGTAGGGATAAAAAATAACTTTGTTTGGAAGGAGCGATAATTTATCTGCTATATTCTGCCTATTAACCCTCTACCTAACGAATCGCCCGCATCCGCCCGCGTAATATGCAAATTCAGCAGTTGAAAAAATATTATTTTTCAAAAAATTTCAACAAAACCATATCATGTGACCCCTCGTTGGAACGAGCTCGTTCCAACGAGGGGTCACATGATATGGTTTTGTTGAAATTTTTTGAAAAAAATGATATTTAAAATAATAAATTTTGATATCGTCTGCGTTGGGTAAAGGGTTAAACCTCTTGGAATCTGATATAAAACGATGCACCGCCAAAAAAATAATCTTATTCTTTTCATTTGATAAACTCGCATCTCCATATGAAATTTGTTCAACTCTCTGAACTCTAAATCTTGCCAGAGTCTGGAAAAGCACAGCTCGTATATCAGCATATTATTACACATCCATTCAACTTTAAACCCTTGTATTTAACGGAATGGCCGCTATGACATAAATAATTCTGTATTCAATGGGTGATGTACAAGCCGGAACTTTTTTCCCAGCACCGTTCAAACCAGTTCGTTTAATCGAGTCATTAGTTACGTTTCGAAAGATTTCCAAATTTCGTTATGCAATCGTTATATCGACCGTCTGTCGCGTAGTGTGAAAATGAAAACGTCCAAAGCAAAATAAAGTCGGTTCACAAAAAATCATTTAACTAAAAATGAGATAATATTTAAAAAAAAAACCCAATCATTTCCAACTAAAACATTAACCCTGTTCCGTGGCCGTCTCTTTTTGTGGATCCCGTTATATCTAAATTGGTATTATTATTATTATTATTATTTATTGGTGTTTAAGGTCACATACTTATGCACAATGGCTAATCGTGACCGTGACAGTTTTACGGGTGGAGAAAGCCGGAGTACCCAGAGAGAACCACCGAGCAACGACGAGCAGCTGTCAGCTCTCCAACATCGTAACTCTGAACTCTGCTCCACAGCACAGGCAGGGTTAGATTGGTTGAAGACATGCGCACCATCGACGTGCAGTACGCCTCAGTACACAGCGTCATCGTGCCCCCATGTAGGCAATCGGGGTGAAGTGTCTTGCCCAAGGACACAACGCGGTTGCCGCAGGTAGGATTCGAACCGAGGACCTCTCGGCTTGCAGCCTGCACCTCTACCAACTGAGCCACCGCGCCCCCATCTAAATTGGTAAACTCTATTTCGGTAAATCTTCGTACATCTTGACATGCTTCGAACTTCTTTTAAAAATGTTTCTACTACTGTTTTGCAAATCTGCACAAATTTGTACTTATATTTTTACTAACATTAATAGCCACAAAATGGTTAGGCGTGAATGGGCACCAGCCGAAGAGAAACAGCGATACGAATTTCAACAAACACTGTTTCCCGAAACAGGTTGTTTTGATTTTTTATCGATCCTTTAGATCAGTTTTGCCTCAGTCAAAACAAACGGACTCTTCGCCTCTGGGTTTAAACATCGGAATTAAAATTTGTTTATTTAAATAAATTTTAATGTATGGGATGTGTAATAAACACAGAACGTGACGTGTGTTTAAATCTGTGGGTGTTTTACATAACTCGTTGCAATGGCGTAATGGTATTTCGCTGGAGCCTACGGCTCTCGCGAAATATGGCTACGCCATTCCAACTCGTTATGTAAAACACACCCATCGATTCAAAACACATCGCGTTCTGCCTGTATATGAACAGGAAAAGAAGAGATGGTTTGCATCCTCAATTCCATCGCAACAAGATCATTCTGCAGAATCTGAAATATAATTTGCATATTTGTCTGAATTGAGATCACTACATTCATTTCTGATCAGTGTAAGGCATTTTCCCAAGAACATAATAAGGTGGTGGCTTATACGTTTTTCTTGAGACAGAAGTCCCGAATAATTGGACTGACGGGCGATTCCTAATGTTATCTGGATAGTTATCCCAAATAGGTACACACGTTCGAAAAAAAACGATCTTTTCAGTAACTCCGTCCTTAAATTTGTGGGCATAAATTCACTGGCTCTCCTTAGATTGTAGGCGATCGACTTACCAAGGCCCGTTGAACATAATCATGATCAGGTTCGTAAAGAAACCAGGCCTGAAAATAAGCAGTCTGATATTTGCAGAATGAGGTCCCCAGAGAGGGTGAATTTGATGATGCTATCCCATACAGTGGGCCTATTTATCCTCTGGATACCTCTTTCTGTTTTCTTTGGAGACCCTGATTCAGATTGAGGTTCACAGGGGGGTAACTTTAGTGATGCTACCCTGCATAGCAGGGTAGCATCACTAAATTCACCCTCTGGGGACCTCATTTTGCAGTTGACAGTCTGCTTATTTTCTGGCTTGATAGAAAACCCCATTGAAAAAGAAGTGCTGTGCAATATAATGTGAGATCTCCTGCTGAATGATTTGTGTTTTGGTGAAAATTCATTTTGTTTTTTATTTTATTTCAAGCGCAAATTGTCATCAAATATGTAAACGAAATGTAAATTTTGGTGAAAATGAATGGTTTCGAATTAATTTCCAATTGAATTAGGAAACCATTCTCTGATAAAAGAGATAAAGCATTGGAGAAAGATTATGTCTTCTCATTTTGATGTGAAAAGCTAATTATGTTGCACAACAGAGATGTTAGTCGGTCGGTGCTATTTTTTATATTTTTATTTAATACATATTTGATAACACATGCATCCCCGTGGGGATTCCGGTAGTGAAACATTGCTTGTTTACTATGCTACACAAGCTCTCTTTTCGGGAAAACAAGGACCCGGTAGCTTGTGTCTGGAGTGGAAGTCCTCTAAAAATGGGCTGTACTTGACTTCATATCCAGGATACGGCCACTGTTAGCCATTGTGCAGAGATATATAGAGAGTAATGGCTTGACTGGACTGGTAAAGTGAAATAATTCATGAGAGGTGAAGGACGTTGTACAAATACGAGTGCGCGAATGCGCACGAGTGTTTTACAATATAGTCCCTCGCCTCGAATGAATTACTTCACGTAACCAGTCCAGTCAAGCCATTACTCTGTTTATTACTTTTCATTATTAACGATAATTATATTATTTAAAAACCTTTACCTAACGTAACGGACAAAAACGGCCAGCGCTATTCTCAAAAATCGCCAATTCATTTTCTTTATTTTTTTCATTTTTTGTCTCTAAAACATAGGTTATGACCCCTCATTGGAACGAGCTCGTCGAGCTCGTTCCAGTGAGGGGCCATAACCTATGTTTTTGAGGCAAAAATGAAAATAATAGTTATTCAAGAATTTTTTTGAAAGGGTCGTCTGCTTTTCATGTTAGGTAAAGGGTTAAAAAATATTGAGAAACGAAGTGCTAGTATGAAGGTAATAGCTGCAATAGTTAACCGCTGAAACATTTAACGGAACAAGTAGTCACTGACGCTGTATTCACCGGTTTTTGTGTTCATCAGCTTTTCATTTTCGACCCCACTGTGGAATTTCTGTTTTAACTGGTTTGATAGTGATTTCTGACTGAAATGTCCTCACTTTTTATTCAAGGTGGACGAGTATTTAGTGAATCGATCTAGACGTAAGCTCTATAATAAGCCATCGCAAATAAACAATCACACACCGATTTTTTAGTTGTATTCTATCCCGCATGGAAGGTGGAAGTTGGATTTTGATTATTACTGAGGATGGCCACAGAGGTGAAAGACCGTCAAAAAATTCGCTTGTATATTCATTCGTCGGAGAACTTTTAAAATGGAATGTTCGTACCCTGCTACCCATCTCACAAAGTTGCCCCCAACCCACCCCTGTTCTTTTCTGCTTCCGAAATTTCAGAGTAAACATTCGCCTACACAAGTACCCCCACACCGTCATTAGCCAAACTTTAAGAAAATGACAAAATGCGAAAAAGAACCGATTTGAAAACACCCACAACATTAGGAAATGGAAGCGTTCCAATGACGAATCAAGAAAGATTATTCTAACATTTGCTTCATTACTAACCAATGTTGACCTATGGGTTTTCATTTAATCCCTTACCAAGTATAACCCCACAAAAAAAACCCCAAAACCGGTGCGCATCCAACATATTTTTTTCTCTTTTCTCTCTCAAAAACTCACCACCAATGGAGCAAACTCATTAAGCTTGTTATACGTACGCTTTCTGGGGCGGACAGTATTATGGGTGCCTGGCTGCCTGCATCTGTCTACTTTATGAACACAGGTCGAATCACTATCCTGTACTGAAAGCGTGACCCTTAGGTTTCAAAGGGTTAAATTAAATTACCCTTAACTTTACCTTCATTGACTATTCACTCATGTTGAAGAGAAAGACTTTCACACAATATCTAAATTCTGTAATTAAAAACAATGCATGTATTCCAAATGTATTTGTCAAGGTGATGGACTGAATTTTCGATTTTGTTGTTTAAAAGTGTAAAAGTCTTTGGTAATTTTTCTCGTTCGGGCTAAAGGTATAAGAATGTGCGTTTGTGTGATGAACCCCGAAAACCGATTTGACACTTAAACAGACCAGCAATAATTCACGCGCTGCTAATTAAGCATGAAATTTAATGTCCATTATAGAGCATTTGTTGAACGCCACATGGGCTGTCTGATAAAACATTAAAGGTAGTAAAAGCCAGTGTCCTCCTGCAGTCATTATCCGTGTAATTATGTCCAATTAATAGGTAATTGTTGTAAAAACAGTACAAAGCACAGATTTTGAACACACACTCATATTATGCATCTGGTCTGTCACGAATGTCAGGATATACCCAAATGCAAGACTTTCAAAGGAACTCAAAGCAAATATTAAATTAAGATGGATCAAAGCGGCCGAGTTCAAGAGAATCAATTAAAATGAGAATTAATGTTCTGGCTATAGAAATGAAAATCGGGGGATTTCTCGAAAAATTCGTTCCAGTCATTTCCAATCTGAAGGGTGTGAGGCGGTGGGTCACAGGAGAAGATATGGTAGTGTCCCATGCTATAGGTTAGAGTTGGTGCCGCATCGGTGCGAAAGTTTTGGCACGTTATAGTGTAAGGGAGCCACAAAGCTCCTATTTTGAATAGGGGCAGTCGCGGGCCAAGTCGGTGGCCACATCTGAGTGTAGGATCAGAAATAGAAAGAGCGAGCGCAGGGAGCTATAAGTATTTAGGAAGACAGCATACCTGTTGTAGAAGGCAGAACATGCGTAGGCAGAGTAGCCTTGCCTGTGTGAACATTATTCTCAGATAAACGTAGGGGAGAGTTTAACCCCATTGAAGGCGACTGCTTAAGTGAAAAGCGTTCAGTAAAGTGACAATACGTTATTGGCCCTGCGACGGCAGTGATAGAGTGATATGCCTTCACTTGTTAGAGGGAAAGCCATATAGTAAAGAGGCAATACGTTAGTGGCCGTGCGACGGCAATAGTACAGTGACATTCCGTCACATGTTTGAGCAAAGGCGTCCGTCTGATGAAGTGACAATACGTTAGTGGCCGTGCGATGGTAGTGAAAGAGTGAAGTGAAGAGGCGACCAAAGAACAATCAAAAGCGAGAAGGAGGAAAAACTAGCGACAACAGAGAATGCGGACCCGCAAGTGACTCAAAAATTGATTGGGTAGGGGGTGATTGACGTTTTGTTTTCTGATTCATTGGATTTAATGTAAGTCACAAATTACCAGATTCATTTACATATGAATATATGAATTTGGTAATTTGTGACTTACATTAAATCCACTGAATCAGAAAACAAAACGTTTTCTATAATACGATAGTTGTTGTCAGTGAACTCCTGTTGATTTTTGCTTTGCGATGACAATTCATTGACCCCTTGAGGATAGAACAACCCTAACAAAGTGAAACGGGCGGGTTCGTTACGGCGAGACATACGTTCACTGAATACGCGGCGTGAATCTATTTCCCCCAGCAACGACAAGCTCCGGTTTCCGACAATATTAAAATACTTAGAATTGTTCTAATTAAAGGCTGCCTTTTGTAAAGTTGACTACATGGTTACAACTCGCATACAATTAGCGTTGAAACGTTGTCTTACCACTATTTCGTACACCGTATTGACAAAATCAATGGGTTAGGGCTTAAGTGTGTATTTAGAAAACAATTTGACAGCTGACGATTTTCTTGTACCAGAAGTAATAAAATATTTGTTTGTTTCGTCCTCGCGGTATTCTTCACTGCTGCAGTGGCTTTCATTCACAAAAGAAAGCAACTTAGGTGCCTACAGTTTAGCCAACGAACACTGTTTGATGCCAAATGAAGGTTTTTAGAACTGGTCGTGAAGATATTAAGTGTACTGTACACTTAGTCACACAATCATTTAATTTTTCTTTTCAAAAGTATAACATTTGAATTCTCAATGGAAATGGATCAATCCAGAGCATAATCTATTAAGCATCCTGGATATTTTATAAGTGTACTCAACATACCATACCGGTATTGCGTTACCATTTTTTGGTGCGCCGATATCAACTCATTGTTACTTGTGGAACTTCTCGTACGCTGCACTGAACTCACCCTGATCCTTTGAAATCTGATGTATATTCCATTCCATTTCAGAGCCATTAACTGATAGAGACTATAATCGTTACTTGTGGGACGACTGAGGAACATTGTCAACGTGCAGCCTTGGGGCAGCACGTTAAAAATCTTGATTGATCTAACATATGAAAATACTAAGCATCTATCTGCTTTATAAATTCTACACAATTGCCCGAACGCTCCTTGGTCTTATATAAAAAAGTGTCTCCCCGCTGCCATCTTGATAGAGGCGATGTTGTTGTGAATAAATAATGCTCAAATCCAAAAGGAAAATCTCGAACGATTTCCTTTTCCGGACCCCCCGTTATGGGCGATCACTTTTTAACCGTTTACCCAACGAACCGGCCACATCCGCCGGCGTAATATACAAATTCAGCAGGTGAAAAAAAAATTCAAACAATTTCAACAAAACCTTATCATTTGACCCCTCTTTGGAACGAGCTCGTCGAGCTCGTTCCAATGAGGGGTCACATGATATGGTTTTGTTGAAATTTTTTGAAAAAGTTTAAAAAATAATATTTAAAATAATAGATTTTGATATCGTCTGCGCTGGGTAAAGGGTTAATAACTATATTTTGATGTCTGTCAAAGATGAATATATTGATGATGACTCGCAGCAATACAAAATGAATATTTACAACAAATTTTAGTAATTATTGACATAAAAAGACAAACAAGCAAACACACAAACAAAACAAAAAAAACAAAACAAGCGGAAGGTTCATAGTGTTATTTTTACTGCTAGATGAACGCCATGAACTGCAAACCGAAAGGTCGACGGGTCGATCTCCGCCAGGAGTCACTACGTCTTGTCCTTGAGCAAGGCACTTCATCCCTACTGCCCATGTGTGTGTGTGTGTGTGTGTGTGTGGGGGGGGGGGGGGGGGCAATGGCGCTGTGTACTAACGCGTACTGCACGTCGATGCTGCACTTGTCTTCATCCAAAGCTAACACTGTTTGAGCGGAGTTAGTACGCTGAGGAGCCTGGAAGTTGCTCGCCGTTGCTGGCTGACTGGTTCTCCCCGGGTACTCCGGGTTCCTCCACCCGTAAAACTGTCCGACACGAGATGACCCCGGCTGTCGAAAGTGTTGTGAAACCCCAATAAATAAATAAATAAATAAATAAATAAATAAATAAATAAATAAATAAATAAACGCCATGAGGTTTGATGAAGTGAAAGTTCAGTCACAGAGTAATAGCTTTTACGTCATCAAGCGCGATGGACTGGAAGAAGTTACCGCGTTGATTGACTTAACCCTATTTTTGAGGGTAAAGGGTTAAATTCCCTTAGGGTACTTGAGATCAATAAAGAATGACTGGGAATCAGACGTAAACTCTCTGAATTGTGGCGTGCATTTTTTTCTGACGTCATGGAGGTGTTAGAGCGTCTACGCAGCGCGCGTATTGTTAGGACAATATGTCTTTCCGTCATCCAATTTATATGGTGGACAGGTGGAGGTCACAATCTCTGTTTCTATGACCGTGTTTTTAAATACCACGGGGGTGATGGACTAAGATGAAGTGAGCATGTGTTGACGATTTTCGCTGACGTTCCAGCAGTCCAGTTGTATGGCGATCAGTGAGTCATGTGATATATATTTTTTTAAAAATAAACACAAATAATTAGTGATTAACCGATGGCAATCGCATCTGATATTTCACAGCAGTATCAAAAGCTTAATAAGTTGCCACAATGACTGTCCGGAATCGTGATTGATCTTATCTCATTGATTGTTCTGATCTTCCCCTTGATAGCTGCTCAAGACTCAGGTGCCACGTGTCATGTTATGACTCTATGAAACACGACATCGGCAGAAGCAAGTTAACCCTTTACCCTAAGTAACGCCCAAAACCGGAGAGCGCTATTTACAAAAATCACCATTCAATTTTCATTATTTTTTTATTTTTTGTCTCAAAAACGTAGTCTATGACCCCTCATTGGAACGAGTTCGAAGAGCTCGTTCCAATGAGGGGTCATAAGGTATGTTTGTGAAACAAAAAATTGAAAATATTTAGTTATACAAGAATTTTGTTTGCAGGTGTCGTGTGCGTTTCGTGTTTGGTAAAGGGATAACAGCATGTCGTCTTTGATCATTGATCAAAGACGCTGCGTTGTTAACTTCTTTCCGATGATGTCGTATTTTTATATTAATACACACAGTGACATGCTCTTGAGGTCAGCGAACCAATCAAGCTGACTGTACTCTAAAATTAACCCTATTCTATGTATTCTTGAGCATACTACTCCTTTTGGTCATGACTATCTGCCACTGACACCGGTTCTCTCAATCGGGCGATTGTGCGCTTATCTCATCGGCAAGCAGATGATGGTCGCAAATCCTTATCGGTTAATCACTACAAATAATTTAAAACTTAAAGCGATTTATGATACTTTCGCCGTACATTCAACCTATTTGTTTCTTAAAATGTTAGCCTCTTATTGAGCTTGACATAATTCTGCTTCCAGTATTCCTTCCTCCTCAGCCCGAATTACAGTACCCTGTTTGCTTCTGAAAAACAAGTCATGATACTTCAGCGGAACAAACAAAAGAAGCTCATTCCACTAATAATATAGGTCACAAGCAATGTTCAAAAGAAAGGATAAATTTTATGTATTATATTTTTTTAGAAATATAACCACTGGGAAGCCAGTAACAGAAGGAACAGTTAAAATACTCAACATACGATACCGGTGATGTGTTACCATTTTCGGTGCACCGATATCAACTCCCTGGCACTTGTGGAACTTATCGTACGCTGAACCGAACTCATCTTAACCCTTTACACAACGAATCGGCCACATCCGCCCGCGTAATATGCAAATTCAGCAGTAGAAAAATACTATTTTTAAAAAAAATTCAACAAAACCATATCATGTGACCCTCAATGGAACGAGCTCGTCGAGCTCGTTCCAAAGAGGGGTCACACGATATGTTTTTGTTGAACTTTTTTGAAAAATGATTTTTAAAATTATAAATTTTGTTATCGTCTGTGTTGGGTAAAAGGTTAACTCTTTGCACTCTGATGGTATATTCCTCGCCAGTTCAGTGCCATCAACTGGTAGAGTCTATAATCGTCATTTGTGGGAATAGTAAGCGATATTTTCAACCTGCAGCCTTGAGGCTGCACGTTGAAAATCTTGCTTGATCAACCAGATGGATTCAAAGGGTTATGAGAACATGTGCTGAAGCGTCCCCACCAAGCAAAAGATTTTCGAGAAAGTTGCCATTGAAAAAACATTGTGTTTATATTTTGCCGAGCAGTAGAATGTAGCATTCGTCGAACAGTTAGCATGGAAAAAAACCCAAATAAACAAGTGGGGTGCTTTGAAAATAATTCTGTATTATAGCCCCATATGGCTATAAGATTACATTATTACCGAAACCTTCCTTAATTCTATTTCACGAAAGTGATAGGCTTGTTCCATCCAGCTTGAATAATTCATGATTCTGACTGGAATTAGCTGAACAATTCACTTTCGGGTTTCGCATCCAGAATACGGCAAATGTGTTACATCTTTTTTTCATTATCACAAGCTAATAGATTTTGACACGATCCATTCTGAAATGTGAAACATTCATTGCATCGGAATTTGATTACGGATTCCATCAGGCGTTCAAGGACACAGTGTTCGATAGGTCTATCTTCATTTCACGTCTCCAGTCTCGGCGACGGTTTGCAAGACGTGCATATCGCCTTGAGTCACGGACCTAAGTCGATACGTATGTCTTAAAAATCGTCGGTGTATCGCGATATATTATACGCTAAACGATAAATTATCGACAAAATTGTGGAGAGATAGAAATCGTATCCACCACTGTAAAGATATAGACATATTCACTTTCACGGTAGCATTCAAAATGGCGGCTTTCAAAGCATCACTTCAAGGTGAATACGAGTCAAATTATCACTAGAAATGACCAATTTGTTCTAAAAATGTATAATGAAAAGAAACTCTAGTGTTTTGGAGTGGATACAGATCATTTCCAGCAATAATTCAACACGTATTCACCTTGAATTGATGCATGAAACCCACCAGCTGAATTGGATCACAAAGCGCTACCTGTTCCGTGTATCAATCAAATCACTTCCGCGTATCAGTGCGCACTGTTTACTTTCATGCATTAGTTCCAGGTTGAAACGAGTGGAATTATAGATAGGAATGATCAGATTCTTATAACATGCGTGTAATAAAAAGAAAATCTAGTGTTTTGAGTGGATAACGAAAATTATCTCACTCATGACCGAGAGAAATGGGTATTTCCGCTCGCGAAAAACAAACATTTGCCCCGGTCATTCATGAGATAATTTTCGGTATCCACTCAAAAACACTAGATAGCCTCTATCTATCTGCATGTGTACCCGGTACCAGTATGCGTGCTGGGGCTAATACTATAAAACTTTTACAATTGTATTTTCTAGAATTGTATTTTCTAGTTATGACTTTGAATGAGTTAAAATGAACCATTAGCATTTTCAAAGATCTGGCAATTTGCCTGTTGGCAAATTGCCATATCTTTTAAAATGCTCATGATTCATTTTAGTCAGTTTTATTAATATGGAGAAAATACAATTCTAGAAAATACAATTGTAAAAGTTTTATAGTATTGACCCCTGGTTAGATTATTTTCTACCTTCCAACCACAAGCATAATTAGTCACTTGTTTTAGAGGTCGAACAATTTACTCAATTGGCAACCGAGGTTATTCCGTTTAAACATTTAGGCATTGACATGCGCACAGAGCCAATGTGCAACGTAGGTTCATAAAGTCGATTAATTAGAACCGTATAGGATGGGGTTCTAACGTACTGACATTCAAATTACCCGGCGTTATCGCTTTCAATGTATCAATATCAAAAAGAGTTTGGACATTTTTCTGTTCTTGATATTCTAGTGGCGACAACGCACCCTCGAAATAATCTTAACAACGGGAGTAGATTCACACAAGAATTGACAATGTATCACCAGAAAGGACGACGAAAAAGCCCCACATTGTCATTTGAGTGGAACAAGACGCCACCCGCAATGCTTTAACATTGCAGATGACACCTTGTTCAACTCACAGGGCGATATTTTGTGCAAACTAAACGTAATGCGATCTCCGCTATCGACCCAAACTGAGTCGGTGTTATCTAATCCGACCGGATACGGTCAATCTCGTTTCTCCGAGCACTGCAGGTTGAGTTGCATCTTCGGAATGTTGCCAATAAAGAAATGTATGAAATCAAAAATCGCTCCGATATTAGAAAGTTTTTTAACATTCGAGACGGTTCAGTAAAAAGTTTCGAACACGAATGGAATCTCGAACGTTCGACGGTAACTTTTGGCTCCTTTTGCAAAAATGAATTGCAGTTTGTGTAAGGTGGATTGCTACTAAATATAGTCGTTGAGTGGAGTTTCCATCTAGAATATAATTTATAAATCACCCGGGCAATATACGTTGAAACCATGTTTCATTGAAATTCCACTCGGCTGTATTGCCTGACATATGCTAGCATCTCAAATGTGGAATACAGACTTGTTCTCCGATGTACAGTACGGAGAAATTAGATGAACAGTGGAACATTTATAGAGTATCTTTTCAACCAAACAGTATTTCATATTTTGTGGAAGGTCAAATGCCTTCTACAAGATATGAAATATGTTTTGATGGAAAGCTCACCTTACAGGTATTCCCATCGTCACACACTTACTTCTAACCAAATAAAAAAATGCGTTTAATCAAATAAGGGTCCTGATGCCCGTTCAACCAAGAGTCTTATAATTATTATGTCTTTTTCATATTTATGCTTTTTGAAAACATTTTATTTCTACTTGGTAATTAAACACTATGCTAATCTTCAGCTTTCACTCCCTAAACGAAGACTCCAGTTCAAGCCGCTAGAAGACGTCTCATTCTTGGGTTCGTATCAGCTTTTGACATGCTGCATTGTTCATTTTAAACAGTATGTCATATATTGAACAGACAAAAAACGAAAGTTGGGTAAAAAATCCGCACGAAGTGCAACAAAAATCCTAGCAACCAACTGCCAGTACTGTACTTTAGGGGAATTACAAAATCTATTATTTACAATGTTGACCCTGTCTGTTCGACCTCTTAAGCATAAACCTTTTAGTTCTTTCAAGCCAAACGCTTTTAATAGTATCGTGGTATCCACTATTCTTTTCAGTGAAATGGGCGAGTGTGTTTTGCATTTACGGAGAGGTTCATTAAAAGATTAATCATACAGCCCCATTCAGTAATAATACATTGTGAAAACATTTTGAATCCTAACAAATCCCCGGCTGGTGATTTGTTAGAATTCAAAAGTTTTCAATAATGTATAAATATTTATGTTTCTTAAAAATGCGTTTAAAAAGTTTCAGAGACAAAAACACGAAAATGAACATTTATGCATATATTTATCAGGGAATTCCCAAACAAAACTACACCAAAAGTCAATTGTATTTTTTAGGTCCAAAAGTCATGAAATCACCCTCTTTATTCATCTGGAATATTCAACAATAATGCAAAATGTCATTAGAATGTTTCAAATGTTTATTGAAACAATACATTTTCCCAAGGCTGCTTATTTTTAGAGATTACATCATTTCCGAGTGCAACATTTCAAGGCGGGTAACTCTAATTCAAATATTTACTGTAGCGATACCATATGCCTTATGCACAAGCAATGTTTCAACCAATGGACTTCCGGGATAATATTGCTTTTGTCTGGGATCAGTGAACAAGAGAGTCGGTCGTGCTTTGAATGCCATTGAATGGAGGAATTTTCACGTAATTCTTATGCGAACTTATGTCAAGATAAGCGCATAGTTCGTCACATGACTTCTTGTTTTAACTGTGTACAACAAATTTACTGAAATAAAAATCTTAAGCTTGTCATTTATTTCTGAATAGATACTTAACGAAACGATGCACGTCAGATACAATTTAAACTTTCGATTTTAAATGTAGTGTCGATCAATTCACTATTGGTCTGAAGGGTTAAATTATGACTGATCCCCGTGTTCACTCAAGGGTAAAGTGTGTTGCCTATTCAGGGACTCCCTTGGGCAAAAAAGTCTACATCTCGGACTGAAAGAGTTAAACATAATAATAAGTGAAGCTTAAATTTGGACTGTTTCAAATGCTTTTCTTCATGAAAAAAAGACTTGACTCCTCTGAACATCAGTAATTATCCGTTTATCAGTTTGTAACGCGTCTTCTGATTGGCTAAGCGGTCGAAACAAGTTGCAATGGCACCGGTTACTTTCAACTTGCACGTTATAAAATAATTTCACGCCGTTGTTACCAGTTTGGCGAGCGAATCACACACCTGTTAACAATAACCGTTTGATGAGGAGAAATTCCGATAAGAATTGTTGAGCTACATGTATCTTCAACTCGAATAAGATTCGTTTCAGTTTAAGCACGTTACGCTGTTACCGTATCAAATAAATGTACTGAATGAAACATGCATATATCTCAACGTTTTTCTGTGTTAGGAGGTGGGAGAAAATCGTTAACTTGGGTAACATCTAGGATACATGGAGGTCAAAAACCTGGATGAAGGTTTTAAACCCTTCGTCTTAATTTCAAGTTTTGAATTAGACATTCAGGTACTAACCCTTTACCCAACGTAACAGTCAAATGCGGCCAGCGTTATTCTCAAAAATCGCCAATTAATTTTTATAATTTTTTTCATTTTTTGTCTCAAAAACATAGGTTATGAGCCCTCTTTGGAACGAGCTCGTCGAGCTCGTTCCAATGAGGGGTCATAACCTATGTTTTTGAGACAAAAAATGAAAAAAAAATAGTTATTGAAGAATTTTGTTTGCAAGTGTCGTCTGCTTTTCATGTTAGGTAAAGGGTTAAATGTCCATGTACCCTGGATGATCCTCAACATAATCTACTGTCCCTATCAGTATTTCATATGATTTCATATCAAGTGATAACGGTTGTTACCTCAAATCTACGTATGCATGGACGGCAGCAAGTTTTCAGGCCACCAGGCTAAATTCGATGCTGTTAGGGCCTGCAACCAGTCTAATCCTTAAATAGTCCATCGACTTTGTTTTGATTCACTCGTTTAGAATATTTCTGTTGGTCGGAAAAGCGAATCTACTGTTCGCTTTTTCGACCAAATGATAATAATAATAACACTTTGGCCGGCCGCTGATTTGTCGCGGTTCTCGGGTGATATATTCCAGACGTGTGAATCTACAAAATACTACACACATTCATTTTATTTCTATCATCACACGACAGGTTGTTCAATCGGGATTTCATCTGACCATTCTTTTACATTGCCAATAGAAATGAAAACTAACAACATCCTTGGTTTTTGAAAATTACGCCACGTAGTTTCACTAATGGTGTTGATATCTGGATGGTTTTGAGGTGAATTAAATACTTATTGTTTTGAATATCTATAACTGGGGCACGAATGAATGTCTGCATATGTATGTGTAAAGGAACATTACACTACAGCAACGCTAGTCTGCGCACAACATTCACGAAAGGTGGCTAAAGGCACAGCCCAAAACATCGTAGAATTGCTACCAGAGGCCTGAGCGCTCAGGCTGGCAATTGTTTGCTAGTCATTTTATCGTATTTTACGGGAGGTTTTACAGCATGTCATCACTGTGAAATCGATCATTACACGGAAACTTTTAAAGCCTTAAAGAACCACTGCACGACTTAATGCGTTATTTAAAGTAACAATGAATGTTTAGACAGAGCAGGCACTGCGAAACAGCAGGGGAAGCGAGTTAATTTCCGATAACAAATGCGCCATTTATTGGTTTTGTGGATGGAAAGCTATTACCAACATGACGACTTGCCTTACATGCCCATTTCTGCGATTTATTCGCCATAAATTACTTGAAAATACGCGGCGCCTGTAGGAACAAGAGTAGACTAATCAAACAGGATGTCTTCTAAACTGGTTTGTTAGTGGGACGTAATGAGTATAGGAAGCTGCTGGATAGAACTCATTAGACCAAAGACTGAAAAAATCAATGGAGTATCATGTCCTCGGGGATTCGTGAATGGAATCTCTGCTCACTATCAGCTATAAGAGTTGGTAATTGCCTTCGACATTTCTTTCATAATAACGGGCATTTGCGTTGAATAGGTCTAGTATTGTCGGCTAAAGTCAACCTCGTTGCTATTTTCGGGGTTCATTATCCGTTCAATGCATTCGACTGTCAAACGCAAAATTTCAGGTTCAGCGTGTTATTAAACCTCTCTTTCATAGTGAATTGATCGACGCTTCATTTAAAATCAGAAGTTTAAATGGTATCTGACATGCATCGTTTCGTTAAGTATCTATTCAGACATAAACAATCTTCAGATTTTTATTTCAGTAAATTTGTTGTGTACAGTTAACACTTTACTTAGAACGAAAAGCAGACGACACTTCAAAAAAAAAATCTTGAAGCACTATTTTTTCTATTTTGTTGCGTCAAAAACATAGCTTATGACCCCTCATTGGAACGAGCTCGCTGAGCTCGTTCCAATGAGGGGTCATAAGTTATGTTTTTGGGACAAAAAATGAAAAAGTAATAAAATGGAATGGTGAATTTTGTGAATAGCGCTGGCCGGTTTTGGCCGTTCCGTTTTGTAAAGGGTTAAAATTAGAAGTCCATGGAGAACTATGCGCTTATCATGACATAATTTTGAGCGAATTCCCCATCGAATGACATCCAAAGCACGGCCGGTTCATTTGGTTACTGATCCCAAACAAAAGCAATATTACCCCGGAAGTCCATTGGCAGAAACATTGCTTGTGCATGGCTCATATGTACGAAAATTGGTAGCTTTGCTATCGTCATACCACGCAGATCAACGCGCAGTGGTGTGCTGTTTGCGGACAATTCATGACAGGACTTCTAGTTTTAATTGCACATACACATTTTGAATATATTTATATTTGTTTATTCTCGTCATTTTGTCTCTAAAGTTTTCAATCACGTTTTTAAGAAACAAAAATATTTATACATTATGAAAACATTTTAATTGCTAACAAATCACCGGCCGATTCCATGGGCATTCAAACATCATATATATATATATTGAGAGAGAAATAATTAAAAAGAAATAGAATTAAAATAGAAGTGAAATTGTTTTTATGATTGCTCCTTCTCACCACAAACATAAATGTCGACTTTGGGCTGTAACATCACCAACCGACGTGTGCTCCCAGAAATGTAAGCCGCGAAGTATGTTTTATAATGAAACAAGGCCGTATTGTTCTACATATTTGGCAGTTCTAATCCTCTGCCGAGAACATGCCAAGGTATTATTTTTGTTTAATTGAACAATCACTATTGTAACAAATTTATAACCTGACTGTGATCAAAAATGGAAGTCGAGCAAATATTTCGAGTGGAATGTAAGCCTGCATAAAAAAATTAAATGAATGATCCAAGATCCCATCGGCAGAGAATACAAAAAAAAATGTCTTGATATGCCTCGGTCTTGTTCGATGTTAAATCTTCCCACTCAGTGCGTATATCTGAAGCAGGGTGGATGGGATATATCCTCGTTATACCTGTAACGCATCTAAAGTCTATGCAGTGCTTTTACTAAAATATCTTCTTCTTATACCCATACCGACCATTTTAGCTTTTTTCATTCTTAAATAATCGGTTCTATCCTGACCCGCGCAATCCATCCTGTGTCCATGGGCGACCTACTTCATCCAGAATGTCCACGCGGAGACACAGTTGCGCCGTGTATTGCGGTGTATTACACGTAGGCTGGTGCACTTACCTTTAACCGCTGTTCACTCTATTTGTCGAGAGTTAGATAGTTGGAAAGTAAGACAGTTGCTCGCCACTCTGCGGCAGTTCTCGCTGGTATCGTGGCTTCCAGCACCCGTAAAACTGTCTGACACGATAAGAAAACGACCGTTGAAAGAGTCGTTAAAGAAGGGAGAAAGAGAGAGAAAGGTAAATGGTTGGGGATTTTTTCAAGTAGACCGTCTCCACCAGCCACGACAGGAAAGCAGCTTTCAAAAAAGATATACACAGAACGACACACGCGTGCGAATGGGTTAAACGATATGGCTTTGCATATATAGTAGAATAGGTAACCATGGAATACATTAATGAAACACCGGGGTCGTCTGTTATGATACTTGAGTACCATTTTGGGCACGTCTGTTTTCACGGATTGGTTATTGAATATATGCTTCGTGTCTCTCCAACAAATCTTTGCAATGGAGCGGATTCAACAGAAAAATCTCTCCGTGGTGTCCGTTTGTCTGACTCAACAACAAACAGCTCAGATTTTTAATCCAGCAATAATGCTGGTTTTTGTCTTCGGAAATCATTATCAAATTCACTTCATTATCGCGGTCACTTCTTAGCGAACTAATTTTCAGCGGATGCGCTTTGTCTTCGTTGTACCCAAGTATGTTTATCGTCACGGCTGCATTCCGTCTTTCGAAGCATCTGATGTATCGTAACACCTTCGGAAACTCGAAGCCCGACCAATCTAAACTTTCTGAATTCTCTTGGTATTTTTTAACTCTGTACACATTTCTTTCCACAGACTGCAATGCGAAAGGGATTACCCGTTAGAAGCATTGATCATCTTCGAGATTTTGAACATTCGCTATAGCGTGTTTCTTCTCTAAACAGTATACTAATTTCACGTAAGAAGACTTTCGTAAGGGAGTGGATTTGCCCACGTCAAATTCTAAATCCAGCTATTCTCGCAACATCCAATTGCTACCCTTGCATTGGAACGTCGCCATGGATTCCAGTATCTTGCTTTTCATCCCCTCCTACTCCGAAGTCTCGACCATCGTCTTGCAGTCGAACTGTAAATAAGATTCGATGTCTTCGGAGACCGTCTGGTTTTCAATGTGCGTTATTTTTTCCATGCCCCATTTCAGTATCGTCTTTACCTTGATACCGCGACCCACGTTCTCACGAAACAAATTCGTCATGTTCTGTTCCACGGCAACCATGACCGCTTCGGGGCCGTACTTCTCGCGACCGAGAATCATCATCATCTGAGGCCTAAGGTTGAAAATATAGATCAATTATTTTGCAAGTTTACTCAGAAATCATTTAATGATAAATCTGAAAGAAGTATTTCCTCAAATTCTAAGATTTTTAACTAACTTGAATAAACTTGTAAAGTAGTTCATGACAAAAATGTTATGGGTTATTTTGTTTAACACTTAGAAGCCGGAGAATCAGAATGAATTTATTGAACATGACATACAGCGACTAACTTACAGTAAGCAGGTGCTTCTAGTCAAGTGTCGTCTGCCTATTCAGGCAGACGACGCTTGACTAGACGCACCTGCTCAGTGTTTAATTCTCCCCCAGCCCAACGATGCCGAACCGTCACAGCCAGATTACATGTCGTATTACATCACAGGCAAGAAAACACGACTCCCGGTTTCTAAGAGTGAAGCCATTGTCACTTTTTGAAGTTTTACATTTCTTTGTACAAGAATTGGTCACTGAATTCTACGTCTAGGTCGCACAGTACAGTCGCCGTGGACTGGTCGTAATCCACGTGTGGACAGCGATGTCCATGCCGCATGCGTTTTTTCAGGTAATAAAAATTATCAGCAATTTTACCGGGTTTTATCCGGTGTTTCATTAACCCTTTACCTAACATGAAAAGCAGACGACAAATATTCTTGAATATCTAACTTTCCTCCTTTTTTGTCTCACAAACATAGGTTAGGACCCCTCGACGAGCTAGTTCCAATGAGGATTCATAACCTATGTTTTTGTGACAAACAATGAAAAAAAAATAATGAAAATTAAATGGCGATTTTTGAGAATAGCGATAGCCCGTTTTGGGGGTTACGTTGGGTAAAGGGTTAATTTAAATTTTTGATGACTATTTTTATAATTAGTGTTTGGAGTCTAACATTATTGCGCCCGTGGAAATGTAGCCCCCCCCCCCCCCCCCAGTGGAAAGTAATCATTCCACGGCGGCTGTTCTGTATGTTAATAATCTCAGTACATGGCCTATTTTTTCTCAAATACAACGTAGGGATCTTGAACATTCACGGATTGTGTCACTCTCCGTAAAGAAAAAGTTATCTCACATCCCCACTCGATATTACTGTATTCTGTCACAGCATCAATCTCACAATTGGCATCTGGCCTGAAAAATCTACGTATTTATCAACTCGGCCACAACTCGCCCCTCCTCTTGTAAAGAGTAATGGCCGATCCGATTATCTACCGTATTTACTCTGCGCGCTACCAGTTGATAAAAATGACATACCTCTGCAAGTAGCAGTTCAAAAATACATCACTTAAGAAAACTCTTAAAGTCTCAGATGATGATTTGCATCTCAACAATCATACAATCAATACGTCCAGACCGTCTACACTATATTAACTTTACGTACTTAGCAATATAAACAAGACAATTGGCTACGAATGCTTGACGCTTTTATTAAATTAATACATTGAGAGCGTTACGTTTCCTGCAGTAGAATCGATCAGAATTAAAGGATAGCCAATCTGCAATGAAAGTCTTCAACCTATGATGTGAGGTGAAAAGGAGTGTGTGTAGTACGAATGTGTTTTTAGTGTGTGTTTAGTGTGTGTTTGCAATGTGCAGAGATTATGTACAAGAATGTGAGTTGGGATCACACTTTCCCGATTTCGCCAGAACCATGACAATATTGTTTGGGTTCCAATAAAGATTTCCGTTGTCCCCTCCAAGTCCTCGCAAAGAATAGGACATGTCATACCGATTTCGTGGGAACTTGTTTGTCACAGAGAACAAAAGAAAAACAAACATCCCCTCCAAAGGCGGTAACGCACGACTGGGAGGCGTGGTGTATGTAGTTTTGTGTGCACTGTGTTTGTGATCGGGCTCTTCCAAACATACTTTTACCACAGGCGGCTTTTCCATTAACCTTTTACCCAATGTAACGGTCAAAACCAGCCAGCGTACTCTCAAACATCGCCAATTAATTTTCGTTATTTCTTTCCTTTTTGTCTCAAAAACATAGGTTATGACCCCTCGTTGGAACGAGCTGACAAGCTCGTTCCAATGAGGGGTCATAACCTATGTTTGTGAGACAAAAAATGAAAAAAAATAGTTATTCAAGAATTTTTTTTGCAAGTGTCGTCTGCTTTTCATGTTAAGTAAAGGGTTAAGCCCAGTTGGTTACCATTTATTGTTATCGACTTCACAAATCGAGGGCAGATAGTCGACTCAGCACAAAACGCAGTCCTAAACTTAAACAGACTTATGAAGCCTGTCCCCTCAGGCGTTTGCACAGTTTGTTCTTGTATTCAAGGTGAAAGACTTGTGATATTTGTTCTGATAAAATCATTGAACTGCTTTCTCCATGTAGTCCTGTCTAGAAACTTGGTGTTTGTGCTTTAAACTAGTGAAGCCTTCAACGAGTACCTTCTAATCTAATCATTAACCCATTGCAAACTGATGTGAAAACACGGAAATGTGAAACAGCAACTTTATTCCCACAATGCAACTCCGAATTTAATCCATCCAGTCTACTTTGTCAGAGCTCGATGAGGTGGGAAAATGCTTTGGCAAAAAACGATCATGTTATAAAAACACTTAATAAATGTACAAGTTAAAAAAAAAAACACTTAACGTTTTTTGCTAATACATTTATGGATCTGATCTCTTTCGCCAATAATCGTTAATAGCGACCAAACACAATAATTATTTATTGTGGGTGGGTATCTCCTTCAAGGGCATTAGAAGTCGATCTATGGCGCTAAGAGAGTTAGTATTATCAAGAAGGTCAACTGGAACTCTGAGACAACCGTCTGAGCTCTGGTACGATCGTTTATACCACAACCTTACGCCAGTCATCCCAGTTTATTTGGGACAATGGGCTCTTTCGTTTAAGGGCCAGTGACTTTAATGTATTAAAACGGAAAACGTAGATTATTTTCTAAGAAGAATATAATTGCATAACCACAAACAATACTCACAATTATTCACAAGCACTCAAGACACCAGTCAACTCCTGTAAGGTATTCGACACTGATATGTCCTGGAACCAGTCTATCCATCATTAAATAGTCCATCACCTACAGTTAAAACTAGAAGCCCTGCCACGAACTGTGCGCTTATCTAGGCTTAATTGTGCGTTGGAATTGCGCGCAATTGCCATATCGAATGGATCCAAAGCACGAGAGGTTCTCCTGGTTACTAAAAGCAAACCCAAGCAATGTTTCTGCCAATGGACCTCCGGGTTACCCGGAGGTCCATTAGCTGAAACATTGCTTGTGCACAGGCTATATGTACAGAATTTGAAAGCTTTACTGTGGTCATAACGCGTAGATTAACGCGCAGATCGACGTGCTATTTGTGCGCATTTCATGACAGGACTTCTAGTTTTAACTGCCGTATGTTTAGAGTCAATCGTCTTGAATATTTCATTTAGTCGGAAAAGCGAACCTGAGGTCCCTCTTCAAACGCTGTCAAGACTCAAATGTTTACAACAATAATTTCATCAACAAACCAATGTTTAGTGGTCACAAATAGTTGGCCCACAATATCCATTCGAACTCTCCGGGCTTGTTTCACTCAACATTCTCAACAGCTCGTGTCTATTCGTCGTCAAACGGCCTATATTGCCCTCTAGTTACAGTCCTACTTTATAAACCACACTGCGCATATTCTGCCCCACGCACTATCTTTTTTGGAGCCTTCTCCGGACTTTCATCTGGGGCTAGTGGGGGGAGTAAGTCACTCACTGGCGATCCGAGGTTCCAACGCGATATTTATGCAATTCAGTCGGTGATTCGGATCTTTATCTATACACCAGATAAATTAATTTGTAACGCATTTTCTTTCGGTTAAATTTGTCGGAGAGGATCTCGACATTTTAATAACGTTCTTAAATGTCATGGCGAGTTTTATTGTCATGTTTGTCTTCTCAGTTCAGGTAACGAACACACTTCTTAATTCTTTACCCAACTCAGACGATATCAAAATTTATTATTTTAAATATAATTTTTTTAAATGTTTCAAAAAATTTCAACAAAACCATATCATGTGACCCCTCATTGGAACGAGCTCAGTGAGCTCGTTGCAATGAGGGGTCACATGATATGGTTTTGTTGAATTAGTTTGAAAAATTTAATTTTTTCAACTGCTCAATTTGCATATTACGCGGATGCGGGCGATTCGTTAGGTAAAGGGTTAATTCAAAAAAAATATCTTCGAAAGAAATCTCCTTCAGTATTTCTCTCTTAGCATTCCAACACAAGAAAAATCTTTAGAAATTGAACGTAATCGAAACTCAATACGATTAAGGGCCTCATTTGGATTTCTGCTGAAAGCGAAATTACTTAAATTTAACTTAACCCTTCGAAACGGAAAGGTCGCTTTTCTGATCCAGGGTGGTGATACGACACGAATCCGCAAAGTAGATAGTTTTTCAGTGAATTTCTGTGGTACTCTTATCAAGTTTTCAATGTGCAGCCCAAGGCCACACTTTCCAAATATTTATTAGTCCTCTCTAAGCATAGAATATGGACCCTAGCAGTTGATGTCTCTGAACTGGCAGGAAATTTGCCATCTTGGGTCCACAGGGTTAAAGTTTGTATTACGGAAATGTTTTGTTCGTTAATCATTCTTCCGCGTCTCTATGATCAAATTTGATCACATACTTGACATATTTATTCATCTATTGGTGTTCATTGCCACATCAGCACCCAAGGTTATATCCCGGCGGACTTCACTGACATAAAGAACTAACTGACTTTTAAATTGCTTGGACACTTTCTGCATAAATGCATACATAGCTAGTGCCGCGGAGTAGAGTTAATTTATAACAACGACGAAGCAGTGACCCAGAAAACATTTCTATGGTGTTTTCGAATTGTCTGTTTGGGGTTTAGCGACACTTTCAGCAGACGATTTCTAATTACTATGGATCGCTGATCTGTACACAACAGATATCATGTATGGAACTTAGCAAAACGTCGCAAATCAAAGTGCCCCACCCACCGTAATGTGGCGTCAAGTCAATCACTGCGATACCTCCTCCCAATCAATGAGTTTTGATGACATGAAAATTGTTACGATGTGACTGTAGTCCAGGCATGTCGAAGTACCGCCGGTACCAACATAACCGGTACCGGGACGGGGCAGAGCCTGTCTCGCCGAAACCGGTATTGGTACAGGGACAAATCAACAATTGGGTGACATATCGCAATCAAATGGGAGAAATTCGCATTTAAACCGACCCAGTCCCCAAGATCCCCCTAAAAAACATGGCATCGTACAATGAGGGGTCATAACCTATGTTTTAGAGACAAAAAATGAAAATAATAGTTATTCAAGAATTATTTTTTGCAAGTGTCGTCTGCTTTTCATGTTAGGTAAAGGGTTAAAAAAACAAAAAAACAATGAAGGCCCCATTACACCCACGGCAAAGCGTCTTCGTTTGCTCGCACGGATACATGATCCAATTGTTGACTGCATAATTCACCTGTGAAGTTATCGTTTATAATCAAACCCGGAAATCCCAGTAAATCACACTTTGGAAAGAAATAAAAAGAGGTTATTACATGGTTACTTCGGTCTCTGGCTGATATGATGTTACCTCGGGCTGATATCTTGTACTGCATAAATCTAACCAAGTAATAACCTGTAATTAGAAAGCCAAATATTAATATCATGGAACACTAAATGTAAAGTTTGTTAATATGAAACTTAAATAAAATTAACTTTCCCGCAGTGTGGCGACATGATTTGAAATAAATAGAGGATATTCACGAAAATTTGATGAATACCGAAAATATCTCGTGAATGGCTACAAAGAAATATGAGGATCTTCACGAGCGACGCAGTCGCGAGTGAAGATCCTCATATTTCTTGTAGCCACGAACGAGATATTTTCGGTATTCATTAAATTTTCGTGAATTTTCTTTTTATTTAATGCTCCACGACTACAAACTCTCCAATTTGTGGCCTTTATTTGCCATTAAGGCGCAAAATTTATGTGCCGAACCGGCGTCCATACAAAAATTACAACAACCAAACTCCAACCATTGGAATGTGTGAATATCCGCACAAAAAGTAGTCCCGTCTTATTTCTCCCCTAACTTTACGATTTACCAAGGCTGGCGAATTGAAATAATCGCAATGTGTTTCGAAGAAATAGAACAATAACAAAAAACACCACTTTCTTATTTTCAATAACAAGACACGTCATTTTATTTTTTTTGAACTCAATGCACTGAAGACGTGTGAAGTTGAACTGAAGAAATTTGAAAGTGATTTCGGCTTTTCGCTGGAAGGTGAATGAGAAAGTCAAACTTTGAAACCGCTGATTTAATGAATTGACTTAGTCACTGTCACTATCAATTATTCGAATTCGTTTGTATTTGGGACTCTGGAATTCATTACTGATGTGCTGACTCGTTTAAAATACATGTGATTCGTCATCCGAACCTACGATGAAATATCGATTTCTAAATATCATTTTGATATTTCGTTTTGCCGACCGACAGGGGAATATGACTTAATTTTTCGGCGTGAATTGATGCCTGAGCATTAAATAAAATTAACTTTCCCGCAGTGTGGCGATATGATTTGAAATAAAAGATGATAATTTAAAACAACTTGTATTTTTATTGAGGTTGACAACAAACGCAGACAATGCCAGAAAAAATTCGAGATTATAGCCCCAGCTGCATATGTTACCGCCTGGCGTTACCATGGTAAGTATTTGAAATAACCTTGCCCATTACGTAATTATTTCTGCAACCGAATGACTTGTAAACCACTTCATTTTTCTAGAATATTCACAACGCAACAGACGATATTCCAAATAAAGTGTTTGTTGAATTACAGATCAGTTTACGATATGAAGTATGATGGAGTGACCTCGAACTTCACTATTTATTGAATGTTTGTCCAGTCACATCGCGGGGTACACGAGAGGTTTATTTACTAAACTTGTCATCGCTATAAGTTGCCCTGTTCATTTCACGACGTGAGTTTTGGGCTGTGTGTAGGGTCTTATTGGAGC
This sequence comes from Pictodentalium vernedei, assembly GCA_031216915.1. NCBI lineage: Eukaryota > Metazoa > Mollusca > Scaphopoda > Dentaliida > Dentaliidae > Pictodentalium > Pictodentalium vernedei. The sequence goes on from CM062297.1 coordinate 78,959,044, forward strand.
ATACAGTACGCGGAGAGTGGATTGTAACTAAATCACCCGCAGAGTGGAGTTATCACCCGAACTATAAATTTCAAATTTTGTGTATATCGACTAAAAACACAAGCAATGTTTCAGCCAATGGACCTCCAGGTTTAACCCGGAGGTCCATTGACTGAAACTTTGCTTGTGCTTGTTATGATTTGCAACAAATGTGCAATTATTGCGTGGGTGGAATCTCCACTCTGCGGGAGACTTTGTGATAATACACTCTCCACGTACTGTACGTATTGTGATGAATTGACGGTAACTTGGTCTGAGGTCTGTTGCTTCTGGGATTATGTTGAACATAAACTCTGGGCCTTATACCTCACACCATGTTACCCGTTCAACAAATGTATCTAACAAAGAGAGTTAAAAGTGTTCTCCTAACCCTTTTGTCATATCTCCTCTGACAAATAAAATATGTTTAACCTCATACTGGTCACTCCCCAGAAAAATTCTAAGTTCATTTCTTCAAGACCATCTATCGTAAAGCTATAGTATAGATTTGAAATCACAGAGAGGAGGGTGATATGCAGTACAGTTAAAACTAGACGTCCTGTGTTGAAATGCGCACAAATAGCACGTCGATTTGCACGTTAATCTACGCGTTATGACCATAGTAAGGCTATCAAATTCTGTTCATATGGCCTGTGCACAAGCAACGTTTCATCCAATGGACCTCCGGGTAACCCTGAGGTCCATTGGCAGAAACATTGCCTGTGTTTGCTATGAGTAACAAGCAGAACCTGCTGTGCTTCGGATGACATTCGACGAGGCAATTGCGCGCAATTCCTACGCGCAATTAAGCCTAGATAAGCGCTCAGTTCGTGACAGGACTTCTAGTTTTAACTGTATGTTTTGTAATTGCTTGACTAATGTAGATGGAACCGTATGTGAAGTTGATAATAATATAATTTCACGAAACTTCTCCAGGAAGCTGGCCAAATAAGCATGTTTTGTCAGGATTCAGAACGTTTTCCCTTTGTTTCTTTAAAAAAAAACTCGATAAAGGGACCTTTTGTTCCTGAAACTTAATCCTATGACCCGGCAGGTCGCTTTTCCGGCTCAGGAATATGATACGACATAATTCCATTAAGTAGGATGGCTGCTAAGTGGATGTGAGGGTAGACCAACTAATATTTTCAACATGCAGCCCAAAGGCTGCATGTTGAAAATATTAAGTGGTCTACCCCTAAATAATAAATATGAACTCGACTATGGTTTATTGCATAGAAATGTTGAAGTGAAGCACGTAAAACACAACCAAAACACACAAGACCCACGTTGTTTAACTGACAATTTATGAAAAGTATTTATCTCCTGTTCCCAGAAACCCGGACCGTTCACGGAAGATTTCTAGACCCCAAACCCCAATCAGTATTATCACTATGTAGCGAACAAACTATTGGTTTTAATACGCTTTCCAATATTATGAAGACCATTGTGACATTGATGTAAGGGACAGAAACATTAATAATCACTCTGACAAGGTGACGTGTTGTACGACGTTGTACAATGATGATGATCGATCAGTAGTTAGAAGGGGGGGGGGGGGGGGGCGGGGGGTCATAGATTTTTGTTGTTGAAGTTTTAAAGACGCTTTCGATCGGCCTCGTGTCGGACAGATTTACGGGTGAATGATTTAGCATTGGTTGACAAGTGCACCATCAACGTGCAGTACGCCTTAGTACACAGCGCCACCGTGCCCCCATGTGGGCACTCTGGATTAAGTGCCGCGCCCAAGGTACCCTAGTGGGGATTGACCCGTAGACCTCTTGGTTTGAATTCAATTGCCGTAACCACTTAGCCACCGCGCTCCCAACAAGTAGTCACAGTGTCGCCGTACAAGATTATAAGAAAGAACTTGGACCAATGAAAGAAGCAAGAAGTAAATCTGTAAATCAGCCCCTTCCACCATCAGGAACAATTTAAAAAAAACAACAACAACAAAGAAAAGCCGACAAAAACATCCAAATGCAATCTCGAGAACGCTGTTTGTATGGTAACGAATCTTCAATCAATATTTTATTTTTGCAAAACAAGACATCAAAAACAATGATAACATGATTACTGACAATTCATGCTGAGAAGATCCATATATATATAATATGGGACTGTGTTTTGAAAACATAAAATAATAGATGAGACAAACACCGTGATTGTTGTTCACTTCAAAGGCACAATTAGTGAATCTAAGAAATATCAAACACCGTGTAAACAAGACAGCGGCAGAATATTTTATTTTTGCAAAACAAGACATCGAAAACAATGATAACATATAACAAATTAGAAAAAACAACATAACTGCAGAATATTTCAAAAATTAAGACATCAAAGATGATGATAATATATAGTAACAAACTAATTAATTGTTTTCTCAATTCAACCGACTGACAAAAAACAACACTATTTTAATTTGCAAAAATGATTTTTATTTTGCAAAAAAAAAAATGACAATTTATATGCTACAGACTATAACAAGGATTAAGCAAGTGTGAAAAAAAAGGTTGGCTAGACGCTACTCCTGATCATTAAAAGGTTGGCCAGACGCTACTAATGAAATTAAAAAGGTTGGCTAGGTGGGACGACACCTATTATAGACCAGCGGAAAGGGAAGAATTAAGCTGCTCAACCTGTTGTAATAACGAAAGCACTAATTAACTTACGATGTTTTATTTCTTGGTAACTTTTTATTGACCACAGTTGGGAACAATATTTTCATAACCTGTTCATTTGCTTCCTTTGTTATCATCACCACTATAGTACGGCCGCCATTGACTGGTCACTTTCCACAGGTGGCTAATATTTCCACGGACGCATTGATATTGGATTCCAAACACTAATTAAATGAATACTAATCAAAAATTTAATTAATGAAGCACCGGGTACAACCCGGTGCTTCATTAATTAATTTTGTTAGCTGATGATGATTTTATTTATTACCTGATAAACGCATGCGTGAACATCACTGAACACGCATGGATTTCGACCAGTCCACGGGGGCTGTGCTGCATCATAACGTAACGGTAATTTTCGGAGACCATGCAAGCTTGGGTCTATACAATTTCGACTCATATTTAAACAAAGGCGATTCTCAGTCGGCGTGGTTTAATCGGGAAAGGGGTCGGTATAGCGCCCACAATAGTGTATGCTAAGTTTTCAGGAACAACAACGTGCCTTTGAATTCGCATGTGGATAATAAATACTACCTTTAACATTACACAGACAAAATTGGATTATAATTCTGTAATTGACTTGAATATCTCATAAGAGGTGAGAAAATAGAAAAAAAATCAATTTTGTGGATATACTCAGGGCGGCTCGAGTGTCGAATAAGCTATGTATGTGTCGTCTGATAGCTCTCTATCGGGAATAAACAGGAGAGAGACATTTACGTGATACAGAGAAATCCATTTTAAATATGTCAAATTAAATTATTTCCCTGTATCTCGTAAAGCTTCTGTCTACACAGCGTCGAAGTCAAACGAAATTGTCACTCGGAAGTGGAAAATACGAAACACATTTTTTGTATTAATCGTCCGGAAAAAAAATCACTTTTATTCTCCAAAGATCTCTGCAGGAGTATGTCAGAAACCGGGCTTTGTCGCTGTTGGGGGAAATAGATTCACGCCGCGTATTCAGCCAAAACTCAAGGAGTATCGCCTGAATCCGTGCGTGAACGTATGTCTCGCCGTCACGAATCCACCCGTTTCACTTTGTTGGGGTGGTTCTTATCCTGAAGGGGTCAATGGCTTTTCCTCGAAAAGTATAAATCGACAGGAGTTCACTGAAAACCAAAAACTTAATACAAAAACATATAAATAAATATGGTAATTTGTGACTTACATGTACATGGAATCCAATGAATAGGAAAAACAAAACGTCAATCACCCCCTACCCACACCGTTTTTGAGTCACTTGCGGGCCCGCATACTCTGCTGTCGCTGGTTTTTCCACCTTCTCGCTGGTTTTTGTTCTTTGGTCGCCTCTTCACTTCACCCATTCACGGCCGTCGCACGTCCACTAACGTATTGCCACTTTATCCGGACGACATTGCTCTATAACAAGTGACGGAATGTCACTCTACCACTGCCGTCGCACGGCCACTAACGTATTGTCACTTCACTATATTGCATTCCCTCCAACATGTGAGGAAATGTCACTCTACCACTGCCGTCGCACGGCCAGTCACTAGCTTATTGTCACTTCACTTGACGCTTTTCACTCAAGCAGTCGCCACCAATGGGGTTAAACGCCCCCCCCCCCCCTACGTTTATCTCAAAATAATGTTCATACAGGCAAAGCCTATTCTGCATACGTAGGGCTTGCCTTCTAAAACAGGTAATGACGTTTGCCCAAATGCGAATAGCTCCCTGAGCTCGTACTTCGTGTTTCTGATCCCATTCTCATATATGGCCACCAACTTGGCCCGCGACTGCCCCTATTCTAAATTGAGCTATCTGGTTCTTCTACATCACAACGTGCCTATACTGTCGCACCGATGCGGCACCTCCTCTAACCTACAGCATGTGACATCCCCATCTACTCGCAACAACCCACAGTCTTACACACCTTCAGACTGGAATGAATTTTTCGAGAAATCCCCCAATTTTTATTTCGATAGCCAGAACATTAATTCTCAGTTTAATCGCTTCTTTTGAACTTGGCTTCTTAGATCTATCTTAATTTAATACTTGCTTTTAAGTTCCTTTGAAAAACTCACATTTCGGCATATCCTGACATTTCGGAGACAGGCTAAATGCGTAATATGGGTGTGTGTCCAGAGCATGTTGCGGTGTACTGTTTTTTCCAACAATTACCCATTAACGGGCCATAATTACACAGATAATGACTGCAGGAGAATACTGTCTCTCTTATTCCTTTAATCAGTTATCAGATGGCCCATGTGGCGTTTAACAAATGCGCCATAATGGACATTAAATTTCATGCTTAATTTGCAGCGATTGAATTATTGCTGGTCTGTTTAAATGAAAAATCGGCTTTCGGGGTCCGTCGTACACCTATCTTTATGTTTTATGTTTAACCCAGTCAGAAAGATTATCGAAAATATTTTCACTTTTAAACAAGAAAAATCGCAACTTTATGCTATCACCTTGACAGAGTAGATGAGCAGGCTATCCTGAACCTAGCGAATCGGACGAATCGGCTCACGTGATATGCAAATTCAGAAGTTGAAAAAATATTATTTTTCAAAATGTTTCAACAAAACTATATCATGCTGCTCCTCACTGAAACGATCTCGTTCCAATGAGGGTCATGTGATATGGTTTTGTAGAAATGTTTTGAAAATTTTGGAAAAAGTAATATTTAAAATAATAAATTTTGATATCGTCTCTGTTGGGTAAAGGGCTCACCAGTAAAAGTTTTGTTACTGGTAGATTTCCCTTCCGAAGACTTACTGTACTCTTATTTTGGGAAAAAATAGTTGAGAGAGAGAGAGAGAGAGAGAGAGAGAGAGAGAGAGAGAGAGAGAGAGAGAGAGAGACTTATGCTAACATTATCTTTTGCAGACCCCCAATTGTAGCCTTATTTGAAATTAGAGTAGGAAGGGGCTGCGCAGATATGTCCAAACATTCCCCTGTTTGATTGGGGTCGACTACGGTTCTTAACCCTTTGAACCCTAGTGGTATCTTCCATGTCCGTTCAGTGGCTGCAATTAAAAGAGTCCATATTCATTATTTGGGGTAGACGAAGCAATATTTTCAGCGTGCAGCCTCGGGGCTGCACGTTAAAAATATTGATTGGTCTACCCCACACATTTACTGAACAGCCATCCAATATAAGGACGTTTGACATATCATGTTCCAGGCCGGAAAAGGGCCGCTCGGTTTCAAAGTTCGGGGGAAAGTCGAGAAAAATGCACATTTTTGGCTCCTTTTTTAAATTTTTGTAACTCGTATCCATATGTCATCTTGGAGTTTACTACTCTCTCAGAATGTCCGCGCTGTTATGTAAATGTTTATAGAATTTGTTCATTTCGATCGACCCAGAAGGGAAAGGGGGAGGGGGGGGGGGGTTGGGGTCAGGAAAAAAAATTCGGACACTAGGCGCAAAAAAGTATTTTTTCGACCCTTGGGCACCCACCCACCCCTTTTTGAAGGAAAAAAAAATGTCATTTTGAAACCTGGTACCCTCCTCCCCCCCCCCCCAAAAAAAAATAGAGTAAATTGCACATAAACTGCTTTGCTTGGCAATTTCAACGGGTATTTTTGCTGGAACATGGTTTGTATTGTTCCAGTATTGTTCTAGTAACATTTGGTCTACCCACAACCAGCTAATGAAGATTGGTCGGAATTTGGTCCCATTTCTTGGTAAGTTTATGAATTTATTCCAACTTTCTCACAGACACTGACAGTCAGTGAATACAAGGGTAATCAGGAGAGTATATTGCATATACTGGTATTCTACCTGAACAGTATTAAGACAGGCGCAGCAGGAACAAGTGTGAAATATGTTGAACATTTTGATGTTTTACCTGGTTTCACCACTGTATTTGCTGCTATTTCTATTCTTTCTGTTTCTACCCATTTCTACACTCAATTTTAGTTTCATTAGTCTAATATGAATTTATTAAGCATTATCAAGTGCATAATTTATAGAGGCAGTTAACTCAATGTTGTATTGAACCTGTCAATAGTCAATATGATGAGGCGTGATTCTTTGGTATCAGAGATCCACCCCTAATAAACTGTACTGTTGCACCTTGGACGAATTGCGTAGTGCATCATTTAGTAAGTTGATTCATCTTGGCAAATCAGTTGATAAAGTGTGAAAGAAGAGGTGACCAAGTTGAGTTGAAAAGGTCCACCATATCTCTCCAAATTAGGGCTGTCGCGATTATTCGATTAGTCGACTAACCGTCTCGACAGCTCGATCCGCAAGTATACAGAAGAAGTCTCCTTGGTTACGAATCGAAATTAAGTATTTTTATTGTTTACTAATCATATATATTTCATTTTCAGGTTATTTTATTCAACTTTGTGGGGAGTTAGTTTAGTATAGTAACTGGGACAAAGTTAGGAGGCCTTAAATAAAACTGTGAGCGCTAAGTTGTCGAACGGTTCGTCGTGTTGCCTTTTGTCGCGTGTGTACAATTTTCCCTGTCCGATCGCGTAATTTTGTCTTGATGATGGCGAGCAAGTCTGTTCAGACGGAGGTAAGTATGGAGGTAAATACGTGTAATATCGCGGTCCAGGTCAACGGTGCCAACGGAGTAAGTATTGGTGTGCAGACAGAGGTCACTGGGGGTGTCGGTCAGAGCCGGGTTGGTGGGGCCACCGATGGCGATATTGGGCTTGAAGTTTGTAAACAGTGTTCTATGATGTATGGGGACTGTCGCTCGATGGGATATGGAGAGGTATGTGCAAACTGTCAGGAAATCCTCCGCCTACTTGAGACAATTGTTAAGTTTGAGGGGGAGATTGCTGAGCTGAAGGGAAAACTTGGTAGGGCGGGGCTGTCTGGAGTTACGCCTGTGAAAGTGGCTTTCCGAGAAGGATGGAAGGTTGTCGGTGGTTCCAAGAGGAAACATGGGGGTAGAACCTTTGATGTGAATGAGGTAGGTGATGAGGTGGGGGCTGCTAGAAAAGTACGTAGGACAGATGAGGGGGGCCCAGGCCGGAGCAATGCTGTAAAGCGTTTGGCGTGGACTACCAAAAGTGGTAGGAAAGGGGGGCCAGAGAAGCAGGTAGATAGGGGTGTAAAGTCCAAAGGCAGTGGGGAGTGCAGCACCAGAAACAGATTTGATGTGCTCGATTCGGAAGAGACAGAGGAGGAGATGGAGGTAGTTGCAACAGATAGTAGCTTGGGGTCTAGGCCAGGAAAAAGGAGGAGGGACCCGGGGGAAGACCAGGGGAGTAGTCCAGGTAGCTCAGGGCCTGGAAAGAGACGGAGGGACAAGGATAGGAGTAATCCTAGGTCAAAGATACCGATACCGATATTGATTCCGAGTGGGGCTGTTGGAGAGGAAGAGGACGCTGTAAACAATAGGAGACTAGAGGAGATAAATAGGGCGAGGTCCAAAAGTAAGTTGGTGGTTGCGGGAAGTAGCATAGTTCGGGGGATCGACAAGGTTGTCTGTGGTCCGGACAGTAAAAATAGAACAGTTCTGTGCTTTCCGGGGGCTAAAGTGGAGGACCTGAGGGATAGAGTGGACGGTATTGTAGCTGGGTCGGGGCCTGATCCGATAGTGGTATTACATGTGGGGTCCAATAACATCAGGGAGAGGAAATCAGTTCGTTTGGTGGACACATACAAGGACCTAATTAGTAAGCTACTTAGCAGGAATGCTCGGATCATCGTTTCAGGGGTGCTCCCCGTTATGGGTGGTGGGAATGAGAGGAACTCGCGGATTATGGCACTAAACGAGGAGCTGGAAGAGCACTGCAAAGACTTGGGAGTACATTTCATTGACCACTGGGATTCATTCTGGGGACAAGGAGAGTTGTATGGTCGAGACGGACTGCATTTAAGTAGGATGGGTACAGACCTGTTGGGCCAAAAAATCTTACAGGTGGCTGGGCCTTTTTTGGAGAAAAGGGGGGTAGGGGACCACAGCCGGTAACCCAGAGTGGCACAAATGCTGGGAACATAGGAAGAACAACAAACATGCACAATACAGGGACATACCAGGGTTATAATAATGTGCCAGTGATGACAAAAAACAAAGATTCATTAAGTTTGGGTACTGCAACATCCAGGGTCTGCACAAGAAAGTAAGCGAAATATCAACAATGATGGACGAAGGAGGCTTCGATATAATGGGTCTAAGTGAGACGTGGATACGACGGGATGAGCGGGTTGATCAGATGAAGGGTTGCGTGTGGATAGGAGCTGGGCGAACTGAGGGTCAGAAACGGGGTGGGGGTGTTGGCATCTACGCTAAAGAGGAATTACAGCCCTCATTGATTACAGATCTCACAGAAGCAAGGACTCAGATTCCAGTATCCAACGAAATAGTCTGGGCAAAAATCAAGTTAGGAAGCAGGAGTGTTGCCGTTGGTGTTGTATACTTAGCAGTGGAGGGAAGTAAGCCCGAGTGGAATGATTCAATATTTACAACTCTTAGATCGAATATCACAGAGCTTGGGAGCAGAGGGTTCAGTATTGTCCTAATGGGGGACTTCAATGGGCACATCGGGGATAAGGAGGAGGGCATACAGGGAGGTGATAGGAAAATTAACACGAATGGGAGGAAGATGTTGGACCTATCAAAAGAGCTTGGTTTAAAGATCCTGAACAGGGATGCGAAATGTAAGGGTAAATGGACCTGGGAGAGGAACGATAAGAAAACAATAATTGATTATATACTCACTGACATTAGCGTATGGAGGGAGGTTATAGATGTAGAAATAGATGACGAGGGAAAAAATGAGTTGGGTAGTGATCACAACCTGATAACAGTTAAGATTATGGGCAAAAAGACGAATAGAGACAGAAATACCTTCAAGGAAGTTTGGGGATTAAAACAAGGAGCCGACTGGAAGCAGTTTCGGGAAAAACTAAAACCAAATCTTGAATGTATCCCTAGGGATGCAAATGTCCAGAGTATTTCAGATGGCATAGTAAATAGCCTAACAGAGGCAGGGAAGGAGTGTATAGGAAGGGTGAGGGTCCCAACGAGAGAGCTTGGATACAGGGTTAACGAGGGACTGAAAAAGGCTATAAAAGAAAGGAAGGTAAAATGCGCTGCTTACAGAAGAAGTAGGAAGCTTAAAGGGGTGGATAACAATGACACGAGACTAATGAAAGGAGAATATGAACTGGCACGGAAAAAGGTGAATGAGATAAAGAATAATAATAGGAAGGAGCGCAATTGCAGTCTTGCCAGAACAATAAAGAAAACGGGGGGTTCGAGCTCAAACGTATTTTGGAACTGGGTAAATAAACGGGGGAAAAGTAGTGTGCAGAGTATCAAAGTGGATGGGGAAAGTACAGAAGATAAAGGCCGTATCGCTTCAGAGTTAGTCAAGCACTGGGAAAAGATAAACGATAGGCGATGGGGCAGTGGGTCCCCACCAAAAAGAAATACACTGGTGGAGGAGAACCTATCCAATCGTGTATGTAGCGAAATAACGGCAGAAGAAGTGCGGAACGTGGTCTCGAAATTAAAAAATGGTAAAGCGGGAGGGACTGATGAAATTCTGAACGAATTCCTCAAAAATGGAGGGGAGGCACTTATTGAAGTCCTGACAAACCTTTTCAACCTGGCTCTGCGAAAGCAAGAGGTCCCCAGAGAGTGGAGGGAAAGTAAGGTGTCGTTCATACACAAAAAGGGGGATAAGGAAGTTCTAGATAACTATAGGGGGATATCAGTTAGTAGTAACATCGGAAAAGTATTCTGTAAGGTCATATACGGTAGACTAGAGGAAGTTATTGAAGAGAAAGGTTTTTTAGGAGAAATTCAAAATGGTTTCAGGAAAGGACGAAGAGTCACCGATCACCTATTTACACTCACCCAACTGATAGAATCAACAAAGGCTGAAAAGAAAAAGATGTTTCTGGCATTTCTAGATGTGAAAAAAGCGTACGACCGAGTGTGGAGGGAAGGTATGTGGCGAAAGCTCGAGGGCATCGGACTGGGGGGTGACTTTGTGGGAATCATGAAAGCACTGTATACAGATGTGCAAAGCCAACTCAGTCTAGGGACTATCACTACAAAACGAGTCCCTATGGATATAGGCCTCAAGCAGGGGTGTATCTTTTCACCGATTTTGTTTGCATTGTATGTTAAAGATTTAGGGGACGAACTAATTCAGAGTGCGGAGGGGGTAAATGTTGGAGACATAAAGATACCAGGCTTATTCTTTGCGGACGACATGGTGTTAATGTCTAGAACTGAACAGGGGCTAGAGAAACTGCTGGAAATTGTTGGTAGATATGGGAACACTTGGCGGCTCGAACTAAATGAAAATAAAAGCAAGGTAATACCCGTTGGACGCAAGGTAGATATGACGAAGAGATGGAGAGTGGGGGAGTTCTCAATCCCCGAAGGGGAAAGCAAACAAATCACTGTAGGAGAAACGGGAGAGTATGAGTATCTAGGGGTAAGCATAAATATAACGGGAAGAGGGGTGTACAGAAATTACTCAGCCAAACTGATTCTGAAGGGGAAAAGAATTCTGAACCAACTAAAACTTTTAGGGAAAAATAGTTTCAACAAGGTCTTTGTGGGGAAAACACTGTGGGAGAGGGTGGGTTTACCAAGTATAACGTATGGCACGGACGTGATTCCATTAAACCAAACCGTTATTAAGAAGTTGGAAAATACTCAAAATGATGCCGGCAGATGGATAACAGGGTCGAGTAATGCTGCAGCCTTGGAAGCAGTAAGGGGGGAGCTTGGGTGGATGAAAATCAAGGACAGGGTAGATTTGGGAAAACTGTGTTACTTTAACTACTTGAGAAACCTGCCTGACAACCGGTGGTGCAAATTGATGCTCGATACCATTTGGAATTCTAATATAGAAACGGGGTGGTCAAAACATGTGAGGGAACTAATGGACAATTACTCTATAGAGGTCACAAACATAGAAGTAGGAATGAAAGAAGGCAAAAGGTTTGTCAAAGAGAGAGTCATGGAAGATTGCAATCGAAACTGGCGAGCAGGGGTTAGCGTGAAAAGATCACTGCAGGGGTTACAATATAAAGAAAAGCCAGCTTTTGAGAAGTACCTAGATGGCACCTTTGGAGGGTCACTGCTGTTCAAACTGAGATCAAGATCACTGGAGCTTCGGGGAAAAATTGGGAGAGATGGGGAAAAGGGATGCCAAATGTGCCACTCTGGAGTAGTGGAGACCCTGGAACATTTTCTCTTGGAATGCCCACAGTATATACCTCATAGAATAAAATTTACTGGAAGAATAATGCAGAAGTGGGGTGAAGAAACAAAGGATAGATGGCTGAAGGGGGACACGAGGGAGAGGGTAGGAATGCTTATTGAAGAAATTGAAAAAGAGGAAGTGAGGGACACTATTAAGCAGTTTATATCTGAATGCTGGGAGGAGAGGAGGGGAAAAGGGGGTGGGGTGCAGGGGGAATGATGGCCTTCTCTTATGAGGACCGCGACAAATCAGCGGCTGGCCAAAGAGTTATTATTATTATTGAAGTAGTCGACGTTTTTTATGTTTAGTCGATCGTCGTTCATTTTCAAGGTGGTACACGTCTACTACACGTCGGGGCTAAATTGCATTGTTTTGTGAGGTGAATGATCAATGAAGGTGAATAACTTTAAATATCTAACCATAGTTAACATTCATATCCGGAAGACTGTACGACTGTCACTGACTGTGTAAGAAAGAACTCTCACAGTTACTCGAAAAGAATAGATTCTTCTGAATTTCTCCAGTCTTGTACACACGAATGTACCCATTGGAAAACCCAAAGCGCGGAAGTGACAAAATTATGACGAAAGTCAGAACGTCAGATCACTTCTCAAAGTTCGGAACTTCAGACTAAGATCCAATTTTAACAACTGTCGAGGGAGTGCATAGATCTCAATGTTCAAAATTTCGAGAAACTTATTGCAGAAAGGAAACATATGCAGGAACGTTCTTTGGTAAATTCATTTTAATTCACCGGCTTCAATCTAGTTCAAACTTGGACCCGCAGTCAGTAATATTATTTTTGGGGTTGGTACGTCCTACAGGACGTACCAACCCCAAAAATTATATTACGGACTGTGGGTCCAAGATTGGACTACATGTAGCTTCAGTCGGGACCGATTTGTTGTTCCCACAACCCCACTTCGTCTGAACACACTGGTGCCATTGTCATTTTCAGAGTTTTACGAACAGAAGAATGATTTGCTAAAAAATCATGGGAAGCGACTATTAATCGGCTAACCGTCGATTACTGGTCACGATTAGTCGATTACAAAAAATGATAGTCGCGACAGCCCTACTCCAAATTTGGTCAGGATGCATTATGGAAATTTTGGGGCTCTGATTTGTCGAGTGACGACCCTGTGATTTATATATTATCTTTTACGCAATGAATGTCAGTGTTATCCTGCAATATATTGGAGGCTGTTCATTCAGCTGAGGCTTGAAACCTATTTGCTCAAAATACGGTACAGGGCCAGTGACAGGACAGTAACTTTTCAAGTGGTTGTTACAATATTCAGCTTGATCTCACTGCAACATAATACACAAGCGTATCCTTTCTGACCCAGAAGATCCCAACACACTTAATTCTTTGATTTAATTTTATTCTTTGTTATAGCTGATTGCCATAGCAAACGCCATGTTTCTCTTCAGACATCCAGTATCTTCTTCAACATGTGCTATATACACTATGGTGCAGGGGTAAATGGCTCAAATTCATATTAACTCAACTGTTTCCCCATTGACAAACTGTTTACACCATTGTGTAAACAGTTTGTTAATAGGGAATCAGTTTCCCTGTTGATAAACTCTCTATCAATAAGATATGATGTCCGGACTATTTGATGGTTCGGCCTTTCTGACAGTATATCACAAATTGAAGGGAACTGGTTTGAGGGCTACCCACTAAGCCCAAGGCTTGATTGATCAATAACAACCCTACATTTTGCTCATACATGTATATGACGAAAATTCATAATTACATAATGAGAATCCGTGAAAGTAATCAGTTGCATTGGGAAATGGCATTATGCCACTGTATCACATTCATGGTGAGAGGAGTCCTTTTATTGTCAGATCTGGTTAGATTACATTTATGTTAGATTATATAAATGATAATTCGTTTAAATTGCTTTAACTTTTTTTCAAAATCGTGAACCACTGATGATGTGATTAGGGCTGTCACGATATTTTAATTTAGGAATCGATTAATCGTCGCAAATAATCGATAATAATCGATTATTCGTACCTAGATGCCCCCCCCCCCCCACCTTCGCCATCTTTTTGAAGTCGTTAAAAATGAGGTTCAAGTCTGTTGACCTACCTCAAGTAAACAACGAAGACGATCCTCTTTTAGGTACATTCAAAGCTTTGATGTTCTGAACTTTTGAACCGTCAGTGTAATAATCAAGACCGGTCGTCAGTTGCGAACTTCGCAAGTTCGCAACTGCCGACCGGTCTTGATTATTACACTGACGGTTCAAAAGTTCAGAACATCAAAGCTTTGAATGTACCTAAAAGGCATATGCTCATAACGCCGGGCTTCTTGAGGTTTAACGTCGACGTTCTTGCCCTTTTATCTTTAGAAACAATAGTTTTTTCATCAGTTTTTTTAATTATTAAACGTCTAAAACGGGGTGAAATTTACCAATTCTACCACAACGAAAGATACTAATCGATTTCGACAATCGATTAATCGTGACAGCCCTAGATGTGATGGGGAACGGTGAACATCTGTCCACGTTCCCATGCTACTAGCACCTATCATGCATTACCAATCATCCCCCTGTTAGCCCAGAGGAGATGGAGTGATGGCAAAAAGCCCACACAAGCTTCCCTTTTCAATATGCATCACTTATTTGAAAGAGAAGAGCTCATAGGAAACAACTTCAAGGCATGGAAAAAACGTGTTTTCAGAGCTGCTGACCCACCCACCCACCCACCCCCGCCTTGTGTCCGGAAAAAAATTGACGAACCCACCCCTCCCTCCCCCCCCCCCCCACACACCCCGATATCGACCAAGTAAAAATTTTCAATTCAATCCTGATTGACACAGCTCATTGAGCTCTGTCTTGCACGACTGAATCAGTTTATGACTGAAATATTGATATTTTGACATCAGTCTGCAGCGTGTTAAAAACAAGACCACTTCTCGTGGTTTTCGGGGACAACCTTATACCAACCTGATTTTGAAACTAGAAGTCCTGTCACAATTAGCGCAAAAGTGCTCGTTAGTTAACGCGCTCTTTACTGCAGAAGAATGAAGTAGTCTGAAATACACAAGAGCGTTTGCGCTGTGCAATGCAAAATGTAATGCGCTATCAGCGAGGTCGGTAGTGCAATCACGGACTAAACTGATCAAATAGAAAGAAAATATTGAGACTGCAGTATGTGGAGGGAGGATTACTAGTAAGTCGTCGTGGGATCGATTTTTCACTTAATAATTATTTACAATTTCTGAGGACAAAACACAATAAGCACTAGCAAACTTACATCTCATGGACCACCGGGTTGCATCCGGTGGTCCATGTAATGGAACTTTGTAAGTATTTCTTGTTCTGTTATGAACAATTATAGAAACTTTTCGAGTGGAGAATATATAGCGCTGTGAGTAAGTAGTAAACCACACTCTTCATTCTGTATTTAGAGTTAAATTTTAATATCTATTTTTACGTCATTGCATCTGCATGTATCCCAGTAGAGGGCAGGAATGCGGTTAGTGATCTCTCTTCACTAGTATAGACCAGTGGCGTAGCGGAAAATCTTGAGCCCCCCCCCCCCCACCCCCCCCCCCCCGCGAGATAGAGATGGGGCCCTTTCATAATGGTGGTTGCCTCTAAAACGGGAGCAAATTTAGTGTTGTTTCCGTGCACAGCATACAGGATTTCACGTAGTACATATACGCCATAAATTAAATGAAGGTATAGCCTATAGGATCGATTCTAAAAGTACGACTCTGTAGATTTTTTCATTACATGTTTTAAGTTTCACCCAACATGTGTGACTTGAGAGGCACCATGTATGTATATTGTTCATTTCTCACCCCTATCAGTTACAATGATGTTGCGTTCACTTAACACTTTACCTAACCTGAAAAGCAGACGACACTTGCAAAAATAATTCTTGAATAACTAATTTTTTTCATTTTTTGTCTCAAAAACATAAGTTATGACCACTCGTTGGGGCGAGCTCGACGAGCTCGTTCCAACGAGGGGTCATAACGTATGTTTTTGAGACAAAAAATGAAAAAAATAATGAAAATTAATTGGCGATTTTTGAGAATAGCGCTGGCCGGTTTTGCCGTTACGTTAGGTAAAGGGTTAGGTAAAGGGTTAAAAGAATAATACATAGACTACAAAGAGTACGTCGTGTGGAAGTGAGAGTTTGAAATTATGTGTATTTGGTACACAGTCTCGCTCTCTCTCTCTCTTTCCCTCTTTCCTCAAGCGTTGGGACGTCCTTCAAGACGCCCCCCCCCCTTCTAGCCACCACCCCCCCCCCCCCCCGCAATCCCCTACACCACTGGTATAGACTTATACAAAGTTGGGCGCGCTGTTTTTCTACAGGAATTGAGTTTGACAGGGACAAAAGTGCACTTACTCGGAGCGCTTTGACTTCAAAATACTGTACAATACAGTAACAGGACTAATAGTTTCAACTACATACCTGCCCGCCCTGCTTGGCCAATGGTAATCAGCTTGCGACGCGCAAGCAGCCAGAGGCACGAAGTGCTACATTCCGCGTTGATGACTCTGCTGGTTAAATAGACTCTGGAAATCTTGAACGTGATGAGAATAGTCTGCCGATTTTAGTTTTACATTACAGTAACGTCGTCACAGCTTTCTGGAATCCTTACAAGTGGCTGGGTTCATAAATACATGTAAATTACCAACACAAGTGCTTGAAGTGCTTGAAAAATGCTATTGTTTGGTGATACTCTTTTTGGAAATGGCAACAGTTACCTGCTCAAAAAAAAAAATTATGATAAGCCCAAACATTATATTTGACAGGGCCCATTAAACTCTGTAAAACAAGATAACTCTGGGTAAATGGTCTGTCTACAATGAATGTACGGTTAACATTACCCGTAGAGAGCACGGTAGCTCAATGTTTCAACATTGAACCTCAAACGGAAAGGCCAACGGTTAGATTCCACAGGGATAACTGCGTTGTGTCCTTGGGTAGGCACTTAATCCGATTACCAGCATGGTGACACGGTGGCGCTGTGTACTAAGGCGTAATGCACGTCGATGGCGCACCTGCCTTTAACCAATGCTAACCCTGCTTTTGCGGAGTTGGTATGTTGAGTAGCCTGAAAGTACTCGTCGCTGCTCTGTGATTCTCTCCGGGTACTCCGGCTTCCTCCACCCGTAAAACTGTCTGACAGGAGATGGCCATGGCCGTCGAAAGTGTCGTTAAATCCCAATATATAAATAAATAAACATTACACAATCAGTTTAAACTATTGCTGATATTCGCACCTTTCCCTTTGCACAGAAGCCACTTGAAAGTTTTTGAATATGGTACCAAATATACTTTGGAATATATTTGAAGGAATATAAAAATGTTTCTATAATATTTTAAAAATGTCACTGAGGGTCTTTTCAATAAGTTCCTAGAATGATTTAGTACCCTATACAGAGAGGCAGCTTTTTATCACTTGAGCCAACGAACCTGTGACTGAAAACGGTTTGATTGCAGTATGTTCCCCCAAGATGTGGTGGTTTCTCGTTAACGAGTGGATGGCCAGCTTTCAAATGCAAGGTAGGGCAGTGTAAAATACTGCCGCCGTGGATTGGTCACTTTCCACGGGTGGGCAATATGTCCACGGACGTAGTAATATTAGATTCCAAACACTATTTGTAAGAATAATCATCAAAAGTTTAATTAATAAAGCACCGGGTCCAACCCGGTGCTTCATTAATTAAAATTTTGCTGATGATGATTTTTATTACTTGGTAAACGCATGCGTGGACATCACTGCCCACGTGTGGATTACGACCAATCCACGGCGACTGTACTGTACAGGACGTTGATGTTGTGGGAGTGGTGAGGATAATTGAAAACAAGGGATTGAGCTCACACTTGATGAATAGATATAAAAGCATTCCAGTTGTTGATGTGAATTACCGAGTATCTTTCGCATGTCTCCGTTTTTCATTTCCTTTGCGATATCGAATATGGCATTCCAGGAATTCAACGGTTATGAATGCCGTGCGTGCTTGTGAGCTTAGAAGGGATGTGACTGTATTCCCGTGCAGTAATGTGCGTGCTTGTATGTGCTTGATTGCATGATGATGCTATTGCTTGTATATCCACGACACAGTCGGCAAACTCCACTTGGCTGTGGATTGAAATTATTTGCAAACTCTGCGAGGCTGTAGATTTAAACTATTTGCAAACTCCACTTGGCTGTAGAATTAAATTATTTGCAAACTTTTCATTTTCAGGCGCCATATTTGATCGCCATTCCACCCAAGCTCGAGCAGCGTTCCAGTATCAGGTGATGATCCTTAAAGCTGACAAAAAATCCATTAGTCCTATCAATTTAAAAAGAGCTCCATTGGAATTAGATGTTACAGATAGCTTTGCTGTTAGCAATGCAAGTAAGTATACCGTTAAAATTAGAAGTCCTGTCATGAAATGCGCGCAAATAGCACGTCGATCAGCGCGTTAATCTACGCGTTAGGACCATAGTAAGGCTATCGAATTTTGTACATATGGCCTGTGCACAAGAAATGTTTCAGCCAATGGAGCTCCGGGTAACCCGGAGGTCCATTGGCAGAAACATTGCCTGTGTTTGCAATGAGTAACCAGGAGAACCTGCCGTGCTTTGGATGCCATTCGATATGGCAATTGCGCGCAATTTCGACGCGCAATTAAGCCTAGATATGCGCACAGTCCGTGATAGGACTTCTAGTTTTAACTGTAATGTGACGCTTACAAGAAAGAAGTTTCTAGGGTTGGTTTATTTGTTGTTTACTCTTTCTCGGATACACATTACTATCGGTTGGTTTACATGGGCCTGGAGGCTAAAAACACAGTACAAAGAGTCAGTGATAAGTTGAAGGCCGCAATAAAGTTTTGACCCTAGTGGACCCGACCCGAGATTCTGATAGACATCACACAAAGGAATGTTATTTACAAAGAATTTGGGGAATTCGGTTGCTGAACTGTATGATTAAATTATTTGCAGATTATGTAGGCCTGTAGAATTAAACTGTTTGCAAACTCTGCAGATCCGTGGGATTATTAAATTGTTTGCAAACTCTTCAGAGCTGTAAGATTAAATTATTTGTAAACATTGCAGACCTCTAGGATTAAATTGTTTGCAAACCTTACTGATCTGTAGGGTTAAATTATTTGCAAACTCCGCCGAACCGTAGGATTAAATCATTTGAAAACGCCGCAGAGCTGTAAAATTAATTATAAGCAATCTCTACAGGCATGGAGGATTAAATTATTTGCAAACTCTGCAGAGCCGTAGAACTAAATTCGATTTTCCAACCGCAAGACTGTAGGAATAAATTATCTTCAAGCGCATCAGAGCTGTAAAATTAAATTAATTTTCAAACTTCGCGGGGCAATAAGATTAAATTACTTGCAAACTCCACAGAGCTAGAGGATTAAGTTATCTGAAATGTCTGAAAGGCTCTGTGATTAAATTATATGCAAATTCCACATGGCTGTAGAATTGAATTATTTGCAAACTCAGCGAGGCTGTACATTTAAACGACCTGCAAACTCCACGTGGCAGTTAAATTAAATTATTGCAAACTCCACGTGGCAGTTGAATTAATTTGTTTGCAAACTCTGCAGGCCCGTAGGATTAAGTTATTTGCAAACGCTAAAGATATGTAGAATTAATTTATATGCAATCTCTACAGGTCTGAAGGATTAAATTATTTTTAAATTCAATTCTGCAGATCTGTAGGACTAAATTTTGTTTTCCAATCTCAAGGCTGTGGGGTTAAATTATTTGCAAAATCTACATAGCTGTGAAAGAAAATCATTTGCAAACTCCGCGGGCCAATAAAATTAATTAATTAAATTACTTGCAAACTGTACAGAGCTACATGATTAAATTATCATAAAAATCTGTAGGACTGTAGAATTAAAACTATTTGTAAACTCCGAGTGACTATTGAATTAAATAATTTGTAAACTCCGCGTGGCTGTAGAATTAAATAATTTGCAAACTTCGCGTGGTAGTAGAATTCAATTATTAGCAAACTACGCGAGGCTGTAGATTCAAACTATTTGAAACTCCACGTGGCTGTTGAATTAAATTATTTGCAAACTCCCCAGCAGAGCTGTAGAATTAAATTATGTGCAATCTCTACATGTCTGAAGGACTAAATTATTTTCAAACTCTACAGTTCTGTAGGATTAAGTTATCTGACAATTCTGCAGGGCTGTATGTATGATTAAATTATTTGCAAACTCCACATGGCTGCAGATTTAAACTATTTACAAACTCCAAGTGGCTGTTGAATGAAATTATTTGCAAACTCCACATGGCTGTAGAATTAAATTGTTGGGAAACTCCGAGAGGCTGTAGATTCAAACTCTTTGCAAACCCCACGTCGCTGTTGAATTAAATTGTTTGCATCCTCCATATGGCTGTGGAATTAAATTATTTCCAAACTCCGCGAGGCTGTAGATTTAAACTATTTGCAAACTCCACGAGACTTTTGAATTAAATTATCTGGAAGCTCTGCAGGGATGTAGAATTGAATTATTTGTAAACACCGCGTGGCTGTATAATTGAATTATTTGCAAAGTTTGCATACTCTGCGGGGCTGTTGAATTAAATTATCTGGAAACTCTGCAGGGATGTAGAATTTAATTATTTGTAAACACCATGTGGGTACAGAATTAAATTATTTTCGAGCTTCGCGTTCGGTGAATTAAAGTATTTGCAAACTCCTAGTGGCTGTTGAATAACATTATTTGCAAAATCCACGTGGCTGTTGTATTAAGTTATTTGCAAACTCCACGTGACTGTTGAATTAAATTATTTGCCAACTCCACGTGGCTGTGGAATTAAATTATTTGCATACTCGGCGAGGCTGTAGATTTAAACTATTTGCAAACTTCACGTGGCTGTTGAATTAAATTATCTGGAAAGTCTGCAGGTATGTAGAATTGAATTATTTGTAAACTCCACGTGAGTATAGAATTAAATTAGTTTCAAGCTTCGCGTGGCCGTTGAATTAAATTATATGCAATCTCCAAGTGGCTGTTGAATAACATCATTTGCAAACTCCACATGGTCGTGGAATTAAATTATTTACAAACTCCGCGAGGCAGTAGATTTAAACTATTTGCAAACTCAACGTAGCTGTTGAACTAAATTATTTGCAAACTCCGCAGGTCCGTTGGATTAAAGTATTTGAAAACGCTAAATAATTACATAATTAAATTATATACAATCTCTACCTGCATGAAGGATTAAATTATCTGCAAACTCTGCAGCGCTGTAGGACTAAATTTGATTTTCCGATCGCAAGACTGTAGGATTAAATAATATGCAGACTCCTCAGAGCTGTAAAATTAAATTAATTTGCAAACTTAGCAGGGCATTAAGATTAAATTACTTGCAAACTCTACAGAGCTGTCGGATTGAGTTGTCTGAAAACACCGCAGGACTGTATGGTTAAATTATTTGCAAACTCAGTATGGCTGTAGAAATAAGTTATTTTCAATCTCCGCGAGGCTGTACATTTAAAGTATTTGCAAACTCCACGTGGCTGTTGAATTAAATTATTTGCAAGCTCCACATGGCTGTAGAATTATATTATCAGGAAATCCCACTTGACAGTTGAATTTAATTATTTGCAAACTGTAAATTAAACTATTTGTAACCTCCACGTGGCTGTAGAATTACATTATTTGCAAACATCACGTGACTGTGGAATAAAATTATTTGCAAAGTCCGCGTGGCTGTAAAATTGAATTATCTGAAAACTCTGCAGCGCTGAACAATTAAATTGTTGTAGAATTAAATTATTTGCAAACTTCGCGTGACTGTATAATTAATTTATCTGAATTCTCTGCAAAGCTGTAGAATTAAATTTTATCATATGACTCGTGCGTTTTGTTCACTTTAAAACATTTGATATTTTGATTTCATATTAATCAGTGATAAATAAAGCCTTCCGTCGATTTCATTGGTCAATTTCAAAACTAGACAATTTGATTGGCTGAACAAAATACAACTGCGCCATGTTTTCATAATTTGCATAAATGGGGTTGACAGATTTCATTGGTCAATTTTAAATATGGACAGTTTGATTGGCTGAACAAAATACAACTGGGTCACATTTGCATAATTTGGGTAGGGAGAATTTACGTTATTTGTCCTATTTAGGTTGGGTTATATTGCATTAACCCTTTACCTAACATAACGACCCAAACTGGCCAGTGCTATATACGAAACGTTTTCATTTCTGCTTCCAAAACATAGGTTATGACCCCCTCATTGGAACGAGCGCATCGCATCGCATCGCGCTCGTTCCAATGAGGGGTCGTAACCTATGTTTTGGAAGCAAAAAATGAAAAATTTTAGTTATATGATGATGTTTTTTCCAAGTGTCGTCTGCAACACACGTTAGGTAAAGGGTTAAAAGTCACACTAAGTCGTTAATTTGTGCATATGTGTGTCATATGATAAATAGAATATGAAATAAGTGTTTTTCTCATGTGATATTTATGAAACTCGTCCGAATTTTCCGTTTGGGGGTCGCCAGAGGCTCGCCCAAACGGAAAATTCTTAGACTCGTTTCATAAATATCGTATGAGAAAAACACTCATTTCATATCCTCTATATATGAAAACTGTGTAGGGCTGTAGAATCAAATTATTAGTAAAGATCGTGTGGCTGTAGAATTAAATTATTTGCAAACTGCACTTGCCTGTAGAATTAATTTATCTGATATCTCTACAGGGCTGTATAATTAAATTATTTATAAACTCCGCGTGGCTGTAGAATTGAATTAAATTATTTGCAACTCCGCTTGGGTGTAGAAATAAATTATCTGAAAACCCTGCAGGGCTGAAGAATGAAATCATTATCAAACTAAAAGAGGATGTAGGTTTTATCTATTTGCAAACTCCAAATGGCTGTTGAATTAAAATATTTGCAAACGCCACGTGGCTGTAGAGCTAAAGTTATTTGCAAACTCCACGTGGCTGTAGAATTAAATTATCTGAAAACTCTGCAGGGCTGTAGAATTAAATTATATGTAATCTCCGCCTGGCAGGATAATTAAATTATTTACATCCTTTGCATGGCTGGAGAATTAAATTATCTGAAAACTCTGCGGGGCAATAAGATTAAATTACTTGCAAACCCTGTCGACATGTAGGATTAAATTATCATATAAATCTGCTGTAGAATTAAAACTATTTGCAAACTCCGCGTGACTGTAGAATTAAATTATATGCGAACTACACGTGGCGGTAGAATTAATGTATCTGAAAACTCTGCAGGACTGTGGTATAAATAATTTGTAAACTCCGCGTGGCTTTAGAATTAAATTATATGCAAACTCCGCGTGGCAGTAGAATTAATTTATCTGAAAATTCTGCGGGGGTGTTGAATTAAATTATTAGCAAACCCCACTAGGCTGTAGATTTAAACTATTTGCAGACTCCACATGACAGTAGAATTATATCATTTGCAAACTGCACTTGGCCGTTGAATGGAATTATTTGCAAACTCGACTTGGCTGTACAATTAAATTATCTAGAAACTCTACAGGGTTCTACAGTTAAATCCGTTGTAAACTCCACGTGGCTGTAGAGTGAAATTATTTGCAAACTTCGCGTAGCTGGTTGTAGAATGAAATTATTTGTAATCTCCACGTGGCTGTACAATTCAATTATCTGAAAATTCTGCAGGGCTGTAGAATTAAATTATTTGTAAACACCGCGCGGCAGTATAATTAAATTATTTACAAATTCCACGTGGCTGCAGAATTAAATTATCTGAAAACTGCAGGGCTGTATGATTAATTTATTTGCAAACTGCATAACTGTAGAATTAAATTATTTGGAAACTCCCCGTGGCTGTAGAACTACATAATTTGCAAACTCTGTGTGGCTACAGAATTAAATTATCTGAAAACTCTGCAGGCTGTGGAATTAAATTATCTAAAAACTCTACGGGCTGTAGAATTAAACTATTTGCAAACTGTGCGTGGCTGTAGAATTAAACTATTTGCAAACTCCACGTGGCTGTAGAATTAAATTATTTGCAAACTCCGAGTGGCTGTAGAATTAAATTATCTGAAAACTCTACAGGCTGTAAAATTAAACTATTTGCAAACTGTGCGTGGCTGTAGAATTAAACTTTTTGAAAACTCCACGTGGCTGTAGAATTAAATTATTTGCAAACTCCACGTGGCTGTAGAATTAAATTATTTGCAAACTCCGGGTGGCTGTACAATTAAATTATCTGAAAACTCTGCAGGGCTGTAGAATTAAGTTATTACTGGTCTTCCATACAAATTGCTGTATATAGTCTTGTATTAATTTCCCAATAAAACGCGTTGCTACTGTGGTTAAAGTATTACTTTATTTGCTATATGCTAGTTTTGAGGGGTAAAAAACAAAAAAGACTTCCTTTGTCAAGTGTTAAATTCGGTGGCAAAAGAAAAATAAAATAAATTTGTTGGTTCACATAGGTCTCTTCACTTAAGGCAAAAATTTCTCTGAACTTCTATACCGCTCGATAATCACTATTGTGTTTAATCTTCGAGGAAGATACAAAAATTCTGACTGGGAAAACAAAAGAAACTCCGAGAAATATTGCGACAAAAAATGCGGATTAAGGGAAGAAGCCACTTTGACACAGGGGATAATTAGCGATCTGACTGAATTCCACAGCGACCTTTACCGTTGACATTTTATTTATAAGTAGCACACCTTCAAATAGATTGCGTCAAGGCCTACGTATAGGTACACATGCCCGCATTCCCGGCGGTAACGCCGCTTCTGCTTTGTTGCTACACACTTCTTTACGTGTAATATGCGCTTTGCCGCTTAGCGCACAGATCGTTGGGAAATCCCTGTGCTATACTACTCAAAAAACGTAGGGGATATTTGATAAAAAATGAGATATATGAAGAAATATATTTATATTTTCATCAAAAAGACAGTAGAGGCATTGCACTGTGACATCTGGTGAATGATTTCAGCGACAGTTGGGTGCCTGACAAGCACACATTCCACACATTGAGCTGTAGAAGACATGGACGGTCAGTCAGAGAATTTACCACATTCAGTCCAGGACCTCAACACCTCCTGGGTTTGCAAGACAAGCGTGGATCCGACGTGGCATGCTCATCAAACGTCCAATTTCAGCTTGACTGATGTCATTACATTCTTCCTGCAGTGTAGCGGCGAGTTCCTGGACATTGGCAGGGGGTTTTGGCGTTGTCGTACCCGCCTACCAAGCATATCCCAGACGTGCTCGATTGGTGAAAGGTCTGGACTTAGTACTGGCCAAGGCAGTGTAGTGATGGTTTGCTCCTGGAGGAACTCTGTAGCGACACGGGTCCTGTGTGCTCTTGCATTGTCATCTTGGAAAATGAATCGGCGGCCGTGACGTCGCGGAAATGGCACCACATGGCCTGCTAACATGTTGTCACGGTAGTACTCCCCGTGGCACGCCTTTAGATGACGTGTAATGCTGTTCTGCTTGTCACGGTTATGACTCCCCACACCATAACCGATCCACCACCACAAATGTCGTGTTGCCTAATGGTAGCGTCATGGTACCGTTCGTCCCACCTCGATTCATCGGAAAACATGACATTGCTCCACCGAATTTGTCCCAGCGCTGTCGTGCTCCACACAGCTGTGTTGTCGATTTTGGATAGTCTGGCCACTGACTCGCACATCTGTCGCTCGGTGCAGCTGCTGTCCATTTGCTGAGTCACTTTGATGGCGGTTACGTAATGCCGTGGTTCGGCTGAAACGATCCTGGTTAGAAGTTGTCGCCCTTGGACGACCTGGCCGACGTCTGTCATCAACATTGTCTGTATGACGTTAGCGTGACCACAACCTGCTAATCACCGATTGAGTACCGTTGAGAATTTAGCCACAGCAGTCTGTCTGTTGCCAGCCTCCAACATGCCAACGTGTCACGTGTCAGTCTTCGCATACCTCAAAAGTTACGTTTCGACCAGAAACTATTGATGAACGAGTTTATACCAAGAAAAGATCTCCGAAAAAGCCTGTCCAGTACAAATGAAAATTTCAAAACGTACCCCACAGACATTAACGCGTCGCTCGTGCGAAAAACCTGCACGAAGTTTTCGTGGGCCGGTGACATTCACATGATCCACACTAAACTTGGTAACATATTGATGTGTCAATCACGCAAATAAAATACCATTTCCGAAAATATCAACATCAGTTTGGATGTCCCCTACTTTTTGAGTAGTATATGTACTTAATGGTAGGAATTTGAGCAAACCTCCTGGTATTCACGAATCACAGCCGCGTCAGGCAGTTCTCTTGTTTACCAGCTCGTGCTGCCGGACTGGTATCGTGTGTGGTTCAGTGCTGTGATTAGAAAAAAAAACGGACAGAAAATATTGACTGTTTATTCCAACATGCGGAAATGTCTGAATATTCAGCTTCACGTGTTGCCCTTCACTCATTCTTGATTGCCCAACAATCTGTTTGTCCTATTACGAATACTGTGCACACTTAACCCTTTACCTAACATGAAAAGCAGACGACACTTGCAAAAAAAATTCTTGAATAACTAATTGTTTTCATTTTTTGTCTCAAAAACATAGGTTATGACCCCTCGTTGGAACGAGCTCGAAGAGCTCGTTCCAACGAGGGGTCATAATTTATGTTTTTGAGACAGAAAATGAAAATATTTTGAAAATTAATTGGCGATATTTGGGAATAGCGCTGGCCGGTTTTGGCCGTTACGTTGGGTAAAGGGTTACGACATTGAGAAACGGTCTAGACACACAACGCGTTAAATCATGCCAACGTTCAATGATGTCATGTAAGAACGCATCTGATTGGTCGTTACGCATCTGGGTGACGTCATGAATTTAAGTTTAGTCGCGGTATAAATACAGAACACATCTCGGGTAGAGTACAGGATCCAGGTATTAAGGACAAATGGCGTTTTTCCTGTACTTCACGCACGCCTTCGGCGCACGGGAAATACGGCAAAAACGCTAACTCGGGTCGTTGAGTATATAAACCCATACTGTGTTTCATTTAAGGAAATTTTGAAACACCGATGTAAATGTTTTACGTATGGATCGCGATCTGATTGTTAAAGGGGCCGCTCTTCTGATCCTGTACCGCACAGCTTTGACAGTGGTCAAACAACAGTACACACTGTGCTATTTAAGGACTAACATCGACCGCGCTTGCAGAGCACATTCCTACCATCACATCACATCACGTCTCATCGCATCACATAACATTACAAAAAAAAACAGAAAACATGAATCGCTGTCTCTGGAACATAAGTACTTCTGAATGCAAAATCGTATTATTCCTAAGGTGGATGACTGGTGACACTACCACAGCCAACTGGCTACGTCACCTCCATGCAGAAAAAAAAAAAAAACTGAAAGTGTTGAACTCAAATCAGCGTGAATAGCTTAATGTATTAAGATATTATATTTAATATTATCCATCATGTAAAAAAGTTGTACTATAATGTTTTTTTCTGCAAATAAATTCATTCATTCATTTCTTTAAGTCTTACACTTTAGCTGCATTTGCTTCCAATACAATGATACCCGTTCCCAAGTCCTCTCACTGGATCGAACTCGTTGTGCATTTGCCAATGAGCGGTCACTTGATATTATTTTGTTGAAAACTGTTTGAAAACTTGAGAAAATAAATATTTAACTGGTTGAGTTCTGAATTATTTTTCAAAGGTGTTTTGAAACATGGTATTTTTTTTCGAAAATACCTTTCTGCCAGCAAGAAGACCATTATTTTAGTAAGATTTTGGTCTTAAATATTTGTTTTGTTATAATTTATTGGAGAGTGCCAATAGGCACTCTCCAATAAATTGCAACCCAACAGTTTTATATAAAAAATTGCTTCTGCTGCAGAATAAACTTCAATCTAATGCATACAGTGTAAAGCCACTAAAGTGGCTTCACGCACTTTTCAAAAGAACCCCGATAGTGGCTTCTAGCATTCAACCAGTTAACCCTTTACCCAACGTAACGCCCAAAACCGGCCAGCGCTATTTTCAAATATCGTTAATTAATTTTCATTATTTTTTCATTTTTTGTCTCAAAAACATAGGTTATGAGCTCTCGTTGGAACGAGCTCGTCGAGTTCGTTCCAACGAGGGGTCATAACCTATGTTTTTGAGACGAAAAATGAAAAAAAGTAGTTATTCAAGAAATTTTTTTTTTTTTGCAAGTGTCGTCTGCTTTTCATGTTAGGTAAAGGGTTATAATACTAAATTCCGATATCGTCTTCGTTGGAAAACGGTTAAGGTACAATGCAAAGCCCACACCTCTATCTCCCCGATCTAGACCATAACATTAGTAGACAGGAATGAGCTGGACAAACAGAAATGGATAAATTTTCAAAAAACAACTCTGCTATGAACAAGACGCCATTTCCAGAAACAGTCCACTCAAATGGCGATGGCAGATGCTTCTGTAAATTAGATGATTGACATACTGCAAGATGGCAGTCGAGGGAAGTGGAACGAAGTTTTAATTTTATTTTTTGTGGGGGAGGAGGGTTGACTCTCTCCCCATTTCATACAAGATCTGCCCAAAATGGGTATCCATAAGCCCATCACACATCTAAAACCAGGCCAGACTATTTGGTTGACAGTGCCTCTTCAGAAACTGTATCATTTTGTCCATCATCTCACTATAGTTTTTGTGAATATCACCATTTTTCATACAGTATTCGTGTGAGGCGTCATTACTGTACAATGTCTGATTTTGGATTAATTTTACGTTATTGGCCAACAAGAAATTCGCTCAGTGTATTCTTTCGTCGACGTCTATTAGCAGCTCCATTTGTTTCCATGGAAACAGAAATGTAGTTAATCATTTCTGGTCACCCGAGATGTAATTTCAGACTTGAACATCGTTTTTCTGGAAAAGATCACGCCCCTTGGAAGCGGTTAGCACTGTACGTCCCTGGAGATTGCACCTAATGGTGTTTAAACAATCTTTTATTGATTGTGAGCTTGGCTATAAAGATGAAGCGACCGAAATACCGAGACATGGTAATTTGCTATTCACGCGAACTTATTTCTGACAAAAGCAATATAAGCAGGAATTAGCAGAGTAGTTAGAAATGCTATTATTCCCAGCGGACGCACTTACATTTATTCACACACCCACTGATTAAGTGACCCTCTCTCTATAATTGCTTCGTTTGCTGTTCATTCATTCACAGACGAAGTAAAACAGTGGGCTGGGAAAAACATTTTTCAGCAACCGAAATACAGAAAACAAAGTTCAGATTTCGCCCAACATAAACTTGCCGTACAATACTTACTGTTTTAATATGCCGGAGGCGGGGCTTGATTCTGTGGTGAAAGATGCACGATGAACAAGAGACGCAAACAGAATATCAGAGAATGCCCTCTGAACCCTGGTGCGAGCAGATATCTCACTGCCGTGGGTCCATCACTCACTTTGGGGATCGCCTGTACTCATAACGAACGGGGTCATTGACTTGACGCAGTGAAAAAGGCAAGCTCTCGGGCCATCAGTCTGATTCTGTTTGGAAATCGACGCCGTTATGGGCTGTTTGTTTAGGCCCCACAAAGCAGATCCTCTGTTTCTCAGGGCCATCTTTTTTTGTGAAATTGCATGTGGGAGGACGGCTTTTTCTTATATTTTTATTTTTGTAATTATGTCTTTGACATCAAAAGTTCATATTCTTGGTTTGTTTTATGTTTTAGGCCTCATAACCCACAGAATAGCATAGCCAAAGCATTGCAAAGCCTTGTTGCTCTCAAGGGAAAAATATCAATTTTGTTAACTTGGGTAAAATAACAGACATAAACAATTTTATTTTTATTTTTAGCTCACCTGACTGAAAGTCAGGGTGAGCTTTTCTTATCACTCTTCGTCCGTCGTCCGTTGTCCTGCGTGAAGTTGGTGTTTGAGCCTCTTTCTCCTAAACAACTGGCCACATTTTAATTAAATTTCATGTAAGTAGTGGTTATATAGGGGCATTTTGATTTTTATGCAAATTAGGTTTCGGCTCATATTGAGCAGAGGTGTGGGGAAAAAATGGCCAATTCTTTTGAAAATCTTCTTCTAATGAACCACCAGAAGCAGAGACTTGATATGTGGTATACAGAGTCCTTTTGAGGTTCAGAATCAAGTTTGTTCAAGAGAAGTTTGTCGGGCATTATTTGCCTTCGTTATGAGAGGGGCAAGAATTTTTACCACTCCCAAAATTTCTATTTTCCAAACCGAGAGGCAGATTTGAACCAAATTTAATATGAGGGCTTATTGGGTCATAAGTACTTAATTTATGCCCAATTTTTTTTTCCCGTCGCCCCATGGGCACTGAGAATTCTTATTTGGTGTGAAGCTTCCTTAGGACCAACAGAATGGAATGGTAAAAAAAAAATTGCTATCTGTTTTATCATGGGGTACTTTTTGGGGACTTTGAAAAAGTGCTGAGTCAGCATTTTTTAACACTGTGGGTAATGGGAAAAACATGTAAGACTACTTTTCTCCCAAACCACTGCTCCAAAGGCTTTCAAATTTCACATATAACATCTTTGGAAGATTGTTTCACGCGTTTATTGAAATCAATTCCCTGGGTCCATATTTGGGCTCTCTATGGGAGCCCAAATGTTTAAATTAGTGCAGTATGAGGAATATTCTTTAAAAATCTTCTTCTTCAGATCTTCCAATAAGAATCTTTTGATATTTGGTATGCAGCATCCGCAGGGGGGTGAGATTCAAGTTTGTTCAAGCCAAGTCCCTGGGTTCATATTTAGGCTGAAAATTTGGGGCCCCGTTCCGGACTTAGAAATTTTGGACCAAAATCCGGAAATTTGTTTTGTTTTTTTATGCGTTTCGGTCAATTTTAAGACAACAATTTTTTTTTTTTACACTGAAAATTTGGGGTCCGGGTGGGATTTGGAAAATTTTGGACCAAAATCTGGATTTTTTTTTTGTTTTTTTATGCGTTTCGCTCAATTTTAAGACAAAACAATTTTTTTTACACTGAAAATTTGGGGTCCGGGTGGGACTTGGAAAATTTTGGACCAAAATCCGGAAACTTTTTTTTGTTTTTTATGCGTTTATCTCAATTTTGGGACGTAAAAGTGCAGGAACTGAAAATAGAAGGAAAATCCTGTGTATTGTGTGTGCACAATCGCTTCATCTAGTTGGTATATGCTTTTCTTAGGAGGGGCGTATGCAGCTTATTCAAGTCAAGTCCCTGGTTTGATATTTAGACTACCATGTCAGGTGAGCGCCCTCAGCCCCCCCCCCCCCCCCCCCCG
The DNA here is from genome assembly GCA_031216915.1 of Pictodentalium vernedei. Classification (NCBI taxonomy): domain Eukaryota; kingdom Metazoa; phylum Mollusca; class Scaphopoda; order Dentaliida; family Dentaliidae; genus Pictodentalium; species Pictodentalium vernedei. The sequence goes on from CM062297.1 coordinate 78,990,196, forward strand.
GGGCCGCTTGTTTTAAGTTTGCATTGGTTATGAAACGAGAGCACGCGGCAGCCAAAATGACATTGCGTGAAGGGCTGAGAAACTGATTTTTAACTTTTTTAGGCCTTACTAACTTCGTGAAAATTTGCGCGCAGACGACAGTGGGTGTCATTTGATGTGTCTTTACTAACAAAGATACACAGGTATTTTATCCTGCCACGATTATAGATTTTTAATAAGTATTTAACTTTTAACCCTTTGAACTCTAGTGGTATCTTCCATGCCAGTTCAATGGCAGCAATTAGAAGAATCCATATTCATTATTGGGGTAGACCAATCAATATATTTTCAACGTGCAGCCTCGGGGCTGCACGTTGAAAATATTGATTGGTCTACTCCACACATTTACTGAATAGCCATCCTATTTAATGACGTTATGACGTATCATGTTGCTGGGCGGAAAAATGGCCGCTAGGGTTTAAAGGGTTAATTCTACTTGAAAACATCCAGATATTAACATTCCGGCTTAATCTCAGCTCCACAGCTGTGATGAGGATTCGTTTCTGGTTATAATCTCATCAAGATTGTCGCAGGATTACGGGGTTGAAATTGATGGAGGAAAATTTATGTTCTTATCAGGGTCTCGCAGGGTTAACTTCACCGTCAGTCGGGCTTAACACATATAATATTCTGCTTGTGTGACTCTATCAGCGTTCTCACAGTTCAATCACAATTCAGTCGGCGTCTACCGCAGATCACGATCACTTTTCGCCTTGCCTGGCTCTCACGGGGTTAAGTCATTCTTCGCCGTCAGATATACTCTTAACAAAGCTTACATAATAATATTCTGCAAAGTGTTCTCAGCATCACCAATTCTCGCACCGCCTAAAACTATCTTATCTCGCGAGCTATTCAAGCGCTTACTCAAGCTCTTGATACGGTTTCTGGACCTCAACGTTACAACTTTTACTTCTTTGGCTACTATGCTACTACGGTTCGCAACCGTTAACAAACTACAATCGGTTCCTTACAACCCTCACATTGTTACGGCAATACGCGGACTTTCAATCTCGGTGCCTATGACCCTCGACGGCCAAGGCTATATTCGGACCTTCTCCGAGTGCCCTCAGGCCAACTGCTTATGCACGTCTTGCCTTCTAAAACAGGTAATGCCGTTTACCTAAATGCATATAGCTCCCTGAGCTCGTACTTTCTGTTCCTGATCCTATTCTCATATATGGCCACCGACTTGGCCCGCGACTGCTCCTATTCTAAATATGAGCTCTGTGGCTCCCCTTACATCACAAGGTGCCTTTACTTTCGCACCGATGCGGCACCTTCTCTAACCTGTAGCATGGGACCGTCCCATCTACTCGCAACTACCCACAGCCTTACACACCTTCCGACTGGAATTGGCTGGAATGAATTTTTCGAGAAATCCCCCGATTTTTATTTAGATAGCCAGAACATTTATTCTCAGTTAATCGCTTTTCTTGAACTTGGCCGCTTAGACCTATCTTAATTTAACGCTCGCTTTAAAGTTCCTTTGAAAGACTCGGATTTTGGTATCTTTTGACATTTCGGAGACAGGATAGATGCGTAATATGGGTGTGTGTCCAGAACATATGTGATGCACTGTATTCTACAATTAGATTTTAATTGGCTTTAATTACCCAGATAATTATTACAGAAGAGAATATTGTCTCTCTTATTAATGATCTGTTATCAGAATTGCCCATATGGTGTTCAACACGTGCGCCATAATGGACATTAAATTTCATGCCTAATTAGCAGAGTTTGACAAATCTGTTTTCAAGGTCCGTCACATACCTATCTTTATGCTTTACTTTTAACCCAGGCAGAAATATTATCGAAAAATATTTACACTTTTATACAACAAAATCGCAACTTTTAGCTATCACCTTGACAAAGATGTCATCAAATCAAGCCTCGATTGAGCCACATCTTCTGCTTTGATTCACAGAAAATGAGTCATTATGAGTTGTTTCACGTTCAATCGTTCGGAATATATCGTATAGGTATCCTTTACCGACCAACTGAAATATTTCAGACGAGTGAATCTAAACATAGGTTATGACCTATTTGAGAGCTAGACTGGTTCCAGGCCACCATAGCGTCAAAGTTATTACAACATTACACTGGTGGCCTGAGAGCTTGTGAAAAATATCAGCGACGTTTAGCAGAAAATAATTCGTTTACGTTTATAAAGAAACTAAACAAATTGTATAATTAAGTCTCTAATTTCATGAATTTACTGAGTTTTTTTTCCCAGTTTTACGGCATCTTTTAATAGGCTTTCGACCCTTGAACTTCTGCTTAGCAATTTTAAATTATCTGCCGTTAGATACTAATACTGGGCTTAATGACCCTTGTCGGTAATTACCCTACACACAGGCCTGTGGGTACGTAAACAGTCAGAGTAGGTCTCTTCCACGGCGTTTCATTTCTGAGAGAGAGGCCCCAAATTTCTGTCTCATTTATATATAACTAGCGGGTGATACCCGGCGATGTACGGGAGAAGATGGTTATATCAGCCGTTTTCGAAATAGAAGGTCACGGTCACCAATTTCAAGGTCAAGGTCACCCCGCACGGGCAACCCGAAGAAGTCAAAATGATCGATGGGTCAATATACCCGCACATATGAAATTCTAGCCCGATCAGCCCAGCCGTTTTCGAAATAAAATGTCAAGGTCACCAATTTCAAGGTCAAGCTCACCCCGCACGGGCACCCCGATAAAGTCAAAATGATCGATGGGCCAATATACCCGCACATATGAATTTTAGCCTGATCGGCCCAGCCGTTTTCAAAATAAAAGGTCAAGGTCATCAATTTCAAGGTGAAGGTCACCCCCACACGGGCACGGCACCCATCCCATGTTACTCGCAGGGTCGAATTACCCCGTGTACAAAATTTGAGGTCGATCGGTCGAGAAACTGAGGAGTTCACCCGGAACAAAGATAAATAGATATATATATATATATATATATATATATATATATATATATATAGAGAGAGAGAGAGAGAGAGAGAGAGAGAGAGATTCGCATTAACTCTTTTTTTGCGTTGTATTTTTACCAAAAACAATGAGTTTAAAATGGGTTTGTAATGTATTGAAGTTTAAAACCCTTTGAACTCTAGTGGTATATCCCATGCCAGATCAACGGAAGCACTTGGAAGAGTCCATATTCATTATTTGGGGTAGACTAATCAATACTTTCAACGTGCAGCCCGGAGGCTGCACGTTGAAAATATTGATTGGTCTACCCCACACATTTACTGAGCAGCCATCCTATTTAATGACGTTATGGCGTATCATGTTCCTGGCCGGAAAAACGGCCGCTAGGGTTGAAAGGGTTAAAGTGACGTTACGGTGAAGGAGACAGAATGCATTCTACCTTTAATCAAACGTATAAAGCCCAGTTCTTTGACAAACATAATGATCCGTATACACTTGATATCTGTCATATTCGATCTAAGCTGTGTTTTTTAAAAATATTATTCTATATATGGAGATGGCAATAATAAGCCTGTGACTTACTGTCGAACCCAGTCCACATTCTATTGTACATTACTACCTGATGTTATTGGAAATAAATATTGTTAAACAAAAACACCACATCCATCATCCATGCAATCGACCGTGGAAACCAATCACTTTGCGGAACTTAATAAATTCTAACACAGCCGACACACGACTGAATGATTAGAATAATAAAAATGATAAATGATTATTTTTTTCAAATGAGACAGCAATACACGAATCTATGCGTCTAGCATTTACAATAGTTTATACACTTTCGTATTTGGTTTTCGAGTTTATAATTAAGCCTATAAAAGTCCGTTTGTATACCAACATTCATGTTCTCAACATTCGTCTGATTTCTCTGATATAAAATAAACCAGTCGTCTTTATAGTGCAGTAGTACCCGGAACTTCATTGCTTAAATTTCTAATGATAATTTCTATAATTATTTATTATTATTTATTAGGGTTTAACGACATTTTAACAGCCAGGGACATATTATGTCGGTGACAGTGTTAAGGGCGGGGGAAGCCGGAGTACCTGGAGAGGACCACCGAGCAACGACGAGCAGCTGTCAGCTCTTCAACATCGTAACTCTGAACTTTGCACCGCGGCAAAGGCAGGGTTAGATTGGTTGAAGACATGCGCACCATCGATGTGCAGTACGCCTTAGTACACAGCGTCATCGTGCCCCCGTGCAGGCAATCGGGGTTAAGTGCCATGCCCATGGACACAACGCGGGAGTGCGAATCAGTCGCTGAAATGGTCATACATCCAACCACTAACCGCGCTCGACGTTGCTATTTCTATGATTAGTGTTTGCAATATAACATTATTACGTCCGTGGAAATATTGCCCACCAGTGGGAAGTGATCACTCCACGGCGTCCATACTATAGATGTTTACAACCCAAATATTCTCAACATTTATCATTTATCGGATACGAGTAAGAATAAACATATTACCTCTTGGCATTACTGGTTATACACTTCGTCCTCTGAGTTCCAATGTCTTCTATGTGCAAGTAGGCACATAGAGCACATTGAAACTCAGTAGACGACTTCTTTACCAGGGTACGCATGCCAATGTACTCTGTGGGAATTTCATGTACCTTGACCCAAATTTGTCATATGGGCAAGATATTGTTATAACAATAACACAAACTGTTTCCACTGAAGTAATTTTATAATCTACGCCCCTTTCTTCCTTGCATCCACGGGTGGTAACCAACCGAATAATGGTTTCCGCGTGCTGAAGGCACACTGGAACAGTGTGGGTTAGTTCAAATCCTCTCGGCCCAGACGGACATGTTCTGAATTGTTTGATGTGTTTGCGAAGCATTGAGGAGGACGACTCGGAAGTGAATTCTATTCAGTTATAATTAATTACAATAAATTCGATTGTTTGGCCATCATAAGTAAGTGTAGTCTGCTTCACTCTGTGCGTTTCGATGCTGTTGTGTGTTTCCGATTTTTGGACAAGTATAGTCTGCCACTTATTTCAGATCGGATGGCCAACATTAGCAAGTATAATCTGGTTGCGGTCGTCGGTATCGGTGATTATGCGAGGTTCAAAATTGGTTACAATACAATGTTTTTTCCATTGACGACAGTACTAATCTTTCCTCCTCTCCCCATCTCATCAAGCTGATTTGGGTAAAAACAACCATCTATCCATTTAGTTTATCATCTCATGAAAAAAAGATACTGAAAAAAAATATAGATCGCCACGTGAATTTTGCCTTTAAATTTGGAACTTCCTATAGTCCCGTCCAGTTTCGCACTGAAAGAAACAGACATATTTTTACCTACTCCCACCCGATTTTAATCTTCTCTCACACATTTCAGAAGACAATAGTCACCAATATTTTATATCTTTTCCAAAACATGCACTTAAAAAATTTTATTCACACTTACAAGCTCGGTTCATTTTCCACCAATCGGATAATTCCAGGAACTTTTATCCTCCATTAAAAGTTGGGTGTCAACCACTAGAGGCGTTGTTTCCACGAAAACACCGTATTGTAACCAATTGCACAGCCTTTGTCGTTAAACAGGCGAAAAGAAACGGTCCAAAGATGGAGTACCTACACAAATGTAGCTTTATTTTGTTAGCTAAAATTGAAACAAATAACAGAATAATTTTTGTGCATACCACTGGTCAGATATTGTTATTTGTCTAGATAAAGTATTAACCATTAAACCATTTGAACCCGAGAGGCCATTTTCCGACCCAAGAGCGATACGTCGTAATTTTATTAAGTAGAATGACTGCTAAGTGAATGCATGGGGTAGACCAACGAATATTTTCATCGTGCAGCCCTTAGGAAAATATTGATTGGTCTACCCCCGTATAATGAATATGGACTCTTCCAGTGTCGGCCATTGAACTGAGATGGAAGATACAGCCAGGGCTCAAAGGGGCAATCAATGCACACGATATCAAAATTTATCTTACACTAGGAATGTATTGGGTCCGTATTTACCCGAATACAGCATGTGTCATGGGCTCCTGATACAAATTCTAAATCTTGAAACAGCATAATACAACCGCGTGCATGGTTACGATTTGTTTACGTTACTATTTATAGGGACCGAGTACGTTTCTATACTCGAAAATGGGAAAAACACTTCTCAAAGGTATACTGAATAAATTATGGAAGTACGTTGCTTTATTGCTTTTGTATCTAAAACACTGTAATCATCCAAGCTGGAACAGCATGTTGTTGTACTGCTGAAATGCACAGTCTTGTCGGAATGTTGAACGTGAACGCGCTCAAAAGCTTTATCCTAGGAATGAAAAAGTTCAAGGCAGCCGCATACAGTTTCAATCGAAACGACAAGCATTTTGATGAGTCTGAAAATTAAATCTGATAATAAAATGATAATTAACCCTTTACCCACGCACACGATATCACACACTAGTTTTTTAATTATTTTTGTAAAAATATTTCCCCAAAATTGCAAAAAAACATATCATGTGACCACTCATTGGAAGGACTTTTTCTGGTTTAAAACCTCGGCTCCATTCAAAGCCGCATCCGGCAAAGGATATACGCACTGCTTGTACACAATATTATAATGAGGTATACATGAATGCATGGGCACGGTTGTGAGTATATTGCATGTATATGTAATGGAACATTGATGAGGGAGGTGTGTTTTCTTGAACGTTTTCCTCATAAAGCGGTTGACGTTGCTGATGAAGTTGTGACTTCACGCATGTGGCGTCATAGAGACGTTGACCGCGGTTGATGCCCGTTGTACAAGCCATCCGTGCCTCTCTCTGTAGGAAAGGACTGTGTCCGTCAGAAAAACTGTCGCTCACCAACATCTCCAAAAGCCGCCAATTTGGGCAAAAGTAGCCCTTTTGGCAACACCACAAGTTCACAAATGTTAACCCTTTACCTAACATGAAAAGCAGACGACACTTGCAAAAAAAATTCTTGAATAACTCATTTTTTTCATGTTTTGTCTCCAAAACATAGGTTATGACCCCTCATTGGAACGAGCTGTCATATATTCTTCGGTAAAAATGCATGGTTTTATGTACATGTAAGTGAGAAAACTTCGCAGAGCCGACACATATTGTTTTAGTAAGAAAACAGAAGAACTGAAATGAATAAACTGTCCCTTTATTGGAGTATGTGATGAACGGTCTAAGTTGCATGTAGTGCGAAACATTTCCCACTCATACTCAGATAAAACGACAGATAATTCGATTACTTTACTTGATTACTTATCTTCGCCAATTGCGGGAAAATATTGACTTCACTATGAAGACGTTACATCTGAACACATTCATCAATGAGCACTTGCACAAACTCGTTTCCCCTGTTCGAATATGTTTGTCGTGAATACAGGTAACCCCAACCCACCCATGACTATATAGAGCACGGCTGTGGAAAGGAACATTATCATCAACTGCCTAGGATACACAAAATAAATTAATTGATTCACAGGCATTTTTTTTTAAATCAGTGAGGGAGGGAGGGTTTTATTTGTAATTTGCATTGTTTCTTACATATAGTAAGTATGAATTGAGAGGCTTTCGGCGGACTTTTCACACACAGAATATACGAAACGGGCATAATTATACAAATTAAATCATTTAATTTTTACTCTCGAGAACTTAATTCAAAATTGGATCACTTCATTTACTGCAACAGAACAGTTACCCCAATATGCTGTCTCTGGAAAAAAGTTGCAAGTTACATTCTGAGTACCTTCGCAGTCACTTCTAGGCAAGTGTTGGCTGCCTATGTAGGCAGCCAAGACTTGCCTAGAAGCATCTGGAAAGCCACAGGAGAGAGATTGTCTTTAGTTATCCTCTTCAGATTCCAGTTATATACATCCATCAAAAAATGTAAAGGTTTCGAGTCTCCCCATTTTTGAAGACACTGCAAGACAATAAAAACATGCAATGAGGGGGTCCAATTTCAGTGAGGGATTATCTGAGAATCAAAACATTTTTTTGCCTTATTGTGAATATTACAGAAACGGAGCAAAGGCAGTTTCGGGAATGGGGCCGTCTTATCAACCCCTTCTCTTATCGGGCCTCCTGTACACTAGACCCGTTGACAGAAGAGTTAGAGAGGAGATGCTTGGTATGATTGTAATTGAATCTCAAAGATTTGATAATTTCTGAATTAGTCTGACTAGAATCGAATCATCTGAGCAATTACGAAGCTTCGCTGGACTCTAATTCAAACACTCCGACAATGACACTACCGACGTTTGTGATCGATGACCCAAAACGTTTTTAAGCCATCTAAAACTTCAGTCGAAGTGTTCATTGATTGACAACGGGACTGGGTATGAGGGATAGAGGGTTATGGATTCCATGTAAGTCGATGGGTATCATATTAAGTAACTATAGAATATCGGTGGGTTATGTAATACCTGCGCGATATTCACCAACACACTACATTGAACACTAATGTACCATGTGGCGGCGGAGTCATCCCCAATTTTATACTTTGGAAGTCTCAAGACGGACGCTGAATCAACTGGATTCCGTTTTGTGCAGACGCGCAGTTTTCTATTTTCCTACAAGTGTCCACGCCGGTCCGAAACTGTCTGGTACCAAATGTTTAGCGTTTCTGAATATTTTAGTGCCAAACAAGGTGTTCTGACGCCAAAACGTCAATGGAAGCGGAAGGGCTGTTTTTCGCTGCCTGATCCAAATAAATTGATCGAGTGTTCATAAATGAGCAAGCAAATACTTCAAGAGTGAACGGACAATTGTTCACGGAAAAAATCTGCCCGCAAATCACACGCCACTCTGTGCGTTGATCCGTGTGCTACAGTTAAAACTAGAAATCCTGTAACGAACTGTGTGCTTATCTAGGCTAAATTGCGCATAGCAATTGCGCGCAGTTGCCATATCGACTGGAATCCAAAGCACCGCAGGTTCTCCTGATTACTCATAGCAAACACAGGCAATGCTTCTGTCAATGGACCTCCGGATTACCCGGAGGTCCATTAACTGAAACATTGCTTGTGCACAGGCCATATGTTCAGAATTTGATAGCCTTCCTCTGGTCATAACGCGTAGATTAACGCGCAGATCAACGCGCTATTTGTGCGCATTTTATGATAAGACTACTAGTTTTAACTGTATGGCAATAATAACACTATCAAATTATGTGCATGTTGCCGCCAAAATGTGCACATCGTTCAGATACTAATTTTTCGCAAATATCAAACTGCATTCTTTAAATAGCAATCGATTTCTGGGGAGTAGGAAAATTTAAAACGTTGGTGAAAGGTGAAATTTTATTTGGTTCAGCGTTATTGGTATGACTCTTGTAAATATTTGAATTAGAGTTACCCGCCTTGAAAAGCTGCACTCGGAAATGATGAAAATATGACGAAAATATTGTTTCGATAAACATTAGAAGCATTATACAAACATTATAAGTTATTGTGGCGTATTGACGGTAACATGGTGTGATGTTTGCTGTCAGGAACTCATATGTTTAACCGAGCCGCGATAGCGTCGAGGTTGAACATACAAGTTTCTGACAGCACACATCACACCATGTTACCGTCAATACACCACAATAACGTATATGTTCCGACCCCCCCCCCTCCCACGTTTACATTCACCCGAGTTTACCTACCCCCTCCCCAAAGAATTGTTTGGCCCGTATACTTGTGTTCGAAGGTTTGAGAAACTGTCAGAAGACTGCAGTATTTGGCTGAGAAGTTGTGTCAAGTTTTATCACATTTGCCTCTTCAAGTTCAACGTATTTATTATTTGCAAATCGCGCATCTAAATCGGTGCAATGCGTATGTGTTTCGCGCCCCAACCCCTACCCCCCCCCCCCCAAAAAAAAAAAAAAAAACCAAAACGACAGGCCATAGACACAATTTCATGCCAACGAAGAAAAATGGACGGCGTTCTTTATCGTTGTTACGTCAAAAAAAATGATCGATAACTGATCATGAATGCAGGTCAAGGTTATTCGCAACCTGGAGACTCGAAATAAATTTCAGTTTGTTTTTATTATGTCCAGTTATTTTAATTCAATAAGTGGTGATTGTGCAACTGTCAGCTAATCATCAGCGCGATTACTTTTGACAGTGCGATGTTTCTGAAGCAAAGACAATAGAGAAACTAGATTCTCAGCTGAAATGAATGTGATGCGATAGCGTCTTCAACCACAGTTACTGGAAGTTTTGGCTACAACCACTTTTTTCACTGATAACAATGAAAGCACCACGTCAGTCCTGACCCCGTGTTACACATCAGTAGTCTATATAATAATAGACAAGTAATGAAAGCCTATTTTGCCCTGACCGATACCCCCTTCCCAGTTCATTTGTGAATTCGTTCATTGAACAAAGATTCATCAACACAGTTTTCTTGTACAGCTATCCACAAGGAATTTAACTTCATGTTTATGATAAATTAATAATAAAATCATCATACTACAGCTTCTTTATTTGATAAAAAAACCTCTCCGTTCGACTTTTTTGCCCACGACTTGACGCCATTAGAACAACAATGATGGCGTGACATTTCGTTGCTAGGCTGTACAAAAGTTAACCCGGAAAGCGAAACTACGCACTGCGTTGTACTTGTGCTGCAGACGACAGAACAGAAGAATAATGGATGTGGGCTATAATGTAAGAGTCTTCCCTGAAAAACAATTGTTGCACCCCTGTCCTCGAGTTCTATTTATTGTCAAGGCACAACCAAACTTTAATAAAAAAAAAACTGGTGGTTAATTTAAGACAGCGCTACCTTGTTGTCAAAAGTTGAAAATGCAGGAAGCTTTGAAAGGAATATGTATAGGGGCCGGAAAGGGTATTAGATCTTGGCTATGGGCCTATATGACAGACAGGGAGGGGGTCAGAGTGATCTCATGGCCTGTATAAAAAGGAAATTCTATTGCATCTCTTTTTTACAATGCCAGCTAGGAATCGTGACATTGACAACATTTAAATTTTAGCCTACATGTTGTTTGAAACGTGGAGCGGAGGGGAGGTGAATGGGTTGGGAACAGCGAGGCTTGTTGTAGGCACATATTATTCAGACGAAGCACTTGGCCGATTATGATATCTCGGGGTCTCGACAAACAATCTTTCCCGGAGACAATTTTTTTGAAAAACCTTTCTAGAAAATCCACTGTGAGTATTTGTGCGTGCGTTTGGGAGTTGGTGTGGAGGCAAGGGCAGTGATGCTTTTGGGGGAACACCGTTCCCCTTGACCCCTTCTACTTGCTGCTGCAAACGTTCTTCCTCCTCAATTGCCAAACTTGAACTGGCTACATAAAAAATTACCTGTTACTTGCATGAGGAGTGAAACGTAAAATTAGAAGCTGGTGAATGGGAGGGGGGGGGAGGTGCTTGTACGCGCAGACTTTGAGATGCGGCGCTTGGTGGATGAAGATCAACAGCCCTCTGCCTTATTAACGGCCCTCGACTCTCGGGCCGGTAATAAACCCTCGGGCTTTTATTCATTCTTCTCGGGCTGGTAATAAACCGCAAGGCCCTCCAAACTCATGGTATTGTTATATTATTGGAAGATATCTTCAGAATCTGTAGTTTATGTTAACTTGGCTGCTCGCAGTTACTGGCTTTCTTGCCTCCAGATTCATGGATAAGCCTATTGTGACTTTTTCCCAATTAAAACAAAAATTATACACATCTGGCCAAACCATGGTCGGCCCGGGGATTTCCAGACCCCTGCCCTCGGAACCCCGGGAAGTAAAGCAGTGCCTGTTCACTGCGGTAAACAGGCTCTATTTTACTGGTAAAATAGGACCCAGTCACCAATTTTTGGGAGGTGCAACTCCCCTCTAAAATGGGCAACATGGCTTATTAACGCTCACCCCCGGTGTTGAGTTGATATTCATGTTGTGGGCATGATTAGCCATTGTTTAGACCCCCCCCTCCGGGTGGAGGTCATACGCCTTCATTGTGGGAATGTTGGGCGCCACCCCTAGATTGCGGCGCATTTCCAAAGTCAAATAACCTGAGAGAACGAAATAAGCAACACTAATGAGGTGTATAAATGGCGGTAGGCCTAGACTTTATTAGCTCACCTGACTGAAAGTCAGGGTGAGCTTTTCTGATCACTTTTCGTCCGTCGTCCGTCGTCCGTCGTCCGGCGTCCGTCGTCCGTCGTCCGTCGTCCGGCGTGAAGGTGGTGTTTGGGTCTTTTTCTTCCAAACCACTGGCCGCATGTTAATGAAATTTCATGTGAGTAGGGGTTATATAGCGGCATTTTGATTTTTGGGCAAATTAGGTTTCGGCTCATATTGAGCAGAGGGGTGGGGCAAAAATGCTCCAATTCTTAAAAAATCTTCTTCTCAAGGACCAGCAATAGCAGAGACTTGATATTTGGTATGCAGCTTCCTTTTGAGGTGTAGACTCAAGTTTGTTCAAGAGAAGTTTGTAGGTCTATACTTGGCGATGTTATGGGAGGAGCAAAAATTTTGGCCCCACCCCAAATTTCTATTTTTTAAACCGAGAGGCCAATTTGAACCAAATTTTATGTGAGGGCTTATTGGGTCATAAGTACCTAATTTATGCAGAAATTTTTTTTCCTGTAGCCCCGTGGGAACCACAGGAGCTAAAAATAGAAAAAAATTAAAACGCCTATATCTCAAAAACTGCACGGCACTGAGAATTTTTATTTGGTGTGCAGCTTCCTTGGGACCAACAGAAAGGATTGGTAAAAAAAAATTGCCATCGGTTTTATCATAGGGTACAGTTTCGGGACTTTGAAAAAGTGCTGAGTCAGCACTTTTTAACACTGTAGGCAATGGGAAAAACATTAAAAAATCTTCTTCTCCAGATCCAGCAGGCAGAATCTTTTGATATTTGGTATGCAACATTGTAGGGTGGATCTGATTCAAGTTTGTTCAAATCGGCCCCCTGGGTTCATATTTGGGCTCAGTATAGGAGCCCGATTTCGAACTTAGTGCATTTCAGGCAAATTTCTTAAAAAATCTTCTTCTCCAGATCCAGCAGGCAGAATCTTTTGATATTTGGTATGCAACATTGTGGGGTGGATCTGATTCAAGTTTGCTCAAATCGGCTCCCTGGATTCATATTTGGGCTCACTATAAAAGCCCGAATTCGATCTTAGTGCATTTCAGGCAAATTTCTTAAAAAATCTTCTTCAGATCGAGCAGGCAGAATCTTTTGATATTTGGCATGCAACATTGTGGGGTGGATCTGATTCAAGTTTGTTCAAATCGGCCACCTGGGTTTATATTTGGGCTCAGTATAGAAGCTCGAATTCGAACTTAGTGCATTTCAGGCAAATTTCTTAAAAAATCTTCTTCTCCAGATCCAGCAGGCAGAATCTTTGGATATTTGGTATGCAACATTGTGGGGTGGATCTGATTCAAGTTTGTTCAAATCGGCCCCCTGGATTCATATTTGGGCTCACTATAGAAGCCCAAATTCGAACTTAGTGCATTTCAGGCAAATTTCTTTAAAAATCTTCTTCTCCAGATCCAGCAGGCAGAATCTTTTGTTATTTGTTATGCAACATTGTGGGGTGGATCTGATTCAAGTTTGTTCAAATTGGCCCCCTGGATTCATATTTGGGCTCACTATAGAAGCCCGAATTCGAAGTTAATGCATTTCAGGCAAATTTCTTTGAAAATCTTCTTTTCAAGATCCAGCAGGCAGAATCTTTTGATATTTGGTATGCACCATGCTTAGGGGGTGAGATTCAAGTTTGTTCAAGCCAAGTCCCTTGGTCCATATCTGGGCTCACTGTGGGAGCTTGAATTGTAACTTAGTTCAAAATGAGGAATTTTCTTTAAAAATCTTCTCAAGATCCAGCAGGCAGAATCTTTTGATATTTGGTATGCACCATGCTTAGGGAGTGAGATTCAACTTTGTTCAAGCCAAGTCCCTAGGTCCATATTTGGACTCACTGTGGGAGCCCGAATTATAACTTAGTTCAATATGAGGAATCTTCTTTAAAAATCTTCTATTTTTTTTTTAGATCCACTGGTCAGAATCTTTGGATATTTGGTATAAGCTTTTCTTAGGAGGATCAGATGCAACTTGTTGAAATCAATTCTCTGGGTTGATATTTAGGCTACCATGTCAGGTGAGCGCCCTCAGGCCCCTTGGGGCCTCTTGTTTATTTAATTTTTTCCTTTGAACTAAGCGTAACATTAGCTGCACATTTTCCGCGCACGCAGATACTGCTGCCAACATATCCAACTTCTAAGTACTTCCCTTTTCTTATCATAAATAGCATAAAACATACGACTGCAGTCTAAAAATTCGCCGACTATCACTGTAAAGCAGATGACAAGAACTTGATCCGTTTCAGTATTCCGCAATCATTTTTAGACGGTATTTTTAAACATTAGAAACATTACGTCATCATTGTTGTTCTAATGGTGTCGAGTCGCGGGCAAAAAAGTCGAACGGAGAGTTTTTTTATCAAATAAAGAAGCCGTAGTATGATGATTTGATTATTAATGTATGATAAACATGAAGTTAAATTCCTTGTGGATAGTTGTACAAGAAAACTGTGTTGATGAATCTTTGTTCAATGAATGAATTCACAAATGAACTGGGAAGGGGTATCGGTCAGGGCAAAAAAGCTTTCATTACTTGTCTATTATTATATAGACTACTGTATGTGTAACACGGGGTCAGGACTGACGTGGTGCTTTCATTGTTATCAGTGAAAAAAGTGGTTGTGTCCACAACTTCCAGTAACTGTGCTTCAACCACGACTTTGTCAGCTGAGTCGCTTGTGTAATGACGTCATCCGCCAACATAAAGTTTATGTTGTACCGCAGCTGAAGGCTAACATAGAAAGTACAATGCGAGCGCGTAACCAATCAAACGTCGAGAATTCCGCAATGATCGGAACATATTGCATTATTGTTGAATATTCCAGATAAATAAAGAAGGTTATCCGATAACTGTTTGGACCTAAAAAATACAATTGACTATTGGTGTGTTTTTGTTGGAAATTTCCTGGAAAACTATGTTGTCTGAAGGGCTATAATTGACAAAGATATTTGAATGCCAAAATTAAAGTGATGCGGTCATATTTTTTTCGCCTGAAAGTTATAATGGTCGACTATGGGAAATGTTTAGTATTGTGATACCTGTTACTTTATAGCAACAATTGCTGCCCCAGACTCTCTCAAGATGGCGGCAAGAGAGACATTTTTCTATAGTACAGCCGCCGTGGACTGGTCACTTTCCACGGGTGAGCAATATTTCCATAGATGCAATAATATTAGATTCCAAGCACAAATTATATGAACAATCATCAACAATTTAATTAATGAAGCACCGAGTGCAACCCGGTGCTTCATTAATTAGCATTTTGCTGATGATGATATTTATTACCAGGTAAACGCAAGCGTGGACATCACTGCTTGGATTACGACCAGTACATGGCGACTGTACATGTCAATGAGCATTGCAGTCATCCAGTTTTATAGAGATCAGGTATCTGTCCTGAGAACATTAAAGGAGGGAGTGCTGGGGAGTCACTAGGCGAATTTACCTCATATCAATATAATGGTACATCTGTATTTCATTACGCTGTTATCAGTCAGTCTTTTGTTGACGATGCACCAAGCTTCATAGTTAATTTTGTAAATACTCCTTCAAGTCATTGTCTTATCTGGTATATTTTGAAGTTGAAGTTCAAAGTTGAGGAAATGTTGACCAATCATGACGAATGTTTCTCTGTGTGGTTTTCCTGAAAGTCAAATCCAAAAGAAAGTACATTTTATTATGTTCAATTCACCGGAGACACATGCAGTATTATTCAGTTTTTTCGTTAAATAGTGTTTTGTTTTTTTTTAAATTCAAGCGCCGACTGACAAGTATTCAATGAAATCTTCTCGACTCTCTCAACCTGCTGCTCGAAATTGAAAAAAAACACGTGGAACATATTCAATAAATGTAGACAGTTGCACGAATTCTTCTGGTGAGAGAGAGAGAGAGAGAGAGAGAGAGAGAGAGAGAGAGAGAGAGAGAGAGAGAGAGAGAGATGGGTGTGTGGTTTTTAACTAGTGTGGATACATGCCGAGGGCGTGCGGTGAATTAAATCATTTTATTATCGTTGATATCGTTCCTTACTCATACGTTTTGACGTTTTTGTGTGCGTCTGTTGTTCCTGGTACAGTACGGCCGACGTGGACTGGTCACTGGCCACAGGTGGGGAATATTTCCACGGATGCAATAGTATTAGATTCCAAACACTAATTACAGGAATACTAATCAAAATTTTAATTAATGAAGCACCGGGTACAACCCGGTGCTTCATTAATTAAAATCTTGCTGATGATGACCTTTATTACGCGGTAAACGCATGCGTGGATATCACTGCCCACGCGTGGTTTACGGCCATTCCACCGCGACTGTAATGTAAATACATGTATATTTGCTGTGTCCTTCCCGATATTTCGTGCAAGTGCAATCAAAATTATTTTTTTACCAGTCTAGGTACGGGTGGAAATTAGGGTCTAAATAAATGTCTAGTATTGTTCCGATTCCTTCATGTTCTTTTCTCTTTTCCAGTGCCCCTACCTTATCAATACGGGAAACAAAATTAGACGGATGGTTACTGCACAATGTTCACATGTGTATCAAAATAGTGGGCTCAACTGGTCTTCATATGGTGATGCCTATAATTGTCGTTCCGGGGCTATATTTCAGATAACGGTGTTACTTTTCTAGAAAGAGTTGCTTCCTACGCAACCTTCTAAGGATAAACAGTTTGGGTCAGTTGGTGAAAACGTGGTGGTGCTTCCGTTTCAGGTGTAACTATTCAGATACAAATATCAATTTGTTAGTTAGCGTTTACAGTTTTAATATTAAAAAAAAATGTTGTTGGATTTTCCAACAGTTTGCCCGGCGTTACTTATTGTATACGCGATTGTCCGGCAACGGTTACAGCGGTGGGTCCAAGTTTTTATTTATGAGAGGGAAAGCGGAGAACGGAGGGTGTGGGAAAGATTTATAATTAATTTTAACTCTCTACCCAGGGGGGGGGGGGGGGGGGGGGCTGGAAAAAAGTCCCATACACGAGGCTGAAAAAAATTGTTTCCGCCCCAACACCACCCACCACCCCATTTTGAGGAGGAAATTTTTTTTTCCTTTTCTGAGAGGGGACCCACCCCCTAGTATCACCAAAAACCCGCGTTTTACACAACTTTTTCCTAGGTTTCACATGTAATTATACTTTATACTTATACTGGTAGCAGCTTATTTATTTTATTTTTTCTTAAATGTGCATATCTGCTACATCCAAAGATTATTTTACTTTAGTTGACACCTAGTTTCAATCCCATAAAGCTTTTCACAATTGTACTTTCCTGATTTGTAATTCTGTTACATGACAGTAAATGGTCAAACTATTTGTTGGTACCCTAAATGGAACAGCAATTTATCATATACACGTGTCATTTAGTGTACCAGCAAACCAGTTTGACCATTTACTATTAAGTTTAAAAAATACATTTCCGGAATTACAATTATAAAACGGTTTGTAGGATCAGCTGTAGGTGTCAACTAGAGTAATTTATAGGGTTTTGCGTTACTGTTACAGATAAGACTGAGTGTCTGATTTTATAATGGTTTTGTTTTATTATTACAAGTTGTTTACAAAATAAATCATTTTGAAAACATTAATTTATTTTATTGAGACCCATTACCAATGTGGTTAAAGTTCACTTTCTGACAAATACAGCAAAACTACTATGTCTATTGTGACTCCTGTGTCACTACACTGTCAGTCAGGCTGTTTAAGCACATACGTGATAGTCCAGATGTTTACATAACCATCTCAATGTTTGGATGGAGCAAATTTGTTGAAATTTGTTTCTTCAAAATATTGATATGTCAATGTGGGTGAGCTGATTATTTCATTGACAGTTGTTGCTGTGTTCAGTGTAGCAATCCAGTATGTATGCTAGGGTGAGCTTCTCGTTGTCTAACTTATCATTATGATAAAACATTTAGTTGAAACTGACAAAAATCCTGGTCAAGCCGACTCGTGTTCTTATTCATGAAAATTGCCATTATTGAACAATATTTGTGTTTCAACACATATAGGGTAGTTATTAGGCCACCCCACCCTCCCCTTGATTTCCATTTATGAGGTTATTGCTCTGGCTGCCCCTCTGCATATAGTATAAGTGTCAAATATTGTTTTATATCAGATTTAAAATACAAAATAAGCATTATTTCATTGCAAGGAAAAAAGTCACTTTTTTCTCAGGCAGACCACCCACCCACCCCGGCCTCGTGAATAGGAAATTTTTCAAGACCCCCCCCCCCCCCCTGCTCTACCCAACATTAACAGCGGAAGATACTTATAAATTCGTAAATAACTAACAAAATTTTTGCCTCAATTATTTATTTATTTATTTATTTATTTATTTATTCATTTATTTATTTATTTATTTATTTATTTATTTATTTATTTATTTATTTATTTATTTATTTTTTAGGGTTTAACGACACATTAACAGCCAGGGTCATATCATGTCGGGAACAGTTTTACGGGTGGAGGAAGCCGGAGTACCCGGAGAGAACCACCGAGCAACGACGAGCAGCTGTCAGCTCTCCAACATCGTAACTCTGAACTCTGCACCGCGGCACAGGCAGGGTTAGATTGGTTGAATATTTGCTCACCGTCGACTTGCAGTACGCTTTAGTACACAGCGTCATCGTGTCCCCGTGTTTGCAATCGGAGTGAAGTGCCTTGCCCAAGGACACAACGCGGGAACGCGAATCAGTCGCTGAAATGGTCAGCCATCCAACTACTAACCGCGCTCGACGTTGCTTAACTTCGGTGATCTGACGTGAACCGGTTACCGCGACGCCACCGCGCCCCCTTTTGCCTCAGTAACATGGCTTATGAACGATCTCGTTCTAGCGAGGGGTCCATAAGCTATGTTTCTGAGGAACTGTTTTACAAAATATCTATGAAAGCGATGTTTTGTGAATAGCGCTGGCCGATCATGCTTGTTACGTAAGGATCAGTGGCGCTACGTTCATACAACGCGTCTAGGGCGTCTCTTAAGAACCCCAACAATTCCACGTTTTTAGGCACCACCAACAATTCCAACATTTTAGGAATAATCATTATTAAGGATCTCAAAACAGTGTTGTAGTTGAAGCAATGGGGTTGGATGCTTCAATACCAGCTTGCATAAAGCATCGGGGCGATATTCTCTCAGACCAATTACGGGGTTCTGTACGTGGCACATGGCAACGTGAGACAGTAGTTCAAATGACGTAGCAATTTTAATTTTAATTCATACACAAATGAGGATGCATTCTGTACAAGTTATTACATCAAAGCGTCGAAGCAGTATCCGAAACCAACAAATGCCTATATGACTCCTTCTCGTTTAAGGTGCTAAAGGACGAACGAAAATCACCAACAGAAAAAATTTAATTAATGAAGCACCGGGTTGTACCTGGATTGTACCTGGGTTGTACCCGGCGCTTCATTAATTACATTCTTGACTTTTACTCCTATAATTAGTGTTTGAAATCTAATATTATAGCGTCCGCGGAAATATTGCCCACCCGTGGACCGTGACCAGTCCACGACGGCTATACTGTAACCTCTAGAACATCTTAAGCTAGTGAAGACCGACTAGCTTAAGTATTAGATCATTTTGTTTAATATTAAAACTGTAAACGCTAACTAACAAATTGATATTTTTATCTGAATAGTTACACCTGAAACGGAAGCACCACCACGTTTTCACCAACTGACCCAAACTGTTTATCCTTAGGTTTCGTAGGAAGCAACTCTTGCTAGAAAAGTAACACCGTTATCTGAAATATAGCCCCGGAACGACAATTATAGGCATCACCATATAAAGACCAGTTGAGTCCACTATTTTGATACACATGTGAACATTGTGCAGTAACCATCCGTCTAATTTTGTTCCTGTATTGATAAGGTAGGGGCACTGGAAAAGAGAAAAGAACATGAAGGAATCGGAACAAGAACATGAAGGAATCGGATTTTGTACTGAACAGAATGTTTGTACCCAGTTAGTGTGCTAGAATATAACATTATAATGTACTGAATAATTACAGTATGTGGCCTAAGTGCCCCCAATATTACTCTTACGCCAGAGATAAGGATAAGGGATTAAAAGTGAACAATGTATGTAGTAGTGCGGGCAACGCTTATATTTGGGGGTATGATGCCCGCTCACCCCTCTCCCGCATCACTGCCACTGAACTGTGACAACAATGAGCGTTTGTTTATTTTCCTGGGGTCTGTGTCCATTTTCTTGAAATGCCACCGCTTCTCTCACTAACATTCACTGTAAGCTGAAAAAAAATGTTCGCTCACACAGAATTATCAGCGCGTAATGCAAAATCGATTTTGGACACGAACGTATCTCTCGTGGTTAATGGTTCAGCTTTTAAAATAAACAGATCGCTGTTTCCTCCGTAAATTTGTACAGGAGAGAGATAACCAATTAACGTTTGATGTTTTCGGCTTCCGATAAGGAGATCAATTCCATTGCGCGCATATTTGGAATTGGTAACATAATTTATAGCGTGTTATGCCACAAGGGTATAGTCCATAAATCACCTTACAATTTCATATCACATTTCGCCAGTAATTTATTATCTTGGTGTTTTTTTCTTCTCCTCGAAGCGCAAAGAAGCAACGCAGATAAACCGTTGCAACTGTTCCCACTCTGAAGATGCCTGCACTCTAAGCGGGGTGAAAAATCCACCCAAATTAGCTGAGTTTAGTTAGTATGAACCCAAACGGTTCATATTCACTCAACCCAGTTCATTTTGGTTGATGTTAACCCAACAATGATTAATATTCACTCAACTCAGGTGATTTGGGTTGATTTTTAACCCAATTTATTTAAGAGTGTGTGGTTTGCATTGCAGCGTTTTCGTCTTAAAAAGATGAGCATTACCCTTTTGCACATACTAATTGTTTGAGACAGCGCGCATCAACACATGGGTCTACAGACCGCCCTTCTCCACCACACTTTTCCAGAGATAAGAGAGGCAGAGAGAGAGAGAGAGAGAGAGAGAGAGAGAGAGAGAGAGAGAGATTAGGCCAACCTTTTGGTTACCAGCACGCCACTGCAATCTTGGGAATACGAATTAGCAGGAAGGGCGTATACATACTCTACTTATAAGACGTGAACGACAATTCCAGACTTCTAGTTTTAACTGTATGAGCCACCGCTGATATATATTAATCTGTAGGTGCCCTTCTATGATCGTGAGCCCCCCCCCCCACCCGACAAACACACAAGTTGGAAATGTTTCTTAGGTCCCTGCGTCTACAGTTTGCAGAGCGATGATGGAACCTTCCGGCTGAACTTCCCCAAATCAGAATACTCCTTGAAATATGACAGATACCACAAGTAATGTTCCAATGAGACTAAAATCCTCGCTCTCTGTCTGGACGAGAGATCGCTTAGTTTTTGCTGTGTTTACGGCTCCAGTGGCATATGTGAAAAGAGGATTGCAAAGGGAGGAGATACAGAGTGCATACTGCCTATAAAATCGTATTTTTTTCGAGGACAGTGATCATTCAGTGAATGTATACAAACAACCAGTTATAAGTTCATGATTTGAAGTGAGATGGAGTAACCTTGACCTCTATCTAAGTTACTGAATTTGTTGCAGCGACGTCGTGGAATACAAGAGAGGTTTATTTACTAAATTTGTGATTGTTAAAGTTGCCTTGTTCATTCAAGTTGCTTTGTTCAATTCACGATATGGGTTGAGGGCTATGGGTAGAGTCTTATTGGAACATTTACGTTATTGTGGTGAATTGACGGTAACATGGTCTGAGGTTTGCGGCTCAGAGCGTATATTCATCATAAGCTCCGAGCCGGAAACCTCAAACTATGTTACCGTCAATTCATCACAATAGTTTATAATGTTTCAGTCACTGATACTCCGGGTTAATTTGTACCCAGCAAGAACAGGAGACGACACTTGTAATAGATTTTCACCTGAAAACACATAGCATATGAACATACAAATCCTCATTGGAACGAGCACACAGTGGCGGCGGCAGAAAATGTTTCGAGGGGAAGGGGTTGGCGGTGGAGCAAGTAGGAGAAGGTTCCCCCGAAGAGGGGGAGGCAAGTCCTAGAGTGGCCTTTTAGGATCATACCGTCATAGCATAGAATTCAGATACCGTAGACACCAGAGCGGGTTAGGAACTCTAATCTCTTTTGTGGACGTTTGACCCTTTACCCAACATGAAAAACAGACGACACTTGCAAACAAAATTCTTGAATAACTAATGTTTTTCATTTTTTGTCTCAAAAACATAGGTTATGACCCCTCTTTGGAACGAGCTCGCCGAGCTCGTTCCAAAGAGGGGTCATAGCCTTTGTTTTTGAGACAAGAAATGAAAAAAATAATGAAAATTAATTGACGTTTTTTGTGAATAGCGCTGGCCGGTTTTGGCCGTTACGTTGGGCAAAGGGTGGAAATGAAAAAGTGAGAGTACGATCTCGCAACATTCACATGAGGATATGTTTGTAGGTATGAAGCACAACAGGGATCCAAGTTGGGTCAGTTGGCTGGGGAGTTTCCCTTCCAACAATCGACATTTGTTTTCAGTTTCTAAATCTGTAGAATTGCCTTCTAGAAATTGTTTAATGGCCCTGCTTTAGAGATATTTCATGAGCTGTTATGCCTTCCTCTAGCATATGGTACAGCCACCCTATGCGCCTTTGGTAGGAGTGTCAGGACCCCTACCAATGGCGCCTGGGGTCGTCATGTTGTACATGTATATGTTGCTGTATAAACCAAGTACTGGATTAGGGTTTATGATAATAAGGAGATATGGAAGGTGTGGGTTCTGAAAGGATACAGAAAATACGCATTGGCACACTAGATGGGTGAGGGAATGAGGAGTCAAAGTCTATGTTTAGGGGACAGATGCCCCCATGACACCCCTTCCCGCCCCATATCGCCGCCATTACGAGAGCAACATGACTATGTGGCAGCTTAATGTTTGGTTTTTGGATCTGTGTTAATATTGTGATCGTACATGTATGGAGTGGTGGCCACGGGTGGACTGTGCAGGGGGGGGGGGGGGGGTAAGCGCACTTCCTGGTGAGCATGTGCCGCCCCTCCCCCCTCCCCTGGAGCACTGTCACTGCTTTCAAGGATTTGCATATGTATAGGTGTTCACTTTCTTTACCAATAATATAATTGTTAGGAAGAGATTCCCGCTGGCTGATGATCAATGCAGCAACTTGTTATATCCACCGCATTCTTCAATACATTATTGGTGGACAAAAAGGTTGGATATTGAAAATTCCGATACTACCTTCTCGAGTGATATGCAGGGATGTTGGAAGCATTTAGAACTGGGGTGAGTGCACTGTCATGCAAGACACTAACACACTGATATATAACAACGTTGGACTATTCGCCTTTGTGACATGGTAGAAATACAATACACACAGTTATGCCTAAGACTAACAAGCCTCTACCGTGCGAGGAGAATGTGTTATCACGAAATCACCCGTAGAGTGACAATTCCACCCAAGCAATTATTGCATATTTGTTGCAAAGCATAACAAGCACAATCGAAGTTCCAGCCAATAGTAGTATAGCTCGCACACTTGAGCACTTTTTAGGGAGTTCCTACGTAGGCCCCATCCGTGACGTCATCGTCACGTGACCCACTTAGGTCATGTGGGGATAGCATGGTATCCGCGTGAGTGAGCGTCATTTCCATAGTGATGCGTGTTGCCAGTACGCACGCGCAGCACGTGCTGTTGGGATGACACGTTTTTGGTCGTCCATGTTGTATACCGGGGGACGCTATCTTGGTTTCTATGGTGGCACGTAGTTGCCCTGGGACCCAAAACTCTGTAATAAGACGGAGTATGTTCGGGGTGTGTGGTCGATTAAATGAGAATAAATGTAATTACCATTAACAATCCGACAACACCCCAATTTACCAAAAACCTCCTTCATTTGACTCGGAGTTTCCCACAAATCTCTCTTTTTTGTCTATTCTCTTGTCTCCACTAGCATGGAATTATTTTTTGTTGAGTTCTTATGTACACTGATTTATATTTAGCAAATTCATTAAAATACCCTCTAACCACTTGGTCTCTTTAGTTTCCCAAAATTCTATTGTGGGCGTTATTATTTACCAGTTCTTACGCTCAATGATCTATTTTAGTAACTTTTTAACTAAGCACTGTCTGTCCACTTAGTCCCTTTAGTTTCCCTTAATTTCAATGTGGAACTATATTTGTACATGTTCATACACACACCGATCTACTTTTAGTAGCATCCTTAACTCACCCCTAACTGCATGATTTTAATGATATGTCTAATAGGTTCAATGAGGATCAAAACTGCAAGTCGTAGACCAATTAAATAACAGAATAGTCGACCAATCAGATTTCCCCCTCGTTGAGTTTACAAAAGACAAGTACATTGTATTTATTTTCTGTTGACTCCCATGCTATTTTTCCAAATTACTGACTTTAATCCGTTATCCTATGGGGAACAAACACAAAACCCGATCAAAAACTGAATAGTGGTCGGTATAGAAAAAATCCTGTGAAGAGTGATGTTGTCGTGTAATTCTATTTCGAACCTTCGGACTGGACACATTGCTGAAGATTTATTTAGAGCAAGTTTACACTTGCAAAGGCCTTTGAATATAGAGCCTGCTGCGACTGTTGAATTCACCAGCGACGGCTGTGGTGAAGTGTTTACTGACCGTCGGGGCGGAAACCGTGGCGCGTAATGTTGGACTATTATTCTCTGTTGAAACGGATTAAAAAACCCCATAAAACAAACAAACAAAAAATACATTTTCGCCATATTTTGATGCTCCGCAACGTTTTTTCTTGTCCATTATATCAGCAGTTTGCGCCTCGTGGAGTAATACAGACACTCTCCGCTTCATTAATATAAAAGTATGGTAGGCGATATTTTCTCATTTTTTTCATGAGCAAGTTACTGAAAAAAACACATTTGCTAAACAATGACCTCCGAGAGCTGTCTGTTGTTTTCCTTTATTAACCCTTTACCCAACGCAGACGATTTCAAAATTTATTATTTTAAATATCATTTTTTAAATTTGTTCAAAAAACATTCAACAAAACCATATCATGTGAACCCTCTTTGGAACGACCTCGACAGGCTCGTTCCAAAGAAGGGTCACTTGATATGGTTTTGTCGAAATTTTTCGAAAAATAATATTTTTTCAGATGCTGAATTTGCGTATTACGCGGGCGTATGCGGGCGATTCGTTGGGTAAAGGGTTACAAGTACCAAAATGAAACTTCGCTTTATTTTCTACTGGTGTCATAGGTGTTTTCCCAACAATTGCCACTTGCATCTTAATTGGACATCCGATGAAGCGATATACAAAAATACAACAAATGACGTTGGTTAGGTTGGAACCGTCGATCTACACATTTAAAGTCTAATGCTTTAACCAATGAGCTACCCCGCTTCCTGAATCGGAAGTACACTAGGGCCGCCATGTAATGGTCACTTTACACGGGTAGGCAATATTTCCACGGACGCAATAATATTAGATTCCAAACACTAGTTATAGGAATAATCACCCAGTGCTTCGATAATTAAAAATTGCTGCTGACAGTTTTTATTATACCAATAACATGATTTTGGAGGGCGTTACGGTTTATTAACTGCCCGACAGGAATGATTAACAGCCAGAGGGTCCATTAACAGCCCGAGACGAAGTCGAGGGCTGTTAACGGCCCAAAGGCTGTTAATCATTCCTGGAGGGCCGTTAATAAACAGGGACGCCCAACAAAATCTTGTTATTACTATTATTACCACTTCTAAAATGGTTAAATCCAAAGGTTCTTCATCAAGTTCACTTTATTGTGACATCCCGAGTTTTCGCAATGACATTTAACCAAACTCATGTGTCGTCTGTTTCTAGATAAACAAAACGTCACGTGGTCAATGACATGATAGCTTAATTTAAATATTTTTGTTTGCCACGAAAAACTGGCCTTCTCCCGAAATCTACTAACAAAAACATTCCGTAATGAATTAATTACACTCACCTTGACAATGCCAATGCTTCATCACCGAAGGAATGGGGAAATCACACAAATTTCACGTGTTTTTTTAACATTCGTTGCAGGTAAGCGCGTTTCATCATCTCGGAACCAGTGGCGCGTTTGTTATGACGGATTACATAAACTATAATCGGAGCCGGGGCTGTTAACGAAACATTTAGCCCGAAGCGGGCTGTTAACCACGTTAACACACAACTTCCGGTTTGAGTCTGTGCATTATGCACTTTTACCGTAAAGGTAAAATTGTGGTAATATACTAGAGAACGCACGATAAAGTGGTAATGATACCTGGTAAACGTGTGCGTGGACATCACTTCCCACTTCCCCATAAACCCACGGCGATTGTACTATAGTATGTTATTGAATGTGTATCAGACAAACTTTCAGACAAATTGTTGCCTTATATGGTATTTTTTTTATCTTTCAGTGTGCTCTCTATTTTCGTTGGGCGTCAGCGCCATCATAGGAGTATCCAACTCATCAGCTCTCGCAACCATTCAGTCATACAGCGATAATTTCAAGATACCATATATTACAATAAGTACCTCACAGAACACATCTACAACAGAGTCATACCAGATATATATGAGACCTAATTATGCAGCTGGTATCTTTGCCATTATAGATCATTACGGGTGGAGAAATGTATATTACTTTTACAATAACGATGAAGGTAAATAGTAGAACATTTTAAACACATAATGTTTAATACTATAGAACCTTAACAATTCTATTTTTAGAATTGTATTTTCCAGTTATGACTTTAAATACGTTGAAATGAACCATTAGCATTTTCAGAGATGTGGCAATGTGTCAGTTGACAAATTTCCATATCTTTTAAAATGCTAATGATTCATTTTAGACATTTATATCAATAGGTACAGTTAAAACTAGAAGTCCTATCACGGACTGTGCGCTTATCTAGGCTTAATTGCGCGTAGGAATTGCGCGCAATTGCCATATCGAATGGCATCCAAAGCACGGCTGGTTCTCCTGGTTACTCATAGCAAACACAGGCAATGTTTATGTCAATGTACCTCCGGGTTACCCGGAGGTCCATTGGCTGAAACATTGCTTGTGCACAGGCCATATATACAGAATTTGATAGCCTTACTATTGTCATAACGCATAAATTAACGCGCAGATCAACGTGCTATTTGATCGCATTTCGTGACAGGACTTCTAGTTTTAACAGTATGAGTGATTAACAGGTCAATTTGTAGTGACTGTATAGAAAGGAGTTGGTTGTTTGGAAGATATATTTAGTTAACAGATTCCAACAAAACCACATCATGTGATCCCTTTTTGGAAGGAGCTCAGAGAGTCACCTGATATTGCTTTGTTGTTATATTTTTGAGAAATTTAAAATAAATAACAACTTTTGATATTGTGTGCATCACCACATTTGGTAAGGGGTTGGGTGGTAGAGTTCTAAATTATTTTTCGAATGGGATTTGTAACGAGTGTATTTTCAAAGATACCACTCTGCCCATAATAGGAGTCACAGCTCAGGAAGATTTTGTTCATAATTAGTTGATTGTTACTGGCATTGTGCTGGCACCCTCCAATTAATTACAACAAAATATTTTTAGTAAATATTTTTTTCCTAATACTAATTAAGCAACAAGCTGATGAATGCTGTGCGAAGCTACCATTCATTTGAGCTATTATGGAGGCTTCTGGGCGCAACAAGTTGATTATAACAGTGTTTTTCTATTCACGCCATTAATCGGTAAATTTAGTGTTATATTTGGAAGTATGAGGCATGAAAGGTTTAGGACTTAATGTCTAGAAAGAATGTTTTGCAATGTAATATGATTTTTGCAGATACATTTGTTTGGACTGTTATCTGTTTGATAGTGGTTGGAGCATGGGTGTCGCCAGGGTTTTTCAAAAAAAGGTTCAGATTGATGAAAAGTGCATATGCAATGAGCGCCGAAGGGAGTGGGCACCCCCCCCCCCCCCGCCATCCCCGGGAAAACTTTTAAATTTACTAACAAATGGAACTCCCCCCCCCCTAGCCTTTTGGTGATTTCTTTGCCTGCTGCGTTCTTGAGAAAAAGGGAAAGGGGCTTCTCCCCCCCCCCCCCCGCTCTCGACAACACCCATGAATTGGAGACCAACTGGATGTGCCCGATCTCAATATGCCATTTGAAAAGCAGAGACAATAATAGTGATGTGGAGTTAATTTGATGTGTTTTGAATAACAGTGTACTTTTATGTACATTCGATGGATTATTCCAATGAAGAATTTCAGTTACACTTGTTTCTTCTCCAACTGATAGCATAAGTATATTGGTGCCCAAGAGTAAAAGAACCTGTGTTACTTATTGATAAACCAGACAAATGTAACATGTTAATAACTTTCAACTTGATGCATGGGATAAAAAGGGGTTAAAGTGTGAAAGTCTGTAAATATATTTTATTTCGTGCTCAAATATGACATAACAGTGCTTTCTACTGAAGAGAGGATCATAGTTTCTTTCCAACCACCATACTGACACACACATCTTTAAACGGGGAAATTCTCCTTTGTCCTTCCATACTTCATCTAGTGGACTCCGTGAGTTGACCTTTGTTGAACTTCAAATCAAAACATCATCAGATGAAAATGGCAGCCTTCAATCAGTCAGCACACCACTCATATCATTTGGTCTGACTCTTTATTCCTTTCAAGAAAGGATTTCTTCGAGTATGTACATGAACGTTTCTAGAATACAGCTGTTACTTTATTTTAAGGTATTTTATCTGATTTTATTGTAAAAAAAATGTTCTCCTATTTCTGCCAAAGCAGACTTTCAGGCGGTGCTATCTACCACATGACAGCAGTTCCATGGCAAATTTAAGTTTTCGCCTGTTCTATGTCTCATTCCTAGCATTTTGGTATATAATTTATTGGGGTTATTAATTGGGGCTTTTGTAGACTTTAAAGAATATTACCTGAAATTTGACTAAAGTTAGGATGGACGTCCCCTTAATCCTTTACACAACGTAACGGCCAATACCTACCAGCGCTTTTCTCAAAAATCGCCATTAATTTTCATTACTTTTTCATTTTTTGTCCCCCCAAAAAAGGTTATGACCCATTGTTGGAACGAGCTCGTCGAGCTCGTTCCAACGAGGGTCATAACCTATGTTTTTGAGACTCAAAAGGAAAACAAATAATTATTCAAGAATTTTCTTTTTGCAAGTGTCGTTTTCTTATTATGTTAGATAAAGGGTTAAGAACAAAAAATGAAATGAAAATATTTTAATGGAGGGGAGTAATGCTCTCACTGACCCTGTTATACCCAATTGATTATTATACAATAAATCATTTGATTCAAACCCAAATAATTTAACTTTCTTCAAAGCTAGATTTCTTGCAACTGATTGGTTGAGATGACTTTTCTATAACTCAATGAAGGTTCTCTATACAATTAGAAGCTTTTACTTTTCGCCCACCCATCTATAGAAATCGTCGAGAGTCTGCCTCCGATTCAATTAAATTATAACTACACAAAGAATGTTGAGACGTTGAATTTCTTGCACCTGTTACACGACAAAAAGAACCATTCGTAAATGTCCACAGGAACGTAGGTCGGTGTTGAAATTGCGTTTGGCCACATTTATAAAAATGGTGATACAGTTAAAAATAGAAGTCCTGTAATGAATTGCCTTTAAGTAGCACGTCACTCTGTGCGTCGAGTTTTGGGCTATGACGATAGTAAGCCTAACAAATTCTGACACATGCCCTATACGGAAGCAAAATTTCACCCAATGAACTTCCGGGTTTAACCCGGAAGTCCATTGACTGAAATAATGCTTGTCCTTGCTATCAGTAACCAACAGAATCCGTCGTGCTTTGGATATCATTAGACGGGGGAAATTTCTCGCAATGCCTACGAGAAAATATGTCAAGATAAGCGCATATTTCGTGACAGGACTTCTAGTTATAACTGTTAGACAAGCACACCTGACATGGCTGTTTGTTGGGTTCTTTGGCTTCGACACCTGTGTCGGACATAACACCAACTATGCAGTTGAAGAGGGTCAACTTGGGTCAACAAAAAATGTTGACTAACAGTGCTTTCTCTCAATACAAAACAGTAAAAGCTGGTGTCCCACAAGGATCAGTGCAGGGCCCACTTCTTTTCTTAGTCTACACCAGTGACCTGGTCAATGTCCTCGATTCATTATAGCGGATGTATGCTGATGACACATGCCTGACCTCATGTAGAAACGAAATAGAAACTCTGGTAAACACTATGAACCACGACATGGAGAAAATAAATATATGGGCCAAAAATGGCTAGTTTCATTTAACCCACATAAAACGAAGATAATATTCCTCTCGCACATACCAAATCCTGACCTTCCATATATCACTTTTAATAATACTAGTATTCGCCCGTGTGAATCTCACAAACATTTAGGAATATCTATCCAAAGCAATCTAAAATAGGATGTCCAAATTAACGAAATTTGTAAAAAGGTTGCACCCAGATTATCACAGTTAAGGAAACTTAAATTAAAGCTTTCTCGTAAAACCTTGGAGAAGTTGTACTTATCATATATATTACCTCTTATGGACTATAGGGCGTTGTTTGGGACTGTGCTCCTAATTACCTTCTCAAACGACTCGATAGATTACATGTGGAAGCAGGACGCATTGTGACAGGTCTGACAAGATCAACCTCTACAGAGAGTATTCTTTTGGAGTTAGGCTGGTGTAGTCTAGCACAGCGTCGTGAAATACACAAACACTGCACAATGTACAAAATAGTAAATCTGAAAGTCCCTGATTATTTATTTAACTTATTACCTCCGCGTGTTTGGGATCGAGGGACCTACAATCTCCACAACGCAGGTCATTTTACCATGTATCAATTTCGAACTGAACATTTTAAAAGATCCTTCTTACCATCCATGGTAGTGGCTTGGAATAACTTACCTCACTACGTAGTCCAGCGTGGAATCCTCTTTAGGCGACTTTCTCATCTTAACATTTTCTTCACGGACGATGTTCTTTTTGGAATACCCAATTTATCACGAAATGAAAACAATATGATTTTTATGTCAGTACAGTCCTTTATTTCAGGTAGCAGTCGTTTCAATTAACTCTAACTCCTCCCCCTTTTTGGTGTGCCTTCTCTCTAACATTCAACTAAGGCTTGGTGATGACTTGCGATGGCCGCATCCGTACGATAAGGACACGGCACTCAACTTTCCACCGTTTTCTTTTGCTTTATATCATCTGATCCCATACCTGCATGTCGTGTGCCTCACTTCTCTCTAGCTAGTATGAACTGGTTTCCTGTTACCTTATTTGAAACATGTTTATTGTATTGTAGATA
This sequence comes from Pictodentalium vernedei, assembly GCA_031216915.1. Taxonomy (NCBI): domain Eukaryota; kingdom Metazoa; phylum Mollusca; class Scaphopoda; order Dentaliida; family Dentaliidae; genus Pictodentalium; species Pictodentalium vernedei. The sequence continues at coordinate 79,021,633 of CM062297.1, forward strand.
TAAAATGTTTTTTTATGTATATTTTTGTTAGCTGCTATTGAATGTTTTAGGAGAGGAACTAATATAAGTTTAATAACTTGTGTTCCAATTCTTTTGTCAGTTTTCAATCTTATGACAATAAAATATGTTTAAACTAACATGGGTTAACCCCCACCCCACAGTGTCTTCGACGTGCCCAAACCATTGCTTCATTCGATGATCTAACTTATTTTGAACTTTCAGGATTACTCCGGTTGCAGCAGTTATTTCAGGTTGTTAATGCGAAAGAATACGCACTAGACTTTGATGTGAAAAAAATAAAATCGCCGTGGGAGTGTTATGACACGTTGAGAGAAATACACACAAATGATCCCTCTAAAAAGTTGCACGTCTTACTAGATATACCAATAGAAGAGGCAGAGGAAATACTTAAAAATCTGGTATGTATTAATCCAGTCAACCTGGTATGTTTAAATTTGTGCGCGAAGCAAAGTTTAGCAGCCCGCGAGTAGCAATACAGTAGTAGTGGTAGTAGTAGTAGTAGTAGTAGTAATAATAATATCATTATTATTGTGACATGTACTTTACATGAGTAAGGTTTCATCATTAATTATACATAAAATAGCACTCGACCCAATGGACCTGTATGTTGCCTAAACAATCAGGTTTGTGTTGTGAAAGGCACATTTGCAAAGGGACTGCCGAACTTTTTTATAGTAAGGACAATATTGCATCCGTATCATTATATTAAAAAAGCCAGCAGTTTCTGTAATAAAGTTCTCTAAATTTTATTACACACGTAACTTTCTGTTTTACAGTCAAAACAACAATACTGTCAATATACCGTTTCCAATATGGATGAATCCATCCCTTCACTCTGTAGCCCCGGAGCACCAGAGAGAAAGAATGGACTGGTCTCATGGAAACGTGTAGAGCATCAAATTGACATATTGATAAAGATATTGGTGTATAAAGCGTATATTTATGGAATGGCCAAGAGCAATAATCAATAGACAAGTTTCAGCCGTGGGACAGCCCATCGTGACACTCCATAGCCTCGGACCCCAGAGCGAACGGTCAACGATGATGTCTTCAAGGCAAACTTTCTGTATCAATTTGACAACTATGAAACAAACAGTATGTAGATCTTAGCACCTGTCAGTCCATCATCATACAATAAACATCTGACTTGACAGATCAGTGATAATTTAATCCTATGGTCATATAGGGTTGTCGAATTAAACGCACCCACCGTGGGTGTCGCGAAGACCTATTGGGTGGGGTATAGCACACCCAATTTGTTCCGGCTGTCATGACGCAATTCCTGACTGAAGAAATATTTCAGCTAATCATCAAGACATGCATTCTTCGGTGGCATGCCTTGATGATAAAGATGGACTATTTGGATATGGAGATTATTTACAACCCTTTACCCAACGTAACGGCCCAAACCGGCCAGCACTATACACAAAAATCACCAATTAATTTTCATTATTTTTTTTCATTTTTTGTCTCAAAAACATAGGTTATGACCCCTCTTTGGAACGAGCTCATCGAGCTCGTTCCAATGAGGGGTCATAACCTATGTTTTTGAGACAAAAAATGAAAAAAATTAGTCAATAATTTTGTTTGCAAGTGTCGTCTGCTTTTCATGTTAGGTAAAGGGTGAAACAACTTCGGAAATGTGTTTGTTCATGACTACATGTAGTAATCGTGATGCCGGGGCTTCCCAATTTCTTATTTAATTAGCACGTGCCGGACTCGAAATTGGACATGCAACAACCTGACCATCCTCAGTCAGCCACAGACCTCGATTTGCGTCAGACCTAGTGTGTGTGTGACATAAGCCCAAGAAGCAAATCCGGTTTAACACCGGGAACGGGGAATTCACATCTCTGCGGCTGCAGGTTCTAAAAGTCAATCCTGATACACGGGGAATTCATAGACCACGGTAACAATGACTGCGTACGAGATTACGGCGAACATCAATTTCTTCCGAGACCAAAAACTATGGTTTAATCTCGCGAACGGGAATTTCCTGGTTGCCGGCTCTGAAAATGAGTGCTAATGCCTGGTGAATTCATAGACTAGAATCGTGAATCAAACCTTTGATTCCCGGTTCTGTCCTACGAATTTGCCGGGTATCGGGACTGATATTCAGAAATAACAACCGGAAAGTTCCCGATATCGTGACCGACTTTCAAAACTGAGAACCAGAAATTTCCCGTTCCCGGAATTAAACCCGAATCTAGTCCAGTAGGAAAGTGCTCGATTACCAGCAGGAGTGAATCGACATCTAACACTCCAATGCACATGAAATGTCCCCACTAAATTGTTGTGGGTGCCCTAGCATAGTTACACCCCAGTTCCCTACAATTACAAGGTAGACTCGTCCATTTTGCTGTATAGTGTAGACAATATCAATCAGGGCGGCAGGGATGAAAGGTTGAAGTCACACTTCATCATGATGTTATTTCCATTCCAACTCCTGTTACAATGATCCTGGGCAAGACACTTCACCCCGATTGTTCACATGGAGGCACAATGGCGCCGTGTACTAAGGCGTTCTGTACGTCGATGGTGCGCATGTCTTCAACCAATCTAACCCTGCCTGTGCTGCAGTGCTGAGTTACGAAGTTGGGGAGCTGCCAGCTACTCGTCGTTGCTCGGTGGTTCTCTCCGGGTACTCCGGCTTTCTCCACCCGTAAAACTGTCACCGACGCGATATGACCTTGGCTGTTAATGTGTCCTTAAATCCTAATAAATTAATAAATACAATGATCCATATTGTTACCACATATGTTTGTTACTTTTGTAACTAGTACTGGCTTTAAAACTGACACGACTTCCAGATTGTTGAGGATTTCCTATTTCGGAGAGGGTTATATTTCAAGCAGTCAGAAAAGGGTGTGAAGATTTAATTATCTGTTGTCACAACTTAACAGTTTGTAATTTATTATTTAATTTGTTCACGTTTCATCTCAAATAATTGGGATTACAGGTTCACTGAAAAAGCTGTACATGGTGGCAACCATATCAACAATAAGCATTTATAATAAACCAGAATTTCTTCTTCTTCTTCTCTTTCTCTCTCTCATTCTCTTTTTCTGCTCCGTCCCACTCTCTCTCTCACTGTTTGTCTGCCTCTGTTTTGTTATAGGATCACTATAGCACAGTACAAGTTGACAGATCCAATTCAACAGCATTCACACATGCAAGTTCTAGGCCACGAAAAAGCCCAGGATCGTGTTCAGCTCGCACCCACCTCATTCTGTATTCCAAGTAGCAGACCATTTCCGGTGGAGAAGAAAAAACATAAATCAGAAGATAAAATATCACACTTTACCCCCAAAGTAAGCCCATCCACTTCACGCGCTACAAATGAATAACCGCTGGTCCACCGCAAGCCTATCGTCCACCCCAGACGTAATGGAGACTTCGAGACGGCACCCTCGGTAAGTCTTGTGCACCAATATATACAACAGACCATTCACGGCTGTAAAAGTTAAAACTAGAAGTCCTATTATGAATTGACCGCAAATTAGTAGTGATTAACCGATAAGGATTTGCGATCATCATCTGCTTGCCGATTAGATAAGCGCACAATCGGCCAATTGTGAGTGCCGGTGTCAGATAGTCACAACCAAAAGGAGTAGTATGCTCAAGAATGCATAAAATAAGGTTAATTTTACAGTACAGTCAGGTTGATTGGTTCGTTGACATAAAGAGCATGTCACTGTGTGCATTAAAATAAAAAGACATCATCGGAAAGAAGTTAATAGCGCAGCGTCTTTGATCAATGATCAAAAACGCCATGCTGTTATCCCTTAACCTAACATGGAAAGCAGACGACACCTGCAAACATAATTCTTGAATAACTAAATATTTTCATTGTTTTGTCTCAAAAACATAGCTTTTGACCCCTCATTGGAACGAGCTCATCGAGCTCGTTCCAATGAGGGGTCATAAGCTATGTTTTTGAGACAACAAATAAAAAATAATGGAAATTGAATGATTTTTGTATATAGCACATCATCGGAAAGAAGTTAATAGCGCAGCGTCTTTGATCAATGATCAAAAACGCCATGCTGTTACCCCTTAACCTAACACGGAAAGCAGACGACACCTGCAAACAGAATTCTTGAATAACTAAATATTTTCATTTGTTTGTCTCAAAAACATAGCTTATGACCCCTCATTGGAACGAGCTCATCGAGCTCGTTCTAATGAGGGGTCATAAGCTATGTTTTTGAGACAACAAATAAAAAATAATGGAAATTGAATGATTTTTGTGTATAGCGCTGGCCGGTTTTGGCCCTTACGTTGGGTAAATGGTTAACATGTTTCTGCTGATGTTGTATTTCATAAGGTCATCACATGACACGTGGAACCTGTGTCTTGAGCAGCTATCAAGGGGGAGATCGGACCAATCAATGAGATAAGACCAATCATGATTCCTGCCAATCATTGTGGCAACTTATTAAGCTTGATACTGCTTGTATGAAATCGTGAATCAAACATAAATACAAACAATTTTTATCAAATGGTGTTCCAAGTAACCATCGGCACGAATCGGTGTTCAAACACTTCTACCGATGGTCAACCGATGGCATAAAATCGACCGATGTCAGATGCGATTGCCAAACATCGGTTAATCACTTCAAAATAGCAGGCCACTCTGCGTGTTGAATAGCGTGCTACGACAAAAGTAAGGCTATCAAATTTTGTACATATGCCCCAATGCACAAGCAATATTTCAGCCAATGGACTTCCGGGAGGAAATTTCGCGCAATTCCTATACGAAATTATGCCAAGACAAGCGCATAGTTCGTGACAGAACTGTACATCCCGGTCAGATTTCTCCGTGATACTGCTATTTTGTTGTAAGGGCAACCGCCGCTGCAGGTCTCGCGAAAAATCGTTACCCAGGACAGGTCGCCAGACGCACAAAAGTGTGTAGTGTGAGGAGGTTCAACTTCGAGGAGTGCACAATTTGAAGATAAAACAGGCAGGTGATACTTGTGGATATCCAGCGGAACCATGTTGTTTGAAGGACAGTCGCCAGTTGAAGACGAAGGCAGTTGTTCAGTTGCTTGTTGCGTCGCACATATCTCACAAAAATTTTAAAAGTCGAACGTTTTGACAGTCTTCATGAACAATGCAAAGTGAGCGTTTCCTCTTACTCAACCGCCACCCCCAGCCGGTCGCAGGGGTGATAGATCCCCATCATACCTCTTGCTCAAGTGCCTTAACGCTCAAATTATAAATGATATATTGTGAAGTGCAGTTCGGTAATCGCAAAACTCGTCTCTTTTCTCGGCTTGTCAGGATATAATCGCAATGTAGTCACAAAGAGAAGAAAACAGTACCAGAATTTCAATTGTCTCGCATTCATTTTTCTGCCGGTGGGACTAAAACTGACCTCGTCGGGATCCGGTCAAAATTCTTTATCCGCTTCTGTGAATACAGTAATGCTCAGGTGTAATTGTACATTGTGAATCCTCCGATCATTGATAAATAGACAGAACGCGATGTGTGTTTGAATCGGTGGGTGTTTTACATTACGAGGTGGAATGGCGTAGTCATATATCGCGAGACCCGCAGGCTCGAGCGAAATATGATTACGCCATTCCAACGAGTTATGTAAAACACCCACCGATTCAAACGCACATCGTGTTCTGTGTTTATTACACAACCCATGCATTAAAATGCATTTAAATAAACAAATTTTAATTCCGATAATTTAACCCAAAGGTGAAGAGTTTGTTTTGACTGAAGCTGTACTGATCATACGGATCGATACAAAATCAAAACAACCTTTTCGGAGCCAGTGTTTGTTGAAATTCCTATCGCTGTTTACTAACAGTAATAGCCACCAAATAGTTAGGCGTGAATGGGCTGGTGCCCATTCACGCCTAACCATTTGGTGGCTATTACTGTTAGTAAAAATATAAGTACAAATATGTGCAGGTTTGCAAAACAGCTGGGAGAAACGTTTTTAAAAGAATTTCAAAGCATGTCAAGGTGTACGAAGATTTACCGAAATAAAGTTAACCAATTTAGATATAATGGGATCCACAAAACGAGACTGGGTTAATGTTCTGGTTGGAAATGATTGGATTTTTTAAAAATATTATCTCATTTTGGGCTAATTTTTTGTGAACCGACTTTATTTTGCTTTGGGCGTTTTCATTTTCACACTATGCGACAGACGGTCGATGATTGTATTACGAAATTTGAAAACTTTTCGAAGCGTAACTAAACAGTGCAGTATAAAGTTCCGGCTTGTATATCACCCGTTGAATACAGAATCATTTATATCATAGCGGCGATTCCGTTGAATACAAGGGTTTAAAGTTTAATGGATGTGTAATAATGAAACATCTCATCTTTGCAGTATACGAACTATCTATCATATGTAGTTTTATTTTAACAATATATTTGACCAATGTTTTCAAAATATTATACGCTGCTTAATTACTGAATAAAGACGAATTAACTTGAGTTAAACTGAGGTTCAAGAGGAAATGGTAATTCATCTTATGGAATTTATTGTTAATAATTATTTACATTTTGAAATGATATGCCTTTCAGAAAACAATCTGTTGTCTCGGCAGCCCCCATATCTATACTACTCAAAGTTTGCAAAGCACCAAGTATATCCAACTACATGTCTTACGTTTTAGTTGCAATATTGTAATGAAAAGTGTATATATTTTTTATTTAATTATATCTTTAATGATTTAAGTACAGAAATTAAGATTTTATTTGTGTTTGACATTATTTTTAGCTTTTGAATACGATAACCATGGAAAATGGATATTATTGGTAAAAGAGGAAATTTTATAATTTACTAAAAAGTTGACGGAGCGAACTGGTATGGGTTCAGTATCGAGTATGAGACCAATTACTGTTAATTACAGCTTGGCAACGCCTTCTCATGCTCCCAATCAGGTTTCTGGTGGTCCTTTGTGGGTCGTTGTTCCATTCTTGGACCAGAAAGGCAAAAAAGCTCCTAGCACTTCTTGGCTGGACTGGACGGGCTGAAATTGGAAGCTGCAACTCATTCTAGACATGCTCGATTGGATTGATGTCAAGGTATCTTGCTGGCCAGTCCATACGCTCAACCCCCTCCCTCTGTCGGTACTCCCCGACATCATGGGCAACATGAGAACGGGCATTATCGTCCATCAGATAGAATATATCACCCACTGCACATGCATACAATCTGACGTGGACATCCAGGACCTCATTAGTATACCGTTGTGCAGTCAATGTACCACGTTCAAGGACACGGAGCTCTGTAAGTCCATCCCAGCTGATGCCACCCCAAATCATAATTGACTCTCCACGATAGCGGCCATGCACAGCAATGTTGGCTGCATGGAATCACTCTCCTGGTCTTCTCCATACCCTAGACCGCCTAGCTGTGTGGTCTAGGCAGTACCTTGACTCATCTGTAAAAAGGACAGGTCGCCAATCTTCTCTGGTCCATCCAATGTGGTCCATGACCCATTCATATCGTGTCTGGTGGTGGTTCTGGGACGGCGGAATGCGAATACATGGTTTTCTCGATCGAAGACGACCTTCGTGCAACCTTTCCCGGGTAGTCTGCGTCGAAACACTTACCCCGGATGCATTCTGAAGGTCACTGCGAAGCTGGGTTGCTGTGGCAAAGCGGTTCCTACGAGCCTGAATGATCAAAAACCGGTCTTCAGCTGCAGATGTTGCCCGGTCTCTGCACCACCATGCCATCTTACTGGTGTGCCGTACTGCTGAAATCTTGCCCAGGCTCTGGTGATCGCCGTATGGTGCACACCAAGGGCTTCACCAACCTGACGATGGGTAGCCCCTTGCTCCACCATCCCTACAGCCCGCCACATTTCTGCTTCAGACAAATGTCTTCTTACATTTGCATTTGCCATATTTAATCATTAAATCACAAGGGTTTGTGTTGAAATGAAGATTGAAAAACCTACACATGTAGACAGTACACGAAAACATCATGAAAATCAAGGGGTACATGCTTTCCATGACTGTCACGAAAAGTCTGCCTGTCAAGAGAGCTAATGTAAACACTGGGGACCATCTCAATATATTCCTCAATCACATCCACCAAAAATATCGCAAATATGTCATAAGCAAATTTCACAATGATATGTCAAATATTTGGTGCTTAGCAAACTTTGAGTAGTATATTATCAACACGTTCGTGTGAAAACAAAATACGATGACGTCATTTTAATTTGGGCTTTCAAATTATTTTGTCACGTGTACAGCAACAGACAATTTGTATTGTCCAAAGTCCAAAACCCTGAAGTCCATTGGTTTAAACATTACTTGTGCATGAGGTGCATGTGCAGAATTTGATAGTTTTATTATCCTCATAGCACCCAGATAAACGCGCAGAGTGGCGTGTTCTTTGTGGGCAATTCATGACAGTATAATTATTTGAGTGGAAAGACCCAGACACGTGTGGGCACGTGTGATCACGGTGGCTAATTTGTTTAACCCTTTACCCAAACGAATCGGCCACACCCCTCCGCGTAATACGCAAATTCAGCAGCAGAAAAAAAATTATTTTTCAAAATATTTCAACAAAATCATATCATGTGACCCCTTTTTGGAACGAGCTCGTTCCAATGAGGGGTCACATGATATGCTTTTGTTGAAATTGTTTGAATAATTTAAAAAAAATGATATTTAAAATAATAAATTTTGATATCGTCTGTGTTGGGTAAAGGGTTATGCATTGGATCTAAGTTGGAAAGGTCGTAAGTTTGATCCCGACGCGCGACTTTTGTGTTGTGTCCTTGGGAAAGACAATCATTCCAATTTCACTAAGGCGTCCTTCGCGTCGATTGCGCGCACACCTTCAATCGGAGCTAATCCTGATTGTACTGGGTTTGTAAGTTGGAGTGCCCGACAGTTACTCGCCACTGCTAGGTGGATATTTCAGGGTACCCCGGCTTCCTCAGTCAGTAATGCTGCCCATCACGATATGCGTCCGACTGTTGAAAGTGTCGTTAAACCCCAATACAAATTACAAAATAAATACCAGGAACCAATTCCGAAGAGTTGAATACAAATTGAATCGAACTGTGAGAATCAGAATTCAGTCGTGCTTTTTGAGAAAAAAAAAATTCCGAATAATAGAAAGGTGGTAAGAGGATTGCCGGATATAACACTGCTCGTTTCAAACAGCGTAGCTGCCGTGGACTGGTCTCTTTCCACGTGTGGGCAATGAGTGATAACATCACATTAGGATATATCTCCATTAGTGACCTGTTTTTTGTTCATAAATACCACATAATTAAATGCATTATTTTGATTTTTTTTCGATGTACAGCAGGGGGTGGGGGATGTTTGGACATAGTGGAAATTTTGCTTTTGGAGATTCTGTAGATTATTTCCGTGACAATTCCCCCAACCCCTCTTTCTCATACATTTTTATATACAAAACTTCGGGACTCGAACTCGAACTCGAACACTGGTATGCATTTACCATAGTACACATAATAATTAAGGGACACCCAGGAGGAATTCCCTGTTTATGTCATAATCTATGTCCCGTTAAATCAGAGTTTTTTTCTTTTTGTTGAAATAAAAACTAATATTTTAAATTTTTAAATATTAAAGAATCAGTCCCACCCAGCTGTTATGACTTATTAGACATTACGTCCCCTGAGTTTCAATGTGTTCTATGTGCCAGTAGGCACATAGAACACATCGGAACTCAAGGGACGAAACTGTTGTATATATAACTATGCTTCATCTTAAAGAATGTTCCATGAAAAAAAAATGTGTGAATAAATTATGTTGTAAATGGATATTTTAGTCAGCTTTAGGAGAAAATTGTCGGATAATTTTTTTCCCTTCAATATTCAAGTCAGTTTTTGGTGAAATTCTCCAATATTTTTCATATTAAGGGGTTTACTTTTATTAATAATGCTTCTAAATGGGTTTTTATGGTCAATTGGTGATATTTTGTTGCAGTTTGGGGCACATAAGATGCCATAACAATGAAAAAGTAAAACAAATGCATTTAGTGTTTACGAACATTTTTGGCACTTGACCACCCCTCACCCCTCCTCCCCTACCCTCACCTATGTTCACGCAATTTTTTTACCGCTCCGCCCATCCTGTGAACAGCATTGTTAATTTTAATACATATACCATTATCATAAACTATTTTTTATGAACCTTTAAAACAATCACGTGGCCTACATGTTCATGTTTTTACAACGGGCTAAACCAGTGTGTAAATGAGTGGGTGAGGGTATTAATGACATCGTAACTGTCTGCCAATCAAATCGCAAGATTACAGTCTATCAGAAAATAATATTATTTTTCAAATTTACTATTTTTACAGATTAATGACACGGGAGTAGCAAACGACAAGTTTCATATATTCGTAGCAGAATTGGTAAGTTAAAATTAAAAAAAAAACTATATTATTTATAGTTGTCAGGCAATAAATTTCGAAATCAGATCTAAATACATATATTTTGTTAAATACCCCGTAAAACAGAAATCATTTTAGCTATTAAATATGTGTATCAGGAAATGTTTTGATATCATCTTTGCAGTTATTGACGTTTAAAATGTCTTTCATTCGTCACTTTGTCTAAGAAGTCAATATTCTCTCGAAACCTTCACCAGTCTATTAAAATATTTACCTTTACGATGTGACCCTGGCTGTTGAAAGCGTAGTTGAACCCCAATAAACAAACAAACATACCTAACATGACCAGTAAGACATTACAGTACGGCCGCCGTGGACTGGACAATATTTTCACGGAAGTAATAATAATAGATTCCAAACATTAATTATAGGAATAATAATCAAATATTTTAACTAATGAAGCACCGGGTGCAACCCGGTGCTTCATTAATTAAAATTTTGCTGATGATGATTTGTATTACCTGGTAAACGTATGCTTGGACATCACTATCCACGCGTGGATTACGACCAATCTACAGAGGCTGTACTGCATGTTCCACAACTGTCATGAATAACTATACGTAGTTTGAATTCTTGATTAAAACATAGCTTATCAACTCCCATTGGGACGAGCTCCACGAGCTCACATTATGCACAAGCACACAGACACATCTAGGGAAGTCAGAATACGTTATAGGTAGGCCTGGGAAGTCACAACATAGACAGGGCAGGCCGGGGAATGGAGAGTACAAGATATAGAATAAACCAGAATAGGCAGAAGAAGAGGATTCCAAAGGAATTCTAACTAGTAAAAATAGGTGTCGGGTTGCTTGTGGTAATTGGATTTACTCTAGTTCAGCCGGCACATAACTTGGTGCCCTCTCTGTCCTATAACACTGCATGCTACTCTTATAAACCCAAGATGGGGTGGGGTGGCTTCGCCAAGTCCTTTTTGGAGATTTGGAGTGAATATCGGGTTGTTTGTGGTAATTAAATTAACTCTTATATACGGAACAACACCCACACAGTCCTATAACAGTACGTGCTACTCTTTTAAAGTCTTAGAGGATTTTCCAGGAATCAGAACAAGGAAAAAATGGTTGCCGCGTTGTTTGTGGTAACTATATCTACACCAGCTCAATGAGACGCTTCCATAGAGCAAACCCTCCACTATAGTAACCACATGTTATCAAAGGTTGCGGTCTAGATATGTAAAAATCGAGGATCCCGAAGGAATCCGAACAGGTAAAACAATTTTTGGATCCATTTGGGTAATTGGATATACTTTCCTTCAATAGAACACAACCTCAGAACACAGATCCGTCTTTTTAGAGGGTTTTGGGTCACATAGCAACCACGTGCCACCTTAGAAACCAAGATGGCGGCCCCAGTATACAAAATGTCCGACGGAAACTCGTTCCACCTTAAAAGCACGCACTGCCCATGCGCACTTACACCGCGCATCAATATGGTAATGACGTCAGAGCATGGCCGCTCACAACGGTTACTATGACAGCCCCTATACGTAACTAGGTCACGTGACTATGACGTCACATGTGATCCACTGATGAGATCCATCTGATAAAGCAAGATTGGCCCCTGACATACTGCTGTCAAATTTCACGTACACGAACTCAATTGTCCTAAATAATGAGAAAAAATTACAATTACGAACACCCCTCCAACTTCAAAAGACTTCATAGGTGCGCCGGTGGGTGGCACCGACGGCCTTATTAGTATCTGACCAAGTAGATCTATATTCACTTGAAACGAAGCTGACAAAAGAAAATATACGATGTAAAGGAACAACCAATCCTTCGGCGATGACACGAAAGACTTTCTCATCCCACCCCTCTCGATGGCTTCTAGAATGAACATTACTGTAACAATTTTTCACGAAGAGAAAAGAAATATCTCACTATTTCCAAACCATGCTGAGCCATGTATGAATATCCCAGCACCATATTCTTCTATTGATAGAACTGTGGGGACGAGAGAAAGAAAGAAAAATGAATATGAAAAAAGACAAAGATAGACAGTGGGAGGGAGTAATTTGAGAGAATGTCGCAGATCGAACAGAAAGAAGTTTAGCCACAAACATACTGATCACACAGACTCAAACAGACAACAGAATCAGTATTTCATCATAATAAACAGAATAGATCAATTCAGCAAATAAGTACAAAATCCCCACTAATATCGTCATTTATTGAGATGTATAAACAATTTAACACTGTTTATTGCCCATAGTTCAAAATTATAAATAACGGAACTCGACAAGTGAACTGCCTTTTTTCCAATCTCAGATTAATCGTCAGCTATCAGCTGTGCCGTAAACAATGCGAAAACACGCTTTGTTTACATCCGGGAACTTTCTATAGGGTATATCGATAAATAACGGGTTATCTCCTCTTGATACAGTGAACTCTTCTACGCTGTGGAGATTAATATGACTTACTTCCGGTTGGTATGCGGAATTCTTTATTTCTGAGTGTTCGTTTGTGTACATTGTGATTCAGTTAAATAACGTTGGCAAAGCTGCGATCATATTAAACCTTTACCCAACGCAGACGATATCAGAATTTATTATTTTGAATATCATTTTTTCAAATTTTTCAAAACAATTTCAACAAAACCATATCATGTGACTCCTCGTTGGAACGAGCTCGACAAGCTCGTTCCAACGAGGAGGTCACATGATATGGATTTGTTGAGATTTTCTGAAAAATAATATTTTTTCAACTGCTGAATTTGCATATAACACGGGCGTATGCGGGCGGATGCGGCCGATTCGTTGGGTAAAGGGTTAAACTCTACCGCGTAATTGTGTGTCATAATTACAATGCAGTAGCCGTGGACTGGTCGTAATCTACGCATTGGCAGAGATGTCAACGCATGCGTTTACCAGGTAATAACAATCATAACCAGCAAAACTTGAATTAATGAAGCACCTGGCTGTACCCGGTTCTCCATTAATTAAACAGTCCACGGTGGCCGTTCTGTACAGCGACAAAGTTTTCAACGGTCATGTCGTTGATTGTGTGATGTGCATTGTACGAGCCGATGTTGACTGTAATGTCATATTTATTGCCAAACAGATTTTTCCTAGGGGAGAACACCTCGGGACCCCACTTCACCAACCCATTCCCGACTGGGGTGAGTTGATGTCGGAGCCCAAGGTATTCCGTAGTGTTCGCCCCTAGGCGAAATTTGACTATGCGCTATCAATCCGAGTCGTAATGTTTACAATACCGCAAAAATACCAACCGGTAATACAGTTAAAACTAGACGTCCTGTCATGAAATGCATACAAATAGCACCTCGATCTGCGCGTTAATCTACACGTTATGACCATAGTAAGGCTAGCAACTTCTGTACATATGGCCTGTGCTCAAGCAGTGTTTCAGCCAATGGACCTCCGTGTAACCCGGAGGTCAATTGGCAGAAACATTGCCTGTGTTTGCTATGAGTAACCAAGAGAACATGCCGTGCTTTGGATGCCACTCGATATGGCAATTGCGCGCGATTCCTACGCGCAATTAAGCCTGGATAAGCGCACAGTTCGTGACAGGACTTCTAGTTTTAACTGTAGTTTGTCCAAGCACAACTCACGCTATAGGTGGGGGCCCACCGAAAAATTTTGTTGGCAGTACTAAATGTGCCCCTTCAAGTACCTAGTTGCATTATAGGAAGAATTTGATTATTGAAATGTTGCTAGTTCAACATCATTGTGCAGATCGTTAAATGTTAACCCTTGAGTACGATTCAGTGCATTGAATGGACTTGGTCAATAGATAATGAGAGAAACAAGTGGTAACAGCTGGGGAATGCTAACCACTTTAACATTTACCGAAATCCTTTGTGTTTGCAGTCTCAGTCGTTTAACCCTTTAACCACTTGAACACTGGTGGTATTTTCCATGTAAGTTCAATGTATGCAAATGGAAGAGTCCATATTCATTATTGGGGCAGACCACTCAATATTTTCAAAGTGCAGCCCCGAGGCTGCACGTTGAAAATATTACTTGGTCTACACCACACTTTAACCCTTTACCTAACGTAACGGCCAAAACCGGCCAGCGCTATTCTCAAAAATCGCCTATTAATTTTCATTATTTTTTTCATTTTTTTGTCTCAAAAACATAGGTTATGACCCCTCGTTGGAACGAGCTCGTCGAGCTCGTTCCAACGAGGGGTCATAACCTATGTTTTTGAGACAAAAATGAAAAAAAAATAGTTATTCAAGAATTATTTTTGCAAGTGTCGTCGAGCTCGTTCCAACGAGGGGTCATAACCTATGTTTTTGAGACAAAAATGATAAAAATTAGTTATTCAAGAATTATTTTTGCAAGTGTCGTCTGCTTTTCATGTTAGGTAAAGGGTTAACTTAGCAACCACCCCACTTAACGCAAGTATGACGTACCCTGTTCCTAGGTCGTAAAGCGACCTCTCGTGTTCAAAGGGGGAAACCCTGATGGTATCTTCAATGTCAGTTCAATGGAAGCGATCGGAAGAGTCCATATTCATTATTTTGTGAAAGACCGATTAATATTTTCAACGCGCAGCGTTAGGGCTGCATGTTGAAAATATTGATTGACCTTCCGCACACATTCATTTAGCAGCCATCAACCTTTATAAAATGATGACGTATCATGTTCCTGGGCCAGAAAAACGGTGTCTCGTATTCAAAGGGTTAATGTCTCTCAACACGACTCTTGTTTTCGCCCACAAGAAAAAATAACTTCCAAATACAAACGCATTCATATAATATGAACGGCATATTATATGCATGGGAGTGGGTTGGCTCAGTGGCTAGAACATTGAACGTCAACCCCAATGGTCCATGGTTCACTCCTGACCAGTGCTAACTGCGCTGTGTTATTGGGCAGAGCACTTAATCCCGATTGTCTACGTGTGTGCTCGGTGTTGCTCTGTATTAAGGCGTACCGCACGTTGTTGGTATACTTGTCTTCAACCAATGCTAACAACCCCCATTGTGCGGAGTTAGAAGGTTGTGGACAGTGTTCACGCTGCCATCTGCCAAATGCACATTTTAAAAAAAATCTTGCACATAAATTACGAATCTGGTATATTCTTGATGTTCGCCCATCAATATGAATGCCCACATCATTAATTACAAAAAATGCAGTCTCATTCAACTGTGTACTCAATGACCAGTCACTCTCCAATTCGTCCCCTGAGTTCCAATGTGTTCTATGTGCCAGTGGGCACATAGAACACATTAGAACTCATAGGACGAATTGTCGTCACTGGTGATCTTGGATTAAGAAATCGTGTATTATGTAAACAACCCATGTTTTGTTCCTTCGCCAGCGAACAATAGAACAGATTATCAATTGTCTTTAATTATTGGTGGTATTTTCCTCACTGACCAAAATCAAAGGTTAACACACTAATAAAATGACAAAGGTTTCAATCCAAATTTCAATCAGTTACCGTAAAGATCGCCGAGGCGCGAATTTCTGTAACAAAATGCACAACTAAAACAATGACAGTGTGGGAATAACAGATGGCTTTCGAATTATTGTGTTTTATTGTCAAAACCTTGAGTCATTGACCTGCTATATGCATGACTATATATTTTTCATGATATTTTATTATTTTATTATAGGTCCTGCGTCCCGCCTCTGACCTTTTTGTAAGCGCATTACGCATGTTTTGTCCCAACCCAATAGGACCACAATGCAGGCCTGCCCCCGAACCAGGGAAGTTAGGGTCTTCTTTCTGGTGGTCCCCGAAAGGGGTCGTTGTTGTTTCTTTCAAAGCCTGAGGCAGATTATACTTGCCAGTGATGGCCATCACTCAATATCATCTCCGAAGTGGCAGACTATACTTGCCTGAAAATCCAGATCGACGGCACCCTCGGGGAGAGGTAGTACCTTTGTGAGAGGACCCAACCTCTCACACTGGTCCTCACCCGAGGGTTCAACCGACATCAGTCAAAGAGACCATCACGCCGCAACCTGTGACACCTGCTGAGTACCTGAACCTGTTCCTCCTTCAGCACGCCTAGACATGTGAAAATTGATCATTTACAGTCACTGAGGGTCGAAAGGGGCTTGTTCCCCATACCGTTCCTGCGCGCCTTCGGCGCGTAAAACCATTCCATTCGATTCAATTATTTTGTGTTCCGTTTTATGTTATATCTGATTTTATGTAATTTTATGGTTTTGATCTTTCTTTGATATGAAGAAAAAGGTTTTTATTGTTCTCCCACAACAAATATCCATAGCACAAACACATCTCATTTTGCACAAACAATTATCATTTGGCACAAAACATATTCAGCTTTGGCACATTAAAATACTGAGCCAGCGTGAACACTGATTGAGGAGACTGACAATTGCTCTCAGCTGCTCAGTAGTTATCTCTCCCCGATTATTCAGGCTTCATCCACCCGTAAGACTGTCCGACACCAGGTTACCCTGTCTGCTGAAAGTGTCGTTAAAACCCCAACAAAAAAGAACTATAACCGTTTCGATTAACTACAAATCGACCATCAACCCCCTCATTTGACAACGTCGTACAACAAATCACCTTACCAGAGGAATTACCCAAATAAAAAAGAGAGAAAAATGATTACAGACAGATAGTCGTAGGAATAATATCTCCCATCCAATTTGTCACCTTTTTCAGTGTAGAGGTTTTAGTCGAAATTTCTCAAAGCAAGGCTGCAATAGTTGTTGTCACTTCTATATTTCCATTTCAGGGCTTCAATGAGATGGATTTTTCAACCATTAGCACACACGGAGGGACAATGAATCTTACTGGTTTAGAATTAGTGAATTTTGAAGACACGTTCTCGACATCATTTCTGACAAGATGGAATGCTTTTGACCATGAAAGAGGGCGCGAACGATGGTCGGGTGCCGGTCAAAAGAAAATAAAGGTTAGACTTCATGAGATTTTATTTTCTACACCATTCAGGTACCGGTATTATAGTCAAAAGAACTTGCACATTACAGTACAAGTCGAAACAAGTTGTAACATAACTGCAATAAACTAAGTATAATTTTGCTTGTCCTCTGATAAAACCAGAATATTCCATCATTTTCTGGAGAACTCTCTAACAATTATAATTGACTGATTGGAGCCACTATATCAAACTATGTTTTCGTATAATAATCACAACATGGTCAAACAAGATAGGATTGGCTAATTGCCTAGTTGCATTATGAGAGAGACTACGTGCCTGCAAATTTCGGTATTTTGGCAGGAGAGTGCAGAGTATAAGTTTTCATCCCCCGCACACTTTTTTCGGACTTTGCCACACATTCTTAATAATAGTAGCAATGTAGAAGGATAATAAACGCAGTTTAGATAAAGAATATGCCCATAGTAGCTTGGTGTACCAAATGTTCACAACGAGTGGTGAACATTTGGTACACCAAGCTACTTTGGGTATATTTTATTTATACCATGATCGTCAGATTTTTAAGAGATGCTATTATTTTTTCTCGATTTTACTGAACAACAGACGTACATACGTGGGAATCTGTTTTTGTTTACATATGCATCTGTGGGCGGTACTGCCGCTGTCAATTTTATCGCCGAAACGAAATGGAAAAAGAAACTGAGCCTTTTTCGTTTTAATAACATAATAACATACTATTTCGAGTTATGGATGCTTTATTAACATGAGACAATGCATGTTTGTTAATTTTTGGCATCTTATGAGGTAAACATATTTAAAACGTAATAAATAATTGCCACTTTCATTTCACTCTTCGCGAGGCGACGTGCGATAAATTTAGACAAGTTTGCATTCAGGTCAACGTCGCCAAAGGTCAACTTGGATTTAGTTCCAGTGTAGGTGTAAAATTTAACCACTGAAATCCCATTGCTGACGTGTTCACCACGGTTGGTATGTAAAGCTAAAATTTATGTTAGATCGGATTGTCTTTCTCAGAATTGCTCATTATTGAGCTAGGATGATACGGCTTCAACTCGGCTGATATGACACCGAACTCGGCCGATTTGAACCAAGCTAGAGCAGTCCACCATGGTGCGTTACTAGACACAGCCATTTTGTTTACAGCGAAATCCTTCACCGCTGTTCGTAATAGTTTTGTGTGGTGAGGAATTAACGATGACAATACATGAGGATTAGGTGGATGTATTTATTTATTTATTAGTGTTTAAGGTCACATACTTATGCACAATGGCTAATCGTGACCGTGACAGTTTTACGTGTGGAGGAAGCCGGGGTACCCGAAGAGAACCACCGGGCATCGACGAGGAACTGTCAGCTCCTTTATATTCTAACTCTGTTCAAGCTCCATTCAAGCAGGGTTACAGCGGTTGAAGACATGTGTACCATCGACGTACAATACGCCCTAGCACACGGCGTCGCCGTGGCCCCATGTAGGCAACCGAGATAAAGTGCCTTGCTCAAGGACACAACGCGGGTCGTCCTGGACAGGGATCGAACTCGGGACCTCTAGCATAGAAGGGATTAGGTGGATAAAGAGAACAAAGAAGGGAGTTGTACTGTACAGACGCCGTGGACTGGTCGTAATCCACGCGTGGGCAGTTCTGTCCACGCATGCCTTTATGAGGTAATAAAACTTATCATCATCAACATTTTAATTAATGATGCACCGGGTTGTATCCGGTGCTTCATTAATTAAATATTTGACGATTATTCCTGTCATTAGAGTTTGGAGTCTAGTATTATTGCGTCTGTGGAAATATTGTCCACCCGTGGAAAGTGACCAGACCATGGCGGCCGTACTGTACACAAAATCTAACGCAAACAATGATTCGGGGTGTAAAGCGGGGATTCGTCAAGGTGAGAAAAGAGATAGTTCCGCTATCCAAACGTTGCGGCTTCCCAAACTGGGAAGCCGCGACGTTCGAATAGCTGAACAAGAAGAAAAGGAAACTTTGGGCTAGGGTCGCATGATATTCAAAACTGAATACCGGTATCGGTATTCAAACAAAATACCGCGGTATACCGGTATATCGAAAAACTGTTCAGATATATGAACACAAGTACCACAATCGGGACTCGAGGCATTACAGTCGGAACCAATTAGCATGCCTTGATGATGCGGTTCGAAAAATCTCCACCCAACGTAAGACGATATCAAAATTTATTATTTTCAAAATTAGTTTTTTAGATTTTCCCCAGATTTCAACAAAACTATATCATGTGACCCCTCATTGGAACGAGCTCGACGAGCTCGTTCCAATGAGGGGTCACATGATATAGTTTTGTTGAAATTTTTGAAAATTATGTTTTCAACTGCTGAATTTGTATATTACGAGGGCACAAGCAGACGATTGCTTGGATAAAGGGATAATATTATTCATTCGGGGCTATAATTAAAAAACTCAAGACATCTTGAAAATCAAAATTGTGGGTAAATAAACAATGACGATAAACCGATATTTTTGTAATTACACCGGTATTCAATCGATATTGGTTTGAATACCGGAAAATATCGGTTTATCGATATACCGTGCAGCCCTACTTCGGGCTTTATGAAAAGAATGAGAAACAATAACACTGTAAGAAAACTGTAATAGATCAGAGATCATTTTGTAGCAATTTGATTGGTTTGATAAATAAAGAGGTTTATTACTTTGATAGTTTCAAATCGGACAAAATAGCAGCCCTCGGTAACTGCACATTAGCCTTCGTCCTTCGGGTTCAGACTGATATGAAGTTAGCGAGGGCTGATATCTCAACAGATATAAAACTAACCAAGTAATAACCTCTAAACATTTTTCATTTTAGTTTGCTGAGTTGTCTCTGTTTATCAATTTTCGCATCTCTGAAAATTAGTTTCCTTGTCGCAATTTCTCTTTTTAAACATTTGTTTTTGTATTTTTTCATCCATTGATATATTAGTCTTTAAGTCGAGAGAAATCAATGAACAATCTCATTTTTACGCTACATTTGTCTTTACAAAACTGTCTGTCTTGTTATCTGGCTTGATTTACTGAACGTACAGCAAGAACTGAAGAACAGGGCTACAGGGATAACGACAGTGTAGGAGATCAGTATATTTTATCATCTTGCGCGAATCGCAATGTATTTTCGGAACAAGTTCATTATTTAATATTTATCTTACAATCAACATGTGTTTTGTCTGTATTAACTCCGCAGCTGTCGTGTATGCGACCCCTGATACAGATGTTTGTTTCAGGGGGTCGGATACAAGTACGTTCCCTTCGCGTAAGTTCCATTTTTTTTCTTTTTGTTCATCCGTACGAATAAATAGTTCGTTATATATTCGTCTACATTCTTGACTTATCCCCAATATATTGTAAGATAAAATGATTATTACCATTATGTGGATGTACAAAATATGTATCCGAGTCTCGCTCCGGGTTCTAAGGGTAGATCACGACTCGTCTTCGACTCGTCGTGATCTGCCCTTAGAATCCGGAGCTCGACTCGGATACATATTTTGTACATCCACATAATGGTAATAATCTCTATATACTGTAACTTTGACCCTTTGTTTCATTTCTGTCTTAACGTTGATAACTATATGTTCAGCCCAAATTTTAGCATAAACTTTATAGTTGAACAAGAGAAACCGACAGAATTTATTGCATCCAGTAAATTCGGGTCTGTGTGAAAATGGTGAAAGCATCAGAACTAAATTATACAGAAAAAGAATTTATGGAGACTCTTTTTCGGGAGTAAAATATTTTTAAAGAAATCAGAAATAGGTTTTCGTATACAGCGTTTAAAGATTTCCATACAGGATTCAGATAAAAAAATTCAAGAATCAGCAATGGATATTTTTGACTCTGCCCACTTTTTTGAGAGAAGAAATACGTGTGTGAACTTCTGAAATGCATTGCGGTTATTGTAATAGTTTGGGGATTATTGAATAACACAAGGGAAGTACGGCCAGCAATTATGAAGTTTATTAACAAAAAGGGCAGAACACACGTAGTTCAATACAGTGGTACCCTCTAGGTAGGAATGATCTAATCGTCTATACAATTGAATAGCATGTATGGAACGCCAAGAGTTACATGTACATATCATTACAGTTATAAAATGCAATTCCAAGCAATTCATTCTGAAAACTGCACTTAATGAGACCTGTTTGACCCCACTGAAACGGTTTTTCGACTCATTTGGTGTTGGTCTCAGGTCCATAGGCAATATCATGCTTCAGATAGGAGTGTGACTAATTTTCAAAATTTGTTATACCCCTTCCAACTCCACCATTTTTTTTTTTTGAGAATATGTATGAACTATGGCAATGCATTAAGGGGTCATAAAATGTGATTTCCAACAATCCTGCAAAATGGATGGACTCAATGACCCCTGGCTGAACCTAGGGATTTTGACCTGTATTCGGACCTCCATTGAGTGTCGACGCATTTGGTGTTGGCCCCAGGTCCATAAGTCATAGCATGCCTGAGATATGAGAGTGACCTACTTTCAAAAGTTTTGTCCCCACCCACATTTCTAGTGTAAAGATGCATGTATGAACTTGCAGAATGCATTAGAGGGTCATAAAATGTGATTTTCAGCAAATCTGAAAAATGCACTCAATGAACAGTTAGTGACCTCAATGACCTTGACCCATATTTTGAAACCTGATTGAGTTTCGACTCATTTTGGGTTGGTTCCAGGTCCATACGTCATACAATGCTTGAGATATCAACGTGACCCACTTTCAAAAGTTTTGGACACGCCCACTTTTTTGTGTAAAAAAATTCATGTATAAACTTCTGGAATGCATTAGAGGATCAAAAATATGTGATTTCCAGCAATTCGGCAAAATGCACTCAATGAGCCCTTGGTGACCTCAGTGACCTTGGCCCACATTTTGAATCTCCATTGAGTGTCGACCCATTTGGTGTTGGCCTCAGGTTCATAGCTCAAGCCTGAGATATGGGCGTGACCCACTTTCAAAACACCTCTGGACGGCCCCAGAACCTGTGTCTATCAGTACGCCAAACTTCAAAAGCGAGAAAGAAAAAAAGAAAAAAAGAAAAAGAAAAAGAAACCATACAAAAACAATAGTCTGTGTGTTTCGCACAGACCAAAAAGAAAGTAGTAAAACGTTGATACAGATGCAGGGTTTCATTAATAAAAAAGTAGCTTTTCTTTCAGAGGACATGAACCCGCGTTTGTTTTACTTCTTCTCGCCCCCCCCCCCCACAAACCCCCCACCCCACCCCACCCCTCGCGTGAACCTAGGGAAGTGAACCAGTGCTTGTTTACTGTGGTAACCAAGCTCTATTTCACTGGTAAAATAAGACCCAGTCATTAATGCTTGGGGTGAGAGTCCTCTAAAATAGGCAACATGGGGTATAAACGATTGACTGACCTTGACTTTATCTCCACGTTATGGTCATGATTAGCCATTGTGCAGAAGTATGTGACCTTAAGTTCCAATAAATAAATAAATAAATAAATAAATAAATAAATAAATAAATAAATAAATAAATAAATTTAATAAATAAATAATACTTCTTCTCGTCACACTTTCAAATGTGACTGAGCAGGACATGGAAATTATAGCTGTCAGAAATTATCTCCAAAGATTTATGATAACGCTGTTTTACCACCAGTGGTGCCGTAAATCTGTTGAGATGTATTAAACCTTTTATAGAATAATGCTGCCAAAAATCGAATGAGATGCATTTCTAACTGATATAGTTTCCGTATACTGAGCACTTAAAATTTGAAAGCGAGATGAAGAACAAAAAGTACAACATACGTGGTTTGATGCTCGGAGCATTTTTACACGTAACAGAAAATATAAGGCGCAAAGTGCGTGTTTAGGGCAAACAAAAAGGTATTCCTTTGTTTCCTTTGAGCGATTCGTATAATTTTTGTTTTTTTCTTAAACGATAGTCTAAGTTATTAACTCTTTGAACCCGAGAGGGCGCATTTCTAGCCCTGGAAGATGATATGTCATAATTTCATTAAGTAGGGTGACTGCTAAGTGAATGCGAGGAGTTGACCAATCAATATTTTCAACGTGCAGCCCTAAGGCTGCACGTTGAAAATATTAATTGGGCTACCCTCAAATAATGAATCTGCACTCGTCCAATTGCTGTCGTTGAACAGATATGGACGATACCACGAGGGTTCAAAGGATTAAAAGGGATTAGCTCATAGAGCTTGTTCCCATTTGAGACACCTCGCATACAGATTCATGTGAATAACATTTATTTGACGTCACTTATTCGATTTCTTATATTATATATATATACTTTCTGTTTATTTTTCAAGTGAGCTATATTTATTATTTGTAAACTTTGTGTAGCCTCCATGCTCAATAATCATGGTATGAAAATGATGATTTATTTTAATT
The DNA here is from genome assembly GCA_031216915.1 of Pictodentalium vernedei. Classification (NCBI taxonomy): domain Eukaryota; kingdom Metazoa; phylum Mollusca; class Scaphopoda; order Dentaliida; family Dentaliidae; genus Pictodentalium; species Pictodentalium vernedei. Next base: position 79,045,377 of record CM062297.1, read on the forward strand.
TGTAAATAATGTTACACGACTTACAGATATTCTTCTTGGTGGAAATCCCATCTCCGGGAGTAATGGGAAAATCGTGTAATGTTCTCACTTCCTGTCTATTGTCTCGCAGTGAGCAAAAAAATCGTCTCACTATTTATTTCAGGCGATCGATCGGCAAAACGAAATCACAGCTCGACCATTTTGTGCAAGTCTTTGAAAATCAATACATTGTTGGATAACATTGGAACATGTTCTTGTTTTTAAGTTTGCGACGATATTAAAAAAGAGATCTCGCGGCAATCAAAATGATCACGCGGGAGTGCCCGAGTGTTAGATGTTCATCCCTTTCAGGCCTTGATTTACTTCTACTTTTACTACTCCTAAGGGGGGCGCGGTGGCGTTGCGGTAACCGGTTCTCGTCAGATTACCGAAGTTAAGCAACGTCGAGCCCGGTTACTCCTCGGATGGGTGCCCGTCTGAGCGATCGATTCGGACTCCCGCGTTGTGTCCTTGGGCAAGGCACTTAACCACGATTGTCCACATGGGGGAACGATGACGCCGTGTACTAAGGCGTACTGCACGTCGATGGTACGCATGTCTTCAACCAATCTAACCCTGCCTGTGCTGCAGTGCGGAGTTACGATGTTGGGGAGCTGGCCGCTGCTCGTCGTTGCTCGGTGGTTCTCTCCGGGTACTCCGGCTTCCTCTCCACCCGTAAAACTGTCACGGTCATGATTAGCCATTGTGCATAAGTATGTGACCTTAAACACCAATAAATAAATAAATAAATAAATAAATAAATAAATAAATAAATAAATAACCACTCCTAAGAACTGGACGATGTGTTAATATGTTACATGAGACGATTAACACTTACGCTACCGAAAGCGGCTATTGTCACCTATTTTATGATGATTGTCTGCACGTTCTGGTATGCGAAGATCTACCCTACCATCTGATTAATTGATGGAAAGGGCTCGGAGAGTTAGAGTTTCAAGTATGTCATAAATATTATTAAACTTCTCGCATACCCGCGTACTTAGAGGTCCTCCAAATATGGATAAAGTGGGCGTGGCAGCAAAAGGGTTAAATGTTTGGTTTTGAGACTCACCTTTGCTCTATAGCTTGACCTTTACAACACGACTGCGGATTAGCTTTCTGGAAAAAACAGCACTTCTCACTCGGTGCCTTATTCATACCTTATGAGCCATCTTTAGAACGAGCTCGTTTCAATAAGGGACCAAAGCCTGCGTTTTGGAAGCTAACTGAAAAAATAATTACCCTTTGAGACTTTAATTATCTTGACGTTCAAACGTCACAGGGAATTCAGTTTCTTTAACGTATTTCAAAATGCGACGTCAAACGTCGGAAAGTGCAAATAACAAGATAGTGATTATCTGGTTGAGGGCTAGATTATTTGGTGGTCTGAATTTATATTCAAAACTTGTTTTATTACAAATTATTGGAGAGTGCCCACAGGCACTCTCCAATAATTTGTAATAAAACCAATTTATATAAACAAAATATTATTTGTGTTTGACTGAATATGAAATATAAGGAAGGAAATTGTTTGGTTTGCTCTGGTATCCGCATTTTTGAAATCCCTGAGAGCGGCTTCCAGCACTCAACCAGTTAAGAAATCGTGACTGCAGGATTATATTAGTATTTTAAGCTTCGATAACATTTTGATCAACAGTTGTCAATGAGCACTATTCGGCAGAAAAAAAAGGAATTGAGATTAAAACTCTAAAAAATCTAAAAATAATAACAAAACAAATGTCCACAAAATATCAACACGCTGTTTGATTTCGTACGTCATAAGACGTACAAAAATATCGGAGGGTTAAATATGGAAGACGATTTTTATGAATTGCGCTAGCCGGAGGTGGCCGTTACACTATATAATAGTTGGGTGGGTATCAATTTTATATTTTGAGACGAACTGTCAAAATTGCTGCCATGCATATTTGGAACCTGATTTGAACACTTCTGTAAACAAACTTCTTGTTTTCAATATCTGATTAATTCGGTTTTGTCAAAAAATGGATGATTACTTTTTGGTACGCTGTGTCGTCTATGTTTATAACATTTCGAATTTCTCTCTTAAAATTAGTTTCCTTGTCGGAATTGCTCTTTTTAAACATTCGTTTTTGTGTTTTTTCACCGATTGATATATTAGACTTTAAGCCGAGAGAAATCAATGAACAATCTCATTTTTACGCTACATTTGTCTTTCCGAAACTCTCTGTCTTTCTGTCTGGCTAAATTTACTGAACGTACAGAAAGTACTTTAGAGTAGCGAAACAGGGATAATAATATTATCTTGGCCGGCTGCTGATTTGTCGCAGTACTCAGGGGAGAAGGCCTTGGTTACCCATGTGTTCCAACTGCATCCCTATTCCCACGCCGCTTCGCTCCCCCAACCCTCGTGCCGCATTGTTCCTAATCTCTCCTATAAGCAAGCTAACCCTCTCCCTTGTGTCACACACTAACCACATGCCCTTCATTCTCCGATCCCACAGCCCGATTATACTCCCAGTGAATCTTATTCTGTTAGACTGATATTTTGGACATTGTAGTAAAAAGTGTTACAGGGTCTCCACCACTCCTAAATTACACATTATGGCACTCCTTCACTGTTTTTCCCAATTTTTCCCTAAGCTCCAGGGACCGCAACTTCAGCTTGAACAGCAGTGATCTCCAGAAGGTGCCATCATGATACTCTTCAAAACCTGGCTTCTTTTTATCACACAGGCAACCCAAAGACATCTTTGATGTGACCTCCTCTCGTCAATTAAGGTTACCATCCTCCATGACTCTTTCTCTGGCGATTTGTTTCACCCTGGGTTGTCCCTACTTCTAAGTCTGAGATCTCCAGTGAGTACTTCTCTATTAACCCTTTATCTAACGCAGACGATTTCAAAATTTATTATTTTAAATATAATTTTTTAAATTTTTTCAAAAAATTTCAACAAAACCATATCATGTGACCCCTCTTTGGAACGAGCTCGACGAGCTCGTTCCAAAGAGGGGTCACATGAAATGGTTTTGTTGAAATTTTTCGAAAAATAATATTTTTTCAACTGCTGAATTTACATATTACGCGGGCGGATGCGGGCGATTCGTTGGGTAAAGGGTTAACTCCTCACCTCGACCATCCACCCAGTCTCAGTCTTTGAGTTCCAAATATTCTGGAACATTAGTTTACACCATCGGCTGTCTGGGAGATTTACCAATTAGTTAAGATAGCAGAGTTTCATTAAAGCTATCCTGCCCTTGATCCTCATCCACCCAAGCTCACCCTGATTGCTTCTAGCTGCGGCATCACTTGACCCCGTTATCAATCGGGAGGAAACGTTCTCCGGAGTTTCAAAGGTCTTTAAAATCCGTTTGGTTTAGAGGTATCACTTACGTACCATATGTTTACTTGGTATACCCACCATTTCCCAAATGGTTTTCCCAACGAAATCCTTATTTAAACTGTTTCTCCCTATAGATTTCATTGGGTTAAAGGATTCGCTTACCCTTCACATTGAGTTTATTCGTGTGGTTTCGGTAGACGCCTCTTCCCATAATGTTTATATTTAGCCCCAATTGTCGTAGTCAGCTGTCTCTCCTATACTAAGAAGTTTGCTGATATCTTCCGGATTACAGAACTCCCCAACTTTCCACCTTCACGTAGGTTCCATTTTACGACCCACAGGTATAAATTTGCTTTCACTTTCATTTCGTTCGATTCCCCATTTGTTCCCATATTTCCCAACAATTGGCAGTATTTCGCTGACACCTCTTCGCTTTCTGACACTAGTACCATGTCGTGAGCGAAAAATAGCCCTGGGATCTTCAAGTCCCGAAGTGTTACCCCCTCGTCCCTATGCAGGAGTGTATCTCCTAAATCTGTGATTTACATTTCAAAAAGAACTGCCGAAAGGACACATCCCTGCTTTAGGCCTCTCTCCATATGCACACGTTTTGTTGTTATGTTACCCAGGCTAAGTTCACTCCGTATATCTTTATACAGAGTCCTCAAACTTCCGTCACATACCATCCCTCCATACTCTATCGTACGCCTTTTTAACATCCAGAAAGTCCATAAATATATTGTTGTTTCAGCTTTCGCAGATTCCATCAATTAGTATAGCGTGAAAAGATGGTCAGTGACTCGCTTTCCCTTCCTGGAGCCATTCTGAATCTCTCACAAAGAAACTCTTCGCTTCGATCAACTCCTCTAATCCCCCATGCGGGACTTTACAAAGGGCTTTAACGCTTTGTTTAATTTCTGTCTTAACCCTTTACCCAACGTAACGGCCAAAACCGGCCAGCGCTATTCTCAAAAATCGCCAATTAATTTTCAAAATATTTTCATTTTTTGTCTCAAAAACATAGTTTATGACCCCTCGTTGGAACGAGCTCGTCGAGCTCGTTCCAACGAGGGGTCATAACCTATGTTTTTGAGACAAAAAATGAAAAAAATTAGTTATTCAAGAATTTTTTTTGCAAGTGTCGTCTGCTTTTCACGTTAGGTAAAGGGTTAAACTGCATAACTATATGTCCAGCTCAATTTTAGCATGAAACTGTCACGATTGTTAAATAGAACCGCATAGCGTGTTGACTGTAAAACATTTCAATCACTTTCCCTTCTTTGTTAGCTCCGTTGTTTTTCACGATATGTGTATACAATAAAACGTTGATATAAATGCAGGGTTTCGTCAATAAAAATATAAAAGTAACCTTTCCTCTCAGCGATCAGGAACCCGTGTTTGTTGTACTTCTTTTGGTCATGGGCTAATATTCTGCTACCGTCAGTTTTTGTAACCCTTTCTAAATGTTCTGAAGTAAGGTCAGGGCGTGAAAGACAGAAGGTGAAAAGTCAGTGGCTCCTTATCAGAGACTTGTGACGGCGTAATTCTGGAAGCGCACAAGCCAGTTTCTGTTGGAAAGCACCAATCCAATCAGCTGCTATCGATTTTTTTACGAGGCTCCCGGACCCGTTGCTGCGATAAGAAGTAAATTGCAGTTATTCCATAGGTGAAAAGTCAGTGGCTCCTTATCAGAGACTTGTGACGGCGTAATTCCAGAAGCGCACAAGCCAGTTTCTGTTGGAAAGCACCAATCCAATCAGCTGCTATCGATTTCTTTACGGGGCTCCCGGACCCGTTGCTGCGATATGAAGTAAATTGCAGTTATTCCATGGGTGAAAAGTCAGTGGCTCCTTATCAGAGACTTGTGACGGCGTAATTCCGGAAGCGCACAAGCCAGTTTCTGTTGGAAAGCACCAATCCAATCAGCTGCTATCGATTTCTTTACGAGGCTCCCGGTCCCGTTGCTGCGATATGAAGTAAATTGCAGTTATTCCATAGGTGAAAAGTCAGTGGCTCCTCATCAGAGACTTGTGACGGCGTAATTCCGGAAGCGCACAAGCCAGTTTCTGTTGGAAAGCACCAATCCAATCAGCTGCTATCGATTTCTTTGGGAGGCTCCCGGTCCCGTTGATGCGATATGAAGTAAATTTCAGTTATTCCACAGGTGAAAAGTCAGTGGCTCCTTATCAGACACTTGTGACGGCGTAATTCCGGAAGCGCACAAGCCAGTTTCTGTTGGAAAGCACCAATCCAATCAGCTGCTATCGATTTCTTTACGAGGCTCCCGGTCCCGTTGCTGCGATATGAAGTAAATTGCAGTTATTCCATAGGTGAAAAGTCAGTGGCTCCTTATCAGAGACTTGTGACGGTGTAATTCCGGAAGCGCACAAGCCAGTTTGTGTTGGAAAGCACCAATCCAATCAGCTGCTATCGATTTCTTTGCGAGGCTCCCGGTCCCGTTGATGCGATATGAAGTAAATTGCAGTTATTCCACAGGTGAAAAGTCAGTGGCTCCTTATCAGAGACTTGTGACGGCATAATTCCGGAAGTGCACAAGCCAGTTTCTGTTGGAAAACACCAATCCAATCAGGCTCCCGGTCCCGTTGCTGCGATATGAAGTAAATTGCAGTTATTCCATAGGTCCCAGTTGCCACGAACGAACCCACAGTACAGAAGCTCAATCATCGTAACGGTTGAAGTCTTTGGGAAGAGGATCAATACTTGCCAGGAAGCCTGTTTTGGGGTATCATCATTAACAAGAACCAGACCTTCAAACGTCTTGTGACAAAATAACCAACCAGCAGAGCAATAGCCCGCATGCGCCTACTAGAAACCCGCAACGGTTCTAACTGGGAAGGTGGGGGATGATAGAGGATCTATTCTGAGGCTCTGAGGCTCTTCACGACCTTCGTCAGGCCACTTTTCGACTATGCTGCGGTAGCCACACACACATACTGTGTTAGCCGGATTAAAGCGCAGCAAGTGAATCGAGTACAGACCCTCAGGCTGGCGCTAGGGGCGCCCGGAAAACCCGCGTCACTCAATTCATAAGAATCGGGCCTTGAAACACTCCACGAGCGCCCCACCAACCTTGCAGAAAGGAGTCTTTCGCGTATATGCGCGAGCGATCTCACAAATTATACCAACATCCTAATAGAACCCACTTCGGGTCCAAGCTCAAAATCACCTTTCTGGCTGTCTCCAGGAGAAGCGTTAAGGTGTCTAACCTACGGCCCAAAGATATTCTCCTGGCTCCTTGCATGCCGGGCACGCTAGTGGCATGTTATGTACCCGAAATATCCTCACTCACCCCTCTCCTCCCCGACCCCAGGACCCCAATGTCCTGTCGCTGAGTAGTCTCGGTCCTATATTAGTACGGCTGTCCTAAGAATGGGCTAGCTGAGTTTGCTGGCTAGGTCGGCCAGACCCAGGGATTCGTTTCCGTATCCTGGGCAATTAAAGTTTGAGGGTGAGATGAGTAAAAAAAGTACAACAAACGTCGTTCAAGTAATGTTCGCAGCATTTTTACAAGTATCACAAAATGTTGATGTAAGGCGCAATGTGCGTTTAGGGCAAACAAAGAGGTATTCATTTGGTATCGCGGAACTAAATATTGAAATTAGAGTTAACCGCCTTAAAATGTTGCACTCGGAAATGATGCAATCTCAGATGAAAGAAGTGTCAATGACACTGTAACTTATCTTGACCTTATGGTATATTTTGGGGATTAATGTCATAATTACTCAACTTTTATGTTACATTCAAGTAAATTGTGCCGTAATTATTGACTTTTTGTTGTCTATCAGAAACTACAGATTTTTTGGCTTTAAAATGTGTTTTGGATATTTTTCAGTGATTTTATGCCCCCCCCCCCCCCCCCAAAAAAAAAAAAAAAAATCCACTCCATGGACCCTTCCTCCCTCCCATACCCCCACCCTATGGGGTGAACTGGGTGCATTTGTTTTGCATGAAATCACTCAAAATCCTCCAAAACACATTTTAAAGCACAAGAAAAAAATGCATCCCAGCCCCACTCCCATTGGGTTTATTGGGAGAAGTTTTTTGTTCTTTCATAAAACCACTTAAAGTTCTTCAAAACTCATTCTAAAGCAAAAAAAAAACAAAAAAAAAAAACAAAAAAAAACACAACAGACCTCAACCCACTCTTCCCAGCAACATTGCATGAGGTGAAATGTCTTTTTTTTCACCAGAGAGTCTATCCCAAGTTATTCAATGTGACTGGTTCCATAAGGTGGATATTTTTTTACTTTAAAAAGCATTTTGGAGGATTTTGAGTAATTTAATGCAAAAAACAATTCACGACTGCCTGCCCGGGGCATCTTATATGGCCAACTTGGTGAATTTGGGGGGGGGGGGGTTGCATCAAATCACTTTCATCCACTGGGGCCCCACACCCACCCCATGGGGTGAACAGGGAAAAATATTGCACCTAATTGTGTTTTGGGGGATTTTGAGAGATTTTATTTAAAAAAATTCACCCCATCAACCTGTTACCCCAAGCCCAACTGTATGGGGCCCGTCAAATGGGTGATTTTTTTTTTTCATGAAATCACTCAACCCCATGTGGTGAACTGGGTGAACAATTTTTTTCCTTTTCCTTAAAATGTGTTTTGGGGCATTTTTAGTGATTTCATGCAGAAAAAAAAAACTGAATCGCTCCGTGGATGAAATTTTTTTGTCATGAAATTACTCAAATCCCCCAAAATAAACTCTAAAGCAAAAACAAATTCACCCATGGGACCCCCCCCCCCCCTAGCCCCCCCCCCCCCCCCCCCCCCCCGCACCCCCATCCCCCATGGGCTGAACTGGACAATTATATATATATATATATATATATATATATATATATATATATATTGCATAAAATCACTTCCAATCCTTCAAAACTCATTTGAAAGCAGAAAAAATATAGCTGCAGTAGCCATCCTACCATTGGCTGATTTGAAGCCAACCATTATGAAAAGTACTGATGGTCAAAGCTGAACCTGCATATGAAATTTCGTGGAAATTTGGAGAGAGAAAAATACATGGTTGGAGCAGCCATGCTACAGTTGGCTGATTTAAAGCCAAACATTATGAAAAATAGACAAGGTCAAAGCTAAACCTACATATGGAATTTTGTTGAAATCGGAGAAACAAATACATGGCTGCAGCAGCCATGCTACCACTGACTAATTTAAAGCCAAACATTATGAAAAGTAGTCATGGTCAAAGCTGAACTCGTATATAATTTTTTGTAAAAATCGGAGAAAAAATACATGGCTGCAGCAGCCATGCTACCATTGGCTGATTTGAAGCCATACATTGTGAAAAGTAGTCATGGTCAAAGCTAAACCTGCATATGAAATTTTGTTAAAATCGGAGAAAAAAATACACGGCTGCAGCAGCCATGCTACCATTGGCTGATTTGAAGTCAACATTACGAAAAGTAGTCATGGTCAAAGCTATAAAACCTGCAAATGAAATTTCATCAATTGGAGATAATAAAAACACATTTAGAATGTACTTACTGATCTCAAACACAGAGAGTTGATGACAGTGTCCCACATGCCTGAGATATATTACATTCACACAAAGACAATTTTATTCAGTGCTTTTTGGGGTTTTTTCACTCAATGTAGTAGAAGAGAAAACAAACCAAAACAATTTCACCCCTTCAATTCCCACACCCCAGGGTCAGCCACCATGACCAAAATAGGAAGGTTTCATCTACCCATCCGTCTAAGACAACCTGCCAAATTTCAAGAAAATTGGTTAAGATAATTTTTTTTTTAAATCACCCCTCATTGCTTCTGCTGCAGCAGCCACTGTGTGCAGCCAACTGTGACCACAATAGGAAGTTCTTATCTAGACATCAACCCGAACATGCATATGAAATTTGGTGATGATCAGATGAGAACTACGGCCTGCAGTCTGCGCCATACAAAATCATGATGGCTGCTGCAGCAGCTAATGTAAGCAACCGACCATGACCGAAATAGGATTTTCTCGTCTAGACACCAACCTAAACGTGCATGTGAAATTTGGTGATGATCGGATAAGAACTACGGCCTGTAGCCTGCGCCGTACACATTGTGGACAGACAGACTCACAGATTCACAGACCCCCGCATGCCCCATGACAATAGCTTTGCTTGACTTTGTCAAGATAAGCTAAAAATAAACAGTCTTGGGAAAATATATTGTTTCAATAAACGTTTGAAGCATTCTATTGACATCTTGCATTATTGTTGAATATTCCTGATAAAAAGAGGGTGATTTGATGACTTTTGAACCTAAAGAATACAATTTACTTTTTGTGTGTTTTTGTAGGGAATTCCCTGAAAAATATGTGCATGTGACCGATACTTCCCTTTGTGTCAGTTTTTCTCTCTTATTTGTTGCATGACCCCTGTTTTTCGGATCAGAAAAAAGTTGTCTGAAGGGCTATACTTGACAGAGATATTCGAATGCCAAAATTAAAGTGATACGATCATATTGTTTTTCTCCTGAACGTTATAATGGTCGCCTATGGGAAAATATTTAGTTCCGTGATACCATTTGTTTCCTTTGCTTTAAATGATACCAAGTCTAAGGGATTATAAAAGGGATTAACTCATTAACTTTTCCTTTCAGAGAACATGAATCCGCGTTTGTTTTACTTCTCGTCACACTTTTCAATGCGACTGAGCAGGACATGGAAATGATAGCTGTCAGAAATTATCTCCAAAGATTTACGACAGCGCTGTTTCACCACCAGTGGTGCCGTAAATCTGTTGAGATGTATTAAACTGTTTATAGAATAATGCTGCCAAAAATCGAATGAGATGCAGTTCTAACAAATATCGTTTCCGTATCCCGAGCATTTAAAGTTTGAAAAGCGAGATAAAGAACAAAAAGATGGTTTAAGACTCGGAGCATTTTTACCCTTAACATAAAATATAAGGCGCAAAGTGCGTTTATAGGTATCACGGAACTAAATATTTTCCCATAGGCGACCATTATAACGTTCAGGCGAAACAAAATATGATCGCATCACTTTAATTTTGGCATTCAAATATCTTTGTCAAGTATAGCCCTTCAGACAACTCTTTCTTACTCCAAAACAGGGGGTTATGCAACAAATAAGAGAGACAAATTGACATCAAGGGAAGTACCGGTCACGTGCACATATTTTTCAGGGAATTTCCTACAAAAACACACAAAATGTAAATTGTATTTTTTAGGTCCAAAAGTCATCAAATCACCCTCTTTTTATGTAGAATATTCATCAATAATGCAAGATGTCAATAGAATGCTTCAAACATTTATTGAAACAATTTATTTTCCCAAGGCTGTTTATTTTTAGAAATTGCATCACTTTCGAGTGCAACATTTCAAGGCGGGTATTTCTAATTCAAATATTTAGTTCACTGATATCTTTAGGTCAAACAAAAAGGCATTGCTTTGTTTCCTTTGAGCGATTCGCATAATTTTTGTTTTTTTCTTAAATGATAGTCTAAGTTATTAACTCTTTGAACACGAGAGGCCGCATTTCCGGCCCAGGAACATGATATGTCATAATTTTTTCATTAAGTGAATGTGAGGAGTTGACCAATCAATATTTTCAACGTGCAGCCTTAGGGCTGCACGTTGAAAATATTAATTGGTCTACCCTAAAATAATGAATTTGGACTCCTTCAATTGCTGCCGTTGAACAGACATGAACGATACCACGAGGGTTCAAAGGGTTTAAAGGGGATTAGCTCATAGAGCTTGTTCCCAATTGAGATAACTCGCATACATATATATATGAATCACATTTATTCGACGGCACTTATTATTAGATTTCTAATGTTATATACACTGTTTATTTATTTTTCACGTGAGCTATATTTATTATTTGTAAATCTTGTGTTGTGGTCTCCATGCACAATGATCATGGTATGAAGCTGATGGTTTATTTTATTTTGAAAATAAAGTTATAAGGCTTTAAGATTTCCTCTCTGGTGGAAAACTCATCTCGGGATTAACGGGAAAATCGTGTAATTTCCTTACAACTTGTCTATTGTCTACACGTCCTGAAGGATCGCCGAGTAGTGGTTGTAATCCACGCGTGGGCACTGTTTATTTATTTTTCACGTGAGCTATATTTATTATTTGTAAATTTTGTGTTGTGGTCTCCATGCACAATGATCATGGTATGAAACTGATGGTTTATTTTATTTTGAAAATAAAGTTCTGCGGCGTTAAGACTTCCTCTCTGGTGTAGAGTTGTAGGTTAGCCGAAACCGAACCGAGGTTTTGGGGTATTTTTTAAAAACCGAAACCGAAACCGTCGACATCCCGTAATCTAAGGTTTTTCGTTTTTTATTAAATACTCTCTTGCTGCAGAAATTCACAGAATGTAGCCATCCCAGAGTAGTGAGAGTACCCAGACACTGCCAATGGCAGTGTCTGGGCACTCTCACTACTCTGGGAAGGCTACATTCTGTGATTTTCCGACATTTCAGTTTAGTTGTGTTTGCAGCTTTCCTCAAGTTGCGTGAAGGTGTCAGACCTCGAAAAATGGCCAAGCATAATAAAACTTCTTTATATTTAGGTAATTATTATATTGGCCTTCCTGATTCTTCGTGTATTATAGCTTATTTCGGACATTCATTGAGTTTCACTCAATTTCACTGCCATTCAGTTATGACTCCAGACATAAGAATGAGTTTTATTGAATTTTATTTGGCCTCATGAACAAACCGAAAACCGAACCGAACCGAGGTTTTACTCCACCTGAAAAACCAAAACCGAAACCGAACAAGAAATTTAAAAGTCTACAGCTCTACTCTGGTGGAAAACTCATCTTGGGATTAACGGGAAAATCGTGTAATTTCCTTACAACTTGTCTATTGTCTACACGTCCAGAAGGATCGCTGAGTAGTGGTCGTATCCGGGCTGTACCCGGTGCTTCATTAAGAAATTTTTTGATAATTATCTAATATTATTTCGTCCGTGGAATTGATAATTAACTAATATTATTTCGTCCGTGGAAATATTTCCCATCGGTGGAAAATGACTAGTCCAAGATGGCCGTACTGTAGCAATAAGCGAAAAATCGTCCACCATTTATTCGAGGCGAATTATTGGCGAACGAAATCACAGCTCTCCCAGTTTGTGCAGTGCTTTGAAAATTAATACATTGCAGTGCTCAAAATAACTTGTTTTGCTTTGCGGAGCAAAATGCTACGCATTTCCAAAAAATGAATAGCATTTTGTAAAAAAATTACATAGCTATTTTTGTATACCAGAGTTATGTTATGCTGTTTTATATTGAATTCTTCTAAGTAGATAGAATAGTTTCCATCCATTTCTGGGCATTTCCAAATGATCTGCAACACATGAAACATTTACTATGTTTTTTTAACTGAACTGCCTTTAAGGGTTGCATGGACTTGTATACTGTTATAAATGGCGTCTTTGTTGTTTAATAGAGTTCTCAAAATGGAAGTTGGGATTTTTAATTTGATGGGCTTGTAGTTATTTTTAAAGGACATTTTATGCAAAATGTTGTAAAAACAGGAAGTATTTAAACCAACAGAACTCATCTTACATATGAAGTTGCTAATGATGCTTGATGGAGAGTTAATCTGAGTTATGCCTGGAATGTTCCACAGTCAGAAGTAAAGCATCAGTGAACTAGTTTTCAAATTTGTTTGCAAATTTTCATTTAAATTTTACGATACAAGATAATCAACTGCAGCCTAATAGGCTGCAGTTGATTATCTTGTATCACAAAACGCTATACATAATTTAATATTGTGTAGCTTTTTGCAAGTTTTGCATTGCAAAAAGCGACGCGACACCGCTTATTTTGAGCCCTGATACATTGGTGAATAAAACGCGACCATGTTCTTATTGTTTTTTTTTGGTTGTTTTTTTATTGTTATTTGTTTCTATTGAACTCGAATGCATTATTAATATATTTACAGTATGAGGCGGCTTTAGCAGTGGATGCTGTTAGTTTATTCGATAGAGCGAGTAGATCAGTAGGAGATAGACACAAATACCCAAAACACATTAAGCCTCATCTTTCTATTCGAAAAACGTGTACAGATGATTCCAAAATTGATTCCAAGAGGGGAGTAGAAGTCATGAAGGAACTTAAAAATGTAAGTTGTCTATTTTTTCCCTACCAACTGCCTGTTGAGCTTAATATTATCCAACGTGGCAGTTAAAACAAGAAGTCCTGTCACGAACTGTGGGCTTATCTAGGCTTAATTGCGCGTAGGAATTGCGCGCAATTGCCATATCGAATGGCATCCAAAGCACGGCACGTTCTCCTGGTTACTCATAGCAAACACAGGAAATGTTTCTGTCAATGAATCACCGGGTTACCCGGAGGTCCATTGGCTGAAACATTGCTTGTGCACAGGCCGTATGTACAGAAGCTGATAGCCTTACTATGGTCATAACGCGTAGATTAACGCACAGAGGGACGTGCTATTTGTGTGCATTTCATGACAGGACTTCTAGTTTTAATTGTGACCTGATGTGTGAGATGGAAAAATCTCACCCGAGTGGGTAGATTTTTGGGCAGGACACGAGGCTCATATAGGGCAATTATATCCACGCATGCGTTTACCACGTTATAAAAATCATCATCAGCCAAATTTTAATCAGTGAACCACCGGGTTGTACCATGTACTTCATTAATTAAACTTTTGATTGTTATGCTTATAATTAGTGTTTGAAATCTAATATTATTGCGGCCGTTGAAATATTGCCCACCAGTGGAAAGTGACCAGTCTACGGCCGCCGTACAGTGGTGATCACTAATCACTATACACGTGGATTGCTGGAGCGTCTGCGAAAAATGTCGCCAGTCAAACTGCCCCACTCCCTCTACGCTACACTGGCGTCAAGCCAACCAACACTTTCTCAATCACGGCGTTTATCTTGTACGAAAACTAATAACACTTTATTACTTTCCAAAGTGTGATTTACTTGGATTTCTGGGTTTGATCATAAACTATAACTTCGCAAGTGAATTATACAATCAACAATTGTGTCCTGTATCCGTGCGCGCAAACGAAGACGCTTTCCCGTGGGTGTAATGGAGACTTCATTGTTTGTTTTTTTTTTTGGGGGGGGGGGGGGGGCTTTTTTAACCCTTTAACTAACATGAAAGGAGACGACACTTGCAAAAAAATTCTTGAATAACTATTATTTTCATTTTTTGTCTCAAAAACATAGGTTATGACTCCTCATTGGAACGAGCTCGTTCCAATGAGGGGTCATAACCTATGTTTTAGAGACAAAAATGAAAAAATAATGAAAATTATTTGGCAAGTTTTGAGAATAGCGCAGGCTGTGTTGGCCGTTACGTTAGGGAAAAGGTTAAATAATATAATTATCGTTAATAATGGAAAGTAATAAACAGAATAATCGCTTGACTGGAGTGGTTACGTGAACTAGTTCATTCGAGGCGAGGGACTGTATTGTAAAATACTCGTGCGCATTCGCGCACTCGTGTTTGTACAACGTCCCGCACCTCTCATGATGTATTTCACGTAACCACTCCAGTCAAGCGATTACTCTCTCCATAACGACGTTTCCATCTCGGCACTGTTTTTTGTCAATAATTACTGAAATATGTTGTTAATATTCAATTTGCATTGCCACGAAAAATGTGTATATCATTCGCAGACATCAAAGTATTTTCTTTAACCCTTTGCCCAACGAATCAACCACATCCGTCCACGTAATTTTCAAATTCAGCAGCTGAAAAAATATTCTTTTTAAAAAAAAATCAACAAAGCCAATCATGTGACCCTTCTTTGGACCCCTCGTCGAGCTCGTTCCAATGAGGGGTTACATGATTTGGCTTGGTTGTAATTTTTTGAAAAATTAAAAAAAAAAATGATTTTTAAAATGATAAATTTTGATATCGTCTGCGTTGGGTAAAGGGTCAAAACGCGATCGAAGATTGCGAGGCGTCGGGAATTTAAAAACTTAAAAAAAGGTTTTTCTTGACCATTGTTTGTCTATAGTGATTCCGCCCCACCCCCTAAAATGGCGATGACTGAGACACCTTTCTGTATGTGACCACTGAGCGTCCCAGCAATACAGTTCTATAGAGAACAGTGGAGGTGACGGAAGGTAGTACGAGAACATAAGACGATGCTTTAGCTGAACCTGTTCAACTCGCCCTGACACGTTTTTGTGTGTGGAGAATAAGGTTGGCCATCTACGAGCAGGAAATGCGAAACTGGGACTGAGGATCATAAATAAGACGGAACACAGAGTACGGGAAACCGGAATTAACGTCCCGAGTAGGTTTTTTCCCTCTATTCTACCCCAAGGGTCGTTAATTCAGGGACTGACGGGAAAGGAGAGTGATCACTCTCACTCGCCATTACTCTCACTCGTCATCACTCTCCAAAACGTTTCACTAGGGGAGCAATTAATCACTCGCCTTCATGATGTGTGTAAAAATTATGTTAACCGTTATCTGACCCAACTAAGAGACGATACTTGAAAGAACATAACATCGCCTAATAAAAATCTTTCTTTTTTGTTTAAAACATATCGAATGACACCTCATTGGAACGAGCTCACTCAACTCGTTCCAATGAGGGATCATAAGCTATGTTTTTATAGCAAAATTGAAAAAATGACAAAATTTGTATTGCCATTTTCGTGTATCGTTCTGGTCAGTTTGGGCTGTAATCATAGGCAAGGCGTTAAAATCACTCTCCTGAATATTTTACTCTCGCAAAATCAAAATGGAGAGTGACCATTCACTGGTCTGCATTTTCTTCCCGGTGTAACAGGAATGGGAGTCCGTAGGAAAATTAGTCCCTCTGGACTATTATTCCGCGGAATTATAGTCCTAGGTCTAACATTTCTAGGAATAGTAGTCCGCCGGACTACTTTTCCTAGAAATGTTAGACCTAGGACTATAATTCCGCGAAATAATAGTCCAGAGTGACTAACGTTCCAACGGACTTCCATTCCTTTTACACCGGCAGTCACTGTTAACTAATTCCTGCCCCTTTTCTACCTGAGGTGTGATATGTATTGCAATTAAACTTGAATTAAGTGATATTCATTCACAGTAAATTTCCAGGAAGTCTTCAGTTTTTTAATACTTATCCCGACTGACTTCTAACATTCCAACTACATCATCAAGGCATGCCTTCAACGAAGGAATGAAAGAAACATATCACCTTCGGCGCCTTGTTTGCTTTCTCGCTTAACACTGTTTTGTGTGAAAGCATTTCATTCACGTCATAACGCCAGTCAGATACGACATGACCAATTAGATGTGTTTTACGTGATGTTCTTGCATGTAGACCGAATTGAACTATGGCGTATCTGGTACACTTCTCAATGCCAATATTGTATCGGGTAACACTGAATACACACAGTAATCGGGGCTTAATAAATGAACCCAACAGCCCTATGGGGCTGAATGATTAAACAAATACTAGACACCGCAAATAGAAAATAGAATAGTCCATTTAACTTCAGCAGTGGTGCAAAGGGATAAATTGTCGCATTGTTAATGTCCCGAGTGACAAGTTGGTAGAATAAGTAAAGAATATACGTCACTATTGGGATTATCAAGAACGAGATAACACATCCCGAGTTGTGTCCCTTTCCAAACTTCCTTTGTTCAGAAATGTATTCACATTGGACCAGCTGTGCTAGAAATGACAGGAATTGAGTACACGTAGCAGCTGGAACAACAAAGCAGAAACCGGCAATGAGTTGGGGTGAGTGGGGGGGGGGGGGGGGGGGGGCGTGGAATTTGCCACACACCTCCCAACTCACACTCCCAAACACACAGAGAAACCTGCCCATCCCCCCCCCACCCCCAATGGCTCTTCCCATCGCCCCACCACTGTTGAAAATGATTAGACTGGATACTGTCCGAAGTCAACATAGGTTTACACTATGTGTTAATTAATTAGGACAGTTTGAAAACTATTTTACATTCATAAAATTAGAAAGACTCCCGATATAGATTGAAAAAAGACTTATGACGCTGGCATTGCAATGGTCAGTTTTGTGGTTGAAAAGAAAGTAGTCGTCCATTCTTTACATTATTTTTTTTTTTTTTGTAGACTTCCTTCGTTGGGTTAACTGGAAACATTACTTTTGACGGCATGGGCAACAGACGCTTCTTCGAGATTGATGTATTGGAAGGTATAATCCGAGGTAAAATAATGAAGGTCAGATATGTATGTTTTTGTATTATTCTTCTTCCATTGTCTTTCCCATCATTCCAGAGTAAAGTGTCTACACAATTCGAAAAGGTTGGGCACGAACTAAAAGATTGTATTGGCTTTTTGCACTATTTTAACGTGGAACTCCAAAATGGTATCGTCCTACGGGACAGAATGTATAGAGAAGTGAACGAGTCTGTTTTCCATTCGTATGGGTGTTCAGTAATAATTTAATCCAAAATGGTATCGTCCTATAGGACAGAATGTATAGAGAAGTGAACGAGTCTATTTTCTATTCGTAGGGGTGTTCAGTAATAATTATATCCTACAACCCACATGGCTATATAATCAAATTGTTACTGAACCTCCGTTCCCAGCTGTAATGTATTTGCCACCTTATCATCTGATGCTATAATTTCTCGGTCGTACTAAAATGTGATTACAGTTTAGAAAAGAGACTACAGAACCTTCGCGTTTTGTTTTGTGTTTTTAGGAGATGGTGGAGATAGGGGGGGGGGGGGGGGGCTAGTCCTAAGTAATATCCTCCGATCGTTGCCCCCACCTCCCACTGAATTGGGAGGAGGGGCAACGACCAGAGGGCTCTAGTTAAGACTAGAGGAGGACCCCGAAACCCCACACAACGGCCTTTCAAATATCATCTTCCCCCCACCCCCTCACAAAAAAAAGTAAATAAATAGAATCCTGGTTACGTGCCTGAGATAACCCGACGCGTGATAGATCACAATTTGGGTACTCAGTTTTTCCTTCGTAAATATCATATCATAGGAAGTCGACATCAACCAGCTTAGCTCATGATATTGGTGACAATTGCAACAATATTATGTTCACATCAGAAGTTCCCCAAAGGGAGGGGAGGGGGGGGGGGGGTTGTTAACTTATTCAGAACAAAGTCACTCAACTAAAATCCAGAAATTCTGCCAAATAGTGGAAAGCTGGATTCTATAAAGTAAAATACAATAAGAAGTAATAGCACATCACACTATATCAACAGTAATTGCCCATAACGGCGTCGCATTCCGCTCAGCATTAGAATGGTGCCTTGAGAGCTTGGCCCACGCAATGTAATTGTGTTATTATGACTGTTTCCTTTCAGCCTTTTCTCTTACAGTTAAAACTAGAAGTCCTGTCAAAAACTGTGCACTATTTAGGCTTAATTGCACACAGGAATTGCGCGCAATTGCCATATCGAATGGCACCCAAAGCACGGCAGGTTCTCCTGGTTACTCATCGCAAACACAGGCCAATGATTCTGCCAATGGTCCTCCGGGTTACCGGGAGGTCCATTGGACTGAAACAGTGCTTGTTCACGGGCCATATGTACAGAATTTGATAGCCTTACTATTGGTCATAAACGCGTAGATTAACGCGCAGATCGACGTGCTATTTGTGCGCATTTCATTGCAGGACTTCTAGGTTTAACTGTACTTACTTCTGCACCCAAGATGATACGTCTTTTAAAGAGTTTACAACCATTTTTACAGGTTATGAGTTGGACTCGAGAACATGGGTTGGTAAAACAAAAGCACCAAGTGCCGGTTGGCGATGTTGACAAATCAAGCATTCAGATAGAGAACAAAACGATGATTGTTACAATGATTAAGGTAAGATGGACAAGCTAATTCAACCGCGCATATAAACACCAACAAAACTTCAAATTGCTTTATTCACATCTGATTTTAAGAGTTGATATCTTTATTGAGCACATAACTGATCGTATTTGTCCTCTCGCTGATTACTTTGAATTTCGTTGAATACCTTGCTGACACCATTATATCGTCAGGTGAAAAGTCTGCGTAAAACCATGACGTTGACGGACCAGAACAACTGTGAGCTGAGGTTTTAAATCTAGTGATTTTTACAACTCCTTTCTGATGGACCTCGGGTCCCTTGAATGTAGGCAATTTATATTTAATGTCAATGGAAAGAAATTCGCAAATATATCAAAAAACGTAGTCTCCTTCTGTTGATCCAGTTCTTGCCTTCATGACTATCTGGCATGATTGTCTTACTCATTTGGCTCTTGTTCGCGGGTAAGCACATTTTGACACCTCACAATAGGTACTTGTACATGGAGTGATGGGAAGACTATAAAAAATCATTAGGCTCGTAGACATGGAGGTGCAACGGTGCGAGCGTACCTCACCATAAAACTAAGAGATTCACTTGAGGGGCTATCTTTAGTTTGCAGTTTGAATGTTTTGATCAAATGGGGCTTTACCACAGAGAGTAAGATGTATCGGGGTGAGTTGTTTTAACCCTTTGAGACTTTAATTATCCTGACGTTCCAACGTCACTGGGAATTCAGTTTCTTCAACGTTTTTTTTCAAAATGTGACGTCATACGTCAGAAAGTAAAATAAGATATTTTTCACTTAAGAGATTATCTGATTGAGGGATAGATTATTTTTGGTGGTCTGAATTTGTTATTCAAAACCCTGTTTTACTACAAATTATTGGAGAGTGCCAACAGGCACTCTCCAATAATTTGTAATAAAACAAATGTATATAAACACAATTTTATTTGTGTTTGAGTGAATATGAAATATAAGCAAGGAGAGTGTTTGCTTTTACTCTGGTATCCTCATTTGTTTGGCAGCAGGATTATAGCGAACGTATTTGTTTTGGCAGCAGGATTATAGCGAACGTAGTGAGAGACCGAAGGCAGCATAATGGTAACGTGTGTGTATGTGTGAAAATATAAGAAATTTTGAAGAATATTTCAGAAAAATGTATATCTGAGCAATCCAAAAATCTGTATCCGGAAGTAAACTCCATGGACAAAAAATAGAAGACGGAAGTTGATCAAATTGTGTTGTTTTCATTGGTAGAACTCGAATTGGATTTCTGAAAAAAGGTGTGCGCGCAGGAAAGCGTCACCTGGTTTCTCGGTTCCGTCAAAAACCGAAACCACAAAAGAAACGCAAGCTGCGCTACATTAATTTTGTCGTTCAATTTTTAAACTTCAATTCCGAGAAAAAAAATAAATCAAAATTGTTGAAGGCCACAAAGTGGCACGCTTGTTAACAAAATATCTAAGAACAAGCGTGTCTGCAAGAAATTCTATACTTTTTAAGTATTTTCCTTTCGCGAGACGTTTAAAAACGATGAGTGGATGTTTTCTCGCATTTCTTATTTCTGATCCGTTTTTTTTTTTTTGTAAACAACGGGTTTACCCCTCTCGTGCTTATAACGATTTCCGCTGGAAGCCTGAGATACGTAATATACAATTAAAAGATGCGCACAATGGGACTCCTGAGATTTTCCTCTTCATTGTTGGGTGCCGTACATTTCGGCTCAATGTTTTCCCATTTTTCTGACGCAATAAAGTTTTTGGAACGATTTTTCCACTTCAATATTTATCAAAAAGTAAGGTACCCCGGTACCTGGTATTGATACTGATATTTCGAACACCAGTTTTGGCAAGGAAAGACGGTTTTCCGTCTGCAGGCTGTGATTGCAAGAGAAAATTATCAGTACACACGCAGTGTTGATACATTATTGTTTTTGAAAATAAAATCATTCAGTAAATAGTTCATGACTGATTCCTTCGGAAAATAAGGCATTAATGGAGACCAGAAGGTGTTGTTTTTGATCAGTGACAGAGTCCGATCCAAGTTACACTCAGTCAGTCAGTCTGCAAATGCATTTGCAATTTCAGCCAAAATCAGGGCGACCAGCTAAATGGGACTACAAATTAAAGCGTCGAAATAAAAGTAATTTTAATTCTATAAATTTGATAATTTTACTTACACTCACTGATACTGAATTCATTTTCTATCTGGTCCAAAACTTTTTTACATGACGTTTAACAATCCAGTGGCGGCGCCACAGCCTGGCACAGGAGGAGGGATGGCTGCCCCCACCCCACACACACTTTTCCCTCGCCCCAATCAGATTTCAAATTTCTATCTGACCGTGGTTTCCCCACACCGCAAACGACACACAACAATACACACCGTGTATGGTGTTGTAGAAATGCTCAGATATCGCTCCCAGGGACTCCATTTATGGAAATCTTTCACGGAGAGACCACCCTCATACCCCCCCCCCCCCCTCCAGCTATAAAGCTTGGCATCTCGACCTTGGACCCCCCATATATTACTTAAGCCCCCCCCCCCCCCCAAAAAAAAAAGAAAACAAAAATTGAAATCCTGGCGCCGCCACTGTAACAATCAGTCGGTATCAAGAAACCTTGTGATGGAAAGACAATGTCAATGGGCTACATAAAATTAAGCTACATAATGTTCTAACCTTCTTGCACGTTGAAAATACAACCACAGATTTGGGTTCGATGGGGGTGATTGATGCCCCTCCCCCCCCCCCCCAAAAAAAAAAAATAAAGACCCTTTCCAACCTACTTGAAACCTGAGTTGTTGAGATTGAATGGGCGAGTGTATTTGTTGCGCCCCCCCCCCCCCCCCCCCACACACACACACCTTTCAGAAAATGTTCAAACTACATGAACTTGAAAATACAAGAAGTGGTATGGAGGCAGTGTGTGGGTATTTTAATTGCAGTCCCCACCCAAATGATTCGATCACAGATTGCTGAGTTATGAAATTAGGAAATTTGAAAGTGATAAAAAGTCAGAAATCTTCGCTAAAAAATTTAGAAAACAATGTTTTTCTTGCTGCTGAGAATTCACCATAATTAGGAAATTTTTAAACACAAAAAGAAAAGATCCAATCAGAAATTCATGCCGCCAAGACCATGAAGAAATATTTGAAAGGGGTAATAGCATGCACGTAGCATTCCATCAAATTGTTAAGTGTACTTTCTAAGGGAACTACTAGAAAACCTCTGGGTGGATGGTGGGGGTGGGGGGGTAGAGAATAAACTAGAATTTTACAACAAGACCATAAAAATATAAGGAGTCGTGGCAATTAACTGGATTTTTTTGGTAAATAGTTCTTGCTGTGAATACTGGTTAGAAAATATAGGTTGTGCTGATGGGTGTGTGTGTGTGGGGGGGGGGGGGGGGGGGGGGGAGTTAAATTGTAATTTTGCAGGACCATAACAATTTATTTGAAAAGAATGTTTTGATGGGCAACATAACTTTTGCCAAATTGTATTTATTGATGTCAGAAGTAGGAAATCCTAGGGCTGTTTTGAGGCTGGATTATTTTCTTATGGCTTCGTCGAAATCCTCCCAACCAAGTCCCTGGGTGAAAGCACAGCACAGCAGTCTGAATTTATTCAGTTTTTTGCAGGATACTATTTTTTTAAGAAAGTAATAGACCGCTTGCACTCCCAGGGTTTTGTGTTGGAACATTTCTTGATTTGTGAGTTCTGTTCTCAAAACGTGTGCACAATTCTTGTAAAAGTTTGTGATTTAATGGTTATCTACTCCCTCCAGGCTCTATCTCTTCTCCAACTCCATGCGTCGCCAATTCCCTCCTTGTTAAAGTCTCTTAAATAAGTCTTCGGCCTGGTCAGAGTTTTCGGTCTGATTCAGTGGGGTTTTGCTCACCATAAAGGTGTTGAGAATTTCTATTAGCATGACACTGTAGTTCTTCTTTTTGTCGCATGGGTGGGTCACAGAGAAATTGGTGGTGTGTTGGCAGTGTGGTGGTGGGGCGGGGGTTGTTGATAAATGTGGTGACTGGTGAGAGCGAACTGTATCCTATATTCTAATTCGGTATGTATTTTCATCCATTCATCAATGTTCTCCTGTTTCTTTCTTGTGTGAACTTTATTGGGAATATGAGGGGAGTATACTCCCGTGACTGTCATCCATATAATACTATGGTGAGGACTAATAGTACAGGGTGGAATATTATACTGAAGTTACAAACTGACTTCATGATATTTCAAAGTGCCATACTGGACAAATAACCTCAAAATTCCAAAATAACTCCAACTATCTACAGCTCAGGAAAATGTTAAGAATTTAGTCCCAAATGGTGCATCAAGAGAATTAGACTGCAGTTCAACCTGGTGGAAATGAATAAAAATAGGGGATCAAATCAGAATAATATGTAGTAGAAAATACAACAAAAACAAATATATCAATAGTACGGGTGTGATAATTTAGAACATATATATAGGAGTAGGAATCAAGTACTTTCCCGACTGATCACCATTTCATTCTTCTATTGCTTTTTTCACTCAAAGATTTATTGTCAATACCAGTCAGCAGCCTCTTTCGGATTTGCACAGCTTCTCAAAGCTGTCAAACTTTCTCATGCAATGGGTGTTACACGTTCCAAGCAGCACAGTGAGCTAGTTCTGCGAGGGGTAGCCACTTCGTTCGGATCGCTGAACTACACAGTGAGCACACTACTCTGGTACACATGGACAGTCCACCCAGCTGAATGAAAAGTGGCCAGCTTTGAGAGTGGCCTTTTGGAAGTATTAGTCACAACTATTTAACATTATTTATTTATTTATTAGGGTTTAACGACACGTTAACAGCCCGGGTCATATCATGTCGGTGACAGTTTTAGGGATGGAGGAAGCCGGTGTGCCCCGAGAGAACCACCGAGCAACGACGAGCAGCTGTCAGCTCTCCAACATCGTAACTCTGAACTCTGCACCGCGGCACAGGCAGGGTTAGATTGGTTCAAGACATACGCACCATCGACGTGCAGTACGCCTTAGTACACAGCGTCATCGTGCCCCCATGTAGGCAATCGGGGTTAAGTGCCTTGCCCAAGGACACAACGCGGGAGCGCGAATCAGTTGCTGAAATTGTCACCCATTACGAGAACCGGTTACCGCGACGCCACCCCCCCCCCCTCCCCCATTTAACATTATTTTCCCCACTGTGCAGGCAGAGTTGTGCGTGAAATTTCAAAAAATAGTTGTTGGTTTGAGCAATGGATAATAGTACAAATGAAACCTAAATGAATAAATGTGCATATTTATTAAATAATAAATTTAATTGAATTATATTTTGTCACCTCGCGAAATAGGAGGCCCATTATAGGTCAGTACAAGAGCGTTTAGATTTTATTTTCACGCGTTGACCGATTTTGACGCCGTAAAACTGTCATGGTCACGATTGGCCATTGTGCAAAGTACGTGGCTTAAACACTAATAAATAAATAATTCTAAAGGTTGTGGATTCATTACTTAATGCTATGTTGTGATCAGTTTTGCTTATTAATGTTACATTTATTACCTATTTTTACAAATTACACCCCTGACAAATAAACTGCTATGAATATTGCCATTCTATTATTATTTTTGGGGCACAAATTTACTTTTTTTAAAATGTTCAAAATGGTTTTGGGTACGAAATCACTAGGGTACGAAATGTGGGTAATGGGTACGGAATTAAGCACACCCCCAATGACATCCTCTATATATTTTTTATTCCAATTTACAAAATAACTACGTTCTCACTTTAGGTAGCACCTATTTTTAAGCTGCGATAACATTTGGCTCAACGATTGTTACTGTGCACTGTTCGGCAGAAAATAGGAATTTGGGGTTAAAACTTTTAAAAAAATCGAAAAATAATAACAAAACAAATGACCACAAAGTATTAACGTCCTGTTTGATTTCGTACGTAATAACACCTACAAAACTATTTTAACCCTTTACCCAACGTAACGGCCAAACCGGCCAGCGCTATTCTCAAAAATCGCCAATTAATTTTCATTATTTTTTTCATTTTTTGTCTCAAAAACACAGGTTATGACCCCTCGTTGGAACGAGCTCGTCGAGCTCGTTCCAACGAGGGGTCATAACCTATGTTTTTGAGACAAAAAATGAAAAAAATTAGTTATTCAAGAATTTTTTTTGCAAGTGTCGTCTGCTTTTCATGTTAGGTAAAGGGTTAAGGGTTAAATTAAACAAAATATCTCGTACGTGATAACGCGTACAAAAGTATCAAAGGGTTAAAACTTATAAGTTCTCGTTTGCTAGAAGTTTCTGTAAAACTCCTAGGCACATCTTTGATAATGTTTTATAACCTGGACTTTTAAAAAGTACTAAAGTTTCTACGCGTTTCACAGAAACTTATTGCATGATCCTGGTGTCACAAGCCCTATATGTTACGCAGAACTCATCGCTGTTAAATATTTGCGGCATGAGTCACATACTAACAGAATTACATATACAGGTACAGTTGAAACTAGAAGTCCTGTCATGAAATGCGCACAAATAGCACGTCGATCTGCGCGTTAATCTGCGCGTTATGACCATATCATGACCGTATGGCTGTCAAATTATGTACGTATGGCCTGTGCACAAGCAATGATTCAGCCAATGGACCTCCGCTTAACCCGGGGGTCCATTGGCAGGAACATTGCATATGTTTGCTATGATTAACCAGGAGAACCTGCCGTGCTTTGGATGACATTCGATATGGCAATTGCGCGTAATTTATACGCGCATCTAAGCCCAGATAAGCGCACAGTTCGTGACAGGACTTCTCGGTTTAACTGTATACTATATATATCTGAAAAATAAAATGTGCCTTTCAAGTTTATCGATCTATTTTGTATGCAATTTTTCACACACAATTGTGTGAATGAGCTTACATTTCAGTTCCTGGTTTTGAACTATATTCCTTACTGGGTAATAATATTCCAGCAACACCATCAAGGCATGCCTTCAACGAAGGCATGCCTTGATGATGTTGTTGGGATATTTTATGCGGCGGAGTTTCAGCTATCACAGTCCGAGCAAACCATCAGCTTTACAGCTCCTCCCCAATGCATATTCTTCAAGATGCCCTGATTCGATTCTAGGTTAGATTTGATTCGATTCGATTCGAACATGTGCGATTCGCTGGGCCCGAATTATTATGTGGGGTATTAGAAATCTACCTTTACAGGTGCCAAACGCATTTTGACTTTCTATTCCTTGTCTCGGGACCGGTGCTATAAAAAGATGTCAGCTGCACGAGCCTGTTAACCCTGATCACTGCTTCTCCGAATCTTGTTATAGACACTTACCTCTCTGTCTTTTTTCCACGTATTTAAAGTCTATGCCACTGCAGCAGGGAGGCGAACAAGTGACTTACCTCTCGGTTCCCTGCTCCTTCTCTCTATCTCTTTCCTCTCTTTCTTACATCATTTTTTTCTTCTCTCAATGTGTGTGTGTTCATGTGTGTGTGTGTGAGAGGGTGTGTGTGTAGGTGTGTGTGTGTGCGTGTGTGTGTGTGTGTGTCTCTGTGTGTCTGGGTGCGCGTCTGCGCGTGTGAGTGAATGCGTACCCATGTAAAGTAAATATTTATATGTATCCACTCAACTGGTTTAGGCAAATGCTACAAGTACAAAGTGTTTGTCACGCCATATAACTTCTTTTGTGATAAAACCTGTGTCACGAAAACAGCCTAGTATAAGCTACACAGCTTGTTGCTGAATCCGTTTCCATCATCCAAACTCGTCTGTATCAATTGTATCTATGTTTTCGTTACTTGCTGTTGGAAATAAATAAACTAAAACTAAAAAGGTATCACACCCGTTTTATCTTCATAAAGCATTACGTAGAGGTGGCTGCTGCATAACAGCCTGTGTAGTTGAGACTGTTGCATATAGTGGTCGGTTCTAGTGATGTGGTCATGATGTAATTAACCCTTTTCCAAACATAATGGGTCATTCAACAAAGCACGACCAACGTTGTTTTGTCGCCCACCGCAGTCAACGCTTCCAACGCCGATGTGTATTATGTAGAGCTGTAGGTTTTTACATTTCTTGTTCGGTTTCGGTTTTGGTTTTTCAGGTGGAGAAAAACCTCGGTTCGGTTCGGTTTTCGGTTTGTTCAGGAGGCCAAGTAAAATTCAGTAAAACTCATTCTTATGTCCGGAGTCATAACTGTATGGTAGTGAAATTGAATGAAACTCTATGAATGCCCGAAATAAGCTTTAATACATGAAGAATCAGGAAGGCCAATATAATAATTACCTAAATATACAGAACTTTAATTGTGCTTGGACATTTTTCGAGGTCTGACACCTACACGCAACTTGGGGAAAGCTGCAAACACAACTAAACTGAAATGTCGGAAAATCACAGAATGTAGCCTTCCCAGAGTAGTGAGAGAACCCAGACACTGCCATTGGCAGTGTCTGGGTACTCTCACTACTCTGGGATGGCTACATTCTGTGAATTTCTGCAGCAAGAGAGTATTTAATAAAAAACGAAAAAGTTTAGATTAAGGGATGTTGACGGTTTCGGTTTCGGTTTTAAAAAAAAACTAAAAACCTCGGTTCGGTTTCGGTTAACCTACAGCTCTAGTATTATGATAGCTGTGGGTTGTCAGAAGCTGAAACTCGTATTGAATTTTTGTACGTTTTTTTCGTTTTAACTCATAAATGTCACTGCGATGTTTTGACCCCTGTAAGTGCTGAAGTTATGACTATACGTAGTGTGACACACCTGCAGGGTCTAGTTTTCCCTTTTAAGGGTTATTTGCTGAGAACTCAAAAAAATTAGTGTCAATCGTAAAGAAAGTTGGCAATGCTCTAGGACATGCTAGGTGTGGTCTCTGTGAGTGATATGGTTATGAGTGAAGACGAGGTTCAATCTGAAAGTGATACTATTTCCAGTATTGACGTCATTGTTTCAACCAAGTAGACCAGTTTAGTAAAGAGTTGCTTGACATTGCAAACACAGCCATTCTAAAACCTCCTCCAATCCAAAACGTTTCACCAAGCCATTGTTTGACAATGATTGCAAACAGACTATAAATGATCGCGAGAAAACAGGACGAAAATTTAATAAGTCACGAACTACAAATAATTTGGAGAAACACCTTATAATTCGGGCAAAAACAAGAAGACTTATCAAAAAAAAAATAAATAAAAGTTCCTGGGAAACATATGTTTCGAAACCTAACCAACACACACCCATCAACACAATGTGGGAAATGATTAAAAACAATTAAAGGTGAAGAAACAAACTCAAATGTATAACATCTCAACGATGACAATAGACTTGTAACATCGAAGCATGAAATATCAAACAAATTGGACCTCAACATTTTCCAAATATTCGTCTTCTGAAAATTATAATCCGGATTTTTTTTAAATTAAAAAACAACAGGAAAGGCAAAAGATCAAATTTAACAGTTTAGATGTTTACAGTATATCAATAACATGACTTTGGAGGGCATTGTGGTTTATTAACGACCCAACAGGTGTGAATAACAGCCCGACAGCTTCATAAAAGGCCCGAGACAAAGTCGAGGGCCGTTAATAAGCTGAAGGGCTGTTATTCACACCTGTTTGGCCTTTAAAAAACCACAAGGCTCGACAAAGTCATGTTATTACTATTATTACCACTGGGAGTCTGAGAAAGTTTTAACCCTGTTTCTTACATGACATTGTTAAAGTTTTCAATTTCGACAGATCGTCCCCTGAGTTCCAATGTGTTCTATGTGTCTACTGGCACATAGAACACATTGTAACTCCGGGGACGAGATGATAATATCGTCTGTTGTCAACAAACTGGTGTCACATGATTATTACATGATCGGCACTGGTACGCTTTCAATTGCAACGAAGTTAGAAAACTTAAAAACCGACCCGATATTTACCGCTTTTAGGTCAAGAATAAAGGATTAAAATGTATACAGACTTACTTACATATATACAGCTGCTTGGTCTTATGGGGCTACCTTTACTGGACAGTTTACATATTTAATAATTTAAATAAAATTATATTGTTTACAAGTTGAAGCCATTTCCATTTCCGAGTGAACGACAGCAAGGAACAAAAGTCACGTGATGTGTCGGGCTGTTAATGAGAGTTTTCACTCATTAACGGCCCCACACGTCAAGTGACCTTTTTAAGTTGAGTGTAACGTTCTTGTAATGCCCTGTTAAACTTTGTTGATGTACTAGAGAACACCCGCTAAAGTGGTAATAATGAACTTTTTCCTATGGAAGTGTTAAATAATTCTTTGCACAAAGGGAAAGATACAGCCACTGGGCCCGATGAAATACATTATCTACTTTTAAAACATCTGCCTCATACTCGTTACTTGAACTTTTGCTGTCAATTGTAAATGACAAAGGACATTGCACGCCTTTTCTATGAAATCCCCACATACAATAACACTAAACCATGCGGAAAATGAAAATCTGTTCCGCACGTATGTGCGGAACAAACATCGTTGGCGGACTATTTTTATAAAGAATCGAAATATCACTGCAAATTTGTTCAAATCGTGCACCGCAATTACAATTTAAATCGCTAGTGATAGCTGAAAATCGTCCCCTGAATTCCAATGTGTTCTATGTGCCAGTAGGCACATAGAATACATTGGAACTCAGGGGACGAAATAGTAAGACAGTTTCCCCTCGCAAATTTGGTTGGCGATAAAATGTGTCCTTTTAGGCCGAGTGTCCTTCTGTTAATTGTTTTTATAGACGTGAAGGCGTGTAATAAACACAGAACGACACGCGTGTGCACTCTAAAATCGGTTGGGTTAAAAATCAACCCAAATCGACTGGGTTGAGTGAATATGAACCCAAATTGGGTTCATATTCACTCAACCCAGTCGATTTGGGTTGATTTTTAACCCAACAGATTTAGAGTGTGTGAATGGGTTAATCGATATAGCACTTGTGCCATCGGGACGGATAGAACTCAAGGCCTGCGGCCTCTCGTTCTATCGTTCCGCGCTGGCACTCGGGCCATATCGACTAACCTATTCACACATGCGTGTCGTTCTGTGTTTTTCTGGCGAAAAGCAATAATGATTCCCATTGGTATGATACGTCTGATAAAGATCACAGAAATCCAGGTAATTACATACTTCTTGCATTAACAAGTTATCTGTGTAAAATCATGGAAAGGATGATCAAATATCGACTTTTCTGGTTTCTGGAATCAGACAATCTACTTGCGACTGTTCAGTGTGGTTTCAGGAGCCATAGAAGTACTGTGGCTCATTTGGTTAGGTTTGAAATGCTTATAAGAAATGCCTTTGCCAGGAGAGATCATGTGGTCGCCATGGTCTTCAACTTAGATAAATAATATTTAAACAGAACTGGTTCCGTCTCAGGGACAATATTAGAACCAGTTTTGGTTCTAAAGACAACCTATATTTTTTGCAGTGTAATATACGGCCAGACTGTGTTCCTTGTCGGCAGGGGTTGACGATGGAGCACATTCCTTTTTACTGTACAGATGTTAATCTAGGCATACGGCAGTATTTTAATGTTGTGTCTCTTCGAGACCTATTTTACAACACAAATTCTCATTGAATTCTGTCGTTCCTAAAGGGAAGTCAACCGTTTTCATAAATTTGAAATTGTTTTAATACTTTCGCACTCTCATCTATTCATATCTATTCAGCAGGTTGATTTACACGGCATTCTTTAAACCACTGGTTTCATTTTCTTATTACTGCCATTCACCAATTATGTATTCCCCTCGCAGAAGATAATGACCGCTTTTGATATTGTTTTCTCTGGTTTTCTCGATGAATCTGTGTACACAATATAAGCTTGTCTTTGTTTAGGTTTATGTTTCCAGTTGATGAAGATAACCTCTGAGAACTGTCAAGAAATAGAGTGTAATCGCTTGACTGGACTGGTTACGTGAAATAAATCACCAGAGGTGAGGGACTTTGTACAAACACGAGTGCGCGAATGCGCACGAGTGTTTTATAATATAGTCCCTCGCCTCGAATGAATTATTTCACGTAACCAGTCCAGTCAAGCGATTACTCTGTTTTTTTACTTTTCATTATTAACGATAATTATATGATTTAACTCTTTACCTCACGAAACGGCCAAAAACGGCCAGCGCTATTCTCAAAACTCCCCAATTAATTTTCATTATTTTTTCATTTTTTTGTCTCTAAAATATAGGTTATGAACCCCACTTTGGAAAGTAATAATATGTTGTAATTGTATGGTTTTCAACTTCATAACTTTGATTAGAGCTGGCAGGGACCTAGCGACAGGGGGTGGGTTGGGGGTGTCACCCCCCCCAATCCCGGCCAAAATTTCCGATAGTTGGAAATTCGGAGGGCAAGTCATGAGTAGTTGGAAATTCCATTTATCTGGATTTTAAAGCTTCTTTTGCGATGCTGATGTTTCCTTTACTTCCCAAACTTCCAACTCTGTTTCAAATCGGCAAAATTTCTAACTGTTATTATTTACAGCTACAGTGTGCGCAATATCGAGCTTCATAAGTATGCGTGATGTCAGTCGGTACGAGATTTCTATAGTACGTTTACTTATAGTAATAAAAAAAAATCCTCGAAATGGACTTTAAGAAAATCGCATCATGTAAAATCGTTCTCCTGAGTTAGTTCCATCATTCACAGTTACAAAATGATGAAACATTGAAAATTGATTATTCCTGCATAAGATCTGATTTAATGTTACGACAGTGTGAATTGCTCAACGTTCTTAGCTGGAGCATTTTGTTTAGCACACATTCAGTTCCCAGAAGAATACCAAATAATAATAACCTGATAATTCTATAACAAATGTGTTGGCATTTCAGTTTCTAGAATCAATTTTGTGCCCCCTTTAGTGGCTTCATTTTCAAAATCTTTCTCGATAGTGAATTTCCAACTAGGAGGAAGAACCGGTAGTGGAACCCCCTCCCGCCCCCCCCCCCCCCTTGTTGGAAATTCACTACCCTACACCCCCAATCGGAAACCTTTAGCCACGTCCCCAGGTACTGGCATGGAGCTGTTGTATTAATCTTCAAGATATGTTGTATGATATGGCCAGTCTCGTTCTGCTAAATCTGCATGCATCAGAATTTCATTATGGCGTAACATTTCAAAGTCCATATCAGCACAATATCCTCAACATTCATTCTCTTTCTTTGTTGAACAGTTCATATATATCACAGATATTTTTTAATTTTTCTTCACTCCAATCTTGTTTGATAATTTTAAATTGTACTGATAGTTCCAGGTGGGGCATTATATGGTCTGTACGTACAGGTTTCACTATTGACTAGTGCTGACCAGTAATGGCCGTTACGTTAGGTAACATGTCAAACAAAACACAACTTTCTTGAAGGATTTGGTGTATATTACTTAATCTTGTACTCACTGATTTTATTTGGCAAATTAATTGAAATTATTTTCATAATGCAGTTTGTAATTTAACTTTCCTGAGCCAAAAAAGAAAGTATAATAAACTTTGAGGGGCAATTTGTTTTAGTATTATCGAATTTAATCCCAAACAAATTATTGTAAATTCATATTTCGAGTCCGGCTGTTTGAATTTGCATAATTTCATGTTCTTACTGTTGCCAGTGTCACGCCAGGACGTCGCAATTCAGACATGGGGTGAAATGAAAAGTTCACACATGCAGTCAATAGCAGTGTATGTCCACCCTTTGCCTCTTGGATGGCAAGACATCGACGGCGCATGGACCTGATATGTCTCCGGATGTCACCCTGTGGTATTGAGTTCCACTCCTTCCTTAGAACATTACGTAAATCACCTAGCGTCTGAAGATCATGAAGACGTATCCGACGGTCCAATTGATTCCAAAGATGCTCGATTGGCGACAAACCTGACGAAAGTGGGGGCCAGGGAAGAAGTTCGATGATCTGCTCCTCAAGAAAGTCGCGACAGATACGCGTCACGCGACATCGGGCATTGTCTTGCTGGAATAACTGCAATCCGACGTTAGCGTTGAACAAAGGGACATTACAGTATTAAGAATTTCGTCCCTATATCGCTGTCCATTCAGATTACCATCGATGAAGATCAACTGCGTTCGATGGTGCAAGGAAATTCCAGCCCAAACCATTACACTACCCCCGCCGAAACGGGCGCATTCCAGCATGCAAGCATCAGAAAACCGTTCTCCTCGTCGGCGATACACTCTTGCACTACCATCAACGCCCCGAAGACAAAAACGTGATTCATCACTAAAATGAACCGTGCTCCTACGCTGCTGAGTCCAGCGAACACGCTGACATACCCGTCCCATTCTGACGGCACGATGACGTTGGGTAAGGATTGGTCCGTGGTATGGACGCCTACTTCGGATTCCGTGTTCATCGAGTCTGTTGTGGACAGTCTGTGCACTGATTCTATTGTTATTTCTACCAGGAGTAATTGTTGCTGTCCTCGTCGCCGGAAGGAAGCGATCCCACAAGTGAGACTTCCTGATGTGTCGATCTTGTGCAGGGGTCGTAACTCTTGGTCGACCTGAACGCGGTCGATCGGCAGTAGATCCAGTGGTTCTATACCTTCCAATGAGATGGTAAATAGTGGCCACAGTGACTCCGAACTCAGCAGTGAGCTGATCTGGAGGTATCCCAGCCTCATTCATACCAATGGCACTCAACCTCTGATTTTCGGTTAACCTTGGCATTTTTTAAAATGTCGGAAGACAAAAACTAGCGTGTTTTCTCAATAACCCAGGGTCTCTAGCACAACATAACGCAAAGACAATCGTCGGTCACCCATTCAATTTGACATTTTCGGGTAGCACGTGCTATTTTGAAATCCGTAGCAAAATTGTATACGGTTGGGTGGACAACTACAACATGTCATTAAACTCTTTGCACGACTTCTTGTCCACAAATATGCAACATTAGAACTATTATATTTCATCCTTTATGCTTTTTTTCACATTTGTTTCTATTATACTTTCTTTTTTGACTCAATATAGTTCACTTTTGTTTGACAGAGTTCACAGTGGTTATGGTAAACAAGTGTGAACTGGTTTAATTCTTTACCAAATACGAAAGGCAGACAACACTTGCAAACAAAATTCTTGAATAATTATTTTTTTTATTTTTTCTTGCGTCAAAAACATAGCTTATGACACCTTAATGCAACAAGCTCAACGAGCTCGTTCCAATGAGGGACCATAAGCTATGTGTTTGAAACAAAAAGTTAAAAAAATACTTAAAACTGAATAGTGATATTTGTGAATAGCGATGGCCGGTTTTGGTCGTTAGGTTGGGTAAAAGTTTAAATTGTTTTAGTTGCATTATGGGGAAAATGCTACGTAAAAATACTGTATTTCGACATCAGTTTGCAGAGAGTTGAATGTAAATCGTTAAGGTTATTGATTAGGCTTAGCAGAAACATGTAGATAATTTAGCTGTTTATGTGTTAGAAGCCTATATTTGGGTTATATAGGTGGTCGATGATATCCTGATTTGAAGTCTGGCGCGGTAAATAGTAGATGGCCGACGGTTCCCATTTTCAATGATTGTAAAAATTATTAAACGGGTTTAGTAAATTAGGTCTGGTATAAGCATTTGATGAGGTCCACACCTAATATACTGCACAAGTTTCGAAAATTCCAATATAAACCGTGGACAACATGAGTTGAAGATTTTATGTATCACATGATCCAAAACCCCAATCAAAAACAAAATGAATCCGTTAAAGTGCTAGTGGCGCTATAAAAACAATGCATGTTGAAAGTTTGATACTTCGACGTCAGTGCACAGGGGTTAACAAACTCTTTTAATCTGCCACTCGAATGCAAACGAAAGGGTTTATTTTTCAATGGCATAGCGGGGGTTCGAATCCACGCCGAGATAGTTTCCTTCGCTAGTTTCGCCAGGCCGTTGGTGCCGAGAGAGTTTCCTTCGGCACCAACCACCTTGCGAAACTAGCGAAGGAAACTCTCTCGGCGTGGGTTCGAACCCCCGCTATGCCACTGCAAACAAAACCAGCGTCCTTGATTCTTTGGCACGCGGAAATTTGATAGAGAAGTTCTCACTGATTTCCTTACAGTGCAGTAAGTAGAATTGATACAATTGATGCAATTTCGTGATGAATAACTTAAACATAACTGAGAGAGAATTCCGTGTGATCGGTACTGATTTCGGACATACTTGGTTAACTAGCATACCTTTATTTGGGGTCTGTCGATGGCCGAGTGGTGTGCGTGGTTCAGTATAGTTTCGCTAGGCGGTTGGTGCCGAAGGAAACTCTCTCGGCGTGGGTTCGAACCCCCGCTATACCATTGTAAACAAAACCAGCGTCCTTAATTCTATGGCACGCGAAAATTTGATAGAGAAGTTCTCGCTGATTTTCTTGCAGTGCAGTATGTAGAATTAATATAATTGATGAAATTACTTGATGAAATGGTTTATGCTTTAGAATCCTATCATTGCCGATTTATTGACGTGCGTAAAACCAAAAGATCTTTGGTTTGGATGCAGGGACCAATGCTATAAAACTTTGACAATTGTATTTTATAGAAATGCATTTTCTAGTTATCACCTTAAATGGGTTGAAATGAACCATTAGCATTTTCAAAGATATGGCAATTTGCCAGTTGGCAAATAACCATATCTTTTAAAATGCTAATGTTGATTTTAGTCAGTGATATTAAAAGGCTCCAGGTCTTTCGTGTGTGACCAATGCTTCTGTTTTTCTATTTCCTTGTTTTTGTTTCATAGACACCTCCATACTGGATGAAGAAGTTGTCAGCTGTATCTGGAAGAGTTAACATGAGAGATGGTCGGCCGCTTATTGGTACTAATCGATTTGAAGGTTACTGCTCGGAGCTAGCCGGAAAAGTTTCCCTGCAAGTCAGATATACGTACGCAGTAAAGGTTGTACCTGATGGAAAGTATGGCGGTGGAAAGGGTGGAACGTGGAACGGTATGATTGGGGAACTAATGAAAGGAGTAAGTCATCATGTTCTAGTTTTTTCAAGATCTTTTGACTTTGAAAAAATAATATGCGTAAAAAAGAAAACAACAGAAAACAAATATAAAGACAAAAAAGAAAAAAAAGGAAAAACCCTCAGAAAAAGCCCAATCTACAGCAAGTGCTGTTATTTGCACGGAAGATGATTAATTACATCTGGTGGAAGCTGCTGTGTTTGGAAACGATAGAAAATGCAATTGGACGTTTGGGAAATTAATGAAGGGAATGAATGATATTTTTTATTTTATTCAAAACCTTTTACTTTAATAAAATAATTTAATGACAAAAAAGAGATTGAAAAAAATAAAATAAAAAAAAAAATACAGCATCATAAAAAATAATTCTTTGCGGACCAAAAACAGTATTCATTCCAGATGTTTCGTAAAATGAGGTATTAAGATTAAACAGAATTTTGCTCTGTGCCAATAAAGGTGACATTGGAATCAAAGATCTCTATCTATATACGTGTATATGTGAGGCAATATCAAATTTTGTCCATATTACTGTTCTCGCACCCAGACTCTTCATACACAAACCGTTAAAATTATTAGTCCTGTCACGAACTGTGCGCTTATCTCGGCTTAATTGCGAGTAGGAATTGCGCGCAATTGCCATATAGATTGGCATCCAAAGCACGGCAGGTTCTCCTCGTTACTCATAGCAAACACAGGCAATGTTTCTGCCAATGGACCTACCCGGAGGTCCATTGGCTGAAACATTGCTTGTGCACAGGCCATATGTACAGAATTTGATAGCCTTACTATGGTCATAACGCGTAGAGTAAAGCGCAGATCGACGTGCTATTTGGGCGCATTTCATGACAGGACTTCTAGTTCTAACTGTAATATAAAGGGGATAATTATGGTTCTAACTCTGGCAGCCGTGAGTTCTACCAATTGAAGCCAGGGAAGGATCAATCTATTATCATTCCCACGTCTTTTTGATGGCGTGAAAATCGGACATCTCGCACAAATGCGTGTCCCAAATGTCTTTTTTTCCATGTTTTTCATCGCAGTGTGGCAATACTCTGGCGACGTTTTGCGTGTGCTATATTTATTTATTTATTTATTTATTGGTGTTGAAGGTCACATACTTATGCACAATGGCTAATCGTGAACCGTGATAGTTTTACGGGCGAGGAAGCCGGAGAGAACCACCGAGCAGCGACGAGCAACTGTCAGCTCCTCAACATTCTAACTCTGTTCAAGCTCCGCTCAAGCAGGGTTACAGCAGTTGAAGACACGTGCACCACCAACGTACTGTACAGCTTAGTACACGGCGTCATCGTGCACCCATGTAGGCGACCGGGATAAAGTGCCTTGCCCAAGGACACAACGCGGGTCGTCCCGGACGTGGATCGAACTCGGTACCTCTAGCATAGAAGTCCAAAAGTTTACCACTGAGCCACCGCGCTCCCCTTGCGTGTGCTCCATGTAGATAATAACGAGTCACCACTCTAAATTACAGTCGAAAAAAAGCTAGCTACCTTGACTCCAATGAAAAAAAAAATGCCTCCTGATTCCTGTCTCTCAACTCTTGTAACAATATCAAACTATTAACCCTTTACCTATAATGAAAAGCAGACGATACTTGGAAACAAAATTCTTGAATAACTATTTTTTTTCATTTTTTGTCTCAGAAACATAGGTTATGACTCCTCGTTGGAACGAGCTCGACGAGCTCGTTCCAAAGAGGGGTCATAACGTATATTTTTGACACAAAAATGATTAATTAGCGATTTTTGTGAATAGGGCTGACCGGTTTTGGCCGTTACGTTGGGTAAAGGGTTAAAGAATACTGAGCTTTCCCCGTTGATGAGATACTTTTTACAAAGCTTTCAATGGCGCGAAGTTGACTGAAGGAGACGTAGAAAAAATGTCCATACCGCAGTTGATAGTTTGACAATCAGGTAAGTACACATTTTAGCGTATATTTTGGGAACGTATTAAATGTAACGTCATTTACATTCACTTGAACAAAGAAACATATTGTACGCATATTAGTTCTTTGAAGATTCAGTTGTGTACACCCTATATTCACATACGGTTTGCACGGGAGGGAGAACTCATTTAAAATAATGTACATCGAATACCAGTACATACCTCATGTAACGGTCTCCTCCTGTAAGGTTGGAATATGTTACAGGCGCTACCTTTCTGTTACAGAATAGTTAAAATTCAACTCAAGGCGAGTCTAGTTACCGAAGATGTTGATTTTGGTTTGACAGTTGAACAAATAGTGTTCATTAGTGTACTGGAATGAGCTTTTTGTGACATTGGGCTTCGTAATTTAATAAAAACAGAAGGTAGAATCATCACATCACAAAACAGTGTTGCAGGAAATATCAGCTCTTGTTACATTATGAACGTTCTTGACAATCATTCTTTGTTTTTCTATAAATGTTATCTAATGTTCACGTCTCTGGCTTTAAAGTGGCATTTTCTCCCACAGAAATTGAAAAAAGGAGGTACAGTACGTGAAGAGTGTATTCTCACTAAATCACCCGCAGAGTGGAGATTCCACCCAAGCAATAATTGCAAATTTGTTGCAAAGCATAAGCAGCACAAGCAAAGTTTCTGCCAATGGACCTCCGTGTTAAACCCGGAGGTCCGTTGGCTGAAACATTGCTTGTGTTTTTTTTTCGATATGTACACAATTTGAAACTTCTAGCTTGGGTGATAACTCCACTCCGCGGGTGATTTAGTTACAATCCTCTCTCCACGTACTGTAATGACAAAATGTTGTGTGTGTGTGTGTGTGGATGGGTGTGAAATGTTATTTGTGTTACATGATATACAACATCTATTACAGGACTAACAAGATTGGGACACATAATTAAGCTGGCATTGGAGATGGGCCCTGTGGAGACAGATATTATAGTATATTATCTTACTTCGAGGATATCCTTCCTGACATTCCAGAGCCCAAGTTTATCCCGGGTGCGGGGGTCCCATTTCGAAGTGTAACATCCATTTTGGAATTCATTGTCTAACAAGATCAAGTAATAACCATATGAGCCCTCGTTTCCTGGAATGATATCGCCCTTCTGTACACTTACAGTGAGGCGGGTCAGTCCAATATCAATATACAATGATGATAAAATAATAACTGCAGTCTGCAGCCGTCTGGCTGCAGACTGCTGTTATTATTTTATCATCAATGCCCCGTGTATAGACCTCTTATAATAAGACAAAAAATGGACGAAATTTTGCCTTGGACGGAAAAACTCGGTCTTACGTGTTCAAAGGGTTGAGAAACTACAGTTTTTCGAGCACTTCTCTCATTAGCTTGATTATGTGAAGTACTTCTTGGTTAGACACTTAGTTTATTTTCACTTTTCAAAGAATTAATTTTAAATAGTTGAAGAGAGAGATTCTTGAATTTTTTGTTTAAAGTGTTTAACTTTTTGTTTTGAAGATGAAAATATATAAAGAAACTAAGCCTACAGTACAGTCACCGTTGATTGTAACAAGTCCACGTGTGAGCAAAACTTCCACAGATGCATTAAAATTTGAATCCTAACAAAAGACTTCGGAATCGATAGTAGACGTTGAATTTATGTAGCACTGTGCATAATCGAGTGCCTTATAAATTCAATGCTTGCTGTGATTTACTGTCAGTAGTCTTTAACAGTCTTTGAGTTTCATGTGTGGATAGTATTGCCTACTCGTGGATTTGTGATTGACCATGATGACTGAACTGTACATTCACTTAAATTCTGAGCTATAATTTGACAAGCCGAGATGCACCAATGTAGTCGTTCGTCAATCTTGGTTATGTTTACAAATAAATGTTTGCTTGATAAAATAAATTATTGAAGATCAGTACTTTTAAGGAAAGTTCGAATTGCCAGAAAATCGATACTTGTCATGTTGTCGCTTGTACACTGGTACATGTACTTGTTCATAACAAATGTTGCCGCTACATCCATTTTTTGAGCATAGGGTGATGATTTCGATTACTTTTACAGTAATGGCATTTTGACTGCATTACTGACACTGTAAGACAGATAAAATTCTCGTGTGAATGACTGAGTCAGCATATTTAATTTTTATTACATACAAGGAAGGGCCTCATAAGATCACAAAAAATATCATGTTTTGAAAAGATTTTTTTTTAGTTTTCACCTCCCTGAATTATGAACACAATTTGATATCGCCTCATATAGCATGCATTTTTCGCCATATGGCGGTTGCGGGTTATAACAATAATCGAGAAATGCGCCTGTCTGAAAAAAAACGTGAAAAAGGAAGAAAAACAACAGACAATAGAACATCCCCCGCCCCCCCCCCCCCACCTCCCCCAAAAAATAAATAAATAAATAAATAAATAAAAGGTGAGAATAATAATAATAATAATAATAATAATAATAATAATAATAATAATAATAATAATAATAATAAAGTGCATATATTTTTGTGAAATAAAAGCTGACCTTATTCTCTTAAATCAAATAGTATTTCACACACCTTCCAATATAACGATAACCAACTTGCCATTTCACATTTTATACATTCAAATAAAAACTCCGAAAAACGTCACAAGTATGATTATAATTTTATCTTTTCTAAGGAGCGAAAATGTGTTCACAAAATACTTATATTTCGTCCCACGTTGTTTATATGCTCCACATCATCTACTATTAAATTGAAAAATACATTTTTGCTACACAAAACCTTTTAATATACATGTAACCGACAAACAGACCTCATTTTATCCCATAAATGGCGGTTTATTCGAACAATAAAAGCCTTGGATAAATCTTTGCTTTATTCATCTAGTTGGGTGATAAATTTTCCCTGTCGGTTTTGCTCTGAAAGAATTTATTTTCATAGTAGAGACGGACTTGTTGCCTTTTGACCTCTACCGCATTCGTGCAGTGTATTTAATAGTTCAATTGTTGTTTTCTTTAAACCTGTTTGAAAGTATTACACAATGCCAGTAGAAACCACTACACATTATTCATTTAATAAAATGTTTTTGCAAGTTTATCTCGAGTTTACAGGGAAATTATTTTTAGACAGAAATGTATAACTGCGTCTTGTTTATTTTTACCAATTTTCTTGTCGATAGAATTGGACCAATGTACTCCTCACTTCTCGCTATTTTTTTTAGCGAGTAACAGGCCGATTTCGTCGCGGCTTCCCTATACAGAATTATGGGATAAACAAAATAAATGTATAGTGTTTTCAAGCACAAAATTAAAAAAATTATTCAACTCGTAGAATTAAGAATGAAACCGACTCGCCAGAGACTCGTTGGTTTCATTCTTAATCCTACTCGTGGAATATTTTTTTTATTTGAAAACACAGGGATGAGACTTTTCAGTTTTTTTTTTTATCGGATTTGAGTCTTTTTCGAATTTATTTTAAAATTTTTATTTCTTTGAATTCACATGAAAATGGTCTGAAATACCATTTTCATGTGTATTCAAAGAAATAAAAGGTCCCATCAAAGCATTATTCAAATGGTTATCATATAATTTGGGGCATAATAGATGATTTTGAAACATTTCCCTTCATGCAAGCACAATTTCAGTTTATTTTCAGGTTTTTTTATTAGTCTAAAGTCTCATGTTTGAAAACACTAAACATTTATTTTATATATACCGCACAAACAGAACCCATTATATCTTGTATGATGGATGCCAGAAATCTCAGTCAAAAAATATACGTGTATCTCTATCATTTGTGTAATTAAATCAAGATGTCAACAACGCCGCAAGAAGATGGGAAGTTATTTTTCTGTTGTCGATAAGACCACAACATTTCAGACAAGAAGTATTGATGCAATTCAAGAAAATTCAGTTTTGAGAGGTATCATTCTCTCCTTACGTGGGAAGTGCGTGTGCTTGGGAGGGTCGAAACTGTGCGATTTCCAAAAGAAATAGCACTTTTTCAATATTTTTCAAATAAAACATAACACTGATGGACATTAGTTTAGACTTGTTTAGAACTTGTTTACTTGTTTGAGAAACCCTCTCATAAGAGGAGTTATAATTGCAATTGAAAATAGAAGTCCTGTCACGAACAATGCTCTTATCTTGACATAATTTCGCATAGGATGTACGCGAAATATCCCCATCGAATGGCATCCAAACCACGACACATCATCTTGGTTACTGGGATTTTCTTGGTTACTGATATGAAATAAAAGCAATGTTTCAGCCAATGGACTTTCGGGTAAAACCCGGAAATCCATTATCTGAAACATTGCTTGTGCATGGGGCTTATGAAGAGAATGCAATAGCCTCGTTATCGTCATAGCACGCCGATCAACGCGCAGAGTGGCGTGCTATTTGCGGGCAATTTGTGATAGGACTTCTTGTTATAACTGTAACATACTGTTTTGTGGTAGGTTATCATCCTCAAAGATTTTTTTTCTTTGAGTGTAAAAATCTGTCGTAAGATATAAAACTCATAAAACAGAGGTCAACCGCAAGTTGGAATATTAACAACAAACACCAATTTAATGGAAATGGTTTGAGAAAAGTCTAATTTCGAAACTGATAGGAGGCAGCGTGTATTATTTTATGCCCAGTAATTCTCGATACTGGCGAGTTGATGATTCAAAACATTAATGCCAATTGCGATACATTAGCACAGTCATTTATTCAAGGTGAGTGGAGGCCAAACTCTTAGCAATTATTCCATTGTAAAGTTCAAATCAGGTGTCCAGATTAATACGCAAAGTATATATACAGTACGTGGAGAGTGGGTTGTAACCA
The DNA here is from genome assembly GCA_031216915.1 of Pictodentalium vernedei. NCBI lineage: Eukaryota > Metazoa > Mollusca > Scaphopoda > Dentaliida > Dentaliidae > Pictodentalium > Pictodentalium vernedei. Next base: position 79,088,230 of record CM062297.1, read on the forward strand.
AATCACCTGCTGAGTGGAGTTATCACCCAAAATATCACTTTCAAATTATGTACATATGAAGAAAAACCACAAGCAATGTTTCAGCCAATTGACCTCCGGGTTAAACCCGGAGGTCCATTGGCTGAAACTTTGCTTGTGATTGTTATGCTTTGCAACAAATTTGCAATTATTGCTCGAGTGGAATATCCACTCTGCGAGTGATTTAGTGATAATACACTCTCCAAGTACTGTATATATGATAAATGATAAATATGATCAATTCTACACATAAAGAAGCTGAAATATGGAGCTCAACTTGTACATTTGTTGTTCGTAAGTTAAGAACTTATGTTACAAGTGGAATAGTAGTTTCTTTTGCAGATGGGAATTGTACATACTTTGTGTTTTGAACTTTGTACAGTAGAGACCACTAAATTGGATATAGATAAGTAACCCTGTTAATTGAGTTTGTCCCTATATCCCGATAAATTCGGTCTTTTGATTGGTCAGAATGCCTTGGACAAATAGCCATAGCAAAGGATGCACCCAACATCCAAGGTATATGAGAGCGTGCAACATCCAGGGTATAAGCGCAAGCGAAATATCAGGGGTATATGGTTTAAACGAAAGCTTTCCGCTCTTGTTCGCCAAGAAATAAAAATCGAACGAAAACACCCGAAAATAGTCACAAATATCATTTCCGACAATTCAATCATAAGAATAAAATAAGAGCAAATAATTCGTCCCCTGAGTACCAATGTGGTCTTTGTGTCAGTAGACACATAGAACACATTGGAACTCAGGGGACGATATGTCAACAAAGTTCTGTTTACTCGTTTCCTTAACGACCCAAGGGATGTAACTCTATATGTTGTCTTCTGCGATTATAAAAACAAAATGATTATCACGAATTTGGTCCAAGTGATTGTGGAGCTGATAAATGCGTCCACAAATTTATTTCCACTATGATTTGTATTGTGTTTCATATGGGACAAAAAACGTTATCTCCGCCAACATGTATGGTATATGGAGATTTTATATCTGGATGTCTCATTTAAACACCTCGCCTGCGGCTCGGTGTTTATAATCCGACATTCAGGTATTGTTGGCCGATATAACATATAAGAACTTCCAAACACAAAACCTTCAGCATCCCTTCAATACAAACGTGACCGGTTAATTACATATAGTTGTAGAGTAATCTCCTGATGACTGAATAAAAATCTCGTAACAATCATTATGTCACCAAATTACTCTTACAGCCATCATATTTCCCCTGTTCGTGGACCTATTTAGCCTCAGTACCTATACATACAGTCAGTCTATTATCTCCTGCTTGACAGAGCATCATGAGCTCTGCCAAATAGGATATAACAGAATGAATGCGCAGTTTTGCTCTCGAAAGGTGGAATGTGATCACCCGGGTTAATTGAATTTCCCCTCAACTGATGAATTTTCACTTCTAAAGTGGGCTATACAATTTAATGGGTTCCATTGTGATTTTAATAATAACAATCAAATAACTTAAATTGCTTTTTGTTTGTTTTAGAAAGCTGATCTTGCCATTGCTGATCTAACTATTAATGCAAAACGAGAAGAAGTGATAGACTTCACAAAACCATTCATGAGTCTTGGGATCAGTATAATGATTGCAAAACCCGCGGAAAAAGCACAGAATTTTTTCTCGTTTATGGACCCACTTTCGTATGAGATTTGGATGTGTATTGTGTTCGCGTACATTGGTGTCAGTGTAGTTCTGTTTTTAGTAAGTAGATTTAGCCACAGTGAGTGGAAAATCGACGAAGACTCACAGCTCACGAACGACTTTTCAATATCAAACAGTTTATGGTTTTCATTAGGAGCATTTATGCAACAGGGATGTGATGTATCGCCGAGGTAAGAAATGTATTCAGAGTTCAGACTTATTTTTCTGTAACGTCCTATACTAACTGCGGTGAAAGATGACAAACAGCACACCTTTCAAGGCAAACATCAAAGCATGTCGGTTGAATCTCTCCAACGAATTCTGGCTAGTAGTTCTCATGGTGAGCATTTAACCCGGAATGAGGTGAAAACACTTCGGGTGACATATTCAACGAATTTCGATCACGAATCTCCATACAACTGGATGGCTGTAGTGTCAACGAAAAACGTCGCTTTCCCAACCCCCACCTCAATGGCGCCAAGTCAATCAATTGGGTTGCATCCCCAATTGATTGAGCTGGATAACGTGAAAGAAGTTGCGCTGTGATTGTTTTTAGGGGCGAAACAGCGTTGACATCATCAAACATCAAACGGCAGCTTGGGAAGAATACCAGTAACTCCATATCACCTTTAAAATATAGGCTCTTGATCTGTTGATAATAATAAGTACCCCGTGGGACCCCCTGGAAGTGAATCAGTGCTTTTTATGGTGGTAAACAAGCTCCGTTTTACTGGTAAAATAGGACCCAGTTGCCAGTGCTTGGGGTGGAAGCAACATCAGAATTAAGATTGTTTCAGCCACGGGATTGCGGGTTCAATCCGTAGGTCCCTTAGCAACCAGTTTTATTGCGATTCCATCGCCATCTAAGAATATATGTAGGTGATTTAATGGAATTTCTATTAGTGTTACACGGTTTATTAACTGATAATCCCGCCTTTATGGTCCCTTGTGCTTTGGTCAGCAGCTCTCTTCGAAGTGACACATAATGTTCGTTTTTACACAAGAAACGGCTTTCAGTTAATTGAGTAAACCGAATAATGTACTTAATCTCCATTCCCAAAGTTCCTAGGCTCATTTTATAATTCTACTGGCAGCACATTATTACACCACGTATTGATGTCCACTTCGTCTTGTCTTGCCTAACACAAACCCCCAGGGCTCCAGTTTGTTATGGGTTGTTCGTTTATTGATGTCCACTTCGTCTTGTCTTGCCTAACACAAACCCCCAGGGCTCCAGTTTGTTATGGGTTGTTCGTTTACCCACTTTTTGTGGAGTTTGGGCACAGACCACAGTTGCTGCAATGTGATGTTCCTTCATTCACAGGGATATACGGATATTCTTTTGGGCACCGTTTAATGATGTTCCATTCAATACGTATTTAATTTGCCGTGAAACCACCACGATATTAACGCTTTAAACCCGGGTGGTATTATCCATATCCGTTGAATGGCAGCAATTGAAAGAGTTCATATTCACCATTTGGGGGCAGACAAATTAATATTTTCAACGTGCAGACTTCGGGCTGCAAGTTGAAAATAATATTGATTGGCCTACCCTACACATCCACTTGTCACCCATCCTCCTTAATAAAATTATGACGCATCACTGTTCCTGGGCGCGAAAGGTTGCCTCTTCGATTCATAGGGTTAACAACAAGTTGAGTTACGTGGCGTTATCATAAAACTACGGCTGTTGTGACGTCATTCCTTATGGTGATGTTGTCAAAAATTAATTCAAATCAAGCCTCGAATAAATAGAGAGTAATCATTTGACTGGACTTGTTACGTGAATTAATTCATGAGAGGTGAGGGACGTTGTACAAACACGAGTGTGCGAATGCGCACGAGTGTTTTACAATATAGTCCCTCGTCTCGAAACTATTATTTCACGTAACCAGTCCAGTCAAGGGATTACTCTGTTTATTACTTTTCATTATTGACGAAAATAATATTATTTAACCCTTTACCCAACTATAACGGCCAGCGCTATTCTCAAAAATCGCCAATTAATTTTCATTATTTTTTCATTTTTTGTCTCTAAAACATAGGTTATGACCCCTCATTGGAACGAGCCCGTCGAGCTCGTTCCCATGAGGGGTCAAAACCTATGTTATTGAGACAAAAATGAAAATAATAGCTATTCAAGATTTTGCAAGTGTCGTCTGCTTTTCATATTAATAAAGGGTTAAAAAAAAACCCAAAACAATGAAGTCCCCATTACATCCACGGCAAAGCGTCTTCGTTTGCTCGCACGGATACATGCTATAATTGTTGATTGCATATTTCACATGTGAAATTATCGTTTATAATCAAACCCGGAAATCCCAGTAAATCACAATTTGGAAAGTAAGAAACAATATTATTTGCGTTGACTCAAAGATGAATGTTTAAGGTATATTTTAGATTCATTCGCTTATCCGACCAACTCAAATATTCCCGACGAGTGAATCTAAACAGTGACTATGGACTTTTTAAGGGCTAGACTGGTTCAAGGCCATGCAGTTAAAACTAGAAGTCCTGTCACGAACTGTGCGCTTATCTAGGCGTAATTGCGCGTAGGAATTGCGCGCAATTGCCATATCGAATGGCATCCAAAGCACCGCACGTTCTCCTGGTTACTCATTGCAAACACAGGCAATGTAACAAGGAGGTCCATTGGCTGAAACATTGCTGTGCACAGGCCATATGTACAGAATTTGATAGCCTTTCTATGTTCATAACGCGTGGATTAACGCGCAGATCGACGTGCTATTTGTGCGCATTTTATGCCATCACTTCTAGTTTTAACTGTAACTGCATCGAATTCCTTTCAGAATTTGATTATCTATCTATTTATCGATTGGAATTTAACGGCACTTTCGACAGCCAGGGTCAGCTCGGGTCGGACAGTTTTACGGGTGGAGGAAGACAGAGTACCTGGAAAGAACCACCGAGCAACGGCATGCAACTGTCTGAGAAACTGTCAGACTCCCCAGCATACTAACTACACACAAACAAGATTAGCATTGGTAGAAGACAGGTGCACCACCGACATGCAGTAGTGCTTAATACACATCTCCACCGTTCCCCCACGTGGGCAATCGGGATTAAGTGCCGTGCCCATGGCGGGGATCGAACCATGGACCCCTCGGTTTGAAGTGAAAAGCCTGTAATGAGCAATATTATTTGCGTTGACTCAACATGATTATTTAAGGTATATGTCAAATCCATTCGCTTTTCCTACCAACGCAGATATTCCCGAGGAGTGAATCTGAATATAGGCGATGGACTTGTCATGTGCTAGACTGCTTTCAGACCGGTCCTAATTGCTTCGAATTTCTTCCAGAATTGGATTGGTTGTTAGAAAGCTTGCACCTTACGAAATCTATCACTTGAGTGAACTTGGGGGTGGACTCTTAAAATAGGTCTGTAGTCGCGTTGTTGCCAAAAGTACAATGCGGCCTCTGTGGACTGAACACTTCCTGTGGGTGGACAGTATTCCCACGGACGAGATAATACAGTGGAGCCCAGTTAATTGGATATATCTTAACTGAATAACCCTGTTAATTGAATATAATTTCCAAACACAAAACCATTTACCATACCTCTGGTACAAATTTGACCTGTTGAATATAGGTTATAGAGTAAACTCCTATTAATTGAATAAAAAATCTTGCAACCTGTCGAGTAATTACCCTGACTCTCCCCAGTTCTCCCTTGTTTTTTTTATAGACCTATTTGGCCTCAGTACATCAAATACAGGCATTTAATCTCTTATATCTTGTTTGACAGAGCTCACGGAGCTCTGTCAAACAAGATATGATAGAATAAATGCTAAGTTTATCTCTAGAATACAGAAAAGTGACACAATCCCTGTTAATTGAACACTCCTGTTAATTAAATAATTTTCATTGGCAAAATGGCTATTCAATTAACAGGATTCCACTGTATAAGATTCCAAACACTTAGCATAGAAATAATCATCACAAATTTAATTAATGAAGTACCGGTGCTTCATTAATTAAAATTTTGCTGTTGATGACTTTTATTTCGTGGAAAGCGCATGCGTGGACATCAGTGCCCGCGCAAAGATTACGATCAGTCCACGGCAAATATTCTGTAGCAACGGTAGTACATAGTTTTTTCAAATACCGCTCCACCAGCACACATGATTAGTTACACAGTTGGTTGGTGGCCTAATATGGTATATATGGTGTCAGTTAATTTCATATTGGACGAGAGCGAATGGCCTAATATGGTATATATGGTGTCAGTTAATTTCATATTGGACGAGAGCGAAGCTCGAGTCCAATATGGAATTAACTGATACCATATATACCACACTAGGCCACCAACAAACTGTGTAACGAATATATCTTACCGACTGCTGCATCGATGCACAGAATTAATAACAACAGCGATCAAATTTAAATGAGAGAATTGTCACAATGTGTTCACGTGTCTTTTCCTTGTTACTATTTACGGGAGAGTGCCTGTAGGCACTCTCCCATAAATTGTAACAAGGCAAATTCATACATACCAAACAGTTTCATTTTGAAGGTAACATGACACACATCCACAGAATATGAAGCCTTTTAAGTTGCCTAACCTGCACTTCAGACCAAATATGGGCTTCCAACACTCAATCTTTCAACTTGAAGCGTGTATCGGCTGCCGCCATTTTGAATAACCAATGAACACAGGGGAGTTTACCCATAGCTGTCAGCATATATTGATGTTGACAGGCTGTATATGGTTTTATATGCAGTCCGCATGTGACGTCTTTGAACCAATGAAATTCCCAGATACTTGTAGGAGGTAAGATATAAAGAGACACGGACCTAAGATTCGACGGACCCTTCACTTTCAGAATTTTTTCGCGGTTCCTGCACTGAACGCAAACGCAAACCCTTTGAAATTCTCAAAGACAAACAAATGATCAAGGGGAGTAACTCGAGTGATGCGATTGTGCAAAAAGTGACGAATCTCTTCTCCTTTTGCGTATTTGATTCAGTGTGACGTCTGGAATTTGAATCGTGCTGACTAACAACTAGACGGATATGGTGATTGCACAGCAGCAAATCAGAAGACGTTTTTTTCACTGAAGCATATCAATTGCCAACTTTTTATGCCAGCAAATATATTCAACAGATATCACCACCTCTCGCATAATTCATCAATCGCCGTGAATTCTACACGGGGCTAATGATGTTGAAGTTTCGAGAAGCGACGGGGATCTAGGACCTGCTGATACAGTATAGACGTCGTGGATTGGTAGTTATCCACGAGCGGCATCCGCACAATGCTCGGCTCTAAAAGCCTTTAAACCAATAAGAAAAGTTGTCCTAACCATTGTTTCTTAAGGACCATCCTTGAAGTATCAACCCTTGGTCAACTGAGAGTGACGGCTGGAGACCTTCCCCTGAAGGGCACTCTCGAGATGTCTCCACCCTCCCCCGCCCACAGAAATTCAAAGGTTCATTTAAAACTAGAAGTGCTGCCACGACCTATTCGCTTATCCTGACATAATTTCAAACAGGAATTGCGCGATATTTCCCCATCGAATGTCCAAAGTACGACAGGTTCTCTTGGTTACTTTTAGCAAGGAAACGCAATGTATTAGCAAGTGGACATTCGGGTTAAACCAGGAGTCCAATGCCTGAAACACAGCTTGCGCATAGAGCATACGTACAAAATCTGATAGTTTTGCTATCGTGATAGCACACAGATCAACGCTGAATGACGTATTATTGGTGGGCAATTCATGAATCTCAATTTTATACCATGATTACCTGTTCTACTATATATAAAAAGCCCATGACATAAATTTTAGCTTTACACACCAACCGTAGTGAACACGCCAGCAATGGGATTTCAATAGTTAAAATTTTCACCTACAGTGGAACTACATCCAAGTTGACCTTGGTGACCTCGCCTTAAAAACAAACTTGTCTAAATTTATCATCACTCGTCGCTTCGTGAAGAGTAAAATGAAACCGACAATTATTTAGTACGTTTTTAAATAAGTTTACCCCATAAGATACCAAAAAATTAACAAAAACGTTTTCTCATGTTCATAAAGCACCAATACATAGAGAGTAATCGATCGCTTGACTGGACTGGTCACGTGAAATAATTCATGAGAGGTGATGGGCGTTGTACAAACAAGAGTGTTTTACAATATAGTCCCTCACCTCGAATGAATTATTTTACGTAACCAGTCCAGTCAAGTGATTACTCTGTTTATTACTTTTCATTATTGACGATAATTATATTATCTAACCCTTTACCTAACGTAACGGCCCAAACCGGCCAACGCTATTCTCAAAATCGCCAATTAATTTTCATTATTTTTTCATTTTTGTCTCTAAAACATAGGTTATGACCCCTCATTGGAACGAGCTAGTCGAGCTCGTTTCAATGAGGGGTCATAACCTATGTTTTTGAGACAAAAATGAAAATAATAGTTATTCAAGATTTTTGTGCAAGTGTCGTCTGCTTTTCATGTTTGGTAAAGGGTTAAAAAAACAAAAAACAATGAAGTCCCCATTACACTCACGACAGAGCGTCTTCGTTTGCGCGCACGGATACATGGCCCAATTGTTGATTGCATAATTCACTTGTGAAGTTATTGTTTATAGTCAAACCCGGAAATCCCAGTAAATCACACTTTGGAAAGTAATAACTCGATATAATATGTTATTAAAATGAAAAAGGCCCCGTAATTTGCGCATTTCGTTTTCTATTTCGTTTCGGCGATAAAATTGAAGTACCGTCCACCACTGCTCATGTAAACAAAAACAGATTCGCACGTGTGAATATTGATTTATTTAATATTTAAACTCTTATTAAATTGACGATCATGGTATAAATAAAATATACCCAAAGTATTTATTTATTTATTTATTGGTGTTTAAGGTCACATACTTATGCACAATGGCTAATCGTGACCGTGACAGTTTTACGGGTGGAGGAAGCCGGAGTACCCGGAGAGAACCACCGAGCAACGACGAGCAGCTGTCAGCTATACCCAAAGTAGCTTGGTGTTCCAAATGTTCACCACTCGTGGTGAAGTGGTGTTAACCGCGCGCCAAAGGCTCGCGGTTAACACCACTTCACCACTCGTAGTGAACATTTGGTACACAAAGCTACTGTGGGTATATTCTATATGCAATCTTATTAGGAATTAGCAGGTGAGGTGTTCACAAAAAATCTTTTCTCTTAACACTTTGAACACTGGCGGTATCTTCCAAGTCACTTCAATAGCAGCAATTGGAAGAGTCCATATTCATTATCTGGGGTATATTCTATATATTTATCCACAAATAAATTTCCAAGAAGTCTTGAGTTTGACCTAAAATCCCGACTGAATAATGTTTAAAATACCCGATCAAGGCATGCCTTCGATGAAGAAATGTCTTGCTGCTGTTAGAATATTTTGAGCCCTCACAGTAGGGATAAATCAGTGTAAACACCCCTCCAATTCATTCGGTACATATGGCCACAGTACACCCACCTGAGCAATCGGGATAAAGCGCCTTGCCCAGGGACGCAACGCCTTTATCGCTGCTTAGGACCCAACCGTGGACCTTTCGTTTTGAAGTTCAGTGCTCTAACCACTGAGGCATCAGGGTCCTAGATACTGAAATGCTTCTTGGCATGTGTCGCGTGTTAAGTATGTTGGGTAAAGAGACACGACTGTGTAGGATGAAGTGCTAATTAAAGCAAACGTTACATTTTATTATTCATCAGATAGTTGCATCCAAGTACTTAATTCTACGAACTGCACCTTAGAAGAAATCAGCGACACTTGTCTTTTTCAAATTTTACTCAGTTATTAATTAAATTCTGAGGTGCGGTTCGTAGAATTAAGTACTTAGATGCAACTATCTGATGAATAATTAAATAATTGAGTATTCCGTGTGTTCTGTACTGGCCTCGTATATACTTGGTTAACTAGCATTCTTTTTTGGGGTCTGTCGGTGGCCGAGTGGTGTGCGTGGTTCAGTATAGTTTAGCTAGGCGGTTGGTGCCGAAGGAAACTCTCTCGGCGTGGGTTCGAACCACCACCATACCAGTGTTACATTTTATGTTTAGTCTTAAATAGGGTGGGGCTGTTTTGGGATTTCAAGTTCCGTATCGTTATTGGTATTTTTAGAAGGATTCACCTCGAAACAAAGTCAAGCTGAGCTAATCCCATCGCTCTCCGTCCGTCCGTCCGTCCGTCCGTCAACACCATGTTTTGGTCTTCTCCTCTAAAACCACTGGGCCAATTCAAGTGAAAGTACATATGAGTGATGGTCCGAAAGGGGCATTGCATTTTTGTTCAAATCAACATGCCCAACCCCATAGGGAGGGGGTGGGGGGAAATGCTTCAAAAATATTCTTCTCATGAACCAGTGGGTACAATGATTTGATATTTGTTATGGAGCTTCCTTTTGAGGTGTAGATTCAAGTTTGTTCAAACGAAGTTCGTGAAGCAATATTTGGGTTTATAATGAGAGGGGAAAGATTTTTGGCCCCGCCCAAAATTTCTATTTTCTGAACCGATGGTCCAATTTGATCGAAATTCGGTATGTGGTATTAGTGGGTTATAAGTACTTGACTCGTGCAAAAAAACAAAAACATTCTCGCACCCCCCGCGGGAACCCCAGGAGCTAAAAATAGAAATATTTTCAAACGCCCATATTTCCCAAACCACATGTAACAGAGAACTGTTATTTGGCATGAAGCATCCTTTGGATCAGTAGAACTGAATGGTAGAAAATTGCCATCGGTTTTGTTACGATGTTCTATAGAGGGGATCGAAAGAAAGCTGATTCAGCATATTTGCAAAAATTAAAAAAAAAATTCTCCAGAACAAATGGTCAGAATCTTTTGATAATCAGTATACATCATCCATAGAGGGGTCAGATACAAGTATGTTAAAATAAAGCCCATTGGTTCATATTTGGGCTCAATACAGGAGCCTGAATTTTTAACTTAGTGCAATATGGGGAATATTCTTTAAAACATTTCTTCTTCACAACCACCAGTCAGAATCTATTAATGTTTGGTATACATCATTGTTATGAGGGACAGATTCAAGATTCCTATGGAAGCCCAAATATTAACTTAGTTCAATATGGGGATAATTTTTAAAAATCTTCTTCTTCAGATCCACTAGTCAGAATGCTTTCATATTTGGTATACAACATTTCTGGGGGGGGGGGGGGGGGGCAGGGGGGGGGGGGGGGGGTCAGATTCAACTCTGTTCAAATCGGGTCCCTAGGCATATATTTGGGCTCGCTATGGTAGCCCAAAGTTTTAACGTAGTGCAATATGGGGAAATTTCTTAAAAAATCTTCTTCATCAGATCTAAAAGTCGGAATGCTTTCATATTTTGTATAAAACAACTCGGAGGGGGGGGGGGGGGGGCAGATTTAAGTTTGTTCAATTCGAGTGCCTGGATTAATATTTATACTCCATATGGGAACCTGAAATTTAACTCAGGACAATATGAAGGAATTTCTTCAAAAATCTTCTTCAGATTCACCTGTCAGAATCCTTTCATATTTGGTTTACAACATCTCAAGGGGAGTCAGATTCAAGTTTGTTCAAATTGGTTCCCAGGGTTAATATTTGGGCTCTATGGTAGCCCGAATTTTAAGTTAGTGCGATATGAGGAAATTTCTTTAAAAATCTTCTTCTTTAGATCCACTTGTTAGAATGCTTTCATATTTCGTATACAAGATCCCTGGGGGTAAGATACAAGTTTGTTCAAATCAGGTCCGTAAGTCAATATTGTGCTCGCTGTGGTAGCCCAAATTTTAACTTAATGCAATATGAGGAAATTTCTTTAAAAATGTTCTTCTTCAGATCCAAGTCAAAATGCTCTCACATTTGGTATACAACATCAAAAGGGAGGTTAGATTCAACTTTGTTCAAATCGAGAGCCTGGGTTAATATTTTGGGCTCCCTATGGGAGCCGGAATTGGCCATGTAGCTGAAGAATTAGAAATTTTGTATTCAGTACCCTCTAGAGGTGTGCAACTAAGATTAATCCAGATAGGTTGTATCAAGGGGCTTCATAGGGGAGCTCCACATTTAACATTATGACCAACTGAAGAAAAGGCATGATACTTGGACTATTTTAGTCACTTCTGAGGGGCTCAAGGATTGACAGTGTATCCTATGGAGATGATTGCTTAATGTAGACTTATCCTTGAACTCTGTTTATATCATATTCTGTTCAGGGTGAGCGCTTCAGGCCCCGGGCCTCATGTTTTTTAACTAATGTCGGAAATATTTTTCAATACCCAAATTGCGGTATTTTGAGATTCTTTCGGTACGGTATATCGGTACTGGCTCTGTATCGATACCGAAAGGTATTCACAGTATACCGCCCATCTCTAGTCTTTAACCCTTTGCGATTTCGGTACGTAATATTACGTATAAAAACTGCCGCGTGTTGCGACTGCGGTACGCAACATTACGTACTCCGACTGTGAACCCGAGCGACTGCCTTTTCGTCCAGGAACATGATACCTCGTAATTTCTATAAATAGGATGGCTGCTAAGTGCATGCTTTTGGTAGACCAATTAATATTTTCAACGTGCGGCCACGAGGCTGCACGTTGCAAATATTAATTGGTCGACATTCAGATAATGACTATGAACTTTTCCTGTTGCTGTCATTGAACTGATATGGAAGATACCACCAGGGTTCAATGGGCTAAGGATTGCGTTTGACGTCGCCAAAACCTGATTCTTCGTGGCGTTAAAACGTCACGATAACCGTGGTCTGAAAGGGTTAATTACCAGTCGGCTTTGCGGTTTGATTATGCTGTGTTGTTAAGTATCAAACTTTCGGAACGTTTGTGCTGTCCCAACTTTGTGACATTCTGAGTTTCACCACCCGAACTACGAGTCAAACATGAAACTAAAAATGATGCACATGAAAGTGTAACTCTTAAAGTGATTTCACATTGGAAGCAGACGACGGAACTTTTTCGTGCAAATATTCGCAGACGTTCCAAGAATTGTCGCATGTATGGCTATAGAATAAGACTTCAACTACAGTTAAAACTAGAAGTCCTGTCCTGAAAAGCGCACAAATAGCACGTTCTGCGCGTTAATCTACGCGTTATGACCATAGTAAGGCTATCAAATTCTGTAATTATGGCTTGTGCACAAGCAATGTTTCGGCCAATGGACCTCCGGGTATCCCGGAGGTCCATTGGCAGAAACATTACCTGTGTTTGCTATGAGTAACCAGGAGAACCTGTCGTGCTTTGGATGCCATTCGATATGGCAATTACGCGAAATTCCTATGCATAATTAAGCCCAGAAAAGCGCACAGTTCGTGACAGGACTTCTAGTTTTAACTGTAACGGCCTGATGTTTAGTTATCTATTTGTTGGTATTTAACGACACTTTCGACAGCTAGGGTTACCTGGCGTCGGATAGTTGTACGGATGGAGGAAGGCATAGTACCCGGAGAGAACCACCGAACAACGGCGGGCAACTGTCAGACTCCCCAACGTACCAACAGCACACAAGCAGTGTTAACATTGGTTGAAGACAAGGTGCACCATCGATGTGTTGTACGCCTTAGTACACAGTGTCAACGTGCCACCACGCGAGCAATCGGGATAAAGTGCCTTGCCCAAGGACACTCCGCAGGTACCCCTGGCGAGTATAGAGCCATAAACCTTTCGGTTTGAAGTACAATGCCGTAACCACTGAACCATCGCACGCTGGGCGTGATCTTTACCAACGCGTCGTCTGTTTGCTAGAATGTTCTATGTCCCCTATGGGACATAGAACATTTTAGCACTCAGCCGACGAACTGACGTAGATAGGAAACTTCTATATGTTTTGGTGTCGCGAATAATTTACAAATAGCAGACTATATATTACACACTAAGTTTCTGATAGTTTTGTTGATATCGAAACACCGCACACAAGCTGTTTATAAACTATATACAGTCAGTTGTAGGCTTGATAGTTAGAATAATCTCACCTTCGTTGACTCGTCTTCATATCTGACAATTTTTATCATTGAAAGACATTTACAGGAAAGTTAGCACACCTTAATTTTCTAAAGTTGTCAGCAAATTTAAAACTAAGGGGATGGGATTTTTCATATAAAAATGATAATCTCTTCACAGTGAACATGGTTGAACAAGTCGACATTTATTATTTTCAATATTACTTTTTCAGTTTTTCAAATACATTCAGCCACAAACCATATTATTTAACCCCTCATTGTCACGAGCTCGACGAGCCCGTTCAAATGAGAAGTCAAATGTTAAGATTTGGTTGAAATATTTTTAACAAAAAGATTTTTTTTCAACAACTGATTTTGTTTTTTACGCATGCGTATGCAGCCGTTTCGTTAGTTAAAGAGTAAATTCCTTATTCCCCGAAAATGGAGTATGCTAATATAGTTTGGAACATATTTGGTCACCAACAGACTAATAATATGCAGTTAAATCTAGAAGTCCTGTCATGAAATGCGCACAAATAGCACGTTGATCTGCGCGTCTACGCGTTATGACCATAGTAAGTCTATCAAATTCTGTGTATATGGCCTGTGCACAAGCAATGTTTCAGCCAATGGACCTCCGGGTAACCCGGAGGTCCACTGACAGAAACATTGCCTGTGTTTGCTATGAGTAAACAGGATAACCTACCGTGCTTTGGGTGCCATTCGATATGGCAATTGCGCGCAATTCCTACGCGCAATTAAGCCCAGATAAGTGCGCAGTTCGTAACAGGACTTCTAGTTTTAACTGTAAGGAAATAAACAAAATTCCTTTCTCAAAAAAACTTTCAAGAATTACAGAAAAATTGGTCATTAATATTGCTACAGAATCTTGAACCAGGAATCGGTGGTTCATGCAGTTTTGTTCTATTGTGTGAAGCTCGAATATTCGCAGGAACATAGCATCCGATTTGAAGACAAGCACCTCAACCATGCATTAATAATTTTTACTTTCTGTATAATCTTTTCACAGGTCTATCTCAGGAAGAATAGTTGGAAGTGTGTGGTGGTTTTTTACTTTAATAATCATATCTTCGTATACTGCAAATTTAGCGGCTTTTCTCACAGTAGAAAGAATGCACGCGCCGATTAGTTCGGCTGAAGAATTATCCAAACAAACGGAAATATATTATGGATCAGTGCGGCCTGGTAGCACATTTGACTTTTTCGAAGTAGGTGTTTTATTTATACTTATACAGTATTCATTGGAGTGGGAGAAAATAATGACTAAATAAAAATAGCTACTATATCAATAGTTGTATAGCGGCTCCTCGTGTTGTGAGAAGAAAACTCCGCCCTCCCCCACCCCAACCCCACCCCCGCACAGTACGCGGACAGTGAAAGAGCTATCTAACGGCTCTCTGTGTACTCAGAAAAAACGTTCCCATAGTCAGAGAACAATGTGATACAACTAGAACCCCAGGATGTGGTGTTAAAACAAAGTAATTACGTATACTCCACACAACAGTTTACGAAGTGCACGCAACGTTGTAACAAATGAGTGGAACCCGGAAGCATTATCTGTGCTTCTTATGCTTTTTTGCAGAATATTAGAGTAGTTATCCTGTCGGGAACTCCGCAGTGCGCAGGTTTTAGTGCTGACCACGTTCTCAGCCAACTATTCACCTAACACGGGTTGCAGATGATACTTACAAAACATGTTTTTTAAGCAGAAAAAAAACCACTTTTTTCTTGAAAAACACATCGTCAGGTCAACCCACGCTATTATTCCTCTCACCGATGACGTTTGTTGACGTGAAAGCCGTTACGCTGTGACTATTGTCACAGCGTAACGGCTTTCACTTCGTCAGACGTCATGGTGCTTACCTGGCACAAAAAAACTAGTTACACTGTATGAACTTTCAACTCACAGCACTTGCTTTTTGTCGATACTAACTACAATATTTTGTAAATATCCAATTTGTATTGCTGCGAAAAATGTGTACACCATCATGTATTCGGCCCGTACATACCAAACTACAATCGCGTATGTAGCTCTACACAAAACATCCTCACATGTTCGACTAGCTTCAACTGTTGTACATTCGTCGTTGTTTCTACTTCTATTTGGATGTGATGTATCCATTGTATACACCTGCTATTATAAATTCTATAACTTAGTTATTCTTGCGAAATATTATTTTATTATCAGTTCTGTTACGAATACGATAGCAGACTTCCAAAAACCAGTGGAGCCTGCTGTCAACTCTATGAGTTGATTACATATGTGTTTAGTGTTCTATACATCCCAACCTTCATTTTGGTGTATAACTTGTGTACATTTAATCCAAATTTAAGGAATATCAGAGGTGAGAATTTCAAAAACCGCAATAAAGAAAACTATTCATCATATTTTTCAATTTCAAAATAAACTAAATTCCATTACTTATATAGCCCCTTAAGGTACATATCTAGTACATATATATACTACTCAAAGTCGGTACTCCCGGACAGCATAGGCAACATGAGGACGGGCATTATCATCCATCAGAATTAATTTATCACCCACTGCTCCTCCATACCATCTGATGTGGGCAACCAGGATCTCACCAATATACCGCTGTGCAGTCAATGTACCACGGTCAAGGACACAGAGCTCTGTGCGTTCATCCCAGTTGATGCCGACCCAGACCATTATTGACCCTCCACCATAGCGGTCATGCATAGCAATGTTGGCTGCATGGAATCGCTCTCCTGGCCCTCTCCATACCCTAGAACGCCTATCTGTGTTGTCTAGGCAGTACCTTGACTCATCTGTAAAAAGGACAGGCCGCCAATCTTTTCTGGTCCATCCAACGTGATCCATGGTCCATTCATAACGTGCCTGGTGGTGGTTCTGGGACAGTTGAATGCGAAAACATGGTCTTCTCGATCGGAGACCACCTTCGTGCAACCTTGCCCGGATAGTCTGCGTCGAAACATTCACCCCGGATGCATTCTGAAGCTCACTGCCTAGCTGGGTTGCAGCGTCAAAGCGATTCCTACGGACCTGAATGATCGAAAACCGGTCTTCAGCTGCAGATGTTGCCATGTATCTGCCACCACCATGTCGTCTGACTGGTGTGCCATACTACTGAAATCTTGCCCAGGCTCTGGTGATCACCGTATGGTGCACACCAAGGGCTTCACCAACCTGCCAATGGGTAGCCCCTTGTTTCCCCATTCCTACAGCCCGCCACATTTCTGCTTCAGACAAATGTCTTCTTATATTTGCATTCGCCATATTCAATCATTATATCCCAAGGGTTTGTGTTGAAATGAAAACTGAATACCCTACACAGCTCATGTACATGTCGACAGTACACGAAAACATCTTGAAAATCAAGGGGTACATGCTTTCCATGACTGTCACGAAAAGTCTGCCTGTCAAGAGAGCTGATGTAAACACTGGGGACCGTCTCAATACATTCCTCAATCATATCCACCAAAAATGTCGCAAATGTGTCACAAGAAAATTTCACCATGATGTGTCAAAAATGTGGTGCTTAGCAAACTTTGAGTAGTATATATCACAATATGTTACAACCAAAAATCTTATAAAGAAAAGTGGACTGCCGTTAGCGGTGCTCGCAAGAAAATAATTAACTTTTGACTCATTTCTACTTGACTGAACACATCAATAACCACGTGACCTCCTTTACTTAACCCTCTCCGTATCATTTTCTAAGGACTATCAAGACAATAGTTTCTTGCTATACTATCGAACCGCAAGAAGCACTAATTCCTAATACTCTTGTCTTAATCGTGTCTACATTGGTCCCATAATATTAAAATCCTCTTTATGTATTATGTACGTCCGATATTTTCGTCTAGTGTCATAGTGGGTATCACATTTTAAGTACATCTTACAGGCAATCACATCAGGGGCGGATCCAGAAATTGGGGTGGAGTCTATCCCAAATCCTTGTGGTTTCAGAGGCTACGAAATTCCCAGATATCCGAGGTCCTACGTCAAGCTCTCGGGCCAGCAGTCTAATTCTGTTCAGGAGTCTAAGTTATTAAAATCGGTTGATAACGAATGTCGAATAAGGAACTGGAAATATGTAACGTTTGTCACACTTGTCACGTCAGTTGATATCCCTTTACTCGCAGATACACAGACATTCTTTTGTGCTCCAATTATAGACATCTCAGTCTATTTATTTATGTATTGGTGTTTAAGGTCAAATACGTATGCACAATGGGTAATCGTGACCGTGACAGTTTTACGGGTGGAGGAGGCTGGAGTACCCGGAGAGAGCCACCAAGCATCGACGAGCAACTGTCAGCTCCTCTACATTCTAACTCAGTTCAATTTCCGCTCAAGCAGGTTTACAGCGGTTGAAGACATGTGCATCGTCGACGTGCAGTACGCCTTAGTGCACGGCGTCACTGAGCCCCCGTGTAGGCAACTGGGATAAAGTGCCTTGCCCAAGGACACAACGCGGGTCGTCCCGGACGGGGACATCTCAATCAATAATTATTTAATTTACCTTGAAAAGATGAAAATGTCAACACAATTAGTGACACTACGAAGAGCAATAAATAGGCTATGACGAGTCTTCGTTCCTCATTGTAATGTCATCAACAGTTTTGTCAAATCAAGTCTTGACTGAGCAACATTTTTTGCGTTGCTTCGTAGAAAATTAATGTTTATAGTATTTTTTAACCTTTTACCCAACGAATCGGCCACATCCGCCCGCGTAAGCAGCTGAAAAAATACTATTTTTCAAAACATTTCAACAAAACCATATCATGTGACCCCTCTTTGGAACGAGCTCGTCGAGCTCGTTCCAATGAGAGGTCACATGATATGGTTTTGTTGAAATTTGTTTAAAAAAATGTAAAAAATGATATTTAAAATAATAAATTTTGACATCGTCTGCGTTGGGTAAAGGGTTAAATTCAGCCGACTTGAATATATCAGGGTCCGCAAACGCGAAGCGTGTGTTAGCTTTTCCGTCCATCTGAAATGTTCCAATAAGTGAGTCTAAACATAGACAATGGACTATTTTAGTGCTACTACTAGCAGCGTCGAGTTCCATACAGACTTGATTGGGAGTCCGGTGGCTCAATGGTTGCGGATTTGGTCTTCAACCTGAAAGGTCCACGGTTCGATACCCGTCAGGGGTAACTGCGTTGTGTCCTTGGGCAAGGCACTTAATCCCGATTACTCACGCGAGGGCACGGTGGCGCTATGTACTAAGGCGTGCTACACCTCGATGGTGCACTTGTCGTCAACCAATGTTAACTCTGCTTGTGTCAAGGACTCAAGATCAAATGTGATCGTACAGGCTATCGAAAGTGCTTAACCCCCCCCCCCCCCCCCCTCTAAAAAAACTTCGGAGATCTAAGATTCAGTTCGATGGTGACATCGTTGCCTTAGCTAGCGATCGACCCCGAATGGGCTATCTCTCTATTTTCGAATCGGTTGACTCATGTTGTTTTCACGAAAGGTCGAAGGCAAATAAATCTGTATAAGAGGATTTAGGCCACAGAAATAAACAAGAATGTCGCTTGTTACGTTTTCAGTTCAATAGGCTTATCGGCATGCTTTTCAGCTGTAACATTACTCCAACATTCTTATTAAGTGGAGCTCGGGAATTCTTATAAGTAGTGTCGTTGAACAGTCGTTCCAATGTAACTTGTGACCTCTGCATCAGAGGATTAGTGCTACCTGCGGCAAGCACAAGCCACAAGGACATGTATGGTAAATAGTTTTCTTTATTGTGGGTTTAATGACCCCTTCGGCAGCCAAAGTCCCAAACGTACTAGCTCCGCACATGCAGGGTTTAGCATTGGTTGAAGACAAGTGTACCATCGACGTGCAGTACGCCTTGGTACACAGTGCACCGCCCGCTCCTCCCTGTCCGGCCAGTGTCCACCACTGCGTATTTTTAAACATTCCCCTAAATATTATAAACGAGGCGCAAACGAGATGTGATAGTCGAGCGAGCAACGAGCAACTTCATATCTCACTACATTTTCGCGCCTGCTTTTAGTTTGCACGACGGCGGTATGTGTGGGCGAGCCCCACCCATCTCAGTGTTAAGTAGAGCAAAAATCGTGTTCAAAGACTCAAAACAAATGCGGTTAGCCAGTCTAGTAAGTCACGACCTTGGGCTCTGAAGTCCAAAGGCCGAATACAAAATGTTCCGTTTTGATCAACAAAATTTTCCGTTTCGACCAACGAAATATCACGTTTTGACCCACGAAATGTTACGCTGTCATTAACAAAGTGTTACGTTTTGACAAAAACGGGTTGTGTTTTGCTCACAATATGTTACACGATTTTACCAAAACTAACATGTTACGTCTTGACATGGTTACGTTTTGATCTGAAACCCAATTGCATAGCCAGTGAGTGAACCCCTTGTGCTTCCCTCCCGCCTGATGCAGACCGTGACAGTATTAGCTATTTCAGTGCGTTATGTATTCAGTTTTGCATGAAGAAAAACTTGGTCACCCATGAACGGTCAACAAAATAATCAGAAAGGGGGGGGGGGGGGATTAGTAATAATTTATTCCTACAGCCCTATAGGGCTGTAGGAATAAATTATTACTAAACATCCCTACAAATACAAAACATACTTGCAGTTCCCCTTTATCAACAGTAAATAAGTCTGTACCATTCGGAGCGTGAGGTCTGCAAAGGGCTAAGAAAGATCTCGGTTCTCTTTTTTTCAGAATTCTGAAGTAGCTCTGTATGAACGCATGCACGCATATATGACATCAGCTACTCCAGATGTGTATGTTAGGAATAATCAAGAAGGTGTGGACAGAGTGAAAGATCCAAAGCAGAAATATGCATTTCTTATCGAATCAACATCGAACGAATACTTCAATAACAAGGCGCCTTGCGATACGATGAAAGTGGGCAATCATCTAGACTCCAAGGGCTATGGCATCGCAACCCCGATGGGATCCAATTTGAGGTATGTTGTCAACAACCTTGAGCTATTGAAGAGAATAGTTCTTTCTCCCGCCACTGAGGTAATGAGACATATATAAAGTCGTGTGAGACAGCTGGGGGAGATATGTCTGTCTAACCCCACCCACGTGACAGCTATCTCATTCCACCCACGTGACCAACCTGTATTGGCTTATTAGCATATTTAATGAGCGCAGGACTACTCAATCATCGTGCGTTCTTCTGTAAACGAACAACATGGTGTCACGTTTCGGAAATATTAGCAGACGAACGTCTGTTGAAGAAAATATAAATAGAAGCACGGGCCGCAAAACCAAAAGACACTTGACTCTTTAAAATTAAATTTTGGATGAAGGACATTTTGAGTGGAGCGAGTTGCACGAAATTCCCGTCGAAAAGTTGCAGAATTTATAATATGTCGTCATCGGAATGTGTAGATGTTCATTTCACTACAAATCTTTAATCCTTGCCTTGCCGGTATAAAAGGAATGGAAGTCCGTAGGAACGTTAGTCCCTCTGGACTATTATTTCGCGGAATTATAGTCCTAGGTCTAACATTTCTAGGAATAGTAGTCCGCCGGACTACTATTCCTAGAAATGTTAGACCAAGGACTATAATTCCGCGGAATAATAGTCCAGAGGGACTAATTTTCCTACGGACTTCCATTCCTGTTACACCGGCGTTGGGTTTTAATTTTGTGGTATATACCTGTGGTAAATGCAGACATTTTATGCGTTCTTTCCGATAAGCAACTCAGTATTTTTCAGAAATCGACAACAAAATTGTTCGAATTCGCTGCACGTGCCCCTGAAGTACTTTTGATAACGTCAGACTGATTTGGTGGGGGAGAAAAATTATCCCTGATGGGGGCGGGAGTGAGATGGGGAAATCTCACCCTTGAGACAAGATATTTGGTCCAGACAATCGGCAAGCCTCGTGGCTGGCCCAAATATCTTGCCCTCGGGTGAGATTTCCTCATCTCACGCCCTCACACACCTAGGATAATAATAATCTCAGTGAATGCTCGAAAATCAAAACCTGACAATTGAACGCACCTAATTGAATATTCGAGGTGAGTGCAATACAATTCAGAGATCTGAGTAGTTCGGCTTCAACTAATCATTACCCAATCGTGCTGTCTGGGAAGTATGGAAAGAAAAGGCAAAAATTTAGAAACACAATCATCCTGTAGAACCATGGGGTCCTTCAGCAGAAAATGCATTCGTGACTCTTCAGACTTACCACATAATTTGAAAACTATCCATCGGATGGACACTTCACTCCATATGGGTTTTAGTTGTGATCCGCTCACCAAGTAATACACTACAGTTTGAGATAACAAGCAGCCAGAGATTTTCAAACGGATCACGATTGAGTCGCGATCTGGTAGCAATTTACTTTTCTACAACAATAATGTGGAATTTTGCTTCCCTAAAAAATAAACTCGTGACGCATTTTAGGTTTGTGTTTCTGAATGAGGTTTTGCTTTCGCAATATTTTATTGACAAAACCTCGACTTATTGGTGTACGTGTATTGCAATCATATCTCAATCCAATCGAGAAACAAGTCTCTTTTGCGTTGATACCGCTGTACGGTTAAGATTAGAAGTTCTGTCATGAGTTGCCCGCAAATAGTACGACACACTGCTCGTTGATCTGCGTGCTAAGACTATAGTATGGCTATCAAATTCTGCACATCTGCCTTATACGCAAGCAATGTTTCAGCCAATTGACTTCCGGGTTTAACCGAAACTGAAACATTGTTCTGTTTTCTATCTATAACCAAGAGAATCTGTCAGGCTTTAGATGCCATTTGACGGTGACATTTTGCTCAATTCCTATGCGAAATTATTAAAAGATAAGCGCATAGTTCATGACAGGAAATCTAACTTTAGCTGTACGTCACCACGAGGACTTTAACCCTTTACTCAACGCAGACGATATCAACATTTATTATTTTAAATATAATTTTTTAAAAATTGTTCAAAACATTTCAACAAAACCATATCATGTGACCCCTCATTGGAACGAGCTCAATTAGCTCGTTCCAATGAGGGGTCACATGATATAGTTTTGTTGAAATATTTTGAAAAATTTAATTTTTCCAACTGTTCAGTTTGCATATTACCTGGGTGGATGTGGGCGATTCGTTAGGTAGAGGGTTAAACGTCGTTTGTCTACGCAGAGTGTGTACGTTGTAGTTGATTCGTTGCTCTGGTATGTCTCGAGACCTCAAGAGGATATACACGCATTGTGAATGTGTACGACTGCACATATTTCAGTATTTAGGAAATCGCCCCATCCGCTCGCTCGTACCTGATTCAGTTTTAAAAAAAAACATGTGTGCACTGTGTGGGAATTGGAATACAGCCAAGAGAATAGCTAGGGGAGGGTATCTGTCGACATTTGACGAACTACGCTGCTCAATGGCGCGATCGCCATCGCTTGTTTCCAGTGCCTAACCGTCTGGGAGCATCGTCATACAACTTCACGCATTTCTTGTAGGAACTATGAATAACTATATCGCTGCACTTCCGACTTTTAAAATGCGCGTGGGTCTCATGGTAACCCCGTTAACATTCTTCTCGGTTTTCTCGCCTGCTCCGTGTAGATAGTCACCATCTCTATGGATGCATGTTTTCTACTCACTAATATTACTTGGCGTTTCGGGTAATCCGAGGTTCATGTGAAGGTGTGAGGCTACAACCCGTAATGACAACCCTTTAAAAACCTTAGCCTTCTCAATGAAGATATAAAGAATGATCAAACATTAGAAGTGTCCGGATATGACAAAGTGGGGATAAATCTATAAACTAAAAAAATATGCGTCTCCTAATTTTGTGAGCTCTAAAAAATACTGAAATTCCATAGAAATCCAAATCATTGTAGTTTTTTTTAGAATTGACCTCTATGACGTCACATCCGAGTTCGGGCAGAAGGGTTGAGAATTTATAAGGACGGTAACATATTTTTAGATATGTTTCCTTTTGTGGAAATTACAATCTCCAAATCTCGAGAGGCTGAACCTCGAAATCAAGTTGAAAATAAAAGGTGTAGAAAAAACTTAAAACTCGCATCGTTGAAATAATGGATTGAATTTCAAAAAGATAGAAACGGAATTTTCCATTTCCAGTAACGGGAATTCGACGTGTGATGAGTTACAGTTAAATCTAGAAGTCCTGTCATGAAAGGCGCACAAATGGCACGTCGATCTGCGTGTTAATCTACGCGTTATGCCCATAGTACGGCTATCAGATTCTGTACATATGGCCTGTGCACCAGCAATGTTTCAGCCAATGGACTTCTGGGTAACCCGGAGGTCCATTGGCAGAAACATTGCCTGAGTTTGCAACGTGTAACCAAGAGAACCTGCCGTGCTTTGGATGAAATTCGATATGGCAATTGCGCGCAATTCCTATGCGCAATGAAGACTAGATAAGCGCACAGTTCGTGGCGGGACTTTTAGTTTTAACATCCAAAGAACCTGCCGTGCTTTGGATGAAATTCGATATGGCAATTGCGCGCAATTCCTATGCGCAATGAAGCCTAGATAAGCGCACAGTTCGTGGCGGGACTTTTAGTTTTAACTGTATATCTGCCATAGCCATGGAGCTGTGTGTGTCTCGAAATTAGCAGTTTTAATGGCAAATGTCCAAAACAGGCTGTGATTTAAAGTGACGTAAAAACAACAAAAATCGCGATAATTCGGAAAATAAAAAATACGAAACTTCTTTACTTTTACCTCTACAAAATACTCAGATTTCTTAGAAATCCGAAACATTTTAATTATGTAGACATCCCCACCTTCCATGACAAAAAGCTGTGTTCAGACTTGAGAGCTGAGAACTTCTCAGAACGGCAACGCACATTTAGATACGAATTCTCGTGGAGATTACATTCACAAAATTTCGAAACAGGGAGTCTCGAAAGGAGGGTGAAAATAAAGATAAAATAAAAAAAAAAACACATCATTTAAATCTGGAATCAAATTTCCCGCAAGGTGAAAATGGTCATCACTACTTCAAACAACGGGAGATTGAAGAATGAAGTTTCAAAACTGTATCTTCCCTTGCCATGGGACTGTGAGTGTATCAAAATCAGCATTTTAATGACAACCACACCCAGTATTAGACACGTAATTGTAAATTTGGAAATTAACCTTTTGAATTTTAGAAAATCACACGACATGAAATATATATGTTTTCAATTTTCAGAGACAAATTGACATTAGCGGTCCTGACACTTCGTGAATCTGGCGAGTTAGAAAAAATGTACAAGTATTGGTGGATAACTAAAGGAGAATGCCCAGCTAAAAAGCCTAGTGTGAGTTGTATTTTTATAATAGCACATCTTATTCTACAAAGTAATTTTGTCATTGACCCTGTTTAGACAGTTTGTCAGACACGAAAATGTGGACTTACATTCCTCCAAAGCCTGTAATCAAAACGGACAGTTTTACGAAATACGTTCAATTTTGGGAGATACATAGAACGTCTCGATGTGTGAGTGCGTTCGTGAATACGGCACTAGTGCCAGCGAAGGATAGAACGAGAGGAGCAGCTTCGAATTCTATCCTTTCTCGGCTGCATGAGTGCCGTATTCACACATCGTGGCTTTCTGTGTTCACGACACGCCTCTATGACACATAACCTGCAGGCCTGGCATTCTGAAAAATGCAGGAGGGCAAAAAATTGCTCTCCTCAATCAGCTTAGGGGAGCAATTAGCTTTACACAAGCATTTTAAGTATCCAGTTGAAGGAACTCATTGAAACTGAAACCAACAGACTACATCAGTGATTTTATTAACTTTACTAAGGTAAAGCGAAATCTCTTAGACATCCAGATGTCTCACTCAACAACCGAACACACACTTGACAAGACCTGTGTGTGTACCCAGACCTGTTGTCCTAGAAAGTCATACGCCTACCACTACCACCTTCAACCCCCTAAGGGGGGTTGAAGGTGGTAGTGGTAGGCGTATGACTTTCTTGGACAACAGGTCTGCTTGAAACTACAGTCACATCCCGGTGCAAGTGCTTCAAGTGACAGGATAGTAGTAATGGTAGTATATTATAGTGTCAATATTCCTTGAATAATTACCACTCAAACTGTGATGTCATTTGTTGAACTTAAAACTGACAGAAAAAAAAATATTGCTGTGACCCATTTTGCTTCAAATGATTGCAACTGTGTTTGGGTATGGTTGCAGCCATTACCTTTTACCACTAAACCAGTTTCAAAATGAAATTACGTGATGTTATGTGACTTCGAAGTTAAATTACATTTTTGCTTTACAACAAAAATTTAATGTGAGCATAATACATGTAATCTCAATCATCCCAGACCAAAATATTTAGGAGGGCAATTTTTCGCTCTCCTTAATTCTTTCAGGAGGGCAGTAAGGAGAGCTAAAAAATCGCTCTCCTGAAATTGCCAAGCCTGAACCTGTTAATTTAAAATCTATACATCATACAGACAAATTTTCAAATTGAAAACACTTTATTTTTTCCACTGACACTCGTTTTATAGGCTGTTACCGCAGCTTCCGAATTGATCTGTGTCAGAATGCGACGTCTCGATTGGCTGATTGCGAAAATGGGCGGAGTTAGTTCTTTTGTCCGTCAACAGAAATCCGAATAGAACACATGTTCCGTACGGATTTATAAATATGGAACTGGGGGAAAAGTAATAGGCGTGTAATAAACACCGGTCGTGCTATCGTACGGAGAGAAATGTCATCACGAACGCATTCCTCGAAGGAAATTCTTGAAAACAAATAACAACTGACATGCATTTGTTTCAGGGACACACACGAAAGGTCATCTTCTACTTGTGCTATTTGAATTATTAACAGTGGAATTCAGCCTTACAGAGGACAGGATAGGTACACCGAAGATCTGTCATCTTCACACATATTGCGCCCCTACTGCACTCGAGTGCTTACAGCATCGGACAAGTCTTCTCTCTAACCTACACTACCAACAAATATCTGTTACAGGATGACAGCACAAAATTCGATCCATACTCTCCCCAATGACACTTGACCTAAAAGTAAATTTTTAGAATGCTCTCTGAGTGGGCATTTTTTAGAATGCTCTCTGTGGTCACTATAGCCTTAAAAATTAGGCTGTAGTTGGCGGAACTAAAAAAAACGAAAACAAAAGGCTAACTCCCCAATACGTCAATTCAACTTCGTTGAATGTCTTAACGAAGAGGTTACGAACAAAACAGACCAAACTTAGAGGTTATGAGAACAAAACATAATATAATTTGATAGCTGAAGCTTATTGTCCATATTTGGGTGACAAAAGGCCAGACACCATCGTTGAAAGTTAGTCAAAAGAGCGACCTGACAAAGTTCTTAATTATTTTCACTTGGGTGCAAGGAAGGAAGGTGGTTCAGATTAGAAAATCACTGAATTCAGAACATTTTTCCGTGTTAAGGGGATTACAATAGCTTTCGAGGATCACAAAATAGCCATTGTGCATAGGTACGTGACCTTAAACACCAATAAATATAAAATAAATAGATCACAAAATCGCTATACATGCACAGGTCTTGCCAAGATGAGCTGTCATATTTACCCTGCCAGAATGCTATTTACCTCATAACAAGACCAGTATTTCCCCCAATACAAGTAAAAACGCCTAAACAAAATACAAATCTGTATTGGGGGTAGCAACCACACGTGTATCATTCATTTCAGAAAGAGAACGTTTTATACCTTCCCTCAATTGGCCTCGAGTTATCAATTACCAATGTCGAA